>JALAZF010000477.1:2400000-3600000 GCA_022829125.1 Lathyrus tuberosus
GCTTCTATCTAACAAAGTGGTTGATGATAGCGGTGTAGATCAATGTGATATTGATGTTGAGAATGAGTCATGCATTAGACGGAATGAGTTGAATACAAATGATCAAGATGAGGATCTTATAGCGGATGAGTCATATATCAGAAATGACCATAACGAGGGAATTTGGATCCATTCATCCGTCCGCATTGCTAAGACACAAGTAATTCAAATTCCAACCAAGAAAAGAAAGAGATGTTAGTGAAAGAGGTAAAATTTGTTATATACTTGATTTCTTTATTATATTTGTTATATATTATGTCATATTTGTTATATATTAGTGAAAGAGCATTTTATTTTCATTTTTTACATGGTAATGTTATTTAGACTCCAACAAGATCCAAAACAAAGGATAAGCGGATTCCGGAGCATACCGAGTCCGTTGTTTCAAAAAAACAGGTACATCACAATTATATGATATTTATGCATAGAAATGTTAAATTGGATATCTTATACTTCATCTAACAAATTATATGATATATAGCTGTTAATCTTACACATGTTTAATCTTACAGTGGACATTGGTTGTTGGTCGCAATTAACCACAGCGGAGAGTCAACCCCATTATTACATGGAATTATGTGAAGGTATATTAATTATCACATGTTTTATTATATTAGTGACGCTACTTGATAAAACTTAGGATTTATCCATATTTTCTTTTAATTGAATTACAATCTTTGTGTTTTCAGGACCTATAATGTAGATTTGAAGCAATGCTTTGGTTGAATGCAAAAGTATTAGTATAAGTAATATGTGCATTTGTAGAAAAAATGTAATGATTTGTAATTATAAATAGGTGTATATATAATTTTGGTTTGTAATTTTAAATATATATATTGGTTTGAATTGCCAATTGTTTTGCATATATAATTTTGGTGTAAATTGCCAATGGTTTGAATTGCCAATTTCTGAAAAAACTTGCTGGTTGAAAAACAGGTAAAATTCTGGTTGAAAAAACCTGGTAAAAATTGGGGTTTAAAAAAATTTATATAAAATTTTTCGTATACCTTAGACACCGTTTCTGGAGAAAGCGCTGTCTAAGGTAGGGATTAGACAGCGCTTTTGACAAAAGCGCTGTCTAAGGTAGGGCTTAGAAAGCGCTTTTGACAAAAGCGCTGTCTAACGTATACCTAGAAAAATTCAAAAAGGTTGACCTTAGACAGCGCTTTCACCAAAACCGCTGTCTAAGGTATACCAAAAAAATGTCAAAAAAGGTGAGGCTTAGAAAGCGCTTTTTCCAAAAGCGATGTCTAAGGTGTACCTTATAATGTCAAAAAGCGCTGTCTAAAGGTACCATAGACAACGCTTTTCATTAAATAGACCCTCCTTTAGACAGCGCTTTTGGTATTACCCAAAGCGCTGTCTAAACCTATAGCAGCGCAGGTTTATACAGCGCTTAAAAGCGCTGTCTAAGGGCAAAAAAAGCGCTGTCTAAGGTGTTTTTTGTGGTAGTGATGGTATGTAGTAGACATACTTTTAAAACAACTCTCATTTATTCAAACCCTAATATTTATTTTTCATATAACCACAAACACCTCATTTTGAAGACACTAATTGGTCTCTGCTTCGTTCTTTATTTTCACTCATAGTAGGAAAAGTCTTTATTGCAAAACATAGAGAATACATTCTTTTCTATTTTCTATTACTCGTTGTCGTTGGAGTCGGGTTCTAAAGCTATAAGGTAAGTTTTACACAGAGGAGTTTGTTTCTCATTATGATAATAAAGTTTTGATTTTTGGGGTTTTAGTATGTTTATTTTAAGTTTTTGGCATTATAGTTACCATGTTTGTTTATGTTGAAGAATATGACATTTGCATTAAGACTTGTTAAAGTTTTACTATCCATTGTTAAAATTTGTCGGCCTCTTTTGTAATGATTAACAATTTTGTAGATTATATGATAAATTAAATTGTAAAAAAAAATTGGTCTATAGTGCTTATATCTAACAAAGTGGTTGATGATAGCGGTGTAGATCAATGTGATATTGATGTTGAGAATGAGTCATGCATTAGACGGAATGAGTTGAATACAAATGATCAAGATGAGGATCTTATAGCGGATGAGTCATATATCAGAAATGACCATAACGAGGGAATTTGGATCCATTCATCCGTCCGCATTGCTAAGACACAAGTAATTCATATTCCAACCAAGAAAAGAAAGAGATGTTAGTGAAAGAGGTAAAATTTGTTATATACTTGATTTCTTTATTATATTTGTTATATATTATGTCATATTTGTTATATATTAGTGAAAGAGCATTTTATTTTCATTTTTTACATGGTAATGTTATTTAGACTCCAACAAGATCCAAAACAAAGGATAAGTGGATTCCGGAGCATACCGAGTCCGTTGTTTCAAAAAAACAGGTACATCACAATTATATGATATTTATGGATAGAAAATGTTAAATTCGATATCTTATACTTCATCTAACAAATTATATGATATATAGCTGTTAATCTTACACTTGTTTAATCTTACAGTGGACATTGGTTGTTGGTCGCAATTAACCACAGCGGAGAGTCAACCCCATTATTACATGGAATTATGTGAAGGTATATTAATTATCACATGTTTTATTATATTAGTGACGCTACTTGATAAAACTTAGGATTTATCCATATTTTCTTTTAATTGAATTACAATCTTTGTGTTTTCAGGACCTATAATGTAGATTTGAAGCAATGCTTTGGTTGAATGCAAAAGTATTAGTATAAGTAATATGTGCATTTGTAGAAAAAATGTAATGATTTGTAATTATAAATAGGTGTATATATAATTTTGGTTTGTAATTTTAAATATATATATTGGTTTGAATTGCCAATTGTTTTGCATATATAATTTTGGTGTAAATTGCCAATGGTTTGAATTGCCAATTTCTGAAAAAACTTGCTGGTTGAAAAACAGGTAAAATTCTGGATGAAAAAACCTGGTAAAAATTGTGGTTTAAAAAAATTTATATAAAATTTTTCGTATACCTTAGACACCGCTTCTGGAGAAAGCGCTGTCTAAGGTAGGGATTAGACAGCGCTTTTGACAAAAGCGCTGTCTAAGGTAGGGCTTAGAAAGCGCTTTTGACAAAAGCGCTGTCTAAGGTATACCTAGAAAAATTCAAAAAGGTTGACCTTAGACAGCGCTTTCACCAAAACCGCTGTCTAAGGTATACCAAAAAAATGTTAAAAAAGGTGAGGCTTAGAAAGCGCTTTTTCCAAAAGCGATGTCTAAGGTGTACCTTATAATGTCAAAAAGCGCTGTCTAAAGGTACCATTGACAGCGCTTTTCATTAAATAGACCCTCCTTTAGACAGCGCTTTTGGTATTACCCAAAGCGCTGTCTAAACCTATAGCAGCGCAGGTTTATACAGCGCTTAAAAGCGCTGTCTAAGGGCAAAAAAAGCGCTGTCTAAGGTCTTTTTTGTGGTAGTGATGGTATGTAGTAGACATACTTTTAAAACAACTCTCATTTATTCAAACCCTAATATTTATTTTTCATATAACCACAAACACCTCATTTTGAAGACATTAATTGGTCTCTGCTTCGTTCTTTATTTTCACTCATAGTAGGAAAAGTCTTTATTGCAAAACATAGAGAATACATTCTTTTCTATTTTCTATTACTCGTTGTCGTTGGAGTCGGGTTCTAAAGCTATAAGGTAAGTTTTACACAGAGGAGTTTGTTTCTCATTATGATAATAAAGTTTTGATTTTTGGGGTTTTAGTATGTTTATTTTAAGTTTTTGGCATTATAGTTACCATGTTTGTTTATGTTGAAGAATATGACATTTGCATTAAGACTTGTTAAAGTTTTACTATCCATTGTTAAAATTTGTCGGCCTCTTTTGTAATGATTAACAATTTTGTAGATTATATGATAAATTAAATTGTAAAAAAAAATTGGTCTATAGTGCTTATATCTAACAAAGTGGTTGATGATAGCGGTGTAGATCAATGTGATATTGATGTTGAGAATGAGTCATGCATTAGACGGAATGAGTTGAATACAAATGATCAAGATGAGGATCTTATAGCGGATGAGTCATATATCAGAAATGACCATAACGAGGGAATTTGGATCCATTCATCCGTCCGCATTGCTAAGACACAAGTAATTCATATTCCAACCAAGAAAAGAAAGAGATGTTAGTGAAAGAGGTAAAATTTGTTATATACTTGATTTCTTTATTATATTTGTTATATATTATGTCATATTTGTTATATATTAGTGAAAGAGCATTTTATTTTCATTTTTTACATGGTAATGTTATTTAGACTCCAACAAGATCCAAAACAAAGGATAAGTGGATTCCGGAGCATACCGAGTCCGTTGTTTCAAAAAAACAGGTACATCACAATTATATGATATTTATGGATAGAAAATGTTAAATTCGATATCTTATACTTCATCTAACAAATTATATGATATATAGCTGTTAATCTTACACTTGTTTAATCTTACAGTGGACATTGGTTGTTGGTCGCAATTAACCACAGCGGAGAGTCAACCCCATTATTACATGGAATTATGTGAAGGTATATTAATTATCACATGTTTTATTATATTAGTGACGCTACTTGATAAAACTTAGGATTTATCCATATTTTCTTTTAATTGAATTACAATCTTTGTGTTTTCAGGACCTATAATGTAGATTTGAAGCAATGCTTTGGTTGAATGCAAAAGTATTAGTATAAGTAATATGTGCATTTGTAGAAAAAATGTAATGATTTGTAATTATAAATAGGTGTATATATAATTTTGGTTTGTAATTTTAAATATATATATTGGTTTGAATTGCCAATTGTTTTGCATATATAATTTTGGTGTAAATTGCCAATGGTTTGAATTGCCAATTTCTGAAAAAACTTGCTGGTTGAAAAACAGGTAAAATTCTGGATGAAAAAACCTGGTAAAAATTGTGGTTTAAAAAAATTTATATAAAATTTTTCGTATACCTTAGACACCGCTTCTGGAGAAAGCGCTGTCTAAGGTAGGGATTAGACAGCGCTTTTGACAAAAGCGCTGTCTAAGGTAGGGCTTAGAAAGCGCTTTTGACAAAAGCGCTGTCTAAGGTATACCTAGAAAAATTCAAAAAGGTTGAACTTAGACAGCGCTTTCACCAAAACCGCTGTCTAAGGTATACCAAAAAAATGTTAAAAAAGGTGAGGCTTAGAAAGCGCTTTTTCCAAAAGCGATGTCTAAGGTGTACCTTATAATGTCAAAAAGCGCTGTCTAAAGGTACCATTGACAGCGCTTTTCATTAAATAGACCCTCCTTTAGACAGCGCTTTTGGTATTACCCAAAGCGCTGTCTAAACCTATAGCAGCGCAGGTTTATACAGCGCTTAAAAGCGCTGTCTAAGGGCAAAAAAAGCGCTGTCTAAGGTCTTTTTTGTGGTAGTGATGGTATGTAGTAGACATACTTTTAAAACAACTCTCATTTATTCAAACCCTAATATTTATTTTTCATATAACCACAAACACCTCATTTTGAAGACATTAATTGGTCTCTGCTTCGTTCTTTATTTTCACTCATAGTAGGAAAAGTCTTTATTGCAAAACATAGAGAA
This sequence comes from Lathyrus tuberosus, assembly GCA_022829125.1. Classification (NCBI taxonomy): domain Eukaryota; kingdom Viridiplantae; phylum Streptophyta; class Magnoliopsida; order Fabales; family Fabaceae; genus Lathyrus; species Lathyrus tuberosus. Next base: position 2,405,609 of record JALAZF010000477.1, read on the forward strand.
TACATTCTTTTCTATTTTCTATTACTCGTTGTCGTTGGAGTCGGGTTCTAAAGCTATAAGGTAAGTTTTACACAGAGGAGTTTGTTTCTCATTATGATAATAAAGTTTTGATTTTTGGGGTTTTAGTATGTTTATTTTAAGTTTTTGGCATTATAGTTACCATGTTTGTTTATGTTGAAGAATATGACATTTGCATTAAGACTTGTTAAAGTTTTACTATCCATTGTTAAAATTTGTCGGCCTCTTTTGTAATGATTAACAATTTTGTAGATTATATGATAAATTAAATTGTAAAAAAAAATTGGTCTATAGTGCTTATATCTAACAAAGTGGTTGATGATAGCGGTGTAGATCAATGTGATATTGATGTTGAGAATGAGTCATGCATTAGACGGAATGAGTTGAATACAAATGATCAAGATGAGGATCTTATAGCGGATGAGTCATATATCAGAAATGACCATAACGAGGGAATTTGGATCCATTCATCCGTCCGCATTGCTAAGACACAAGTAATTCATATTCCAACCAAGAAAAGAAAGAGATGTTAGTGAAAGAGGTAAAATTTGTTATATACTTGATTTCTTTATTATATTTGTTATATATTATGTCATATTTGTTATATATAAGTGAAAGAGCATTTTATTTTCATTTTTTACATGGTAATGTTATTTAGACTCCAACAAGATCCAAAACAAAGGATAAGTGGATTCCGGAGCATACCGAGTCCGTTGTTTCAAAAAAACAGGTACATCACAATTATATGATATTTATGGATAGAAAATGTTAAATTCGATATCTTATACTTCATCTAACAAATTATATGATATATAGCTGTTAATCTTACACTTGTTTAATCTTACAGTGGACATTGGTTGTTGGTCGCAATTAACCACAGCGGAGAGTCAACCCCATTATTACATGGAATTATGTGAAGGTATATTAATTATCACATGTTTTATTATATTAGTGACGCTACTTGATAAAACTTAGGATTTATCCATATTTTCTTTTAATTGAATTACAATCTTTGTGTTTTCAGGACCTATAATGTAGATTTGAAGCAATGCTTTGGTTGAATGCAAAAGTATTAGTATAAGTAATATGTGCATTTGTAGAAAAAATGTAATGATTTGTAATTATAAATAGGTGTATATATAATTTTGGTTTGTAATTTTAAATATATATATTGGTTTGAATTGCCAATTGTTTTGCATATATAATTTTGGTGTAAATTGCCAATGGTTTGAATTGCCAATTTCTGAAAAAACTTGCTGGTTGAAAAACAGGTAAAATTCTGGATGAAAAAACCTGGTAAAAATTGTGGTTTAAAAAAATTTATATAAAATTTTTCGTATACCTTAGACACCGCTTCTGGAGAAAGCGCTGTCTAAGGTAGGGATTAGACAGCGCTTTTGACAAAAGCGCTGTCTAAGGTAGGGCTTAGAAAGCGCTTTTGACAAAAGCGCTGTCTAAGGTATACCTAGAAAAATTCAAAAAGGTTGACCTTAGACAGCGCTTTCACCAAAACCGCTGTCTAAGGTATACCAAAAAAATGTTAAAAAAGGTGAGGCTTAGAAAGCGCTTTTTCCAAAAGCGATGTCTAAGGTGTACCTTATAATGTCAAAAAGCGCTGTCTAAAGGTACCATTGACAGCGCTTTTCATTAAATAGACCCTCCTTTAGACAGCGCTTTTGGTATTACCCAAAGCGCTGTCTAAACCTATAGCAGCGCAGGTTTATACAGCGCTTAAAAGCGCTGTCTAAGGGCAAAAAAAGCGCTGTCTAAGGTCTTTTTTGTGGTAGTGATGGTATGTAGTAGACATACTTTTAAAACAACTCTCATTTATTCAAACCCTAATATTTATTTTTCATATAACCACAAACACCTCATTTTGAAGACATTAATTGGTCTCTGCTTCGTTCTTTATTTTCACTCATAGTAGGAAAAGTCTTTATTGCAAAACATAGAGAATACATTCTTTTCTATTTTCTATTACTCGTTGTCGTTGGAGTCGGGTTCTAAAGCTATAAGGTAAGTTTTACACAGAGGAGTTTGTTTCTCATTATGATAATAAAGTTTTGATTTTTGGGGTTTTAGTATGTTTATTTTAAGTTTTTGGCATTATAGTTACCATGTTTGTTTATGTTGAAGAATATGACATTTGCATTAAGACTTGTTAAAGTTTTACTATCCATTGTTAAAATTTGTCGGCCTCTTTTGTAATGATTAACAATTTTGTAGATTATATGATAAATTAAATTGTAAAAAAAAATTGGTCTATAGTGCTTCTATCTAACAAAGTGGTTGATGATAGCGGTGTAGATCAATGTGATATTGATGTTGAGAATGAGTCTTGCATTAGACGGAATGAGTTGAATACAAATGATCAAGATGAGGATCTTATAGCGGATGAGTCATATATCAGAAATGACCATAACGAGGGAATTTGGATCCATTCATCCGTCCGCATTGCTAAGACACAAGTAATTCATATTCCAACAAAGAAAAGAAAGAGATGTTAGTGAAAGAGGTAAAATTTGTTATATACTTGATTTCTTTATTATATTTGTTATATATTATGTCATATTTGTTATATATTAGTGAAAGAGCATTTTATTTTCATTTTTTACATGGTAATGTTATTTAGACTCCAACAAGATCCAAAACAAAGGATAAGCGGATTCCGGAGCATACCGAGTCCGTTGTTTCAAAAAAACAGGTACATCACAATTATATGATATTTATGCATAGAAAATGTTAAATTGGATATCTTATACTTCATCTAACAAAATATATGATATATAGCTGTTAATCTTACACTTGTTTAATCTTACAGTGGACATTGGTTGTTGGTCGCAATTAACCACAGCGGAGAGTCAACCCCATTATTACATGGAATTATGTGAAGGTATATTAATTATCACATGTTTTATTATATTAGTGATGCTACTTGATAAAACTTAGGATTTATCCATATTTTCTTTTAATTGAATTACAATCTTTGTGTTTTCAGGACCTATAATGTAGATTTGAAGCAATGCTTTGGTTGAATGCAAAAGTATTAGTATAAGTAATATGTGCATTTGTAGAAAAAATGTAATGATTTGTAATTATAAATAGGTGTATATATAATTTTGGTTTGTAATTTTAAATATATATATTGGTTTGAATTGCCAATTGTTTTGCATATATAATTTTGGTGTAAATTGCCAATGGTTTGAATTGCCAATTTCTGAAAAAACTTGCTGGTTGAAAAACAGGTAAAATTCTGGATGAAAAAACCTGGTAAAAATTGTGGTTTAAAAAAATTTATATAAAATTTTTCGTATACCTTAGACACCGCTTCTGGAGAAAGCGCTGTCTAAGGTAGGGATTAGACAGCGCTTTTGACAAAAGCGCTGTCTAAGGTAGGGCTTAGAAAGCGCTTTTGACAAAAGCGCTGTCTAAGGTATACCTAGAAAAATTCAAAAAGGTTGAACTTAGACAGCGCTTTCACCAAAACCGCTGTCTAAGGTATACCAAAAAAATGTTAAAAAAGGTGAGGCTTAGAAAGCGCTTTTTCCAAAAGCGATGTCTAAGGTGTACCTTATAATGTCAAAAAGCGCTGTCTAAAGGTACCATTGACAGCGCTTTTCATTAAATAGACCCTCCTTTAGACAGCGCTTTTGGTATTACCCAAAGCGCTGTCTAAACCTATAGCAGCGCAGGTTTATACAGCGCTTAAAAGCGCTGTCTAAGGGCAAAAAAAGCGCTGTCTAAGGTCTTTTTTGTGGTAGTGATGGTATGTAGTAGACATACTTTTAAAACAACTCTCATTTATTCAAACCCTAATATTTATTTTTCATATAACCACAAACACCTCATTTTGAAGACATTAATTGGTCTCTGCTTCGTTCTTTATTTTCACTCATAGTAGGAAAAGTCTTTATTGCAAAACATAGAGAATACATTCTTTTCTATTTTCTATTACTCGTTGTCGTTGGAGTCGGGTTCTAAAGCTATAAGGTAAGTTTTACACAGAGGAGTTTGTTTCTCATTATGATAATAAAGTTTTGATTTTTGGGGTTTTAGTATGTTTATTTTAAGTTTTTGGCATTATAGTTACCATGTTTGTTTATGTTGAAGAATATGACATTTGCATTAAGACTTGTTAAAGTTTTACTATCCATTGTTAAAATTTGTCGGCCTCTTTTGTAATGATTAACAATTTTGTAGATTATATGATAAATTAAATTGTAAAAAAAAATTGGTCTATAGTGCTTATATCTAACAAAGTGGTTGATGATAGCGGTGTAGATCAATGTGATATTGATGTTGAGAATGAGTCATGCATTAGACGGAATGAGTTGAATACAAATGATCAAGATGAGGATCTTATAGCGGATGAGTCATATATCAGAAATGACCATAACGAGGGAATTTGGATCCATTCATCCGTCCGCATTGCTAAGACACAAGTAATTCATATTCCAACCAAGAAAAGAAAGAGATGTTAGTGAAAGAGGTAAAATTTGTTATATACTTGATTTCTTTATTATATTTGTTATATATTATGTCATATTTGTTATATATAAGTGAAAGAGCATTTTATTTTCATTTTTTACATGGTAATGTTATTTAGACTCCAACAAGATCCAAAACAAAGGATAAGTGGATTCCGGAGCATACCGAGTCCGTTGTTTCAAAAAAACAGGTACATCACAATTATATGATATTTATGGATAGAAAATGTTAAATTCGATATCTTATACTTCATCTAACAAATTATATGATATATAGCTGTTAATCTTACACTTGTTTAATCTTACAGTGGACATTGGTTGTTGGTCGCAATTAACCACAGCGGAGAGTCAACCCCATTATTACATGGAATTATGTGAAGGTATATTAATTATCACATGTTTTATTATATTAGTGACGCTACTTGATAAAACTTAGGATTTATCCATATTTTCTTTTAATTGAATTACAATCTTTGTGTTTTCAGGACCTATAATGTAGATTTGAAGCAATGCTTTGGTTGAATGCAAAAGTATTAGTATAAGTAATATGTGCATTTGTAGAAAAAATGTAATGATTTGTAATTATAAATAGGTGTATATATAATTTTGGTTTGTAATTTTAAATATATATATTGGTTTGAATTGCCAATTGTTTTGCATATATAATTTTGGTGTAAATTGCCAATGGTTTGAATTGCCAATTTCTGAAAAAACTTGCTGGTTGAAAAACAGGTAAAATTCTGGATGAAAAAACCTGGTAAAAATTGTGGTTTAAAAAAATTTATATAAAATTTTTCGTATACCTTAGACACCGCTTCTGGAGAAAGCGCTGTCTAAGGTAGGGATTAGACAGCGCTTTTGACAAAAGCGCTGTCTAAGGTAGGGCTTAGAAAGCGCTTTTGACAAAAGCGCTGTCTAAGGTATACCTAGAAAAATTCAAAAAGGTTGACCTTAGACAGCGCTTTCACCAAAACCGCTGTCTAAGGTATACCAAAAAAATGTTAAAAAAGGTGAGGCTTAGAAAGCGCTTTTTCCAAAAGCGATGTCTAAGGTGTACCTTATAATGTCAAAAAGCGCTGTCTAAAGGTACCATTGACAGCGCTTTTCATTAAATAGACCCTCCTTTAGACAGCGCTTTTGGTATTACCCAAAGCGCTGTCTAAACCTATAGCAGCGCAGGTTTATACAGCGCTTAAAAGCGCTGTCTAAGGGCAAAAAAAAGCGCTGTCTAAGGTCTTTTTTGTGGTAGTGATGGTATGTAGTAGACATACTTTTAAAACAACTCTCATTTATTCAAACCCTAATATTTATTTTTCATATAACCACAAACACCTCATTTTGAAGACATTAATTGGTCTCTGCTTCGTTCTTTATTTTCACTCATAGTAGGAAAAGTCTTTATTGCAAAACATAGAGAATACATTCTTTTCTATTTTCTATTACTCGTTGTCGTTGGAGTCGGGTTCTAAAGCTATAAGGTAAGTTTTACACAGAGGAGTTTGTTTCTCATTATGATAATAAAGTTTTGATTTTTGGGGTTTTAGTATGTTTATTTTAAGTTTTTGGCATTATAGTTACCATGTTTGTTTATGTTGAAGAATATGACATTTGCATTAAGACTTGTTAAAGTTTTACTATCCATTGTTAAAATTTGTCGGCCTCTTTTGTAATGATTAACAATTTTGTAGATTATATGATAAATTAAATTGTAAAAAAAAATTGGTCTATAGTGCTTCTATCTAACAAAGTGGTTGATGATAGCGGTGTAGATCAATGTGATATTGATGTTGAGAATGAGTCTTGCATTAGACGGAATGAGTTGAATACAAATGATCAAGATGAGGATCTTATAGCGGATGAGTCATATATCAGAAATGACCATAACGAGGGAATTTGGATCCATTCATCCGTCCGCATTGCTAAGACACAAGTAATTCATATTCCAACAAAGAAAAGAAAGAGATGTTAGTGAAAGAGGTAAAATTTGTTATATACTTGATTTCTTTATTATATTTGTTATATATTATGTCATATTTGTTATATATTAGTGAAAGAGCATTTTATTTTCATTTTTTACATGGTAATGTTATTTAGACTCCAACAAGATCCAAAACAAAGGATAAGCGGATTCCGGAGCATACCGAGTCCGTTGTTTCAAAAAAACAGGTACATCACAATTATATGATATTTATGCATAGAAAATGTTAAATTGGATATCTTATACTTCATCTAACAAAATATATGATATATAGCTGTTAATCTTACACTTGTTTAATCTTACAGTGGACATTGGTTGTTGGTCGCAATTAACCACAGCGGAGAGTCAACCCCATTATTACATGGAATTATGTGAAGGTATATTAATTATCACATGTTTTATTATATTAGTGATGCTACTTGATAAAACTTAGGATTTATCCATATTTTCTTTTAATTGAATTACAATCTTTGTGTTTTCAGGACCTATAATGTAGATTTGAAGCAATGCTTTGGTTGAATGCAAAAGTATTAGTATAAGTAATATGTGCATTTGTAGAAAAAATGTAATGATTTGTAATTATAAATAGGTGTATATATAATTTTGGTTTGTAATTTTAAATATATATATTGGTTTGAATTGCCAATTGTTTTGCATATATAATTTTGGTGTAAATTGCCAATGGTTTGAATTGCCAATTTCTGAAAGAACTTGCTGGTTGAAAAACAGGTAAAATTCTGGTTGAAAAAACCTGGTAAAAATTGTGGTTTAAAAAAATTTATATAAAATTTTTCGTATACCTTAGACAGCGCTTCTGGAGAAAGCGCTGTCTAAGGTAGGGATTAGACAGCGCTTTTGACAAAAGCGCTGTCTAAGGTAGGGCTTAGAAAGCGCTTTTGACAAAAGCCCTGTCTAAGGTATACCTAGAAAAATTCAAAAAGGTTGACCTTAGACAGCGCTTTCACCAAAACCGATGTCTAAGGTATACCAAAAAAATGTCAAAAAAGGTGAGGCTTAGAAAGCGCTTTTTCCAAAAGCGATGTCTAAGGTGTACCTTATAATGTCAAAAAGTGCTGTCTAAAGGTACCATAGACATCGCTTTTCATTAAATAGACCCCCCTTTAGACAGCGCTTTTGGTATTACCCAAAGCGCTGTCTAAACCTATAGCAGCGCAGGTTTATACAGCGCTTAAAAGCGCTGTCTAAGGGCAAAAAAAGCGCTGTCTAAGGTCTTTTTTGTGGTAGTGATGGTATGTAGTAGACATACTTTTAAAACAACTCTCATTTATTCAAACCCTAATATTTATTTTTCATATAACCACAAACACCTCATTTTGAAGACACTAATTGGTCTCTGCTTCGTTCTTTATTTTCACTCATAGTAGGAAAAGTCTTTATTGCAAAACATAGAGAATACATTCTTTTCTATTTTCTATTACTCGTTGTCGTTGGAGTCGGGTTCTAAAGCTATAAGGTAAGTTTTACACAGAGTAGTTTGTTTCTCATTATGATAATAAAGTTTTGATTTTTGGGGTTTTAGTATGTTTATTTTTAGTTTTTGGCATTATAGTTACCATGTTTGTTTATGTTGAAGAATATGACATTTGCATTAAGACTTGTTAAAGTTTTACTATCCATTGTTAAAATTTGTCGGCCTCTTTTGTAATGATTAACAATTTTGTAGATTATATGATAAATTAAATTGTAAAAAAAAAATTGGTCTATAGTGCTTATATCTAACAAAGTGGTTGATGATAGCGGTGTAGATCAATGTGATATTGATGTTGAGAATGAGTCATGCATTAGACGGAATGAGTTGAATACAAATGATCAAGATGAGGATCTTATAGCGGATGAGTCATATATCAGAAATGACCATAACGAGGGAATTTGGATCCATTCATCCGTCCGCATTGCTAAGACACAAGTAATTCATATTCCAACCAAGAAAAGAAAGAGATGTTAGTGAAAGAGGTAAAATTTGTTATATACTTGATTTCTTTATTATATTTGTTATATATTATGTCATATTTGTTATATATTAGTGAAAGAGCATTTTATTTTCATTTTTTACATGGTAATGTTATTTAGACTCCAACAAGATCCAAAACAAAGGATAAGCGGATTCCGGAGCATACCGAGTCCGTTGTTTCAAAAAAACAGGTACATCACAATTATATGATATTTATGCATAGAAAATGTTAAATTGGATATCTTATACTTCATCTAACAAATTATATGATATATAGCTGTTAATCTTACACTTGTTTAATCTTACAGTGGACATTGGTTGTTGGTCGCAATTAACCACAGCGGAGAGTCAACCCCATTATTACATGGAATTATGTGAAGGTATATTAATTATCACATGTTTTATTATATTAGTGATGCTACTTGATAAAACTTAGGATTTATCCATATTTTCTTTTAATTGAATTACAATCTTTGTGTTTTCAGGACCTATAATGTAGATTTGAAGCAATGCTTTGGTTGAATGCAAAAGTATTAGTATAAGTAATATGTGCATTTGTAGAAAAAATGTAATGATTTGTAATTATAAATAGGTGTATATATAATTTTGGTTTGTAATTTTAAATATATATATTGGTTTGAATTGCCAATTGTTTTGCATATATAATTTTGGTGTAAATTGCCAATGGTTTGAATTGCCAATTTCTGAAAAAACTTGCTGGTTGAAAAACAGGTAAAATTCTGGTTGAAAAAACCTGGTAAAAATTGTGGTTTAAAAAAATTTATATAAAATTTTTCGTATAACATAGACAGCGCTTCTGGAGAAAGCGCTGTCTAAGGTAGGGATTAGACAGCGCTTTTGACAAAAGCGCTGTCTAAGGTAGGGCTTAGAAAGCGCTTTTGACAAAAGCGCTGTCTAAGGTATACCTAGAAAAATTCAAAAAGGTTGACCTTAGACAGCGCTTTCACCAAAACCGCTGTCTAAGGTATACCAAAAAAATGTCAAAAAAGGTGAGGCTTAGAAAGCGTTTTTTCCAAAAGCGATGTCTAAGGTGTACCTTATAATGTCAAAAAGCGCTGTCTAAAGGTACCATAGACAGCGCTTTTCATTAAATAGACCCCCCTTTAGACAGCGCTTTTGGTATTACCCAAAGCGCTGTCTAAACCTATAGCAGCGCAGGTTTATACAGCGCTTAAAAGCGCTGTCTAAGGGCAAAAAAAGCGTTGTCTAAGGTCTTTTTTGTGGTAGTGATGGTATGTAGTAGACATACTTTTAAAACAACTCTCATTTATTCAAACCCTAATATTTATTTTTCATATAACCACAAACACCTCATTTTGAAGACACTAATTGGTCTCTGCTTCGTTCTTTATTTTCACTCATAGTAGGAAAAGTCTTTTTTGCAAAACATAGAGAATACATTCTTTTCTATTTTCTATTACTCGTTGTCGTTGGAGTCGGGTTCTAAAGCTATAAGGTAAGTTTTACACAGAGGAGTTTGTTTCTCATTATGATAATAAAGTTTTGATTTTTGGGGTTTTAGTATGTTTATTTTAAGTTTTTGGCATTATAGTTACCATGTTTGTTTATGTTGAAGAATATGACATTTGCATTAAGACTTGTTAAAGTTTTACTATCCATTGTTAAAATTTGTCGGCCTCTTTTGTAATGATTAACAATTTTGTAGATTATATGATAAATTAAATTGTAAAAAAAAATTGGTCTATAGTGCTTCTATCTAACAAAGTGGTTGATGATAGCGGTGTAGATCAATGTGATATTGATGTTGAGAATGAGTCATGCATTAGACGGAATGAGTTGAATACAAATGATCAAGATGAGGATCTTATAGGGGATGAGTCATATATCAGAAATGACCATAACGAGGGAATTTGGATCCATTCATCCGTCCGCATTGCTAAGACACAAGTAATTCAAATTCCAACCAAGAAAAGAAAGAGATGTTAGTGAAAGAGGTAAAATTTGTTATATACTTGATTTCTTTATTATATTTGTTATATATTATGTCATATTTGTTATATATTAGTGAAAGAGCATTTTATTTTCATTTTTTACATGGTAATGTTATTTAGACTCCAACAAGATCCAAAACAAAGGATAAGCGGATTCCGGAGCATACCGAGTCCGTTGTTTCAAAAAAACAGGTACATCACAATTATATGATATTTATGCATAGAAAATGTTAAATTGGATATCTTATACTTCATCTAACAAATTATATGATATATAGCTATTAATCTTACACTTGTTTAATCTTAAAGTGGACATTGCTTGTTGGTCGCAATTAACCACAGCGGAGAGTCAACCCCATTATTACATGGAATTATGTGAAGGTATATTAATTATCACATGTTTTATTATATTAGTGATGCTACTTGATAAAACGACACGTTATTGATTTCATCATCATCACCACTTATATCCATGAATGATGTGTTGTAAAATTTGATAGAATAATTAAAACCACTTCATAAGGAATTATTCAAAGTTTAATTCACACCAAGGAATTTGATGTGGGACAAAGAACCGTGGCAACCAAAATAAACAGCCTTTAGCAATAATACCTTTCAATGCAATAAGACAATGTATTAAACTGGCATAAAAAGATAAAAGAAGGCGAGAAGCACAAAAGGCTTGTTTACCAAGTTCAATCGAATGATCTACGTGTGGAGGAGAGAGCGACTCTCCAATTCACTATACTCCAAAAGTCGTTACAAGAGATTACAAAAGAGTTATAAGAAAATATCCTTCAACGTTCCCAAGAACAAACTCTATTTTCTACCCAAGTGTTTCCAAAACTCTCAAATTCTCCATATAGTAATCACACAAACTCATGATGTTAATAAGAATTGTTTGATCCTTCTAGATAACTCTAAAAGGTTTTCTTAAAGCCTAAACCCTTATTTTATCTTTTTCACTAAAGTTCTAAAATTTCCACTTTTACCATATCAGAAGAGATACATATTTATAATTGAAAAACCCAATAAATCCATAACAAATCATAAAACATATCTCATTACTTGTTAGAATAAAAGATATTATTAATATCTCTTATAATATTATAAATATCTTATAATATCTCTTAGAATATTATAAATATTTTATAATATATTTTTATATTAATTTATAGTATCTCTAAATTAATTTAAAGATATATATCCAATATTTTAACATTAATGGACGAATTCGCAAATCGAACCGACTAAACCCGATATCTGCGAACCATCTGAACTAGATATTCTTGTTGGTTTTTGGCTTCCTGATTTATGGTGATCTTGAAATATGTTTGTTACCTTTGTTTGTCAAATCTATTTGATTTGGAAATCCCTCTACGCCTACTTCCTCCTCTTGAGACACTCAATTCTTAACCATTATCATCATCAATATTCAAATCTATCGCCTTTTAAAATTCTTTGGATTTCACTGCTATTTGGACTTCATCCAAAGTAATAGTACCTTGCTTATCATAAAGAAGGGCGTCCTTAAAGTGCTTAAAGGATATTGGTAATGAGCTCAACAAGAGTACAACCTTGTCCTCATTATCAATCTTCACCTTAATATTCTCAAGATTATCAATAATCTTGTGAAATTTTGTCAACTACTCCACTATGGATTTAATTTCCACCATTCCAAATGAGTATAATTGTTATTTTAGAAACAAACTGTGAGCCAAAGACCTGGGCATATACAATGAATAAAGGTTTGTCCACATCGAAGCTGCAGTCTGCTCCCTGGCGACTTCCCTTAGAACATTATCCTCGAGGCACAAGATAATGGAACTCATAGCCTTATACACTATCTCATTCTTCTATGATTTTTTTAGGCATGCAGACATCGATGTCTCACCTTTCAAATCTTTAATACACTTCTCTTGAGTTAAAATTTCTTGCAACGTCACTTTTCACAACCCAAAATTGTTATCTTCGAAAACTTTTGCGATATCCTATTTAGCCATGGTGCTCGCTTGTAAGCAATACCCCTTTACCCCGTGGTGGGCGTCACTTGTTGGGAAATTTGATAGGATAATTAAAACCACTTTAGTAGGAATTATTCAAGGTTCAATTCACACCAATGAATTTGATGTGTGGGACAAAAAACAACGACAGTCAAAGTAAGTGGCCTTCAGTAATAATAACTTTCAATGCAATAAGTTAGTGTATTAACTTGTCATAAAAAGTATAATATCCCATATGCCCTTAAATGCTCAATTAGTTGTCAGTTGGGAGCAATAGAGTAACCAGTGGACTCTAAAGAGATCAATCCTTATTAAAAGAGACTGGCCTTTATTAATAAGTACAAGAGGGAACATTTTGGTAACATTAATAATTAGTTAATTGGTACTAGATGATAAATTATCAATTGAGATATTTTGTATCACTACTTAATATTATATATTATAATTATATAATATATTATGTTGTCGTAGCGTGCGATTCTTGTCGGTGACGCGACCACCTTATCGCCATGGGTTTCTCCTCACCGCAATGGTAGGAGTAAGGTGCTACTTTCTGATTTCTTATTTATCCCGTGAAGCTGGAAGGGAAAAAGAAGTTATCTAAAACTAACCTTGCACGCAAATGTTTAACTGAACAAATGCTTAAGAGATTCGGGGAGTTCGGGGTCAGATATACAATGGGGAGTTGTCAATTACCCATCCTATATGTGGTTATCCACAGGTTGTTAGCAATTATCTTTACTGCTTTCTACTTACTGGTGTTTGTGTGTTGTGGGTTGGGAAAGTTTCTCCTTTGGGAGGTTTTTTTTAGAGAGAGAGTTTTTGATGATTTTGGTAAGGTACGGGACCTAAGTTTTGATTGGTGTGTGAAGGTACTGGACCTAGAGTTTTTGATTAGTGTGCTCGCTAAGATTTCGCAATCTTATGCCTACGTATTCCCGTTAAAGAAAACAAGGAAATCAGTGCAATCGTAGTTCCTCCTATTCTATGGGAGGAAATAGATGTTTGGTGTCTTGTTCAAATCCCAAGATTGAAGCTAAATTGAGTATTTGTGTCTTGTTCAAAGCCCAAGATTGAAGCTAAAAGGTTTGACTGAGAGATAATTTGTCATCTCTAAAGAGAGATATCTCGTCTGTTTATCACAACTGTTGGGTAACTGATTATAAAGGAGGATTAATTTAACTGGGATATACGAATCCAGCAATGCCATAATTTACTTTATAGGGGATTTGTCCTGAAGGAGAAAACTTTAACTCAGTGTAGAGCAATGTTATTTTTCCTTAGGAATCTTTCATGCTAAGAGAGGGACAGTGACGTGGATGTAAATAATCCAGAGGCTTGCCACTTACAGCAATTAGATGGAAGAGAAAGTTTACCAGGATAAGAGATGGACTACAGCTTGGATGTTTGAATCAACAAGTGTGCCACTTATAGCAGTTATCTGGGATTTAAGGTTTGTTTTGAATTTTCTGTTTTGATGTGTGATATATAGAGAAATGCCTTCCTACAGAGAGATTTTGATTTCCTCTGAGGGGATTTTGATTTTTGTATGCCTTGATTAAAGCCCAAGGTTGAAGCTAAGAGATTAATTGACTCCACTGGGGAAGTCCTTATACAAAGCCTAAGAGGAGGCTGACAGAGAGACTGACTCTATAAGAGAATGTTTATCTGTCTTGTACAAAGCCCAAGATTGAGGTTGACCGAGATTTTACTCTTTAGGGGGATATCATTATACAAAGCCTAAGAGGAGGCTAAAAGTTGACTTTTCCGAGGAAATAGTTTGTCTGTCTTGTACAAAGTCCAAGATTGAGGCTAAAAGGGGACTGACTCAACAAGAGAGTGTTTTAGGGAGATTTTATATGGTGTCTTGTACAAAGCCCAAGATTGAGGCTGAAAGAGAATGACTCTACTAGTGAGAGGTTTTATCTGTCTTGTACAAAGCCCAAGATTGAGGCTAAAATGAATTTTGACTGACTCAACCGAGGATATTTTAGGTGTCTTGTACAAAGCCCAAGATTGAGGCTGAAAGAAGATTGACTCTGCTGGAGAGTATGATTTATCTTATACAAAGCCCAAGATTGAGGCTAACTCTACTGAGGAAAATCATTATACAAAGCCTAAAAGGAGGCTGAAAAAGAGTATTAACTCTGCTTAGGGAGATTAACTCCCAAAGCCTAAAAGAAGGCTGAGAGGAAATGACTTCGCTGGGAAGATATTTATCCAGAGCTTAAGAGAAGGTTATGAAGATTTTGACTTTGCTAGAGAAAGTTTATTTATGTCTTGTACAAAGCCCAAGATTGAGGCTAAAAAGGGAATGACTCAACAAGAGAGTGTTTGTATGGTGTCTTGTATAAAGCCCAAGATTGAGGCTGAAAAGATGGTTGACTCAACAAGAGAGTGCTTTAAAAGGTGATTGACTCAACAAGATAGTGCTCTTGAAGGTGATTGACTCAACAAGAGAGTGCTTTTGAGATTAACTATGTTGAGGAAAATCATTATACAAAGACTAAGAGGAGGCTAGCTTCTGCTGAAGAATATTGAGATCCAGAGGCAGGTCCAAAATGGGGAATCAACTCTTGCTAAGGATTTACAGAAGAGTTGAGGTATCAGATGCCTTGAGGTTCTGATAAAGGTTTATTGGTAGTGATTTGACTCTAGCTGGGGAAATTTGGAAGAAAGTTTGAGTTTTTGAACCTACGGAGGTTTTAACTCTACTAGAGATTGATTAGATGACCAGGGTTTTTCCTGTGTTTGTAGGGAACTTGAGAATGTCTTTGAGATCCAAAAGGAGATTAGACTGTCCAAGTCTACTGGTATGAAAGAGTTTATCTTTGTATGATGCCCAAGAGGAGGCTGGTGTTTTAAGGGATGAGAATCAACCCTAAAATTGGTATGAGGTTTTGACTCTTTAGAAAGACTGCTCTAACAAAGGATGACTAAGTTCTGCCCTATACCTTTAAGAGGTCTTCAGGGTCCTTGTATTAAGCCCAAGAGAAGGCATGAGAACTTCTAGGAAGCCGGAGGGTCCTTGTACAAAGCCCAAGAGGAGGCGGGGATGCTTTTAGGAAGCCTGTGGGTCCAAACCTAAGAAGAGTTCAAGAAAAGTTTCACCGAGAATAATCTTTTCTTTAATAAACAGTTCTAGGGTTTGAAGAAATTCAAGAGAGGTTTCACCGGGAATTAATCCTTTCTGAGGGAAATGAATTTCTTTGACAATTTTCTAATAGTGATAGTCTGAGAAAAGTTTCACCGGGAGTAATGCCTTTCTCTTTGTTCCATATTGTATAAGCCCAAGAGAAGGCAAGACTGTATCTGGAATTCCTAAGGGGAACTAGTTTTGACTGTTGAAAGAGTGAACACTGGCTTTATCTAGTTCTAGACCTAATTGTCGGGAAAAACTCTAAGCAGATAATATACAGGCATATATATATATATATATATATATATATATATATATATATATATATATATATACAGATGAAATATATACTGTATGTAAAAAGAGGGTAGGAGGACTTACAGGTGAACAAGCTTCCAGCACAAACAAATATATATACGTGCGAGTATGTAAAAGAAAGCTGATAAAACTTACAGGCGAGCAAGCTTCCATTGTAACAGCTGTATGGTTAGTTGTTCAAGAAATTAAAGAAAGTTTTGATAACAACTATGAGTTTGAACCTAAATCAAAAGGGAAAGTTGTTTTTGAAAAGAAGATTGGGGCTTATACTCAAGGAGAGGCCCAGATGAAAAACAGTAATCGTACCGTTGATCTGAAAATTGTATCGGGACTTATACAATGACTGAGGCCCAAAAAGGTTTTCTATAAAAAGGGTTGGGACTTACACTCTATTAGAGGCCCAAAAGTTTGAAAAAGAAAAGAAACGGGACTTACAACACAAGGGTAAACCCAGAAGATTTTGTTTTGAAATGGCAATCGCGCCGAGATTTTAAAGATCGTATCAGGACTTATACAATGACTGAGGCCCAAAAAGGTTTACTGTACAAAGGGGTTGGGTCTTACCCTCTATTAGAGGCCTAAAAGTGTATTTTTAAAAGAAAGATGGATCTTACAACACAAGGGTAGACCCAAATGGTTTTTGTTTAAAAGGCGACGATTGAGCCGTGGTTTTAGAAAACACAGTGGGACTTATACAATGACTGAGGCCCAAATAGGTTTACTATAAAAAGGGGTTGGGTCTTACACTCTATTAGAGGCCCAAAAGTGTTTAAAAATTTAAAATCGAGAGGAAACCCTAATTTTAAATTAAAATGTCATTTTTCAAAGGAATCTAAATGAAAAAAATGATATAAAATACCAAATCTATTCAAAAACAAGTTATAAACTTTGAAAAATATTTTGAAAAATCATGTTTAATCGCATGAAAGTTTGAAATTCAATTGGTTTTGAAAGATCAAAGTGGGAATTTCATTTAAAAATGTTTAAAAACAAATAAAATGAAATTAATTACAAAAATTCTAACTATATTAAAAAATAATATAAATTGAATTTTTTTTGTAAAATAAAATATTTAAACATTTTTGTGAATTTTGAGAAAAAGAATCAATTCAAAAACACAAATATTCAGAGAGAAATTAATTTTTGAATCAATTAACAAAAATATCAAAATATTCAAATATTTGAAAATTTGAAAAAGGGCGCCAAGAACACTAAGTTCTTGCCCGCATGCCCTGTTTCTGCAGATTTGCATTTTCTCACTTTTCTCCATGATTGCTCAATGGTTTTGCACGATTCAAGTACCAATCTTGTTCGTTTTTGAACAAGGATCACAACCATATAGATTAATTGCATTTATATTAAGTATAGAGGAAGAAATCAACAGAAAACCTCAAGAACCCTAGTTTCAGCATGAACACAATGAAATTGTATACACGATTGATTCATGGCAATTGATTGAGGGTTATCACTCTACATACATGCATAAACAAGATGGTAACTCAAAAATCCATTCATGATGCATGGATCATAGAGTTTGAAGGGTTCAGGCCTACCTCTTGCAGCTGGTGATCGAGTTTGGTGATGGAGGTGTTGCAGCTAGGTTCCAATGATCTGGACAGCTTCCTTAGGTGCCAAGGAGTGTGTTTGAATGCTTGGAGTGGATTGAATTGAGCTGGAACTGGTTGTGGTACCTCAACTGCAACTCTGTCAAGAACTTGAGCAATTGGCTAGTGATTTTGTGAATTTGATATTCCAGATGTGATTGTGTTATGGATCACTCATACATGATGTTTATGAGGGGTGTGTGTGTGTGATTGGTTTGGCTGGAATCACTCTTAATCTCAAAACCCGATAGTGGCTTAAGTTAGAAGGCAAAATTGGAGTGAAAAGGAGATTTTGAGGAAAGCATCAGTTTGGGTGCTTTGAGTACTCAAACTGATCACAAATGAGCTCTGTTTATAGTGTGCCAAGTTTGTTTTGGCAGCAATAGTGAATGGCAACTGCAGCAGGTCTGTTGTACATTGTGATCAAATGGAATCTCAAGTCTCCTATAGCCATTGACTTGAGGTTAGAGCACAGGCCTATGGCCTTTTGGTTCAGAGATAAGGCTTGACTCATTCAGTTAAATTGGCCTCAGTCCATGCCACCTTGATGCATCCATTGAATGCATTGAAACAAAATTGGAATCTTGGCATTTTTTAGTCTTTTTAGGTTTGTTATGGCTAGATGTGGATTCTTGGACTTGGGAGGCTTGGAGATCAGATCATTCCCTTTTGATTTCATCCTTTGATGTGTCCAAATGGATGACAAGGTTTGGAGTTGTCCATATTTGCCAAATCGAGCAAAATACCAAAATCTGCCTTGTACAAGACAATTGGAAATGGTGATTTTGAGGGGATCATATCTCCTTGCTCAGGTTGAGTTATGGGAGGCTCTTGTGCTTTTTAGAAAGCCCTCATATGATACAACACATGTGTGATCATAGTTTGTTTTTAAACTATTTGAATCCAAGTGAAAAATCCTCATGAACATTGATGTCCAAGGCTGGTAACTTAGGCAGATTTTCACTAAGTGTTGGAAAAGTGTCATTTTCTTCATTTTTGTCATTTTGATCACTCCATAACTTAAAATCCATAAAGAATTGGAGTTTGATGCAGTTGATGCTTTTGTAGAATATAGGAAAACCTACAAATCAGGCTTTGGATCACTCAAAATGGTTGCTTGGATCATAAGTTATGGTCCTTGGAAGTTGGCACCAAAACCATTAAAACTTAATAACTTAGAAAATTTTTCAAATTTTCAAGGTTACCCCTTTTACAAGTTATCATGATTTCTTGATCAATTCTTGTTCAAATGTCATCATAAGTCACATTTTATGAAAATATGAATCATAAGGATCATTTTTGTCAACAAAAAGTCATGTTTTGACTTTTGGCTCCAGAGCGGTTCGGCGCGTAAAACCCTAATTCTCGACTTTTGAGGAATGCATCCTCTGATGATCATTTAGCTTTGAAAATGGATCCCTAGGGTTATTTTGAGCATATTGAGTCACATGTTGAAGTCTTGGCTCATGCCCTTGTGAAAATCTCACTCTGGAGGTTTCGTCCGTCCAAAACCCTATTCCCGCGACATCGGGTGTTTCGAGGCTCAAAACACTTGGAATGTCACAACTGTGTGCTTGATTTTTGATGTGGGAGTCCACTTGATCCCTTGTGGATGTTTGAGAGGTTAAACAAGTTGAAGATCATATCATTTCTTGATTGATCTTTTGTCTAAGTATCTTGGGAGGGCTCGAAACCCTAATTCTGGATTGTAGTGAATACTCAATCGTCTTTAAGAAGATTGATGAGGCATAAAGATACATCCATATTGTGGTAACAATTTGCACAATGATGGGAAATCTTGGTGGTCAAAATTCGGGGTATGAAAGATGCCCCTATTTAATCTTCTTGGACCGGAAGGTGTGAATAACGAAGATATTCGGACATTCAGGGTGCAAGAGGATTAAATATCGGAATACCAAAAATTTTTACTGTGGTTATGAATGTTAGCGGTTTGCTCATCCATCTTCTTTTGCTAAGCAATGTTACTTAGAAAAGGGTAAAACTTCCCCTCGATCCTGGTCTTCAGCCACAGAACTGGTCTCAGTTTCTTTTATAATAAACCTCCCCTCGATCTTGGTTTTTCGCCACAGAACTGGTCTCAGTCTCTGATATAAACTTCCCCTCGATCATGGTCTTTAACCAAGGAACTGGTCTCAGTTTCAGAAATAAACTTCCCCTGGATCCTGGTTTTCAGCCACGGAACTGGTCTCAGTTTCTGAAATAAACTTCCCCTCGATCCTGGTTTTCAGCCACGGAACTGGTCTTAGTTTCTTCTTGTCGAGTTCCTTTCTTGACAAGGGACGCTATGTGTAGCGGTTTTCATCAAACTTCTCGCCGAGTTTTTACTGGGGAGATGCCATTTGATTGAAAAAGTTTTGATGTCAGACTTGCTGGGGAAACCCATTCGTCTGAGCTGTAGAGGTGTTTAAACTTCTCTGTTGGAGATGCTATTTGTTGACCCTACTGGGGAAAATGAGTCTCTTGATAGATTAATTTTCTACTTGGGGGATATTACATCATACTTTTCTTTGAGATCTTTTTCGGAGAAATGTCATGTGATGTAATCCAATTTTGTGGTGCTGATGACTTCATTAACATTGACTTTTTTGGGAGAAAAACCAATGTGTTGCTGAGAGTCTTTGGTTGAGAGGCTTTCTCTGGGGATTTTCCTTAATTCGGGAAAGCGAAAATATCATCTTCAATGGTGAAGAGTGATGTTCGTCGAATGTCTTTTTGCCTTATAGAGGTCCAAGTTATCAAAGTGGTCGAGGACCGTCTCCAATCCAGAAATAAACTGGGGGAGAGAGATTTTTCAGACAAAGCATTTCCTGACGAGGAAAGAACTGACACTCGATTGACAAGAGGACTTTTATCACTTGGGTACAAGACTGACCAGAGTGATGGTAATGCAATATGAATATGAATGTGAATCGATAATGCATGATGTATGTATATTTATGCTGGCAAAACTGACGCGACATACAGACCAGTGGATGAACACGAGTGGATACTCGGCCACTGCGGGGAATGAAAAGTACCATTGGTTTAAGATAGCAATTCTTCCTTGCTTAGGAGAAGTAGACCCTGCGGGGGTGACAATACTGTTCAATCGGTCTTAAGAGGTAAGAACTCTGTCGGGGATATCAAATGGGACATTTGCATCTGACACATTTAATCATTCATTCAGGTGCACTGGTTTTAGAATGAGTACTTTGATTCTGCACTTTGAGGTTCAACCACCTTCGGAGAAGCGATCGATGTTCTTTCGATGTTCAACAGTCAAAAGAATTGCCATCTTTATTTTTTAAAAGCAGAAAAATTTTGACAAGTAAATTCATTTTTGTTTTATTTCAAGAATCGTTGATCATGTTAAAAATGTTATTCTGTAAAGCTAAAAAAAATAAGAATTGCAAACAAAAACACTAGGGCTCAAATTTTATTGATAGAATGGTAATCAGCCAAGCGCGTGATTCCATAGAGCCTTTACAAAGTTTAGAAAATGGTAATTTAAGGGAAAAGGGGCTACATTGAAACATAACGACCGTTATCCTTCTACCAACTTTGAATTCTGGACATTCTGAGCTTCTGTCAAGGTGACCTTGACTGGAAGTTTTTTCGACGGATAATGTTATCGCTGGGGATTTAACCTTGTAGGACGTAGTTACTTGCCATGAATCCCTAACTTTTGCCTGGATTATACTTTGAGATTTCCAATCCATTGGGATGATTTTTTGCTTATGTCTTTAATTTTTGCCTGGACTGCCCTTTCGGGTTTTCAATCCACCGAGACATTTTTTTTTATTTAGGCGAAGTATTTCTTGACTAAATCAACGTTCGTGGGGTAGGTAAATTCCTCTCCTTCCATGGTTGCGAGTCTCAAGGCACCGCCTGAGAAAGCTTTCTTGACCACATAGGGGCCGTCATAATTTGGAGTCCATTTGCCCCTGGAATCAGTGAGGAATGATTGTATCTTTTTGAGCATAAGGTCTCCTTTCCTGAAGACACGGGGTCAGACCTTTTTGTGGAACGCTTTCTTCATTCTTTGCTGATACAACTGACCATGGCATAGAGTCGTTATTCGCTTTTCTTCGATTAGGTTCAGTTCATCGTGTCAACTTTGACACCATTCAGCTTCTGTTAGCTTAGCTTCCATCAATACCCTGATTGATGGGATCTCTACTTCTATGGGAAGCACTGCTTCCATGCCATATACTAGAGAGAAAGGGGTTGCCCCTGTTGAAGTGCGGACAGATGTGCGATAACCGTGAAGAGCAAAAGGCAACATTTCGTGCCAGTCTTTGTAGGTTACAACCATCTTTTGAATGATCTTTTTGATGTTCTTGTTAGTCGCTTCTACCGCTCCGTTCATCTTAGGCCGGTAGGGAGATGAGTTATGGTGTTTGATCTTGAACTCAACGCGCAACTCTTTCATCATCTTATTGTTCAAGTTAGATCCATTATTCGTAATGATCTGGCTTGGAACACCATAACGGCAGATGAGATTGTTTTTGATAAATCGGACCACTACTTGTCGGGTTACATTGACGTCTGACGCTGCTTCGACCCACTTGGTGAAGTAGTCAATGGCTACCAGGACGAACCGATGTCCGTTCGAAGCCTTGGGTTCGATTATGCCAATCATGTCGATTCCCCAAATAGAAAAAGGCCATGGAGAAGAGAGAACTTTGAGATGCGTTGGCGGTACATGGATTTTGTCTGAGTATATCGGACACTTGTAACACCTTCTCATGTACTTGTAGCAATCAGATTCCATGGTCAACCAGTAGTATCATGCTCTCAGAATTTGTCTCGCCATTGTGTGTCCATTGGCATGAGTGCCAAAGGATCCTTCGTGAATTTCTTTCATCAGCATGTTTACTTCTGGTCTGTCTACGCATCGGAGCAAGACCATGTCAAAATTTCTCTTATAGAGTGTATCACCACTTAAGAAGAAGTTGCCTGCCAGTCTCCTGAGGGTTTTCCTGTCTTTTTTGGATGCCCCATGCGGGTACTCTTGTTTCTGAAGGAAGCATTTGATATCGTGATACCAAGGTTTGTCGTCTATACCTGCTTCGATCGTGAAGATGTAAGCGGGCCGTTCCAGGCGCATTATGTCGATCTTAGGTACGTCGTTCCATTGACCTACACTAATCATGGAGGAGAGAGTGGCTAATGCATCAGCCATGTGATTCTCTTTATGAGGGATATGATGAAACTCAATTCTGTCGAAGAATGGTAATAACCTCCTCGCGTAATCTTTGTAAGGAATCAATCCTAATTAGAATGTGTTCTAATCTCCTTTGATCTGATTGATAACTAGGGCTGAGTCTCCATACACATCTAAGTTCTTGATCCTTAAGTCGATCGCTTCTTCGAGACCCATGATACAAGCTTCGTATTCGGCCTCGTTGTTTGTGCACTTAAATGATAGTCGGGCGGTGAAAGGAATATGGGTATCCTGAGGTGTTATGATGATTGCCCCAATTCCGTTTCCGTAAATGTTGACAGCTCCGTCAAAAAGATACTACAAGTCATTATATTTTAAAATTATTGTATTGTTATGAATAAAGATAAAAGTGGATGTCCATTCTTATTCTTCTTTTCATCTTCCTATTCCCTATTAATAGCTGTGACTTTCCATCTCCCTTAGGTCATATAAATAAGGTCCATATTGCAATATAAAGTGTACATTTGAAGAAGATAATATATGATTACTTTCTCTCATCCCTTCCTCTCTTTGATCTCTATATTGTTTTGTTTTGTTTCATAACACGTTATCAGCACGAAACTCTCAGGTATGATTCTTTTGCTTCCATCTCAAATTAATATTGAACCATCATTTGCTTAGAATCATGGAAATAAGAAAGAAAAAGTTGAGTATGTGATATAAAAGTTGCCAAAAGATAGCCATTCCAGAAGAATGACACAAATAATTTAAACGCATCCCGGAAGGATGATTATAATTTTTAAATCATTGTTTGTAACAAATCATTTATATAGTTCCTGAAGAACTACAACAAAAGTAAGTTATAACATCGCACCTTAGACAGCGCTTTAATACAAAAGCGCTGCTATAAGTTAAAAACAAGGAAACTAGCCATTTAAAAAAGTAAAAGCGCAAAAAAATATAAGACCTTAGACAGCGCTTTGGTCAAAAGCGCTTTATAAGGTCGATTAATTTAAAAAAAAAAATTAAAGGAAAATATTAGACAGCGCTTACCTTAAAAGCGCTGTCTAAGGTCTTAAAAATAAAAAAAAAATAAAATCAAAAGCGCTGTCTAAGGCCAACCTTAGAAAGCACTTTGAAAAGCGCTGTCTAAGATCCACCTTAGAAAGCGCTTTTATGACAAGCGCTGTCTAAGGTCTAATAAAATTAAAATATATGAATAGTCAGTATTCATTTTCATATTTCCGCTCTTTCTTCTCCCATGCATGCGAACAGAGCTCAAAACCCTTGCGAACGAAAAACCTTCACCGTCAACCGTCCTCCACCGTGCCGTCGTTCGTTGTTGCCGTCGTTGCATTGCCGTCCGTCCGTTTCTGCTCACTGCCGTCGTTTTCGTTTCTGCTCATTGCCGTCGTCGTTCGTTTCTCTTTTTGCTCTTTGATACATTTCGTTCTTGCATTGCCGTTGTTACCGTCGTTAAAGGTACGTCGTTGTTGTGAACAATAGGGTTTTGTTGCTTTACATTGTTGTTGTAGGGTTTTGTTGGTTTACAATGTTGTAGTGAATGATTATGTTTGGTGAGTTTTGTTAATGAAGTTATGTTGTTCTGTTTTATTAATGAAGTTTTGTAGTGAATGAGTATGTTTGAAGTGTTGTTAATGAAGTTTTGTAGTGAATGAGTATGTTTGATGAAATCTTCTAAAAAACTCTTAAAAACTCTTAAAATTGATGGAGTTTTGTTAAAATTGATGGAAATAGTTTAGTTTAGTTTTATTTTTTCCACCTCTTAAATCTTCTAAAAAACTCTTAAAATTGATGGAAATGTCCTCTGAATTTTAGAATTCAAAGCTTGTTTTTGAAGCCTCAAAATTCTAGAATTTGAGATGGTTGAGTTAATAAACAAATATAATGAACATAAACATTTCACTAAAACATAAGAAATTCAACCAGTTACATATCAAACACTATCAAACTTGTTCATTTCTTGATTAATATGGTTGAATTAATGTTATTTTGTTGACCTTAATAAGTAGGAAAACCATGGATAAAAAATGGATGGATGCCGATCGATTGTCCAAAGAGTACGAGAATGGGGTATTGGATTTCGTTAAGTTTGCTGTTCAACACGCTGACACTGAAGAGCTCAATCGAATAAAATGTCCTTGCCTGGGTTGTTGTTATGTGGGTAGGGTTGACGCAGATGGATTGAAATCGCATTTACTGATGAATGGAATTGATCGAAGTTATAAGTGTTGGATACATCATGGGGAGAAAATTAACGAGAATGTTGAACCGACGGGGAAAAGTAATACGACCTATGCTTCAGATGACAAAGACACGGAAACATACGATTGTGATCGAGTCGAAGAGATTGCAGAAGCAGTTGTAGAAGATCTTCATGATTGTCCCGAAATGTTTGAGAGGTTGGTAAGCGATGCAGAGAAACCGCTCTATCAAGGTTGCACTAAATTCACAAGACTGTCTGCGGTATTGAAGTTATACAAAAAGGCGGGCAATGGATGGTCGGATAAAAGTTTCACAGAGTTGTTGGCCCTTTTGAGAGAAATGCTACCGGAGGATAATGTTCTTCCCAATCGAACCTATGAGGCCAAAAAAATGTTGTGTTCTATTGGCATGAGCTATGATAAGATACATGCTTGTCCAAACGATTGCGTTTTGTTTCGAAACGAATATGCATCGTTAACTGAGTGCCCTAAATGCAGTTTGTCTCGATATAAGAAAAAATTGTCTCCAGCCAAGGTCTTATGGTATTTTCCTATAATACCGAGATTTAGGCGCTTGTTTCGTAGTGAAACCGATGCAAGACACCTGACTTGGCGTCGAAAATTGATAATGATTATCCTGACTTTGGAGAAGAAGCAAGAAACCTTCGCTTGGCATTATCTACTGATGGAATGAACCCGCATGGTCTTCAAAGTATCTCACATACCACATGGCCTGTGATTCTTATGATTTATAACCTACCTCCGTCGCTATGCATGAAGCGTAAGTACATGATGTTATCTATGTTAATCTCTGGGCCTAAACAACCAGGGAATGACATAGACGTATACTTGACACCTTTGATCGAAGATTTAAAGATATTGTGGGAGAACGGTGTGGAGGTTTATGATGGATATAGGAAAGAAAGTTTCAATTTGAGGGCGATGTTATTTGGCACAATTAATGATTTTCCAGCTTACGGGAATCTATCAGGGTATAGCATAAAAGGTGAAAAAGCGTGTCCTATTTGTGAAGATAAAACAGTTTCGAAGCGATTGGAGTTTGGTCATAAGAATGTCTTTCTCGGTCATCATAGATTCTTAAATGCCAAACATAACTACCGTGGGTGGAGACAAGAATTCAATGGAGACATCGAACAAGGTAGAGCTCCACCTATGTTGTCAGGTGACCAAGTTTTTAAAAAGGTGAAAGATATGCGTACTGAGTTTGGCAAACCTTTTGCACATAAGGTTGTCAAAGGTGGGTGGAAAAAGAGGTCGATATTTTTTGAATTGCCATATTGGAAGTCTTTGTATGTGAGACATTTTCTCGATGTTATGCATATTGAGAAAAATGTATTTGAAAGTGTTATTGGTACGTTACTCAATATAAAAGGAAAGACTAAGGATGGCCTTAAAGCAAGAAAAGACTCGGAAGCGATGGGGATTAGACCTGAATTAGCACCCGTGAAGAAAGGAAGACGAACATATCTACCACCTGCTGCTTTTACTCTGTCTAGAAAGGAGAAGAAAATATTGTGTAAGTTTCTGAGTGGAGTTAAAGTTCCAGAAGGATACTCTTCAGATGTCAGAAGACTTGTGTCTATGAAAGACCTCACGTTGAAGAGTTTAAAGACACACGACTGCCATGTTATAATGGAACACTTTCTACCAATAGGTATACGTTCTATTTTTCCAGTGAAAGTAAGAAGCGCCATAACTAATTTGTGTTTTTTCTTTAGGTCAATTTGTAGTAAGGTAATCGATCCCGATATCTTACAAACACTACAAAAAGAGATAGTTATTACCTTGTGTGAGCTTGAAATGTATTTTCTTCCCTCTTTTTTTTGACATAATGGTACATCTAGTTGTTCATCTTGTGAAAGAGACAGTTGTGTGGACCAGCTTATATGAGATGGATGTACCCTGCTGAACGTTATATGAAAATATTAAAAGGGTACGTGAAAAGCCGAAGTCGACCAGAGGGGTGTATTGTTGAAC
This sequence comes from Lathyrus tuberosus, assembly GCA_022829125.1. Lineage (NCBI taxonomy): Eukaryota > Viridiplantae > Streptophyta > Magnoliopsida > Fabales > Fabaceae > Lathyrus > Lathyrus tuberosus. The sequence continues at coordinate 2,432,491 of JALAZF010000477.1, forward strand.
GATACATTGTTGAAGAAGCGGTTGAGTTTTGTACTGAATATTTGTCCAATGTTCAGTCGATTGGACTCCCCAAAGCTCATATTTTTGAAAAAAAGGATGGTAAAAATTTAATTGGAAATAAAATTGTGACAGTATCAAGGGATGAACGGGATCAAGTGCATTTGTATGTTCTGTACAATGATAATGAGGTTGAGCCATATGTTGAGATGCACAAGGATGTACTCCGAAGGTTAAATCAGAACAGAAATGAAAATTGGATAGTACGAGAGCACAATCAAAGTTTCATACAATGGTTAAAGGATCATATTTATTCGAAGCGCTCTTCAGATCCTGCTTCAGTAACAGAAAGGTTGAGATGTTTGGCATATGGTCCAAGTTTGCATGTGTATTCTCATAGCGCATACGCAATTAATGGATACACATTTTATACCAAAGACCAAGACGATAAAACTACTATGCAAAATAGTGGTGTCACCGTCCTAGCTGAAGCAATGCACATATCAAGTATGAAGGACTTAAACCCTAAATATGCAAATCTGTCATATTTTGGAGTTATTGAGCACATTTGGGTGTTTCATTACGAGAAGTTTCAGATTCCAATCTTTGGTTGCAACTGGGTAAATAGTAGTGGCATACGAATAGATAAGTCTGGATTTTTGCAAGTGGATCTTAATAGGGTGGGGTACAAAGATGAGCCTTTTATTCTAGCATCTCAAGCTAGACAAGTGTTCTATGTCACTGACCCGACGACTACAAAATGGTCTATAGTGCTTCTATCTAACAAAGTGGTTGATGATAGCGGTGTAGATCAATGTGATATTGATGTTGAGAATGAGTCATGCATTAGACGGAATGAGTTGAATACAAATGATCAAGATGAGGATCTTATAGCGGATGAGTCATATATCAGAAATGACCATAACGAGGGAATTTGGATCCATTCATCCGTCCGCATTGCTAAGACACAAGTAATTCATATTCCAACCAAGAAAAGAAAGAGATGTTAGTGAAAGAGGTAAAATTTGTTATATACTTGATTTCTTTATTATATTTGTTATATATTATGTCATATTTGTTATATATTAGTGAAAGAGCATTTTATTTTCATTTTTTACATGGTAATGTTATTTAGACTCCAACAAGATCCAAAACAAAGGATAAGCGGATTCCGGAGCATACCGAGTCCGTTGTTTCAAAAAAACAGGTACATCACAATTATATGATATTTATGCATAGAAAATGTTAAATTGGATATCTTATACTTCATCTAACAAATTATATGATATATAGCTGTTAATCTTACACTTGTTTAATCTTACAGTGGACATTGGTTGTTGGTCGCAATTAACCACAGCGGAGAGTCAACCCCATTATTACATGGAATTATGTGAAGGTATATTAATTATCACATGTTTTATTATATTAGTGATGCTACTTGATAAAACTTAGGATTTATCCATATTTTCTTTTAATTGAATTACAATCTTTGTGTTTTCAGGACCTATAATGTAGATTTGAAGCAATGCTTTGGTTGAATGCAAAAGTATTAGTATAAGTAATATGTGCATTTGTAGAAAAAATGTAATGATTTGTAATTATAAATAGGTGTATATATAATTTTGGTTTGTAATTTTAAATATATATATTGGTTTGAATTGCCAATTGTTTTGCATATATAATTTTGGTGTAAATTGCCAATGGTTTGAATTGCCAATTTCTGAAAAAACTTGCTGGTTGAAAAACAGGTAAAATTCTGGTTGAAAAAACATGGTAAAAATTGTGGTTTAAAAAAATTTATATAAAATTTTTCGTATACCTTAGACAGCGCTTCTGGAGAAAGCGCTGTCTAAGGTAGGGATTAGACAGCGCTTTTGACAAAAGCGCTGTCTAAGGTAGGGCTTAGAAAGCGCTTTTGACAAAAGCGCTGTCTAAGGTATACCTAGAAAAATTCAAAAAGGTTGACCTTAGACAGCGCTTTCACCAAAACCGATGTCTAAGGTATACCAAAAAAATGTCAAAAAAGGTGAGGCTTAGAAAGCGTTTTTTCCAAAAGCGATGTCTAAGGTGTACCTTATAATGTCAAAAAGCGCTGTCTAAAGGTACCATAGACAGCGCTTTTCATTAAATAGACCCCCCTTTAGACAGCGCTTTTGGTATTACCCAAAGCGCTGTCTAAACCTATAGCAGCGCAGGTTTATACAGCGCTTAAAAGCGTTGTGTAAGGGCAAAAAAAGCGCTGTCTAAGGTCTTTTTTGTGGTAGTGATGGTATGTAGTAGACATACTTTTAAAACAACTCTCATTTATTCAAACCCTAATATTTATTTTTCATATAACCACAAACACCTCATTTTGAAGACACTAATTGGTCTCTGCTTCGTTCTTTATTTTCACTCATAGTAGGAAAAGTCTTTATTGCAAAACATAGAGAATACATTCTTTTCTATTTTCTATTACTCGTTGTCGTTGGAGTCGGGTTCTAAAGCTATAAGGTAAGTTTTACACAGAGGAGTTTGTTTCTCATTATGATAATAAAGTTTTGATTTTTGGGGTTTTAGTATGTTTATTTTAAGTTTTTGGCATTATAGTTACCATGTTTGTTTATGTTGAAGAATATGACATTTGCATTAAGACTTGTTAAAGTTTTACTATCCATTGTTAAAATTTGTCGGCCTCTTTTGTAATGATTAACAATTTTGTAGATTATATGATAAATTAAATTGTAAAAAAAAATTGGTCTATAGTGCTTATATCTAACAAAGTGGTTGATGATAGTGGTGTAGATCAATGTGATATTGATGTTGAGAATGAGTCATGCATTAGACGGAATGAGTTGAATACAAATGATCAAGATGAGGATCTTATAGCGGATGAGTCATATATTAGAAATGACCATAACGAGGGAATTTGGATCCATTCATCCATCCGCATTGCTAAGACACAAGTAATTCATATTCCAACCAAGAAAAGAAAGAGATGTTAGTGAAAGAGGTAAAATTTGTTATATACTTGATTTCTTTATTATATTTGTTATATATTATGTCATATTTGTTATATATTAGTGAAAGAGCATTTTATTTTCATTTTTTACATGGTAATGTTATTTAGACTCCAACAAGATCCAAAACAAAGGATAAGCGGATTCCGGAGCATACCGAGTCCGTTGTTTCAAAAAAACAGGTACATCACAATTATATGATATTTATGCATAGAAAATGTTAAATTGGATATCTTATACTTCATCTAACAAATTATATGATATATAGCTGTTAATCTTACACTTGTTTAATCTTACAGTGGACATTGGTTGTTGGTCGCAATTAACCACAGCGGAGAGTCAACCCCATTATTACATGGAATTATGTGAAGGTATATTAATTATCACATGTTTTATTATATTAGTGACGCTACTTGATAAAACTTAGGATTTATCCATATTTTCTTTTAATTGAATTACAATCTTTGTGTTTTCAGGACCTATAATGTAGATTTGAAGCAATGCTTTGGTTGAATGCAAAAGTATTAGTATAAGTAATATGTGCATTTGTAGAAAAAATGTAATGATTTGTAATTATAAATAGGTGTATATATAATTTTGGTTTGTAATTTTAAATATATATATTGGTTTGAATTGCCAATTGTTTTGCATATATAATTTTGGTGTAAATTGCCAATGGTTTGAATTGCCAATTTCTGAAAAAACTTGCTGGTTGAAAAACAGGTAAAATTCTGGTTGAAAAAACCTGGTAAAAATTGTGGTTTAAAAAAATTTATATAAAATTTTTCGTATACCTTAGACACCGCTTCTGGAGAAAGCGCTGTCTAAGGTAGGGATTAGACAGCGCTATTGACAAAAGCGCTGTCTAAGGTAGGGCTTAGAAAGCGCTTTTGACAAAAGCGCTGTCTAAGGTATACCTAGAAAAATTCAAAAAGGTTGACCTTAGACAGCGCTTTCACCAAAACCGCTGTCTAAGGTATACCAAAAAAATGTCAAAAAAGGTGAGGCTTAGAAAGCGCTTTTTCCAAAAGCGATGTCTAAGGTGTACCTTATAATGTCAAAAAGCGCTGTCTAAAGGTACCATAGACAGCGCTTTTCATTAAATAGACCCCCTTTAGACAGCGCTTTTGGTATTACCCAAAGCGCTGTCTAAACCTATAGCAGCGCAGGTTTATACAGCGCTTAAAAGCACTGTGTAAGGGCAAAAAAAAGCGCTGTCTAAGGTCTTTTTTGTGGTAGTGATGGTATGTAGTAGACATACTTTTAAAACAACTCTCATTTATTCAAACCCTAATATTTATTTTTCATATAACCACAAACACCTCATTTTGAAGACACTAATTGGTCTCTGCTTCGTTCTTTATTTTCACTCATAGTAGGAAGAGTCTTTATTGCAAAACATAGAGAATACATTCTTTTCTATTTTCTATTACTCGTTGTCGTTGGAGTCGGGTTCTAAAGCTATAAGGTAAGTTTTACACAGAGGAGTTTGTTTCTCATTATGATAATAAAGTTTTGATTTTTGGGGTTTTAGTATGTTTATTTTAAGTTTTTGGCATTATAGTTACCATGTTTGTTTATGTTGAAGAATATGACATTTGCATTAAGACTTGTTAAAGTTTTACTATCCATTGTTAAAATTTGTCGGCCTCTTTTGTAATGATTAACAATTTTGTAGATTATATGATAAATTAAATTGTAAAAAAAAATTGGTTTATAGTGCTTATATCTAACAAAGTGGTTGATGATAGTGGTGTAGATCAATGTGATATTGATGTTGAGAATGAGTCATGCATTAGACGGAATGAGTTGAATACAAATGATCAAGATGAGGATCTTATAGCGGATGAGTCATATATTAGAAATGACCATAACGAGGGAATTTGGATCCATTCATCCGTCCGCATTGCTAAGACACAAGTAATTCATATTCCAACCAAGAAAAGAAAGAGATGTTAGTGAAAGAGGTAAAATTTGTTATATACTTGATTTCTTTATTATATTTGTTATATATTATGTCATATTTGTTATATATTAGTGAAAGAGCATTTTATTTTCATTTTTTACATGGTAATGTTATTTAGACTCCAACAAGATCCAAAACAAAGGATAAGCGGATTCCGGAGCATACCGAGTCCGTTGTTTCAAAAAAACAGGTACATCACAATTATATGATATTTATGCATAGAAAATGTTAAATTGGATATCTTATACTTCATCTAACAAATTATATGATATATAGCTGTTAATCTTACACTTGTTTAATCTTACAGTGGACATTGGTTGTTGGTCGCAATTAACCACAGCGGAGAGTCAACCCCATTATTACATGGAATTATGTGAAGGTATATTAATTATCACATGTTTTATTATATTAGTGACGCTACTTGATAAAACTTAGGATTTATCCATATCTTCTTTTAATTGAATTACAATCTTTGTGTTTTCAGGACCTATAATGTAGATTTGAAGCAATGCTTTGGTTGAATGCAAAAGTATTAGTATAAGTAATATGTGCATTTGTAGAAAAAATGTAATGATTTGTAATTATAAATAGGTGTATATATAATTTTGGTTTGTAATTTTAAATATATATATTGGTTTGAATTGCCAATTGTTTTGCATATATAATTTTGGTGTAAATTGCCAATGGTTTGAATTGCCAATTTCTGAAAAAACTTGCTGGTTGAAAAACAGGTAAAATTCTGGTTGAAAAAACCTGGTAAAAATTGTGGTTTAAAAAAATTTATATAAAATTTTTCGTATACCTTAGACAGCGCTTCTGGAGAAAGCGCTGTCTAAGGTAGGGATTAGACAGCGCTTTTGACAAAAGCGCTGTCTAAGGTAGGGCTTAGAAAGCGCTTTTGACAAAAGCGCTGTCTAAGGTATACCTAGAAAAATTCAAAAAGGTTGACCTTAGACAGCGCTTTCACCAAAACCGCTGTCTAAGGTATACCAAAAAAATGTCAAAAAAGGTGAGGCTTAGAAAGCGCTTTTTCCAAAAGCGATGTCTAAGGTGTACCTTATAATGTCAAAAAGCGCTGTCTAAAGGTACCATAGACAGCGCTTTTCATTAAATAGACCCCCCTTTAGACAGCGCTTTTGGTATTACCCAAAGCGCTGTCTAAACCTATAGCAGCGCAGGTTTATACAGCGCTTAAAAGCGCTGTCTAAGGGCAAAAAAAGCGCTGTCTAAGGTCTTTTTTGTGGTAGTGATGGTATGTAGTAGACATACTTTTAAAACAACTCTCATTTATTCAAACCCTAATATTTATTTTTCATATAACCACAAACACCTCATTTTGAAGACACTAATTGGTCTCTGCTTCGTTCTTTATTTTCACTCATAGTAGGAAAAGTCTTTATTGCAAAACATAGAGAATACATTCTTTTCTATTTTCTATTACTCGTTGTCGTTGGAGTCGGGTTCTAAAGCTATAAGGTAAGTTTTACACAGAGGAGTTTGTTTCTCATTATGATAATAAAGTTTTGATTTTTGGGGTTTTAGTATGTTTATTTTAAGTTTTTGGCATTATAGTTACCATGTTTGTTTATGTTGAAGAATATGACATTTGCATTAAGACTTGTTAAAGTTTTACTATCCATTGTTAAAATTTGTCGGCCTCTTTTGTAATGATTAACAATTTTGTAGATTATATGATAAATTAAATTGTAAAAAAAAATTGGTCTATAGTGCTTCTATCTAACAAAGTGGTTGATGATAGCGGTGTAGATCAATGTGATATTGATGTTGAGAATGAGTCATGCATTAGACGGAATGAGTTGAATACAAATGATCAAGATGAGGATCTTATAGCGGATGAGTCATATATCAGAAATGACCATAACGAGGGAATTTGGATCCATTCATCCGTCCGCATTGCTAAGACACAAGTAATTCAAATTCCAACCAAGAAAAGAAAGAGATGTTAGTGAAAGAGGTAAAATTTGTTATATACTTGATTTCTTTAATATATTTGTTATATATTATGTCATATTTGTTATATATTAGTGAAAGAGCATTTTATTTTCATTTTTTACATGGTAATGTTATTTAGACTCCAACAAGATCCAAAACAAAGGATAAGCGGATTCCGGAGCATACCGAGTCCGTTGTTTCAAAAAAACAGGTACATCACAATTATATGATATTTATGCATAGAAAATGTTAAATTGGATATCTTATACTTCATCTAACAAATTATATGATATATAGCTGTTAATCTTACACTTGTTGAATCTTACAGTGGAAATTGGTTGTTGGTCGCAATTAACCACAGCGGAGAGTCAACCCCATTATTACATGGAATTATGTGAAGGTATATTAATTATCACATGTTTTATTATATTAGTGATGCTACTTGATAAAACTTAGGATTTATCCATATTTTCTTTTAATTGAATTACAATCTTTGTGTTTTCAGGACCTATAATGTAGATTTGAAGCAATGCTTTGGTTGAATGCAAAAGTATTAGTATAAGTAATATGTGCATTTGTAGAAAAAATGTAATGATTTGTAATTATAAATAGGTGTATATATAATTTTGGTTTGTAATTTTAAATATATATATTGGTTTGAATTGCCAATTGTTTTGCATATATAATTTTGGTGTAAATTGCCAATGGTTTGAATTGCCAATTTCTGAAAAAACTTGCTGGTTGAAAAACAGGTAAAATTCTGGTTGAAAAAACCTGGTAAAAATTGTGGTTTAAAAAAATTTATATAAAATTTTTCGTATACCTTAGACAGCGCTTCTGGAGAAAGCGCTGTCTAAGGTAGGGATTAGACAGCGCTTTTGACAAAAGCGCTGTCTAAGGTAGGGCTTAGAAAGCGCTTTTGACAAAAGCGTTGTTTAAGGTATACCTAGAAAAATTCAAAAAGGTTGACCTTAGACAGCGCTTTCACCAAAACCGATGTCTAAGGTATACCAAAAAAATTTTAAAAAAGGTGAGGCTTAGAAAGCGTTTTTTTCCAAAAGCGATGTCTAAGGTGTACCTTATAATGTCAAAAAGCGCTGTCTAAAGGTACCATAGACAGCGCTTTTCATTAAATAGACCCCCCTTTAGACAGCGCTTTTGGTATTACCCAAAGCGCTGTCTAAACCTATAGCAGCGCAGGTTTATACAGCGCTTAAAAGCGCTGTGTAAGGGCAAAAAAAGCGCTGTCTAAGGTCTTTTTTGTGGTAGTGATGGTATGTAGTAGACATACTTTTAAAACAACTCTCATTTATTCAAACCCTAATATTTATTTTTCATATAACCACAAACACCTCATTTTGAAGACACTAATTGGTCTCTGCTTCGTTCTTTATTTTCACTCATAGTAGGAAGAGTCTTTATTGCAAAACATAGAGAATACATTCTTTTCTATTTTCTATTACTCGTTGTCGTTGGAGTCGGGTTCTAAAGCTATAAGGTAAGTTTTACACAGAGGAGTTTGTTTCTCATTATGATAATAAAGTTTTGATTTTTGGGGTTTTAGTATGTTTATTTTAAGTTTTTGGCATTATAGTTACCATGTTTGTTTATGTTGAAGAATATGACATTTGCATTAAGACTTGTTAAAGTTTTACTATCCATTGTTAAAATTTGTCGGCCTCTTTTGTAATGATTAACAATTTTGTAGATTATATGATAAATTAAATTGTAAAAAAAAATTGGTCTATAGTGCTTATATCTAACAAAGTGGTTGATGATAGTGGTGTAGATCAATGTGATATTGATGTTGAGAATGAGTCATGCATTAGACGGAATGAGTTGAATACAAATGATCAAGATGAGGATCTTATAGCGGATGAGTCATATATTAGAAATGACCATAACGAGGGAATTTGGATCCATTCATCCGTCCGCATTGCTAAGACACAAGTAATTCATATTCCAACCAAGAAAAGAAAGAGATGTTAGTGAAAGAGGTAAAATTTGTTATATACTTGATTTCTTTATTATATTTGTTATATATTATGTCATATTTGTTATATATTAGTGAAAGAGCATTTTATTTTCATTTTTTACATGGTAATGTTATTTAGACTCCAACAAGATCCAAAACAAAGGATAAGCGGATTCCGGAGCATACCGAGTCCGTTGATTCAAAAAAATAGGTACATCACAATTATATGATATTTATGCATAGAAAATGTTAAATTGGATATCTTATACTTCATCTAACAAATTATATGATATATAGTTGTTAATCTTACACTTGTTTAATCTTACAGTGGACATTGGTTGTTGGTCGCAATTAACCACAACGGAGAGTCAACCCCATTATTACATGGAATTATGTGAAGGTATATTAATTATCACATGTTTTATTATATTAGTGACGCTACTTGATAAAACTTAGGATTTATCCATATCTTCTTTTAATTGAATTACAATCTTTGTGTTTTCAGGACCTATAATGTAGATTTGAAGCAATGCTTTGGTTGAATGCAAAAGTATTAGTATAAGTAATATGTGCATTTGTAGAAAAAATGTAATGATTTGTAATTATAAATAGGTGTATATATAATTTTGGTTTGTAATTTTAAATATATATATTGGTTTGAATTGCCAATTGTTTTGCATATATAATTTTGGTGTAAATTGCCAATGGTTTGAATTGCCAATTTCTGAAAAAACTTGCTGGTTGAAAAACAGGTAAAATTCTGGTTGAAAAAACCTGGTAAAAATTGTGGTTTAAAAAAATTTATATAAAATTTTTCGTATACCTTAGACACCGCTTCTGGAGAAAGCGCTGTCTAAGGTAGGGATTAGACAGCGCTTTTGACAAAAGCGCTGTCTAAGGTAGGGCTTAGAAAGCGCTTTTGACAAAAGCGCTGTCTAAGGTATACCTAGAAAAATTCAAAAAGGTTGACCTTAGACAGCGCTTTCACCAAAACCGCTGTCTAAGGTATACCAAAAAAATGTCAAAAAAGGTGAGGCTTAGAAAGCGCTTTTTCCAAAAGCGATGTCTAAGGTGTACCTTATAATGTCAAAAAGCGCTGTCTAAAGGTACCATAGACAGCGCTTTTCATTAAATAGACCCCCCTTTAGACAGCGCTTTTGGTATTACCCAAAGCGCTGTCTAAACCTATAGCAGCGCAGGTTTATACAGCGCTTAAAAGCGCTGTCTAAGGGCAAAAAAAGCGCTGTCTAAGGTCTTTTTTGTGGTAGTGATGGTATGTAGTAGACATACTTTTAAAACAACTCTCATTTATTCAAACCCTAATATTTATTTTTCATATAACCACAAACACCTCATTTTGAAGACACTAATTGGTCTCTGCTTCGTTCTTTATTTTCACTCATAGTAGGAAAAGTCTTTATTGCAAAACATAGAGAATACATTCTTTTCTATTTTCTATTACTCGTTGTCGTTGGAGTCGGGTTCTAAAGGTATAAGGTAAGTTTTACACAGAGGAGTTTGTTTCTCATTATGATAATAAAGTTTTGATTTTTGGGGTTTTAGTATGTTTATTTTAAGTTTTTGGCATTATAGTTACCATGTTTGTTTATGTTGAAGAATATGACATTTGCATTAAGACTTGTTAAAGTTTTACTATCCATTGTTAAAATTTGTCGGCCTCTTTTGTAATGATTAACAATTTTGTAGATTATATGATAAATTAAATTGTAAAAAAAAATTGGTCTATAGTGCTTCTATCTAACAAAGTGGTTGATGATAGCGGTGTAGATCAATGTGATATTGATGTTGAGAATGAGTCATGCATTAGACGGAATGAGTTGAATACAAATGATCAAGATGAGGATCTTATAGCGGATGAGTCATATATCAGAAATGACCATAACGAGGGAATTTGGATCCATTCATCCGTCCGCATTGCTAAGACACAAGTAATTCAAATTCCAACCAAGAAAAGAAAGAGATGTTAGTGAAAGAGGTAAAATTTGTTATATACTTGATTTCTTTATTATATTTGTTATATATTATGTCATATTTGTTATATATTAGTGAAAGAGCATTTTATTTTCATTTTTTACATGGTAATGTTATTTAGACTCCAACAAGATCCAAAACAAAGGATAAGCGGATTCCGGAGCATACCGAGTCCGTTGTTTCAAAAAAACAGGTACATCACAATTATATGATATTTATGCATAGAAAATGTTAAATTGGATATCTTATACTTCATCTAACAAATTATATGATATATAGCTGTTAATCTTACACTTGTTGAATCTTACAGTGGAAATTGGTTGTTGGTCGCAATTAACCACAGCGGAGAGTCAACCCCATTATTACATGGAATTATGTGAAGGTATATTAATTATCACATGTTTTATTATATTAGTGATGCTACTTGATAAAACTTAGGATTTATCCATATTTTCTTTTAATTGAATTACAATCTTTGTGTTTTCAGGACCTATAATGTAGATTTGAAGCAATGCTTTGGTTGAATGCAAAAGTATTAGTATAAGTAATATGTGCATTTGTAGAAAAAATGTAATGATTTGTAATTATAAATAGGTGTATATATAATTTTGGTTTGTAATTTTAAATATATATATTGGTTTGAATTGCCAATTGTTTTGCATATATAATTTTGGTGTAAATTGCCAATGGTTTGAATTGCCAATTTCTGAAAAAACTTGCTGGTTGAAAAACAGGTAAAATTCTGGTTGAAAAAACCTGGTAAAAATTGTGGTTTAAAAAAATTTATATAAAATTTTTCGTATACCTTAGACAGCGCTTCTGGAGAAAGCGCTGTCTAAGGTAGGGATTAGACAGCGCTTTTGACAAAAGCGCTGTCTAAGGTAGGGCTTAGAAAGCGCTTTTGACAAAAGCGTTGTTTAAGGTATACCTAGAAAAATTCAAAAAGGTTGACCTTAGACAGCGCTTTCACCAAAACCGATGTCTAAGGTATACCAAAAAAATTTTAAAAAAGGTGAGGCTTAGAAAGCGTTTTTTCCAAAAGCGATGTCTAAGGTGTACCTTATAATGTCAAAAAGCGCTGTCTAAAGGTACCATAGACAGCGCTTTTCATTAAATAGACCCCCCTTTAGACAGCGCTTTTGGTATTACCCAAAGCGCTGTCTAAACCTATAGCAGCGCAGGTTTATACAGCGCTTAAAAGCGCTGTGTAAGGGCAAAAAAAGCGCTGTCTAAGGTCTTTTTTGTGGTAGTGATGGTATGTAGTAGACATACTTTTAAAACAACTCTCATTTATTCAAACCCTAATATTTATTTTTCATATAACCACAAACACCTCATTTTGAAGACACTAATTGGTCTCTGCTTCGTTCTTTATTTTCACTCATAGTAGGAAGAGTCTTTATTGCAAAACATAGAGAATACATTCTTTTCTATTTTCTATTACTCGTTGTCGTTGGAGTCGGGTTCTAAAGCTATAAGGTAAGTTTTACACAGAGGAGTTTGTTTCTCATTATGATAATAAAGTTTTGATTTTTGGGGTTTTAGTATGTTTATTTTAAGTTTTTGGCATTATAGTTACCATGTTTGTTTATGTTGAAGAATATGACATTTGCATTAAGACTTGTTAAAGTTTTACTATCCATTGTTAAAATTTGTCGGCCTCTTTTGTAATGATTAACAATTTTGTAGATTATATGATAAATTAAATTGTAAAAAAAAATTGGTCTATAGTGCTTATATCTAACAAAGTGGTTGATGATAGTGGTGTAGATCAATGTGATATTGATGTTGAGAATGAGTCATGCATTAGACGGAATGAGTTGAATACAAATGATCAAGATGAGGATCTTATAGCGGATGAGTCATATATTAGAAATGACCATAACGAGGGAATTTGGATCCATTCATCCGTCCGCATTGCTAAGACACAAGTAATTCATATTCCAACCAAGAAAAGAAAGAGATGTTAGTGAAAGAGGTAAAATTTGTTATATACTTGATTTCTTTATTATATTTGTTATATATTATGTCATATTTGTTATATATTAGTGAAAGAGCATTTTATTTTCATTTTTTACATGGTAATGTTATTTAGACTCCAACAAGATCCAAAACAAAGGATAAGCGGATTCCGGAGCATACCGAGTCCGTTGATTCAAAAAAATAGGTACATCACAATTATATGATATTTATGCATAGAAAATGTTAAATTGGATATCTTATACTTCATCTAACAAATTATATGATATATAGTTGTTAATCTTACACTTGTTTAATCTTACAGTGGACATTGGTTGTTGGTCGCAATTAACCACAGCGGAGAGTCAACCCCATTATTACATGGAATTATGTGAAGGTATATTAATTATCACATGTTTTATTATATTAGTGACGCTACTTGATAAAACTTAGGATTTATCCATATCTTCTTTTAATTGAATTACAATCTTTGTGTTTTCAGGACCTATAATGTAGATTTGAAGCAATGCTTTGGTTGAATGCAAAAGTATTAGTATAAGTAATATGTGCATTTGTAGAAAAAATGTAATGATTTGTAATTATAAATAGGTGTATATATAATTTTGGTTTGTAATTTTAAATATATATATTGGTTTGAATTGCCAATTGTTTTGCATATATAATTTTGGTGTAAATTGCCAATGGTTTGAATTGCCAATTTCTGAAAAAACTTGCTGGTTGAAAAACAGGTAAAATTCTGGTTGAAAAAACCTGGTAAAAATTGTGGTTTAAAAAAATTTATATAAAATTTTTCGTATACCTTAGACACCGCTTCTGGAGAAAGCGCTGTCTAAGGTAGGGATTAGACAGCGCTTTTGACAAAAGCGCTGTCTAAGGTAGGGCTTAGAAAGCGCTTTTGACAAAAGCGCTGTCTAAGGTATACCTAGAAAAATTCAAAAAGGTTGACCTTAGACAGCGCTTTCACCAAAACCGCTGTCTAAGGTATACCAAAAAAATGTCAAAAAAAGGTGAGGCTTAGAAAGCGCTTTTTCCAAAAGCGATGTCTAAGGTGTACCTTATAATGTCAAAAAGCGCTGTCTAAAGGTACCATAGACAGCGCTTTTCATTAAATAGACCCCCCTTTAGACAGCGCTTTTGGTATTACCCAAAGCGCTGTCTAAACCTATAGCAGCGCAGGTTTATACAGCGCTTAAAAGCGCTGTCTAAGGGCAAAAAAAGCGCTGTCTAAGGTCTTTTTTGTGGTAGTGATGGTATGTAGTAGACATACTTTTAAAACAACTCTCATTTATTCAAACCCTAATATTTATTTTTCATATAACCACAAACACCTCATTTTGAAGACACTAATTGGTCTCTGCTTCGTTCTTTATTTTCACTCATAGTAGGAAAAGTCTTTATTGCAAAACATAGAGAATACATTCTTTTCTATTTTCTATTACTCGTTGTCGTTGGAGTCGGGTTCTAAAGCTATAAGGTAAGTTTTACACAGAGGAGTTTGTTTCTCATTATGATAATAAAGTTTTGATTTTTGGGGTTTTAGTATGTTTATTTTAAGTTTTTGGCATTATAGTTACCATGTTTGTTTATGTTGAAGAATATGACATTTGCATTAAGACTTGTTAAAGTTTTACTATCCATTGTTAAAATTTGTCGGCCTCTTTTGTAATGATTAACAATTTTGTAGATTATATGATAAATTAAATTGTAAAAAAAAATTGGTCTATAGTGCTTCTATCTAACAAAGTGGTTGATGATAGCGGTGTAGATCAATGTGATATTGATGTTGAGAATGAGTCATGCATTAGACGGAATGAGTTGAATACAAATGATCAAGATGAGGATCTTATAGCGGATGAGTCATATATCAGAAATGACCATAACGAGGGAATTTGGATCCATTCATCCGTCCGCATTGCTAAGACACAAGTAATTCAAATTCCAACCAAGAAAAGAAAGAGATGTTAGTGAAAGAGGTAAAATTTGTTATATACTTGATTTCTTTATTATATTTGTTATATATTAGTGAAAGAGCATTTTATTTTCATTTTTTACATGGTAATGTTATTTAGACTCCAACAAGATCCAAAACAAAGGATAAGCGGATTCCGGAGCATACCGAGTCCGTTGTTTCAAAAAAACAGGTACATCACAATTATATGATATTTATGCATAGAAAATGCAAAATTGGATATCTTATACTTCATCTAACAAATTATATGATATATAGCTGTTAATCTTACACTTGTTGAATCTTACAGTGGAAATTGGTTGTTGGTCGCAATTAACCACAGCGGAGAGTCAACCCCATTATTACATGGAATTATGTGAAGGTATATTAATTATCACATGTTTTATTATATTAGTGATGCTACTTGATAAAACTTAGGATTTATCCATATTTTCTTTTAATTGAATTACAATCTTTGTGTTTTCAGGACCTATAATGTAGATTTGAAGCAATGCTTTGGTTGAATGCAAAAGTATTAGTATAAGTAATATGTGCATTTGTAGAAAAAATGTAATGATTTGTAATTATAAATAGGTGTATATATAATTTTGGTTTGTAATTTTAAATATATATATTGGTTTGAATTGCCAATTGTTTTGCATATATAATTTTGGTGTAAATTGCCAATGGTTTGAATTGCCAATTTCTGAAAAAACTTGCTGGTTGAAAAACAGGTAAAATTCTGGTTGAAAAAACCTGGTAAAAATTGTGGTTTATAAAAATTTATATAAAATTTTTCGTATACCATAGACAGCGCTTCTGGAGAAAGCGCTGTCTAAGGTAGGGATTAGACAGCGCTTTTGACAAAAGCGCTGTCTAAGGTAGGGCTTAGAAAGCGCTTTTGACAAAAGAGCTGTCTAAGGTATACCTAGAAAAATTCAAAAAGGTTGACCTTAGACAGCGCTTTCACCAAAACCGCTGTCTAAGGTATACCAAAAAAATGTCAAAAAAGGTGAGGCTTAGAAAGCGTTTTTTCCAAAAGCGATGTCTAAGGTGTACCTTATAATGTCAAAAAGCGTTGTCTAAAGGTACCATAGACAACGCTTTTCATTAAATAGACCCCCTTTAGACAGCGCTTTTGGTATTACCCAAAGCGCTGTCTAAACCTATAGCAGCGCAGGTTTATACAGCGCTTAAAAGCGCTGTCTAAGGGCAAAAAAAAGCGCTGTCTAAGGTCTTTTTTGTGGTAGTGATGGTATGTATTAAACATACTTTTAAAACAACTCTCATTTATTCAAACCCTAATATTTATTTTTCATATAACCACAAACACCTCATTTTGAAGACACTAATTGGTCTCTGCTTCGTTCTTTATTTTCACTCATAGTAGGAAGAGTCTTTATTGCAAAACATAGAGAATACATTCTTTTCTATTTTCTATTACTCGTTGTCGTTGGAGTCGGGTTCTAAAGCTATAAGGTAAGTTTTACACAGAGGAGTTTGTTTCTCATTATGATAATAAAGTTTTGATTTTTGGGGTTTTAGTATGTTTATTTTAAGTTTTTGGCATTATAGTTACCATGTTTGTTTATGTTGAAGAATATGACATTTGCATTAAGACTTGTTAAAGTTTTACTATCCATTGTTAAAATTTGTCGGCCTCTTTTGTAATGATTAACAATTTTGTAGATTATATGATAAATTAAATTGTAAAAAAAAATTGGTCTATAGTGCTTCTATCTAACAAAGTGGTTGATGATAGCGGTGTAGATCAATGTGATATTGATGTTGAGAATGAGTCATGCATTAGACGGAATGAGTTGAATACAAATGATCAAGATGAGGATCTTATAGCGGATGAGTCATATATCAGAAATGACCATAACGAGGGAATTTGGATCCATTCATCCGTCCGCATTGCTAAGACACAAGTAATTCATATTCCAACCAAGAAAAGAAAGAGATGTTAGTGAAAGAGGTAAAATTTGTTATATACTTGATTTCTTTATTATATTTGTTATATATTATGTCATATTTGTTATATATTAGTGAAAGAGCATTTTATTTTCATTTTTTACATGGTAATGTTATTTAGACTCCAACAAGATCCAAAACAAAGGATAAGCGGATTCCGGAGCATACCGAGTCCGTTGTTTCAAAAAAACAGGTACATCACAATTATATGATATTTATGCATAGAAAATGTTAAATTGGATATCTTATACTTCATCTAACAAATTATATGATATATAGCTGTTAATCTTACACTTGTTTAATCTTACAGTGGACATTGGTTGTTGGTCGCAATTAACCACAGCGGAGAGTCAACCCCATTATTACATGGAATTATGTGAAGGTATATTAATTATCACATGTTTTATTATATTAGTGATGCTACTTGATAAAACTTAGGATTTATCCATATTTTCTTTTAATTGAATTACAATCTTTGTGTTTTCAGGACCTATAATGTAGATTTGAAGCAATGCTTTGGTTGAATGCAAAAGTATTAGTATAAGTAATATGTGCATTTGTAGAAAAAATGTAATGATCTGTAATTATAAATAGGTGTATATATAATTTTGGTTTGTAATTTTAAATATATATATTGGTTTGAATTGCCAATTGTTTTGCATATATAATTTTGGTGTAAATTGCCAATGGTTTGAATTACCAATTTCTGAAAGAACTTGCTGGTTGAAAAACAGGTAAAATTCTGGTTGAAAAAACCTGGTAAAAATTGTAGTTTAAAAAAATTTATATAAAATTTTTCGTATACCTTAGACAGCGCTTCTGGAGAAAGCGCTGTCTAAGGTAGGGATTAGACAGCGCTTTTGACAAAAGCGCTGTCTAAGGTAGGGCTTAGAAAGCGCTTTTGACAAAAGCCCTGTCTAAGGTATACCTAGAAAAATTCAAAAAGGTTGACCTTAGACAGCGCTTTCACCAAAACCGATGTCTAAGGTATACCAAAAAAATGTCTAAAAAGGTGAGGCTTAGAAAGCGCTTTTTCCAAAAGCGATGTCTAAGGTGTACCTTATAATGTCAAAAAGTGCTGTCTAAAGGTACCATAGACAGCGCTTTTCATTAAATAGACCCCCCTTTAGACAGCGCTTTTGGTATTACCCAAAGCGCTGTCTAAACCTATAGCAGCGCAGGTTTATACAACGCTTAAAAGCGCTGTCTAAGGGCAAAAAAAGCGCTGTCTAAGGTCTTTTTTGTGGTAGTGATGGTATGTAGTAGACATACTTTTAAAACAACTCTCATTTATTAAAACCCTAATATTTATTTTTCATATAACCACAAACACCTCATTTTGAAGACACTAATTGGTCTCTGCTTCGTTCTTTATTTTCACTCATAGTAGGAAAAGTCTTTATTGCAAAACATAGAGAATACATTCTTTTCTATTTTCTATTACTCGTTGTCGTTGGAGTCGGGTTCTAAAGCTATAAGGTAAGTTTTACACAGAGTAGTTTGTTTCTCATTATGATAATAAAGTTTTGATTTTTGGGGTTTTAGTATGTTTATTTTAAGTTTTTGGCATTATAGTTACCATGTTTGTTTATGTTGAAGAATATGACATTTGCATTAAGACTTGTTAAAGTTTTACTATCCATTGTTAAAATTTGTCGGCCTCTTTTGTAATGATTAACAATTTTGTAGATTATATGATAAATTAAATTGTAAAAAAAAAATTGGTCTATAGTGCTTATATCTAACAAAGTGGTTGATGATAGCGGTGTAGATCAATGTGATATTGATGTTGAGAATGAGTCATGCATTAGACGGAATGAGTTGAATACAAATGATCAAGATGAGGATCTTATAGCGGATGAGTCATATATCAGAAATGACCATAACGAGGGAATTTGGATCCATTCATCCGTCCGCATTGCTAAGACACAAGTAATTCATATTCCAACCAAGAAAAGAAAGAGATGTTAGTGAAAGAGGTAAAATTTGTTATATACTTGATTTCTTTATTATATTTGTTATATATTATGTCATATTTGTTATATATTAGTGAAAGAGCATTTTATTTTCATTTTTTACATGGTAATGTTATTTAGACTCCAACAAGATCCAAAACAAAGGATAAGCGGATTCCGGAGCATACCGAGTCCGTTGTTTCAAAAAAACAGGTACATCACAATTATATGATATTTATGCATAGAAAATGTTAAATTGGATATCTTATACTTCATCTAACAAATTATATGATATATAGCTGTTAATCTTACACTTGTTTAATCTTACAGTGGACATTGGTTGTTGGTCGCAATTAACCACAGCGGAGAGTCAACCCCATTATTACATGGAATTATGTGAAGGTATATTAATTATCACATGTTTTATTATATTAGTGATGCTACTTGATAAAACTTAGGATTTATCCATATTTTCTTTTAATTGAATTACAATCTTTGTGTTTTCAGGACCTATAATGTAGATTTGAAGCAATGCTTTGGTTGAATGCAAAAGTATTAGTATAAGTAATACGTGCATTTGTAGAAAAAATGTAATGATTTGTAATTATAAATAGGTGTATATATAATTTTGGTTTGTAATTTTAAATATATATATTGGTTTGAATTGCCAATTGTTTTGCATATATAATTTTGGTGTAAATTGCCAATGGTTTGAATTGCCAATTTCTGAAAAAACTTGCTGGTTGAAAAACAGGTAAAATTCTGGTTGAAAAAACCTGGTAAAAATTGTGGTTTATAAAAATTAATATAAAATTTTTCGTATACCATAGACAGCGCTTCTGGAGAAAGCGCTGTCTAAGGTAGGGATTAGACAGCGCTTTTGACAAAAGCGCTGTCTAAGGTAGGGCTTAGAAAGCGCTTTTGACAAAAGCGCTGTCTAAGGTATACCTAGAAAAATTCAAAAAGGTTGACCTTAGACAGCGCTTTCACCAAAACCGCTGTCTAAGGTATACCAAAAAAATGTCAAAAAAGGTGAGGCTTAGAAAGCGCTTTTTCCAAAAGCGATGTCTAAGGTGTACCTTATAATGTCAAAAAGCGCTGTCTAAAGGTACCATAGACAGCGCTTTTCATTAAATAGACCCCCCTTTAGACAGCGCTTTTGGTATTACCCAAAGCGCTGTCTAAACCTATAGCAGCGCAGGTTTATACAGCGCTTTAAAAGCGCTGTCTAAAGGTACCATAGACAGCGCTTTTCATTAAATAGACCCCCCTTTAGACAGCGCTTTTGGTATTACCCAAAGCGCTGTCTAAACCTATAGCAGCGCAGGTTTATACAGCGCTTAAAAGCGCTGTCTAAGGGCAAAAAAAGCGCTGTCTAAGGTCTTTTTTGTGGTAGTGATGGTATGTAGTAGACATACTTTTAAAACAACTCTCATTTATTCAAACCCTAATATTTATTTTTCATATAACCACAAACACCTCATTTTGAAGACACTAATTGGTCTCTGCTTCGTTCTTTATTTTCACTCATAGTAGGAAAAGTCTTTATTGCAAAACGTAGAGAATACATTCTTTTCTATTTTCTATTACTCGTTGTCATTGGAGTCGGGTTCTAAAGCTATAAGGTAAGTTTTACACAGAGGAGTTTGTTTCTCATTATGATAATAAAGTTTTGATTTTTGGGGTTTTAGTATGTTTATTTTAAGTTTTTGGCATTATAGTTACCATGTTTGTTTATGTTGAAGAATATGACATTTGCATTAAGACTTGTTAAAGTTTTACTATCCATTGTTAAAATTTGTCGGCCTCTTTTGTAATGATTAACAATTTTGTAGATTATATGATAAATTAAATTGTAAAAAAAAATTGGTCTATAGTGCTTCTATCTAACAAAGTGGTTGATGATAGCGGTGTAGATCAATGTGATATTGATGTTGAGAATGAGTCATGCATTAGACGGAATGAGTTGAATACAAATGATCAAGATGAGGATCTTATAGCAGATGAGTCATATATCAGAAATGACCATAACGAGGGAATTTGGATCCATTCATCCGTCCGCATTGCTAAGACACAAGTAATTCAAATTCCAACCAAGAAAAGAAAGAGATGTTAGTGAAAGAGGTAAAATTTGTTATATACTTGATTTCTTTATTATATTTGTTATATATTATGTCATATTTGTTATATATTAGTGAAAGAGCATTTTATTTTCATTTTTTACATGGTAATGTTATTTAGACTCCAACAAGATCCAAAACAAAGGATAAGCGGATTCCGGAGCATACCGAGTCCGTTGTTTCAAAAAAACAGGTACATCACAATTATATGATATTTATGCATAGAAAATGTTAAATTGGATATCTTATACTTCATCTAACAAATTATATGATATATAGCTGTTAATCTTACACTTGTTGAATCTTACAGTGGAAATTGGTTGTTGGTCGCAATTAACCACAGCGGAGAGTCAACCCCATTATTACATGGAATTATGTGAAGGTATATTAATTATCACATGTTTTATTATATTAGTGATGCTACTTGATAAAACTTAGGATTTATCCATATTTTCTTTTAATTGAATTACAATCTTTGTGTTTTCAGGACCTATAATGTAGATTTGAAGCAATGCTTTGGTTGAATGCAAAAGTATTAGTATAAGTAATATGTGCATTTGTAGAAAAAATGTAATGATTTGTAATTATAAATAGGTGTATATATAATTTTGGTTTGTAATTTTAAATATATATATTGGTTTGAATTGCCAATTGTTTTGCATATATAATTTTGGTGTAAATTGCCAATGGTTTGAATTGCCAATTTCTGAAAAAACTTGCTGGTTGAAAAACAGGTAAAATTCTGGTTGAAAAAAACCTGGTAAAAATTGTGGTTTATAAAAATTAATATAAAATTTTTCGTATACCATAGACAGCGCTTCTGGAGAAAGCGCTGTCTAAGGTAGGGATTAGACAGCGCTTTTGACAAAAGCGCTGTCTAAGGTAGGGCTTAGAAAGCGCTTTTGACAAAAGCGCTGTCTAAGGTATACCTAGAAAAATTCAAAAAGGTTGACCTTAGACAGCGCTTTCACCAAAACCGCTGTCTAAGGTATACCAAAAAAAATGTCAAAAAAGGTGAGGCTTAGAAAGCGCTTTTTCCAAAAGCGATGTCTAAGGTGTACCTTATAATGTCAAAAAGCGCTGTCTAAAGGTACCATAGACAGCGCTTTTCATTAAATAGACCCCCCTTTAGACAGCGCTTTTGGTATTACCCAAAGCGCTGTCTAAACCTATAGCAGCGCAGGTTTATACAGCGCTTAAAAGCGCTGTCTAAGGGCAAAAAAAAGCGCTGTCTAAGGTCTTTTTTGTGGTAGTGATGGTATGTAGTAGACATACTTTTAAAACAACTCTCATTTATTCAAACCCTAATATTTATTTTTCATATAACCACAAACACCTCATTTTGAAGACACTAATTGGTCTCTGCTTCGTTCTTTATTTTCACTCATAGTAGGAAAAGTCTTTATTGCAAAACGTAGAGAATACATTCTTTTCTATTTTCTATTACTCGTTGTCATTGGAGTCGGGTTCTAAAGCTATAAGGTAAGTTTTACACAGAGGAGTTTGTTTCTCATTATGATAATAAAGTTTTGATTTTTGGGGTTTTAGTATGTTTATTTTAAGTTTTTGGCATTATAGTTACCATGTTTGTTTATGTTGAAGAATATGACATTTGCATTAAGACTTGTTAAAGTTTTACTATCCATTGTTAAAATTTGTCGGCCTCTTTTGTAATGATTAACAATTTTGTAGATTATATGATAAATTAAATTGTAAAAAAAAATTGGTCTATAGTGCTTCTATCTAACAAAGTGGTTGATGATAGCGGTGTAGATCAATGTGATATTGATGTTGAGAATGAGTCATGCATTAGACGGAATGAGTTGAATACAAATGATCAAGATGAGGATCTTATAGCAGATGAGTCATATATCAGAAATGACCATAACGAGGGAATTTGGATCCATTCATCCGTCCGCATTGCTAAGACACAAGTAATTCAAATTCCAACCAAGAAAAGAAAGAGATGTTAGTGAAAGAGGTAAAATTTGTTATATACTTGATTTATTTATTATATTTGTTATATATTATGTCATATTTGTTATATATTAGTGAAAGAGCATTTTATTTTCATTTTTTACATGGTAATGTTATTTAGACTCCAACAAGATCCAAAACAAAGGATAAGCGGATTCCGGAGCATACCGAGTCCGTTGTTTCAAAAAAACAGGTACATCACAATTATATGATATTTATGCATAGAAAATGTTAAATTGGATATCTTATACTTCATCTAACAAATTATATGATATATAGCTGTTAATCTTACACTTGTTGAATCTTACAGTGGAAATTGGTTGTTGGTCACAATTAACCACAGCGGAGAGTCAACCCCATTATTACATGGAATTATGTGAAGGTATATTAATTATCACATGTTTTATTATATTAGTGATGCTACTTGATAAAACTTAGGATTTATCCATATTTTCTTTTAATTGAATTACAATCTTTGTGTTTTCAGGACCTATAATGTAGATTTGAAGCAATGCTTTGGTTGAATGCAAAAGTATTAGTATAAGTAATATGTGCATTTGTAGAAAAAATGTAATGATTTGTAATTATAAATAGGTGTATATATAATTTTGGTTTGTAATTTTAAATATATATATTGGTTTGAATTGCCAATTGTTTTGCATATATAATTTTGGTGTAAATTGCCAATGGTTTGAATTGCCAATTTCTGAAAAAACTTGCTGGTTGAAAAACAGGTAAAATTCTGGTTGAAAAAACCTGGTAAAAATTGTGGTTTAAAAAAATTTATATAAAATTTTTCGTATACCTTAGACAGCGCTTCTGGAGAAAGCGCTGTCTAAGGTAGGGATTAGACAGCGCTTTTGACAAAAGCGCTGTCTAAGGTAGGGCTTAGAAAGCGCTTTTGACAAAAGCGCTGTCTAAGGTATACCTAGAAAAATTCAAAAAGGTTGACCTTAGACAGCGCTTTCACCAAAACCGATGTCTAAGGTATACCAAAAAAATATCAAAAAAGGTGAGGCTTAGAAAGCGTTTTTTCCAAAAGCGATGTCTAAGGTGTACCTTATAATGTCAAAAAGCGCTGTCTAAAGGTACCATAGACAGCGCTTTTCATTAAATAGACCCCCCTTTAGATAGCGCTTTTGGTATTACCCAAAGCGCTGTCTAAACCTATAGCAGCGCAGGTTTATACAGCGCTTAAAAGCGCTGTGTAAGGGCAAAAAAATGCGTTGTCTAAGGTCTTTTTTGTGGTAGTGATGGTATGTAGTAGACATACTTTTAAAACAACTCTCATTTATTCAAACCCTAATATTTATTTTTCATATAACCACAAACACCTCATTTTGAAGACACTAATTGGTCTCTGCTTCGTTCTTTATTTTCACTCATAGTAGGAAGAGTCTTTATTGCAAAACATAGAGAATACATTCTTTTCTATTTTCTATTACTCGTTGTCGTTGGAGTCGGGTTCTAAAGCTATAAGGTAAGTTTTACACAGAGGAGTTTGTTTCTCATTATGATAATAAAGTTTTGATTTTTGGGGTTTTAGTATGTTTATTTTAAGTTTTTGGCATTATAGTTACCATGTTTGTTTATGTTGAAGAATATGACATTTGCATTAAGACTTGTTAAAGTTTTACTATCCATTGTTAAAATTTGTCGGCCTCTTTTGTAATGATTAACAATTTTGTAGATTATATGATAAATTAAATTGTAAAAAAAAATTGGTCTATAGTGCTTATATCTAACAAAGTGGTTGATGATAGTGGTGTAGATCAATGTGATATTGATGTTGAGAATGAGTCATGCATTAGACGGAATGAGTTGAATACAAATGATCAAGATGAGGATCTTATAGCGGATGAGTCATATATTAGAAATGACCATAACGAGGGAATTTGGATCCATTCATCCGTCCGCATTGCTAAGACACAAGTAATTCATATTCCAACCAAGAAAAGAAAGAGATGTTAGTGAAAGAGGTAAAATTTGTTATATACTTGATTTCTTTATTATATTTGTTATATATTATGTCATATTTGTTATATATTAGTGAAAGAGCATTTTATTTTCATTTTTTACATGGTAATGTTATTTAGACTCCAACAAGATCCAAAACAAAGGATAAGCGGATTCCGGAGCATACCGAGTCCGTTGTTTCAAAAAAACAGGTACATCACAATTATATGATATTTATGCATAGAAAATGTTAAATTGGATATCTTATACTTCATCTAACAAATTATATGATATATAGCTGTTAATCTTACACTTGTTTAATCTTACAGTGGACATTGGTTGTTGGTCGCAATTAACCACAGCGGAGAGTCAACCCCATTATTACATGGAATTATGTGAAGGTATATTAATTATCACATGTTTTATTATATTAGTGACGCTACTTGATAAAACTTAGGATTTATCCATATTTTCTTTTAATTGAATTACAATCTTTGTGTTTTCAGGACCTATAATGTAGATTTGAAGCAATGCTTTGGTTGAATGCAAAAGTATTAGTATAAGTAATATGTGCATTTGTAGAAAAAATGTAATGATTTGTAATTATAAATAGGTGTATATATAATTTTGGTTTGTAATTTTAAATATATATATTGGTTTGAATTGCCAATTGTTTTGCATATATAATTTTGGTGTAAATTGCTAATGGTTTGAATTGCCAATTTCTGAAAAAACTTGCTGGTTGAAAAACAGGTAAAATTCTGGTTGAAAAAACCTGGTAAAAATTGTGGTTTAAAAAAATTTATATAAAATTTTTCGTATACCTTAGACACCGCTTCTGGAGAAAGCGCTGTCTAAGCTAGGGATTAGACAGTGCTTTTGACAAAAGCGTTGTCTAAGGTAGGGCTTAGAAAGCGCTTTTGACAAAAGCGCTGTCTAAGGTATACCTAGAAAAATTCAAAAAGGTTGACCTTAGACAGCGCTTTCACCAAAACCGCTGTCTAAGGTATACCAAAAAAATGTCAAAAAAGGTGAGGCTTAGAAAGCGCTTTTTCCAAAAGCGATGTCTAAGGTGTACCTTATAATGTCAAAAAGCGCTGTCTAAAGGTACCATAGACAGCGCTTTTCATTAAATAGACCCCCCTTTAGACAGCGCTTTTGGTATTACCCAAAGCGCTGTCTAAACCTATAGCAGCGCAGGTTTATACAGCGCTTAAAAGCGCTGTCTAAGGGCAAAAAAAAGCGCTGTCTAAGGTCTTTTTTGTGGTAGTGATGGTATGTAGTAGACATACTTTTAAAACAACTCTCATTTATTCAAACCCTAATATTTATTTTTCATATAACCACAAACACCTCATTTTGAAGACACTAATTGGTCTCTGCTTCGTTCTTTATTTTCACTCATAGTAGGAAAAGTCTTTATTGCAAAACATAGAGAATACATTCTTTTCTATTTTCTATTACTCGTTGTCGTTGGAGTCGGGTTCTAAAGCTATAAGGTAAGTTTTACACAGAGGAGTTTGTTGCTCATTATGATAATAAAGTTTTGATTTTTGGGGTTTTAGTATGTTTATTTTAAGTTTTTGGCATTATAGTTACCATGTTTGTTTATGTTGAAGAATATGACATTTGCATTAAGACTTGTTAAAGTTTTACTATCCATTGTTAAAATTTGTCGGCCTCTTTTGTAATGATTAACAATTTTGTAGATTATATGATAAATTAAATTGTAAAAAAAAATTGGTCTATAGTGCTTCTATCTAACAAAGTGGTTGATGATAGCGGTGTAGATCAATGTGATATTGATGTTGAGAATGAGTCATGCATTAGACGGAATGAGTTGAATACAAATGATCAAGATGAGGATCTTATAGCGGATGAGTCATATATCAGAAATGACCATAACGAGGGAATTTGGATCCATTCATCCGTCCGCATTGCTAAGACACAAGTAATTCAAATTCCAACCAAGAAAAGAAAGAGATGTTAGTGAAAGAGGTAAAATTTGTTATATACTTGATTTCTTTATTATATTTGTTATATATTATGTCATATTTGTTATATATTAGTGAAAGAGCATTTTATTTTCATTTTTTACATGGTAATGTTATTTAGACTCCAACAAGATCCAAAACAAAGGATAAGCGGATTCCGGAGCATACCGAGTCCGTTGTTTCAAAAAAACAGGTACATCACAATTATATGATATTTATGCATAGAAAATGTTAAATTGGATATCTTATACTTCATCTAACAAATTATATGATATATAGCTGTTAATCTTACACTTGTTGAATCTTACAGTGGAAATTGGTTGTTGGTCGCAATTAACCACAGCGGAGAGTCAACCCCATTATTACATGGAATTATGTGAAGGTATATTAATTATCACATGTTTTATTATATTAGTGATGCTACTTGATAAAACTTAGGATTTATCCATATTTTCTTTTAATTGAATTACAATCTTTGTGTTTTCAGGACCTATAATGTAGATTTGAAGCAATGCTTTGGTTGAATGCAAAAGTATTAGTATAAGTAATATGTGCATTTGTAGAAAAAATGTAATGATTTGTAATTATAAATAGGTGTATATATAATTTTGGTTTGTAATTTTAAATATATATATTGGTTTGAATTGCCAATTGTTTTGCATATATAATTTTGGTGTAAATTGCCAATGGTTTGAATTGCCAATTTCTGAAAAAACTTGCTGGTTGAAAAACAGGTAAAATTCTGGTTGAAAAAACCTGGTAAAAATTGTGGTTTAAAAAAATTTATATAAAATTTTTCGTATACCTTAGACAGCGCTTCTGGAGAAAGCGCTGTCTAAGGTAGGGATTAGACAGCGCTTTTGACAAAAGCGCTGTCTAAGGTAGGGCTTAGAAAGCGCTTTTGACAAAAGAGCTGTCTAAGGTATACCTAGAAAAATTCAAAACCGCTGTCTAAGGTATACCAAAAAAAATGTCAAAAAAGGTGAGGCTTAGAAAGCGTTTTTTCCAAAAGCGATCTCTAAGGTGTACCTTATAATGTCAAAAAGCGTTGTCTAAAGGTACCATAGACAACGCTTTTTCATTAAATAGACCCCCTTTAGACAGCGCTTTTGGTATTACCCAAAGCGCTGTCTAAACCTATAGCAGCGCAGGTTTATACAGCGCTTAAAAGCGCTGTCTAAGGGCAAAAAAAGCGCTGTCTAAGGTCTTTTTTGTGTGGTAGTGATGGTATGTAGTAAACATACTTTTAAAACAACTCTCATTTATTCAAACCCTAATATTTATTTTTCATATAACCACAAACACCTCATTTTGAAGACACTAATTGGTCTCTGCTTCATTCTTTATTTTCACTCATAGTAGGAAGAGTCTTTATTGCAAAACATAGAGAATACATTCTTTCTCTATTTTCTATTACTCGTTGTCGTTGGAGTCGGGTTCTAAAGCTATAAGGTAAGTTTTACACAGAGGAGTTTGTTTCTCATTATGATAATAAAGTTTTGATTTTTGGGGTTTTAGTATGTTTATTTTAAGTTTTTTGGCATTATAGTTACCATGTTTGTTTATGTTGAAGAATATGACATTTGCATTAAGACTTGTTAAAGTTTTACTATCCATTGTTAAAAATTTGTCGGCCTCTTTTGTAATGATTAACAATTTTTGTAGATTATATGATAAATTAAATTGTAAAAAAAAATTGGTCTATAGTGCTTCTATCTAACAAAGTGGTTGATGATAGCGGTGTAGATCAATGTGATATTGATGTTGAGAATGAGTCATGCATTAGACGGAATGAGTTGAATACAAATGATCAAGATGAGGATCTTATAGCGGATGAGTCATATATCAGAAATGACCATAACGAGGGAATTTGGATCCATTCATCCGTCCGCATTGCTAAGACACAAGTAATTCATATTCCAACTAAGAAAAGAAAGAGATGTTAGTGAAAGAGGTAAAATTTGTTATATACTTGATTTCTTTATTATATTTGT
This sequence comes from Lathyrus tuberosus, assembly GCA_022829125.1. NCBI lineage: Eukaryota > Viridiplantae > Streptophyta > Magnoliopsida > Fabales > Fabaceae > Lathyrus > Lathyrus tuberosus. Next base: position 2,461,271 of record JALAZF010000477.1, read on the forward strand.
TATATATTATGTCATATTTGTTATATATTAGTGAAAGAGCATTTTATTTTCATTTTTTACATGGTAATGTTATTTAGACTCCAACAAGATCCAAAACAAAGGATAAGCGGATTCCGGAGCATACCGAGTCCGTTGTTTCAAAAAAACAGGTACATCACAATTATATGATATTTATGCATAGAAAATGTTAAATTGGATATCTTATACTTCATCTAACAAATTATATGATATATAGCTGTTAATCTTACACTTGTTTAATCTTACAGTGGACATTGGTTGTTGGTCGCAATTAACCACAACGGAGAGTCAACCCCATTATTACATGGAATTATGTGAAGGTATATTAATTATCACATGTTTTATTATATTAGTGATGCTACTTGATAAAACTTAGGATTTATCCATATTTTTCTTTTAATTGAATTACAATCTTTGTGTTTTCAGGACCTATAATGTAGATTTGAAGCAATGCTTTGGTTGAATGCAAAAGTATTAGTATAAGTAATATGTGCATTTGTAGAAAAAAATGTAATGATTTGTAATTATAAATAGGTGTATATATAATTTTGGTTTTGTAATTTTAAATATATATATATTGGTTTGAATTGCCAATTGTTTTGCATATATAATTTTGGTGTAAATTGCCAATGGTTTGAATTGCCAATTTCTGAAAGAACTTGCTGGTTGAAAAACAGGTAAAATTCTGGTTGAAAAAAACCTGGTAAAAATTGTGGTTTAAAAAAATTTATATAAAATTTTTCGTATACCTTAGACAGCGCTTCTGGAGAAAGCGCAGTCTAAGGTAGGGATTAGACAGCGCTTTTGACAAAAGCGCTGTCTAAGGTAGGGCTTAGAAAGCACTTTTGACAAAAGCCCTGTCTAAGGTATACCTAGAAAAATTCAAAAAGGTTGACCTTAGACAGCGCTTTCACCAAAACCGATGTCTAAGGTATACCAAAAAAATGTCAAAAAAGGTGAGGCTTAGAAAGCGCTTTTTCCAAAAGCGATGTCTAAGGTGTACCTTATAATGTCAAAAAGTGCTGTCTAAAGGTACCATAGACAGCGCTTTTCATTAAATAGACCCCCCTTTAGACAGCGCTTTTGGTATTACCCAAAGCGCTGTCTAAACCTATAGCAGCGCAGGTTTATACAGCGCTTAAAAGCGCTGTCTAAGGGCAAAAAAAGCGCTGTCTAAGGTCTTTTTTGTGGTAGTGATGGTATGTAGTAGACATACTTTTAAAACAAGTCTCATTTATTCAAACCCTAATATTTATTTTTCATATAACCACAAACACCTCATTTTGAAGACACTAATTGGTCTCTGCTTCGTTCTTTATTTTCACTCATAGTAGGAAAAGTCTTTATTGCAAAACATAGAGAATACATTCTTTTCTATTTTCTATTACTCGTTGTCGTTGGAGTCGGGTTCTAAAGCTATAAGGTAAGTTTTACACAGAGTAGTTTGTTTCTCATTATGATAATAAAGTTTTTGATTTTTGGGGTTTTAGTATGTTTATTTTAAGTTTTTGGCATTATAGTTACCATGTTTGTTTATGTTGAAGAATATGACATTTGCATTAAGACTTGTTAAAGTTTTACTATCCATTGTTAAAATTTGTCGGCCTCTTTTGTAATGATTAACAATTTTGTAGATTATATGATAAATTAAATTGTAAAAAAAAAAATTGGTCTATAGTGCTTATATCTAACAAAGTGGTTGATGATAGCGGTGTAGATCAATGTGATATTGATGTTGAGAATGAGTCATGCATTAGACGGAATGAGTTGAATACAAATGATCAAGATGAGGATCTTATAGCGGATGAGTCATATATCAGAAATGACCATAACGAGGGAATTTGGATCCATTCATCCGTCCGCATTGCTAAGGCACAAGTAATTCATATTCCAACCAAGAAAAAGAAAGAGATGTTAGTGAAAGAGGTAAAATTTGTTATATACTTGATTTCTTTATTATATTTGTTATATATTATGTCATATTTGTTATATATTAGTGAAAGAGCATTTTATTTTCATTTTTTACATGGGTAATGTTATTTAGACTCCAACAAGATCCAAAACAAAGGATAAGCGGATTCCGGAGCATACCGAGTCCGTTGTTTCAAAAAAACAGGTACATCACAATTATATGATATTTATGCATAGAAAATGTTTAAATTGGATATCTTATACTTCATCTAACAAATTATATGATATATAGCTGTTAATCTTACACTTGTTTAATCTTACAGTGGACATTGGTTGTTGGTCGCAATTAACCACAGCGGAGAGTCAACCCCATTATTACATGGAATTATGTGAAGGTATATTAATTATCACATGTTTTATTATATTAGTGATGCTACTTGATAAAACTTAGGATTTATCCATATTTTCTTTTAATTGAATTACAATCTTTGTGTTTTCAGGACCTATAATGTAGATTTGAAGCAATGCTTTGGTTGAATGCAAAAGTATTAGTATAAGTAATATGTGCATTTGTAGAAAAAATGTAATGATTTGTAATTATAAATAGGTGTATATATAATTTTGGTTTGTAATTTTAAATATATATATTGGTTTGAATTGCCAATTGTTTTGCATATATAATTTTGGTGTAAATTGCCAATGGTTTGAATTGCCAATTTCTGAAAAAACTTTCTGGTTGAAAAACAGGTAAAATTCTGGTTGAAAAACCTGGTAAAAATTGTGGTTTATAAAAATTTATATAAAATTTTTTCGTATACCATAGACAGCGCTTCTGGAGAAAGCGCTGTCTAAGGTAGGGATTAGACAGCGCTTTTGACAAAAGCGCTTGTCTAAGGTAGGGCTTAGAAAGCGCTTTTGACAAAAGCGCTGTCTAAGGTATACCTAGAAAAATTCAAAAAGGTTGACCTTAGACAGCGCTTTCACCAAAACCGCTGTCTAAGGTATACCAAAAAAAATGTCAAAAAAGGTGAGGCTTAGAAAGCGTTTTTTTCCAAAAGCGATGTCTAAGGTGTACCTTATAATGTCAAAAAGCGCTGTCTAAAGGTACCATAGACAGCGCTTTTCATTAAATAGACCCCCCTTTAGACAGCGCTTTTGGTATTACCCAAAGCGCTGTCTAAACCTATAGCAGCGCAGGTTTATACAGCGCTTAAAAGCGCTGTCTAAGGGCAAAAAAAAGCGCTGTCTAAGGTCTTTTTTGTGGGTAGTGATGGTATGTAGTAGACATACTTTTAAAACAACTCTCATTTATTCAAACCCTAATATTTATTTTTCATATAACCACAAACACCTCATTTTGAAGACACTAATTGGTCTCTGCTTCGTTCTTTATTTTCACTCATAGTAGGAAAAGTCTTTATTGCAAAACATAGAGAATACATTCTTTTCTATTTTCTATTACTCGTTGTCGTTGGAGTCGGGTTCTAAAGCTATAAGGTAAGTTTTACACAGAGGAGTTTTGTTTCTCATTATGATAATAAAGTTTTGATTTTTGGGGGTTTTAGTATGTTTATTTTAAGTTTTTGGCATTATAGTTACCATGTTTGTTTATGTTGAAGAATATGACATTTGCATTAAGACTTGTTAAAGTTTTACTATCCATTGTTAAAATTTGTCGGCCTCTTTTGTAATGATTAACAATTTTGTAGATTATATGATAAATTAAATTGTAAAAAAAAATTGGTCTATAGTGCTTCTATCTAACAAAGTGGTTGATGATATCGGTGTAGATCAATGTGATATTGATGTTGAGAATGAGTCATGCATTAGACGGAATGAGTTGAATACAAATGATCAAGATGAGGATCTTATAGCGGATGAGTCATATATCAGAAATGACCATAACGAGGGAATTTGGATCCATTCATCCGTCCGCATTGCTAAGACACAAGTAATTCATATTCCAACCAAGAAAAGAAAGAGATGTTAGTGAAAGAGGTAAAATTTGTTATATACTTGATTTCTTTATTATATTTGTTATATATTATGTCATATTTGTTATATATTAGTGAAAGAGCATTTTATTTTCATTTTTTTACATGGTAATGTTATTTAGATTCCAACAAGATCCAAAACAAAGGATAAGCGGATTCCGGAGCATACCGAGTCCGTTGTTTCAAAAAAATAGGTACATCACAATTATATGATATTTATGCATAGAAAATGTTAAATTGGATATCTTATACTTCATCTAACAAATTATATGATATATAGCTGTTAATCTTACACTTGTTTAATCTTACAGTGGACATTGGTTGTTGGTCGCAATTAACCACAGCGGAGAGTCAACCCCATTATTACATGGAATTATGTGAAGGTATATTAATTATCACATGTTTTATTATATTAGTGATGCTACTTGATAAAACTTAGGATTTATCCATATTTTCTTTTAATTGAATTACAATCTTTGTGTTTTCAGGACCTATAATGTAGATTTGAAGCAATGCTTTGGTTGAATGCAAAAGTATTAGTATAAAGTAATATGTGCATTTGTAGAAAAAATGTAATGATTTGTAATTATAAATAGGTGTATATATAATTTTGGTTTGTAATTTTAAATATATATATTGTGGTTTGAATTGCCAATTGTTTTGCATATATAATTTTGGTGTAAATTGCCAATGGTTTGAATTGCCAATTTCTGAAAAAACTTGCTGGTTGAAAAATAGGTAAAATTCTGGTTGAAAAAACCTGGTAAAAATTGTGGTTTAAAAAAATTTATATAAAATTTTTCGTATACCTTAGACAGCGCTTCTGGAGAAAGCGCTGTCTAAGGTAGGGATTAGACAGCGCTTTTGACAAAAGCGCTGTCTAAGGTAGGGCTTAGAAAGCGCTTTTGACAAAAGCGCTGTCTAAGGTATACCTAGAAAAATTCAAAAAGGTTGACCTTAGACAGCGCTTTCACCAAAACCGCTGTCTAAGGGTATACCAAAAAAATGTCAAAAAAGGTGAGGCTTAGAAAGCGTTTTTTCCAAAAGCGATGTCTAAGGTGTACCTTATAATGTCAAAAAGCGCTGTCTAAAGGTACCATAGACAGCGCTTTTCATTAAATAGACCCCCCCTTTAGACAGCGCTTTTGGTATTACCCAAAGCGCTGTCTAAACCTATAGCAGCGCAGGTTTATACAGCGCTTAAAAGCGCTGTCTAAGGGCAAAAAAAGCGCTGTCTAAGGTCTTTTTTGTGGTAGTGATGGTATGTAGTAGACATACTTTTAAAACAACTCTCATTTATTCAAACCCTAATATTTATTTTTCATATAACCACAAACACCTCATTTTGAAGACACTAATTGGTCTCTGCTTCGTTCTTTATTTTCACTCATAGTAGGAAAAAGTCTTTATTGCAAAACATAGAGAATACATTCTTTTCTATTTTCTATTACTCGTTGTCGTTGGAGTCGGGTTCTAAAGCTATAAGGTAAGTTTTACACAGAGGAGTTTGTTTCTCATTATGATAATAAAGTTTTGATTTTTGGGGTTTTAGTATGTTTATTTTAAGTTTTTGGCATTATAGTTACCATGTTTGTTTATGTTGAAGAATATGACATTTGCATTAAGACTTGTTAAAGTTTTACTATCCATTGTTAAAATTTGTCGGCCTCTTTTGTAATGATTAACAATTTTGTAGATTATATGATAAATTAAATTGTAAAAAAAAAATTGGTCTATAGTGCTTCTATCTAACAAAGTGGTTGATGATAGCGGTGTAGATCAATGTGATATTGATGTTGAGAATGAGTCATGCATTAGACGGAATGAGTTGAATACAAATGATCAAGATGAGGATCTTATAGCGGATGAGTCATATATCAGAAATGACCATAACGAGGGAATTTGGATCCATTCATCCGTCCGCATTGCTAAGACACAAGTAATTCATACTCCAACCAAGAAAAGAAAGAGATGTTAGTGAAAGAGGTAAAATTTGTTATATACTTGATTTCTTTATTATATTTGTTATATATTATGTCATATTTGTTATATATTAGTGAAAGAGCATTTTATTTTCATTTTTTACATGGTAATGTTATTTAGACTCCAACAAGATCCAAAACAAAGGATAAGCGGATTCCGGAGCATACCGAGTCCGTTGTTTCAAAAAAACAGGTACATCACAATTATATGATATTTATGCATAGAAAATGTTAAATTGGATATCTTATACTTCATCTAACAAATTATATGATATATAGCTGTTAATCTTACACTTGTTTAATCTTACAGTGGACATTGGTTGTTGGTCGCAATTAACCACAGCGGAGAGTCAACCCCATTATTACATGGAATTATGTGAAGGTATATTAATTATCACATGTTTTATTATATTAGTGACGCTACTTGATAAAACTTAGGATTTATCCATATTTTCTTTTAATTGAATTACAATCTTTGTGTTTTCAGGACCTATAATGTAGATTTGAAGCAATGCATTGGTTGAATGCAAAAGTATTAGTATAAGTAATTGTGCATTTGTAGAAAAAATGTAATGATTTGAAATTATAAATAGGTGTATATATAATTTTGGTTTGTAATTTTAAATATATATATTGGTTTGAATTGCCAATTGTTTTGCATATATAATTTTGGTGTAAATTGCCAATGATTTGAATTGCCAATTTCTGAAAAAACTTGCTGGTTGAAAAACAGGTAAAATTCTGGTTGAAAAAACCTGGTAAAAATTGTGGTTTAAAAAAATTTATATAAAATTTTTCGTATACCTTAGACAGCGCTTCTGGAGAAAGCGCTGTCTAAGGTAGGGATTAGACAGCGCTTTTGACAAAAGCGCTGTCTAAGATAGGGCTTAGAAAGCGCTTTTGACAAAAGCGCTGTCTAAGGTATACCTAGAAAAATTCAAAAAGTTTGACCTTAGACAGCGCTTTCACCAAAACCGCTGTCTAAGGTATACCAAAAAAATGTCAAAAAAGGTGAGGCTTAGAAAGCGCTTTTTCCAAAAGCGATGTCTAAGGTGTACCTTATAATGTCAAAAAGCGCTGTCTAAAGGTACCATAGACAGCGCTTTTCATTAAATAGACCCCCCTTTAGACAGCGCTTTTGGTATTACCCAAAGCGCTGTCTAAACCTATAGCAGCGCAGGTTTATACAGCGCTTAAAAGCGCTGTCTAAGGGCAAAAAAAGCGCTGTCTAAGGTCTTTTTTGTGGTAGTGATGGTATGTAGTAGACATACTTTTAAAACAACTCTCATTTATTCAAACCCTAATATTTATTTTTCATATAACCACAAACACCTCATTTTGAAGACACTAATTGGTCTCTGCTTCGTTCTTTATTTTCACTCATAGTAGGAAAAGTCTTTATTGCAAAACATAGAGAATACATTCTTTTCTATTTTCTATTACTCGTTGTCGTTGGAGTCAGGTTCTAAAGCTATAAGGTAAGTTTTACACAGAGGAGTTTGTTTCTCATTATGATAATAAAGTTTTGATTTTTGGGGTTTTAGTATGTTTATTTTAAGTTTTTGGCATTATAGTTACCATGTTTGTTTATGTTGAAGAATATGACATTTGCATTAAGACTTGTTAAAGTTTTACTATCCATTGTTAAAATTTGTCGGCCTCTTTTGTAATGATTAACAATTTTGTAGATTATATGATAAATTAAATTGTAAAAAAAAATTGGTCTATAGTGCTTCTATCTAACAAAGTGGTTGATGATAGCGGTGTAGATCAATGTGATATTGATGTTGAGAATGAGTCATGCATTAGACGGAATGAGTTGAATACAAATGATCAAGATGAGGATCTTATAGCGGATGAGTCATATATCAGAAATGACCATAACGAGGGAATTTGGATCCATTCATCCGTCCGCATTTCTAAGACACAAGTAATTCAAATTCCAACCAAGAAAAGAAAGAGATGTTAGTGAAAGAGGTAAAATTTGTTATATACTTGATTTCTTTATTATATTTGTTATATATTATGTCATATTTGTTATATATTAGTGAAAGAGCATTTTATTTTCATTTTTTACATGGTAATGTTATTTAGACTCCAACAAGATCCAAAACAAAGGATAAGCGGATTCCGGAGCATACCGAGTCCGTTGTTTCAAAAAAACAGGTACATCACAATTATATGATATTTATGCATAGAAAATGTTAAATTGGATATCTTATACTTCATCTAACAAATTATATGATATATAGCTGTTAATCTTACACTTGTTGAATCTTACAGTGGAAATTGGTTGTTGGTCGCAATTAACCACAGCGGAGAGTCAACCCCATTATTACATGGAATTATGTGAAGGTATATTAATTATCACATGTTTTATTATATTAGTGATGCTACTTGATAAAACTTAGGATTTATCCATATTTTCTTTTAATTGAATTACAATCTTTGTGTTTTCAGGACCTATAATGTAGATTTGAAGCAATGCTTTGGTTGAATGCAAAAGTATTAGTATAAGTAATATGTGCATTTGTAGAAAAAATGTAATGATTTGTAATTATAAATAGGTGTATATATAATTTTGGTTTGTAATTTTAAATATATATATTGGTTTGAATTGCCAATTGTTTTGCATATATAATTTTGGTGTAAATTGCCAATGGTTTGAATTGCCAATTTCTGAAAAAACTTGCTGGTTGAAAAACAGGTAAAATTCTGGTTGAAAAAACCTGGTAAAAATTGTGGTTTAAAAAAATTTATATAAAATTTTTCGTATACCTTAGACAGCGCTTCTGGAGAAAGCGCTGTCTAAGGTAGGGATTAGACAGCGCTTTTGACAAAAGCGCTGTCTAAGGTAGGGCTTAGAAAGCGCTTTTGACAAAAGCCCTGTCTAAGGTATACCTAGAAAAATTCAAAAAGGTTGACCTTAGACAGCGCTTTCACCAAAACCGATGTCTAAGGTATACCAAAAAAATGTCAAAAAAGGTGAGGCTTAGAAAGCGCTTTTTCCAAAAGCGATGTCTAAGGTGTACCTTATAATGTCAAAAAGTGCTGTCTAAAGGTACCATAGACAGCGCTTTTCATTAAATAGACCCCCCTTTAGACAGCGCTTTTGGTATTACCCAAAGCGCTGTCTAAACCTATAGCAGCGCAGGTTTATACAGCGCTTAAAAGCGCTGTCTAAGGGCAAAAAAAGCGCTGTCTAAGGTCTTTTTTGTGGTAGTGATGGTATGTAGTAGACATACTTTTAAAACAACTCTCATTTATTCAAACCCTAATATTTATTTTTCATATAACCACAAACACCTCATTTTGAAGACACTAATTGGTCTCTGCTTCGTTCTTTATTTTCACTCATAGTAGGAAGAGTCTTTATTGCAAAACATAGAGAATACATTCTTTTCTATTTTCTATTACTCGTTGTCGTTGGAGTCGGGTTCTAAAGCTATAATTTAAGTTTTACACAGAGGAGTTTGTTTCTCATTATGATAATAAAGTTTTGATTTTTGGGGTTTTAGTATGTTTATTTTAAGTTTTTGGCATTATAGTTACCATGTTTGTTTATGTTGAAGAATATGACATTTGCATTAAGACTTGTTAAAGTTTTACTATCCATTGTTAAAATTTGTCGGCCTCTTTTGTAATGATTAACAATTTTGTAGATTATATGATAAATTAAATTGTAAAAAAAAATTGGTCTATAGTGCTTCTATCTAACAAAGTGGTTGATGATAGCGGTGTAGATCAATGTGATATTGATGTTGAGAATGAGTCATGCATTAGACGGAATGAGTTGAATACAAATGATCAAGATGAGGATCTTATAGCGGATGAGTCATATATCAGAAATGACCATAACGAGGGAATTTGGATCCATTCATCTGTCCGCATTGCAAAGACACAAGTAATTCATATTCCAACCAAGAAAAGAAAGAGATGTTAGTGAAAGAGGTAAAATTTGTTATATACTTGATTTCTTTATTATATTTGTTATATATTATGTCATATTTGTTATATATTAGTGAAAGAGCATTTTATTTTCATTTTTTACATGGTAATGTTATTTAGACTCCAACAAGATCCAAAACAAAGGATAAGCGGATTCCGGAGCATACCGAGTCCGTTGTTTCAAAAAAATAGGTACATCACAATTATATGATATTTATGCATAGAAAATGTTAAATTGGATATCTTATACTTCATCTAACAAATTATATGATATATAGCTGTTAATCTTACACTTGTTTAATCTTACAGTGGACATTGGTTGTTGGTCGCAATTAACCACAGCGGAGAGTCAACCCCATTATTACATGGAATTATGTGAAGGTATATTAATTATCACATGTTTTATTATATTAGTGATGCTACTTGATAAAACTTAGGATTTATCCATATTTTCTTTTAATTGAATTACAATCTTTGTGTTTTCAGGACCTATAATGTAGATTTGAAGCAATGCTTTGGTTGAATGCAAAAGTATTAGTATAAGTAATATGTGCATTTGTAGAAAAAATGTAATGATTTGTAATTATAAATAGGTGTATATATAATTTTGGTTTGTAATTTTAAATATATATATTGGTTTGAATTGCCAATTGTTTTGCATATATAATTTTGGTGTAAATTGCCAATGGTTTGAATTGCCAATTTCTGAAAGAACTTGCTGGTTGAAAAACAGGTAAAATTCTGGTTGAAAAAACCTGGTAAAAATTGTGGTTTAAAAAAATTTATATAAAATTTTTCTTATACCTTAGACAGCGCTTCTGGAGAAAGCGCTGTCTAAGGTAGGGATTAGACAGCGCTTTTGACAAAAGCGCTGTCTAAGGTAGGGCTTAGAAAGCGCTTTTGACAAAAGCCCTGTCTAAGGTATACCTAGAAAAATTCAAAAAGGTTGACCTTAGACAGCGCTTTCACCAAAACCGATGTCTAAGGTATACCAAAAAAATGTCAAAAAAGGTGAGGCTTAGAAAGCGCTTTTTCCAAAAGCGATGTCTAAGGTGTACCTTATAATGTCAAAAAGTGCTGTCTAAAGGTACCATAGACAGCGCTTTTCATTAAATAGACCCCCCTTTAGACAGCGCTTTTGGTATTACCCAAAGCGCTGTCTAAACCTATAGCAGCGCAGGTTTATACAGCGCTTAAAAGCGCTGTCTAAGGGCAAAAAAAGCGCTGTCTAAGGTCTTTTTTGTGGTAGTGATGGTATGTAGTAGACATACTTTTAAAACAACTCTCATTTATTCAAACCCTAATATTTATTTTTCATATAACCACAAACACCTCATTTTGAAGACACTAATTGGTCTCTGCTTCGTTCTTTATTTTCACTCATAGTAGGAAAAGTCTTTATTGCAAAACATAGAGAATACATTCTTTTCTATTTTCTATTACTCGTTGTTGTTGGAGTCGGGTTCTAAAGCTATAAGGTAAGTTTTACACAGAGTAGTTTGTTTCTCATTATGATAATAAAGTTTTGATTTTTGGGGTTTTAGTATGTTTATTTTAAGTTTTTGGCATTATAGTTACCATGTTTGTTTATGTTGAAGAATATGACATTTGCATTAAGACTTGTTAAAGTTTTACTATCCATTGTTAAAATTTGTCGGCCTCTTTTGTAATGATTAACAATTTTGTAGATTATATGATAAATTAAATTGTAAAAAAAAAATTGGTCTATAGTGCTTATATCTAACAAAGTGGTTGATGATAGCGGTGTAGATCAATGTGATATTGATGTTGAGAATGAGTCATGCATTAGACGGAATGAGTTGAATACAAATGATCAAGATGAGGATCTTATAGCGGATGAGTCATATATCAGAAATGACCATAACGAGGGAATTTGGATCCATTCATCCGTCCGCATTGCTAAGACACAAGTAATTCATATTCCAACAAAGAAAAGAAAGAGATGTTAGTGAAAGAGGTAAAATTTGTTATATACTTGATTTCTTTATTATATTTGTTATATATTATGTCATATTTGTTATATATTAGTGAAAGAGCATTTTATTTTCATTTTTTACATGGTAATGTTATTTAGACTCCAACAAGATCCAAAACAAAGGATAAGCGGATTCCGGAGCATACCGAGTCCGTTGTTTCAAAAAAACAGGTACATCACAATTATATGATATTTATGGATAGAAAATGTTAAATTGGATATCTTATACTTCATCTAACAAATTATATGATATATAGCTGTTAATCTTACACTTGTTTAATCTTACAGTGGACATTGGTTGTTGGTCGCAATTAACCACAGCGGAGAGTCAACCCCATTATTACATGGAATTATGTGAAGGTATATTAATTATCACATGTTTTATTATATTAGTGATGCTACTTGATAAAACTTAGGATTTATCCATATTTTCTTTTAATTGAATTACAATCTTTGTGTTTTCAGGACCTATAATGTAGATTTGAAGCAATGCTTTGGTTGAATGCAAAAGTATTAGTATAAGTAATATGTGCATTTGTAGAAAAAATGTAATGATTTGTAATTATAAATAGGTGTATATATAATTTTGGTTTGTAATTTTAAATATATATATTGGTTTGAATTGCCAATTGTTTTGCATATATAATTTTGGTGTAAATTGCCAATGGTTTGAATTGCCAATTTCTGAAAAAACTTGCTGGTTGAAAAACAGGTAAAATTCTGGTTGAAAAAACCTGGTAAAAATTGTGGTTTATAAAAATTTATATAAAATTTTTCGTATACCATAGACAGCGCTTCTGGAGAAAGCGCTGTCTAAGGTAGGGATTAGACAGCGCTTTTGACAAAAGCGCTGTCTAAGGTAGGGCTTAGAAAGCGCTTTTGAGAAAAGCGCTGTCTAAGGTATACCTAGAAAAATTCAAAAAGGTTGACCTTAGACAGCGCTTTCACCAAAACCGCTGTCTAAGGTATACCAAAAAAATGTCAAAAAAGGTGAGGCTTAGAAAGCGTTTTTTCCAAAAGCGATGTCTAAGGTGTACCTTATAATGTCAAAAAGCGTTGTCTAAAGGTACCATAGACAACGCTTTTCATTAAATAGACCCCCTTTAGACAGCGCTTTTGGTATTACCCAAAGCGCTGTCTAAACCTATAGCAGCGCAGGTTTATACAGCGCTTAAAAGCGCTGTCTAAGGGCAAAAAAAGCGCTGTCTAAGGTCTTTTTTGTGGTAGTGATGGTATGTAGTAAACATACTTTTAAAACAACTCTCATTTATTCAAACCCTAATATTTATTTTTCATATAACCACAAACACCTCATTTTGAAGACACTAATTGGTCTCTGCTTCGTTCTTTATTTTCACTCATAGTAGGAAGAGTATTTATTGCAAAACATAGAGAATACATTCTTTTCTATTTTCTATTACTCGTTGTCGTTGGAGTCGGGTTCTAAAGCTATAATTTAAGTTTTACACAGAGGAGTTTGTTTCTCATTATGATAATAAAGTTTTGATTTTTGGGGTTTTAGTATGTTTATTTTAAGTTTTTGGCATTATAGTTACCATGTTTGTTTATGTTGAAGAATATGACATTTGCATTAAGACTTGTTAAAGTTTTACTATCCATTGTTAAAATTTGTCGGCCTCTTTTGTAATGATTAACAATTTTGTAGATTATATGATAAATTAAATTGTAAAAAAAAATTGGTCTATAGTGCTTCTATCTAACAAAGTGGTTGATGATAGCGGTGTAGATCAATGTGATATTGATGTTGAGAATGAGTCATGCATTAGACGGAATGAGTTGAATACAAATGATCAAGATGAGGATCTTATAGCGGATGAGTCATATATCAGAAATGACCATAACGAGGGAATTTGGATCCATTCATCCGTCCGCATTGCTAAGACACAAGTAATTCATATTCCAACCAAGAAAAGAAAGAGATGTTAGTGAAAGAGGTAAAATTTGTTATATACTTGATTTCTTTATTATATTTGTTATATATTATGTCATATTTGTTATATATTAGTGAAAGAGCATTTTATTTTCATTTTTTACATGGTAATGTTATTTAGACTCCAACAAGATCCAAAACAAAGGATAAGCGGATTCCGGAGCATACCGAGTCCGTTGTTTCAAAAAAACAGGTACATCACAATTATATGATATTTATGCATAGAAAATGTTAAATTGGATATCTTATACTTCATCTAACAAATTATATGATATATAGCTGTTAATCTTACACTTGTTTAATCTTACAGTGGACATTGGTTGTTGGTCGCAATTAACCACAGCGGAGAGTCAACCCCATTATTACATGGAATTATGTGAAGGTATATTAATTATCACATGTTTTATTATATTAGTGATGCTACTTGATAAAACTTAGGATTTATCCATATTTTCTTTTAATTGAATTACAATCTTTGTGTTTTCAGGACCTATAATGTAGATTTGAAGCAATGCTTTGGTTGAATGCAAAAGTATTAGTATAAGTAATATGTGCATTTGTAGAAAAAATGTAATGATTTGTAATTATAAATAGGTGTATATATAATTTTGGTTTGTAATTTTAAATATATATATTGGTTTGAATTGCCAATTGTTTTGCATATATAATTTTGGTGTAAATTGCCAATGGTTTGAATTGCCAATTTCTGAAAAAATTTGCTGGTTGAAAAACAGGTAAAATTCTGGTTGAAAAAACCTGGTAAAAATTGTGGTTTATAAAAATTTATATAAAATTTTTCGTATACCATAGACAGCGCTTCTGGAGAAAGCGCTGTCTAAGGTAGGGATTAGACAGCGCTTTTGACAAAAGCGCTGTCTAAGGTAGGGCTTAGAAAGCGCTTTTGAGAAAAGCGCTGTCTAAGGTATACCTAGAAAAATTCAAAAAGGTTGACCTTAGACAGCGCTTTCACCAAAACCGCTGTCTAAGGTATACCAAAAAAATGTCAAAAAAGGTGAGGCTTAGAAAGCGTTTTTTCCAAAAGCGATGTCTAAGGTGTACCTTATAATGTCAAAAACCGTTGTCTAAAGGTACCATAGACAACGCTTTTCATTAAATAGACCCCCTTTAGACAGCGCTTTTGGTATTACCCAAAGCGCTGTCTAAACCTATAGCAGCGCAGGTTTATACAGCGCTTAAAAGCGCTGTCTAAGGGCAAAAAAAGCGTTGTCTAAGGTCTTTTTTGTGGTAGTGATGGTATGTAGTAAACATACTTTTAAAACAACTCTCATTTATTCAAACCCTAATATTTATTTTTCATATAACCACAAACACCTCATTTTGAAGACACTAATTGGTCTCTGCTTCGTTCTTTATTTTCACTCATAGTAGGAAGAGTCTTTATTGCAAAACATAGAGAATACATTCTTTTCTATTTTCTATTACTCGTTGTCGTTGGAGTCGGGTTCTAAAGCTATAATTTAAGTTTTACACAGAGGAGTTTGTTTCTCATTATGATAATAAAGTTTTGATTTTTGGGGTTTTAGTATGTTTATTTTAAGTTTTTGGCATTATAGTTACCATGTTTGTTTATGTTGAAGAATATGACATTTGCATTAAGACTTGTTAAAGTTTTACTATCCATTGTTAAAATTTGTCGGCCTCTTTTGTAATGATTAACAATTTTGTAGATTATATGATAAACTAAATTGTAAAAAAAAATTGGTCTATAGTGCTTCTATCTAACAAAGTGGTTGATGATAGCGGTGTAGATCAATGTGATATTGATGTTGAGAATGAGTCATGCATTAGACGGAATGAGTTGAATACAAATGATCAAGATGAGGATCTTATAGCGGATGAGTCATATATCAGAAATGACCATAACGAGGGAATTTGGATCCATTCATCCGTCCGCATTGCTAAGACACAAGTAATTCATATTCCAACCAAGAAAAGAAAGAGATGTTAGTGAAAGAGGTAAAATTTGTTATATACTTGATTTCTTTATTATATTTGTTATATATTATGTCATATTTGTTATATATTAGTGAAAGAGCATTTTATTTTCATTTTTTACATGGTAATGTGATTTAGACTCCAACAAGATCCAAAACAAAGGATAAGCGGATTCCGGAGCATACCGAGTCCGTTGTTTCAAAAAAACAGGTACATCACAATTATATGATATTTATGCATAGAAAATGTTAAATTGGATATCTTATACTTCATCTAACAAATTATATGATATATAGCTGTTAATCTTACACTTGTTTAATCTTACAGTGGACATTGGTTGTTGGTCGCAATTAACCACAGCGGAGAGTCAACCCCATTATTACATGGAATTATGTGAAGGTATATTAATTATCACATGTTTTATTATATTAGTGATGCTACTTGATAAAACTTAGGATTTATCCATATTTTCTTTTAATTGAATTACAATCTTTGTGTTTTCAGGACCTATAATGTAGATTTGAAGCAATGCTTTGGTTGAATGCAAAAGTATTAGTATAAGTAATATGTGCATTTGTAGAAAAAATGTAATGATTTGTAATTATAAATAGGTGTATATATAATTTTGGTTTGTAATTTTAAATATATATATTGGTTTGAATTGCCAATTGTTTTGCATATATAATTTTGGTGTAAATTGCCAATGGTTTGAATTGCCAATTTCTGAAAGAACTTGCTGGTTGAAAAACAGGTAAAATTCTGGTTGAAAAAACCTGGTAAAAATTGTGGTTTAAAAAAATTTATATAAAATTTTTCGTATACCTTAGACAGCGCTTCTGGAGAAAGCGCAGTCTAAGGTAGGGATTAGACAGCGCTTTTGACAAAAGCGCTGTCTAAGGTAGGGCTTAGAAAGCGCTTTTGACAAAAGCCCTGTCTAAGGTATACCTAGAAAAATTCAAAAAGGTTGACCTTAGACAGCGCTTACACCAAAACCGATGTCTAAGGTATACCAAAAAAATGTCAAAAAAGGTGAGGCTTAGAAAGCGCTTTTTCCAAAAGCGATGTCTAAGGTGTACCTTATAATGTCAAAAAGTGCTGTCTAAAGGTACCATAGACAGCGCTTTTCATTAAATAGACCCCCCTTTAGACAGCGCTTTTGGTATTACCCAAAGCGCTGTCTAAACCTATAGCAGCGCAGGTTTATACAGCGCTTAAAAGCGCTGTCTAAGGGCAAAAAAAAGCGCTGTCTAAGGTCTTTTTTGTGGTAGTGATGGTATGTAGTAGACATACTTTTAAAACAACTCTCATTTATTCAAACCCTAATATTTATTTTTCATATAACCACAAACACCTCATTTTGAAGACACTAATTGGTCTCTGCTTCGTTCTTTATTTTCACTCATAGTAGGAAAAGTCTTTATTGCAAAACATAGAGAGTACATTCTTTTCTATTTTCTATTACTCGTTGTCGTTGGAGTCGGGTTCTAAAGCTATAAGGTAAGTTTTACACAGAGTAGTTTGTTTCTCATTATGATAATAAAGTTTTGATTTTTGGGGTTTTAGTATGTTTATTTTAAGTTTTTGGCATTATAGTTACCATGTTTGTTTATGTTGAAGAATATGACATTTGCATTAAGACTTGTTAAAGTTTTACTATCCATTGTTAAAATTTGTCGGCCTCTTTTGTAATGATTAACAATTTTGTAGATTATATGATAAATTAAATTGTAAAAAAAAAATTGGTCTATAGTGCTTATATCTAACAAAGTGGTTGATGATAGCGGTGTAGATCAATGTGATATTGATGTTGAGAATGAGTCATGCATTAGACGGAATGAGTTGAATACAAATGATCAAGATGAGGATCTTATAGCGGATGAGTCATATATCAGAAATGACCATAACGAGGGAATTTGGATCCATTCATCCGTCCGCATTGCTAAGACACAAGTAATTCATATTCCAACCAAGAAAAGAAAGAGATGTTAGTGAAAGAGGTAAAATTTGTTATATACTTGATTTCTTTATTATATTTGTTATATATTAGTGAAAGAGCATTTTATTTTCATTTTTTACATGGTAATGTTATTTAGACTCCAACAAGATCCAAAACAAAGGATAAGCGGATTCCGGAGCATACCGAGTCCGTTGTTTCAAAAAAACAGGTACATCACAATTATATGATATTTATGCATAGAAAATGTTAAATTGGATATCTTATACTTCATCTAACAAATTATATGATATATAGCTGTTAATCTTACACTTGTTTAATCTTACAGTGGACATTGGTTGTTGGTCGCAATTAACCACAGCGGAGAGTCAACCCCATTATTACATGGAATTATGTGAAGGTATATTAATTATCAAATGTTTTATTATATTAGTGATGCTACTTGATAAAACTTAGGATTTATCCATATTTTCTTTTAATTGAATTACAATCTTTGTGTTTTCAGGACCTATAATGTAGATTTGAAGCAATGCTTTGGTTGAATGCAAAAGTATTAGTATAAGTAATATGTGCATTTGTAGAAAAAATGTAATGATTTGTAATTATAAATAGGTGTATATATAATTTTGGTTTGTAATTTTAAATATATATATTGGTTTGAATTGCCAATTGTTTTGCATATATAATTTTGGTGTAAATTGCCAATGGTTTGAATTGCCAATTTCTGAAAAAACTTGCTGGTTGAAAAACAGGTAAAATTCTGGTTGAAAAAACCTGGTAAAAATTGTGGTTTAAAAAAATTTATATAAAATTTTTCGTATACCATAGACAGCGCTTCTGGAGAAAGCGCTGTCTAAGGTAGGGATTAGACAGCGCTTTTGACAAAAGCGCTGTCTAAGGTAGGGCTTAGAAAGCGCTTTTGACAAAAGAGCTGTCTAAGGTATTCCTAGAAAAATTCAAAAAGGTTGACCTTAGACAGCGCTTTCACCAAAACCGCTGTCTAAGGTATACCAAAAAAATGTCAAAAAAGGTGAGGCTTAGAAAGCGCTTTTTCCAAAAGCGATGTCTAAGGTGTACCTTATAATGTCAAAAAGCGCTGTCTAAAGGTACCATAGACAGCGCTTTTCGTTAAATAGACCCCCCTTTAGACAGCGCTTTTGGTATTACCCAAAGCGCTGTCTAAACCTATAGCAGCGCAGGTTTATACAGCGCTTAAAAGCGCTGTCTAAGGGCAAAAAAAGCGCTGTCTAAGGTCTTTTTTGTGGTAGTGATGGTATGTAGTAGACATACTTTTAAAACAACTCTCATTTATTCAAACCCTAATATTTATTTTTCATATAACCACAAACACCTCATTTTGAAGACACTAATTGGTCTCTGCTTCGTTCTTTATTTTCACTCATAGTAGGAAAAGTCTTTATTGCAAAACATAGAGAATACATTCTTTTCTATTTTCTATTACTCGTTGTCGTTGGAGTCGGGTTCTAAAGCTATAAGGTAAGTTTTACACAGAGGAGTTTGTTTCTCATTATGATAATAAAGTTTTGATTTTTGGGGTTTTAGTATGTTTATTTTAAGTTTTTGGCATTATAGTTACCATGTTTGTTTATGTTGAAGAATATGACATTTGCATTAAGACTTGTTAAAGTTTTACTATCCATTGTTAAAATTTGTCGGCCTCTTTTGTAATGATTAACAATTTTGTAGATTATATGATAAATTAAATTGTAAAAAAAAATTGGTCTATAGTGCTTCTATCTAACAAAGTGGTTGATGATAGCGGTGTAGATCAATGTGATATTGATGTTGAGAATGAGTCATGCATTAGACGGAATGAGTTGAATACAAATGATCAAGATAAGGATCTTATAGCGGATGAGTCATATATCAGAAATGACCATAACGAGGGAATTTGGATCCATTCATCCGTCCGCATTGCTAAGACACAAGTAATTCATATTCCAACCAAGAAAAGAAAGAGATGTTAGTGAAAGAGGTAAAATTTGTTATATACTTGATTTCTTTATTATATTTGTTATATATTATGTCATATTTGTTATATATTAGTGAAAGAGCATTTTATTTTCATTTTTTACATGGTAATGTTATTTAGACTCCAACAAGATCCAAAACAAAGGATAAGCGGATTCCGGAGCATACCGAGTCCGTTGTTTCAAAAAAACAGGTACATCACAATTATATGATATTTATGGATAGAAAATGTTAAATTGGATATCTTATACTTCATCTAACAAATTATATGATATATAGCTGTTAATCTTACACTTGTTTAATCTTACAGTGGACATTGGTTGTTGGTCGCAATTAACCACAGCGGAGAGTCAACCCCATTATTACATGGAATTATGTGAAGGTATATTAATTATCACATGTTTTATTATATTAGTGATGCTACTTGATAAAACTTAGGATTTATCCATATTTTCTTTTAATTGAATTATAATCTTTGTGTTTTCAGGACCTATAATGTAGATTTGAAGCAATGCTTTGGTTGAATGCAAAAGTATTAGTATAAGTAATATGTGCATTTGTAGAAAAAATGTAATGATTTGTAATTATAAATAGGTGTATATATAATTTTGGTTTGTAATTTTAAATATATATATTGGTTTGAATTGCCAATTGTTTTGCATATATAATTTTGGTGTAAATTGCCAATGGTTTGAATTGCCAATTTCTGAAAAAACTTGCTGGTTGAAAAACAGGTAAAATTCTAGTTGAAAAAACCTGGTAAAAATTGTGGTTTAAAAAAATTTATATAAAATTTTTCGTATACCTTAGACAGCGCTTCTGGACAAAGCGCTGTCTAAGGTAGGGATTAGACAACGCTTTTGACAAAAGCGCTGTCTAAGGTAGGGCTTAGAAAGCGCTTTTGACAAAAGCGCTGTCTAAGGTATACCTAGAAAAATTCAAAAAGGTTGACCTTAGACAGCGCTTTCACCAAAACCGCTGTCTAAGGTATACCAAAAAAATGTCAAAAAAGGTGAGGCTTAGAAAGCGCTTTTTCCAAAAGCGATGTCTAAGGTGTACCTTATAATGTCAAAAAGCGCTGTCTAAAGGTACCATAGACAACGCTTTTCATTAAATAGACCCCCCTTTAGACAGCGCTTTTGGTATTACCCAAAGCGCTGTCTAAACCTATAGCAGCGCAGGTTTATACAGCGCTTAAAAGCGCTGTCTAAGGGCAAAAAAAAGCGCTGTCTAAGGTCTTTTTTGTGGTAGTGATGGTATGTAGTAGACATACTTTTAAAACAACTCTCATTTATTCAAACCCTAATATTTATTTTTCATATAACCACAAACACCTCATTTTGAAGACACTAATTGGTATCTGCTTCGTTCTTTATTTTCACTCATAGTAGGAAAAGTCTTTATTGCAAAACATAGAGAATACATTCTTTTCTATTTTCTATTACTCGTTGTCGTTGGAGTCGGGTTCTAAAGCTATAAGGTAAGTTTTACACAGAGGAGTTTGTTTCTCATTATGATAATAAAGTTTTGATTTTTGGGGTTTTAGTATGTTTATTTTAAGTTTTTGGCATTATAGTTTCCATGTTTGTTTATGTTGAAGAATATGACATTTGCATTAAGACTTGTTAAAGTTTTACTATCCATTGTTAAAATTTGTCGGCCTCTTTTGTAATGATTAACAATTTTGTAGATTATATGATAAATTAAATTGTAAAAAAAAATTGGTCTATAGTGCTTCTATCTAACAAAGTGGTTGATGATAGCGGTGTAGATCAATGTGATATTGATGTTGAGAATGAGTCATGCATTAGACGGAATGAGTTGAATACAAATGATCAAGATGAGGATCTTATAGCGGATGAGTCATATATCAGAAATGACCATAACGAGGGAATTTGGATCCATTCATCCGTCTGCATTGCTAAGACACAAGTAATTCATATTCCAACCAAGAAAAGAAAGAGATGTTAGTGAAAGAGGTAAAATTTGTTATATACTTGATTTCTTTATTATATTTGTTATATATTATGTCATATTTGTTATATATTAGTGAAAGAGCATTTTATTTTCATTTTTTACATGGTAATGTTATTTAGACTCCAACAAGATCCAAAACAAAGGTTAAGCGGATTCCGGAGCATACCGAGTCCGTTGTTTCAAAAAAACAGGTACATCACAATTATATGATATTTATGCATAGAAAATGTTAAATTGGATATCTTATATTCATCTAACAAATTATATGATATATAGCTGTTAATCTTACACTTGTTTAATCTTACAGTGGACATTGGTTGTTGGTCGCAATTAACCACAGCGGAGAGTCAACCCCATTATTACATGGAGTTATGTGAAGGTATATTAATTATCACATGTTTTATTATATTAGTGATGCTACTTGATAAAACTTAGGATTTATCCATATTTTCTTTTAATTGAATTACAATCTTTGTGTTTTCAGGACCTATAATGTAGATTTGAAGCAATGCTTTGGTTGAATGCAAAAGTATTAGTATAAGTAATATGTGAATTTGTAGAAAAAATGTAATGATTTGTAATTATAAATAGGTGTATATATAATTTTGGTTTGTAATTTTAAATATATATATTGGTTTGAATTGCCAATTGTTTTGCATATATAATTTTGGTGTAAATTGCCAATGGTTTGAATTGCCAATTTCTGAAAAAACTTGCTGGTTGAAAAACAGGTAAAATTCTGGTTGAAAAAACCTGGTAAAAATTGTGGTTTAAAAAAATTTATATAAAATTTTTCGTATACCTTAGACAGCGCTTCTGGAGAAAGCGCTGTCTAAGGTAGGGATTAGACAGCGCTTTTGACAAAAGCGCTGTCTAAGGTAGGGCTTAGAAAGCGCTTTTGACAAAAGAGCTGTCTAAGGTATACCTAGAAAAATTCAAAAAGGTTGACCTTAGACAGCGCTTTCACCAAAACCGCTGTCTAAGGTATACCAAAAAAATGTCAAAAAAGGTGAGGCTTAGAAAGCGCTTTTTCCAAAAGCGATGTCTAAGGTGTACCTTATAATGTCAAAAAGCGCTGTCTAAAGGTACCATAGACAGCGCTTTTCATTAAATAGACCCCCCTTTAGACAGCGCTTTTGGTATTACCCAAAGCGCTGTCTAAACCTATAGCAGCGCAGGTTTATACAGCGCTTAAAAGCGCTGTCTAAGGGCAAAAAAAGCGCTGTCTAAGGTCTTTTTTGTGGTAGTGATGGTATGTAGTAGACATACTTTTAAAACAACTCTCATTTATTCAAACCCTAATATTTATTTTTCATATAACCACAAACACCTCATTTTGAAGACACTAATTGGTATCTGCT
The DNA here is from genome assembly GCA_022829125.1 of Lathyrus tuberosus. NCBI lineage: Eukaryota > Viridiplantae > Streptophyta > Magnoliopsida > Fabales > Fabaceae > Lathyrus > Lathyrus tuberosus. The sequence goes on from JALAZF010000477.1 coordinate 2,484,311, forward strand.
TCGTTCTTTATTTTCACTCATAGTAGGAAAAGTCTTTATTGCAAAACATAGAGAATACATTCTTTTCTATTTTCTATTACTCGTTGTCGTTGGAGTCGGGTTCTAAAGCTATAAGGTAAGTTTTACACAGAGGAGTTTGTTTCTCATTATGATAATAAAGTTTTGATTTTTGGGGTTTTAGTATGTTTATTTTAAGTTTTTGGCATTATAGTTACCATGTTTGTTTATGTTGAAGAATATGACATTTGCATTAAGACTTGTTAAAGTTTTACTATCCATTGTTAAAATTTGTCGGCCTCTTTTGTAATGATTAACAATTTTGTAGATTATATGATAAATTAAATTGTAAAAAAAAATTGGTCTATAGTGCTTCTATCTAACAAAGTGGTTGATGATAGCGGTGTAGATCAATGTGATATTGATGTTGAGAATGAGTCATGCATTAGACGGAATGAGTTGAATACAAATGATCAAGATGAGGATCTTATAGCGGATGAGTCATATATCAGAAATGACCATAACGAGGGAATTTGGATCCATTCATCCGTCCGCATTGCTAAGACACAAGTAATTCATATTCCAACCAAGAAAAGAAAGAGATGTTAGTGAAAGAGGTAAAATTTGTTATATACTTGATTTCTTTATTATATTTGTTATATATTATGTCATATTTGTTATATATTAGTGAAAGAGCATTTTATTTTCATTTTTTACATGGTAATGTTATTTAAACTCCAACAAGATCCAAAACAAAGGATAAGCGGATTCCGGAGCATACCGAGTCCGTTGTTTCAAAAAAACAGGTACATCACAATTATATGATATTTATGCATAGAAAATGTTAAATTGGATATCTTATACTTCATCTAACAAATTATATGATATATAGCTGTTAATCTTACACTTGTTTAATCTTACAGTGGACATTGGTTGTGGGTCGCAATTAACCACAGCGGAGAGTCAACCCCATTATTACATGGAATTATGTGAAGGTATATTAATTATCACATGTTTTATTATATTAGTGATGCTACTTGATAAAACTTAGGATTTATCCATATTTTCTTTTAATTGAATTACAATCTTTGTGTTTTCAGGACCTATAATGTAGATTTGAAGCAATGCTTTGGTTGAATGCAAAAGTATTAGTATAAGTAATATGTGCATTTGTAGAAAAAATGTAATGATTTGTAATTATAAATAGGTGTATATATAATTTTGGTTTGTAATTTTAAATATATATATTGGTTTGAATTGCCAATTGTTTTGCATATATAATTTTGGTGTAAATTGCCAATGGTTTGAATTGCCAATTTCTGAAAAAACTTGCTGGTTGAAAAACAGGTAAAATTCTGGTTGAAAAAACCTGGTAAAAATTGTGGTTTAAAAAAATTTATATAAAATTTTTCGTATACCTTAGACAGCGCTTCTGGAGAAAGCGCTGTCTAAGGTAGGGATTAGACAGCGCTTTTGACAAAAGCGCTGTCTAAGGTAGGGCTTAGAAAGCGCTTTTGACAAAAGCGCTGTCTAAGGTATACCTAGAAAAATTCAAAAAGGGTGACCTTAGACAGCGCTTTCACCAAAACCGCTGTCTAAGGTATACCAAAAAAATGTCAAAAAAGGTGAGGCTTAGAAAGCGCTTTTTCCAAAAGCGATGTCTAAGGTGTACCTTATAATGTCAAAAAGCGCTGTCTAAAGGTACCATAGACAGCGCTTTTCATTAAATAGACCCCCCTTTAGACAGCGCTTTTGGTATTACCCAAAGCGCTGTCTAAACCTATAGCAGCGCAGGTTTATACAGCGCTTAAAAGCGCTGTCTAAGGGCAAAAAAAGCGCTGTCTAAGGTCTTTTTTGTGGTAGTGATGGTATGTAGTAGACATACTTTTAAAACAACTCTCATTTATTCAAACCCTCATATTTATTTTTCATATAACCACAAACACATCATTTTGAAGACACTAATTGGTCTCTGCTTCGTTCTTTATTTTCACTCATAGTAGGAAAAGTCTTTATTGCAAAACATAGAGAATACATTCTTTTCTATTTTCTATTACTCGTTGTCATTGGAGTCGGGTTCTAAAGCTATAAGGTAAGTTTTACACAGAGGAGTTTGTTTCTCATTATGATAATAAAGTTTTGATTTTTGGGGTTTTGGTATGTTTATTTTAAGTATTTGGCATTATAGTTACCATGTTTGTTTATGTTGAAGAATATGACATTTGCATTAAGACTTGTTAAAGTTTTACTATCCATAGTTAAAATTTGTCGGCCTCTTTTGTAATGATTAACAATTTTGTAGATTATATGATAAATTAAATTGTAAAAAAAAATTGGTCTATAGTGCTTCTATCTAACAAAGTGGTTGATGATAGCGGTGTAGATCAATGTGATATTGATGTTGAGAATGAGTCATGCATTAGACGGAATGAGTTGAATACAAATGATCAAGATGAGGATCTTATAGCGGATGAGTCATATATCAGAAATGACCATAACGAGGGAATTTGGATCCATTCATCCGTCCGCATTGCTAAGACACAAGTAATTCATATTCCAACCAAGAAAAGAAAGAGATGTTAGTGAAAGAGGTAAAATTTGTTATATACTTGATTTCTTTATTATATTTGTTATATATTAGTGAAAGAGCATTTTATTTTCATTTTTTACATGGTAATGTTATTTAGACTCCAACAAGATCCAAAACAAAGGATAAGCGGATTCCGGAGCATACCGAGTCCGTTGTTTCAAAAAAACAGGTACATCACAATTATATGATATTTATGCATAGAAAATGTTAAATTGGATATCTTATACTTCATCTAACAAATTATATGATATATAGCTGTTAATCTTACACTTGTTTAATCTTACAGTGGACATTGGTTGTTGGTCGCAATTAACCACAGCGGAGAGTCAACCCCATTATTACATGGAATTATGTGAAGGTATATTAATTATCACATGTTTTATTATATTAGTGATGCTACTTGATAAAACTTAGGATTTATCCATATTTTCTTTTAATTGAATTACAATCTTTGTGTTTTCAGGACCTATAATGTAGATTTGAAGCAATGCTTTGGTTGAATGCAAAAGTATTAGTATAAGTAATATGTGCATTTGTAGAAAAAATGTAATGATTTGTAATTATAAATAGGTGTATATATAATTTTGGTTTGTAATTTTAAATATATATATTGGTTTGAATTGCCAAATGTTTTGCATATATAATTTTGGGGTAAATTGCCAATGGTTTGAATTGCCAATTTCTGAAAAAACTTGCTGGTTGAAAAACAGGTAAAATTCTGGTTGAAAAAACCTGGTAAAAATTGTGGTTTAAAAAAATTTATATAAAATTTTTCGTATACCTTAGACAGCGCTTCTGGAGAAAGCGCTGTCTAAGGTAGGGATTAGACAACACTTTTGACAAAAGCGCTGTCTAAGGTAGGGCTTAGAAAGCGCTTTTGACAAAAGCGCTGTCTAAGGTATACCTAGAAAAATTCAAAAAGGTTGACCTTAGACAGCGCTTTCACCAAAACCGCTGTCTAAGGTATACCAAAAAAATGTCAAAAAAGGTGAGGCTTAGAAAGCGTTTTTTCCAAAAGCGATGTCTAAGGTGTACCTTATAATGTCAAAAAGCGCTGTCTAAAGGTACCATAGACAGCGCTTTTCATTAAATAGACCCCCCTTTAGACAGCGCTTTTGGTATTACCCAAAGCGCTGTCTAAACCTATAGCAGCGCAGGTTTATACAGCGCTTAAAAGCGCTGTCTAAGGGCAAAAAAAGCGCTGTCTAAGGTCTTTTTTGTGGTAGTGATGGTATGTAGTAGACATACTTTTAAAACAACTCTCATTTATTCAAACCCTAATATTTATTTTTCATATAACCACAAACACCTCATTTTGAAGACACTAATTGGTCTCTGCTTCGTTCTTTATTTTCACTCATAGTAGGAAAAGTCTTTATTGCAAAACATAGAGAATACATTCTTTTCTATTTTCTATTACTCGTTGTCGTTGGAGTCGGGTTCTAAAGCTATAAGGTAAGTTTTACACAGAGGAGTTTGTTTCTCATTATGATAATAAAGTTTTGATTTTTGGGGTTTTAGTATGTTTATTTTAAGTTTTTGGCATTATAGTTACCATGTTTGTTTATGTTGAAGAATATGACATTTGCATTAAGACTTGTTAAAGTTTTACTATCCATTGTTAAAATTTGTCGGCCTCTTTTGTAATGATTAACAATTTTGTAGATTATATGATAAATTAAATTGTAAAAAAAAATTGGTCTATAGTGCTTCTATCTAACAAAGTGGTTGATGATAGCGGTGTAGATCAATGTGATATTGATGTTGAGAATGAGTCATGCATTAGACGGAATGAGTTGAATACAAATGATCAAGATGAGGATCTTATAGCGGATGAGTCATATATCAGAAATGACCATAACGAGGGAATTTGGATCCATTCATCCGTCCGCATTGCTAAGACACAAGTAATTCATATTCCAACCAAGAAAAGAAAGAGATGTTAGTGAAAGAGGTAAAATTTGTTATATACTTTATTTATTTATTATATTTGTTATATATTATGTCATATTTGTTATATATTAGTGAAAGAGCATTTTATTTTCATTTTTTACATGGTAATGTTATTTAGACTCCAACAAGATCCAAAACAAAGGATAAGCGGATTCCGGAGCATACCGAGTCCGTTGTTTCAAAAAAACAGGTACATCACAATTATATGATATTTATGCATAGAAAATGTTAAATTGGATATCTTATACTTCATCTAACAAATTATATGATATATAGCTGTTAATCTTACACTTGTTTAATCTTACAGTGGACATTGGTTGTTGGTCGCAATTAACCACAGCGGAGAGTCAACCCCATTATTACATGGAATTATGTGAAGGTATAATAATTATCACATGTTTTATTATATTAGTGATGCTACTTGATAAAACTTAGGATTTATCCATATTTTCTTTTAATTGAATTACAATCTTTGTGTTTTCAGGACCTATAATGTAGATTTGAAGCAATGCTTTGGTTGAATGCAAAAGTATTAGTATAAGTAATATGTGCATTTGTAGAAAAAATGTAATGATTTGTAATTATAAATAGGTGTATATATAATTTTGGTTTGTAATTTTAAATATATATATTGGTTTGAATTGCCAATTGTTTTGCATATATAATTTTGGTGTAAATTGCCAATGGTTTGAATTGCCAATTTCTGAAAAAACTTGCTGGTTGAAAAACAGGTAAAATTCTAGTTGAAAAAACCTGGTAAAAATTGTGGTTTAAAAAAATTTATATAAAATTTTTCGTATACCTTAGACAGCGCTTCTGGAGAAAGCGCTGTCTAAGGTAGGGATTAGACAGCGCTTTTGACAAAAGCGCTGTCTAAGGTAGGGCTTAGAAAGCGCTTTTGACAAAAGCGCTGTCTAAGGTATACCTAGAAAAATTCAAAAAGGTTGACCTTAGACAGCGCTTTCACCAAAACCGCTGTCTAAGGTATACCAAAAAAATGTCAAAAAAGGTGAGGCTTAGAAAGCGCTTTTTCCAAAAGCGATGTCTAAGGTGTACCTTATAATGTCAAAAAGCGCTGTCTAAAGGTACCATAGACAGCGCTTTTCATTAAATAGACCCCCCTTTAGACAGCGCTTTTGGTATTACCCAAAGCGCTGTCTAAACCTATAGCAGCGCAGGTTTATACAGCGCTTAAAAGCGCTGTCTAAGGGCAAAAAAAGCGCTGTCTAAGGTCTTTTTTGTGGTAGTGATGGTATGTAGTAGACATACTTTTAAAACAACTCTCATTTATTCAAACCCTCATATTTATTTTTCATATAACCACAAACACATCATTTTGAAGACACTAATTGGTCTCTGCTTCGTTCTTTATTTTCACTCATAGTAGGAAAAGTCTTTATTGCAAAACATAGAGAATACATTCTTTTCTATTTTCTATTACTCGTTGTCATTGGAGTCGGGTTCTAAAGCTATAAGGTAAGTTTTACACAGAGGAGTTTGTTTCTCATTATGATAATAAAGTTTTGATTTTTGGGGTTTTGGTATGTTTATTTTAAGTATTTGGCATTATAGTTACCATGTTTGTTTATGTTGAAGAATATGACATTTGCATTAAGACTTGTTAAAGTTTTACTATCCATAGTTAAAATTTGTCGGCCTCTTTTGTAATGATTAACAATTTTGTAGATTATATGATAAATTAAATTGTAAAAAAAAATTGGTCTATAGTGCTTCTATCTAACAAAGTGGTTGATGATAGCGGTGTAGATCAATGTGATATTGATGTTGAGAATGAGTCATGCATTAGACGGAATGAGTTGAATACAAATGATCAAGATGAGGATCTTATAGCGGATGAGTCATATATCAGAAATGACCATAACGAGGGAATTTGGATCCATTCATCCGTCCGCATTGCTAAGACACAAGTAATTCATATTCCAACCAAGAAAAGAAAGAGATGTTAGTGAAAGAGGTAAAATTTGTTATATACTTGATTTCTTTATTATATTTGTTATATATTAGTGAAAGAGCATTTTATTTTCATTTTTTACATGGTAATGTTATTTAGACTCCAACAAGATCCAAAACAAAGGATAAGCGGATTCCGGAGCATACCGAGTCCGTTGTTTCAAAAAAACAGGTACATCACAATTATATGATATTTATGCATAGAAAATGTTAAATTGGATATCTTATACTTCATCTAACAAATTATATGATATATAGCTGTTAATCTTACACTTGTTTAATCTTACAGTGGACATTGGTTGTGGGTCGCAATTAACCACAGCGGAGAGTCAACCCCATTATTACATGGAATTATGTGAAGGTATATTAATTATCACATGTTTTATTATATTAGTGATGCTACTTGATAAAACTTAGGATTTATCCATATTTTCTTTTAATTGAATTACAATCTTTGTGTTTTCAGGACCTATAATGTAGATTTGAAGCAATGCTTTGGTTGAATGCAAAAGTATTAGTATAAGTAATATGTGCATTTGTAGAAAAAATGTAATGATTTGTAATTATAAATAGGTGTATATATAATTTTGGTTTGTAATTTTAAATATATATATTGGTTTGAATTGCCAATTGTTTTGCATATATAATTTTGGTGTAAATTGCCAATGGTTTGAATTGCCAATTTCTGAAAAAACTTGCTGGTTGAAAAACAGGTAAAATTCTGGTTGAAAAAACCTGGTAAAAATTGTGGTTTAAAAAAATTTATATAAAATTTTTCGTATACCTTAGACAGCGCTTCTGGAGAAAGCGCTGTCTAAGGTAGGGATTAGACAGCGCTTTTGACAAAAGCGCTGTCTAAGGTAGGGCTTAGAAAGCGCTTTTGACAAAAGCGCTGTCTAAGGTATACCTAGAAAAATTCAAAAAGGGTGACCTTAGACAGCGCTTTCACCAAAACCGCTGTCTAAGGTATACCAAAAAAATGTCAAAAAAGGTGAGGCTTAGAAAGCGCTTTTTCCAAAAGCGATGTCTAAGGTGTACCTTATAATGTCAAAAAGCGCTGTCTAAAGGTACCATAGACAGCGCTTTTCATTAAATAGACCCCCCTTTAGACAGCGCTTTTGGTATTACCCAAAGCGCTGTCTAAACCTATAGCAGCGCAGGTTTATACAGCGCTTAAAAGCGCTGTCTAAGGGCAAAAAAAGCGCTGTCTAAGGTCTTTTTTGTGGTAGTGATGGTATGTAGTAGACATACTTTTAAAACAACTCTCATTTATTCAAACCCTCATATTTATTTTTCATATAACCACAAACACATCATTTTGAAGACACTAATTGGTCTCTGCTTCGTTCTTTATTTTCACTCATAGTAGGAAAAGTCTTTATTGCAAAACATAGAGAATACATTCTTTTCTATTTTCTATTACTCGTTGTCATTGGAGTCGGGTTCTAAAGCTATAAGGTAAGTTTTACACAGAGGAGTTTGTTTCTCATTATGATAATAAAGTTTTGATTTTTGGGGTTTTGGTATGTTTATTTTAAGTATTTGGCATTATAGTTACCATGTTTGTTTATGTTGAAGAATATGACATTTGCATTAAGACTTGTTAAAGTTTTACTATCCATAGTTAAAATTTGTCGGCCTCTTTTGTAATGATTAACAATTTTGTAGATTATATGATAAATTAAATTGTAAAAAAAAATTGGTCTATAGTGCTTCTATCTAACAAAGTGGTTGATGATAGCGGTGTAGATCAATGTGATATTGATGTTGAGAATGAGTCATGCATTAGACGGAATGAGTTGAATACAAATGATCAAGATGAGGATCTTATAGCGGATGAGTCATATATCAGAAATGACCATAACGAGGGAATTTGGATCCATTCATCCGTCCGCATTGCTAAGACACAAGTAATTCATATTCCAACCAAGAAAAGAAAGAGATGTTAGTGAAAGAGGTAAAATTTGTTATATACTTGATTTCTTTATTATATTTGTTATATATTAGTGAAAGAGCATTTTATTTTCATTTTTTACATGGTAATGTTATTTAGACTCCAACAAGATCCAAAACAAAGGATAAGCGGATTCCGGAGCATACCGAGTCCGTTGTTTCAAAAAAACAGGTACATCACAATTATATGATATTTATGCATAGAAAATGTTAAATTGGATATCTTATACTTCATCTAACAAATTATATGATATATAGCTGTTAATCTTACACTTGTTTAATCTTACAGTGGACATTGGTTGTTGGTCGCAATTAACCACAGCGGAGAGTCAACCCCATTATTACATGGAATTATGTGAAGGTATATTAATTATCACATGTTTTATTATATTAGTGATGCTACTTGATAAAACTTAGGATTTATCCATATTTTCTTTTAATTGAATTACAATCTTTGTGTTTTCAGGACCTATAATGTAGATTTGAAGCAATGCTTTGGTTGAATGCAAAAGTATTAGTATAAGTAATATGTGCATTTGTAGAAAAAATGTAATGATTTGTAATTATAAATAGGTGTATATATAATTTTGGTTTGTAATTTTAAATATATATATTGGTTTGAATTGCCAAATGTTTTGCATATATAATTTTGGGGTAAATTGCCAATGGTTTGAATTGCCAATTTCTGAAAAAACTTGCTGGTTGAAAAACAGGTAAAATTCTGGTTGAAAAAAACCTGGTAAAAATTGTGGTTTAAAAAAATTTATATAAAATTTTTCGTATACCTTAGACAGCGCTTCTGGAGAAAGCGCTGTCTAAGGTAGGGATTAGACAACGCTTTTGACAAAAGCGCTGTCTAAGGTAGGGCTTAGAAAGCGCTTTTGACAAAAGCGCTGTCTAAGGTATACCTAGAAAAATTCAAAAAGGTTGACCTTAGACAGCGCTTTCACCAAAACCGCTGTCTAAGGTATACCAAAAAAATGTCAAAAAAGGTGAGGCTTAGAAAGCGTTTTTTTCCAAAAGCGATGTCTAAGGTGTACCTTATAATGTCAAAAAGCGCTGTCTAAAGGTACCATAGACAGCGCTTTTCATTAAATAGACCCCCCTTTAGACAGCGCTTTTGGTATTACCCAAAGCGCTGTCTAAACCTATAGCAGCGCAGGTTTATACAGCGCTTAAAAGCGCTGTCTAAGGGCAAAAAAAGCGCTGTCTAAGGTCTTTTTTGTGGTAGTGATGGTATGTAGTAGACATACTTTTAAAACAACTCTCATTTATTCAAACCCTAATATTTATTTTTCATATAACCACAAACACCTCATTTTGAAGACACTAATTGGTCTCTACTTCGTTCTTTATTTTCACTCATAGTAGGAAAAGTCTTTATTGCAAAACATAGAGAATACATTCTTTTCTATTTTCTATTACTCGTTGTCGTTGGAGTCGGGTTCTAAAGCTATAAGGTAAGTTTTACACAGAGGAGTTTGTTTCTCATTATGATAATAAAGTTTTGATTTTTGGGGTTTTAGTATGTTTATTTTAAGTTTTTGGCATTATAGTTACCATGTTTGTTTATGTTGAAGAATATGACATTTGCATTAAGACTTGTTAAAGTTTTACTATCCATTGTTAAAATTTGTCGGCCTCTTTTGTAATGATTAACAATTTTGTAGATTATATGATAAATTAAATTGTAAAAAAAAATTGGTCTATAGTGCTTCTATCTAACAAAGTGGTTGATGATAGCGGTGTAGATCAATGTGATATTGATGTTGAGAATGAGTCATGCATTAGACGGAATGAGTTGAATACAAATGATCAAGATGAGGATCTTATAGCGGATGAGTCATATATCAGAAATGACCATAACGAGGGAATTTGGATCCATTCATCCGTCCGCATTGCTAAGACACAAGTAATTCATATTCCAACCAAGAAAAGAAAGAGATGTTAGTGAAAGAGGTAAAATTTGTTATATACTTTATTTATTTATTATATTTGTTATATATTATGTCATATTTGTTATATATTAGTGAAAGAGCATTTTATTTTCATTTTTTACATGGTAATGTTATTTAGACTCCAACAAGATCCAAAACAAAGGATAAGCGGATTCCGGAGCATACCGAGTCCGTTGTTTCAAAAAAACAGGTACATCACAATTATATGATATTTATGCATAGAAAATGTTAAATTGGATATCTTATACTTCATCTAACAAATTATATGATATATAGCTGTTAATCTTACACTTGTTTAATCTTACAGTGGACATTGGTTGTTGGTCGCAATTAACCACAGCGGAGAGTCAACCCCATTATTACATGGAATTATGTGAAGGTATAATAATTATCACATGTTTTATTATATTAGTGATGCTACTTGATAAAACTTAGGATTTATCCATATTTTCTTTTAATTGAATTACAATCTTTGTGTTTTCAGGACCTATAATGTAGATTTGAAGCAATGCTTTGGTTGAATGCAAAAGTATTAGTATAAGTAATATGTGCATTTGTAGAAAAAATGTAATGATTTGTAATTATAAATAGGTGTATATATAATTTTGGTTTGTAATTTTAAATATATATATTGGTTTGAATTGCCAATTGTTTTGCATATATAATTTTGGTGTAAATTGCCAATGGTTTGAATTGCCAATTTCTGAAAAAACTTGCTGGTTGAAAAACAGGTAAAATTCTAGTTGAAAAAACCTGGTAAAAATTGTGGTTTAAAAAAATTTATATAAAATTTTTCGTATACCTTAGACAGCGCTTCTGGAGAAAGCGCGTGTCTAAGGTAGGGATTAGACAGCGCTTTTGACAAAAGCGCTGTCTAAGGTAGGGCTTAGAAAGCGCTTTTGACAAAAGCGCTGTCTAAGGTATACCTAGAAAAATTCAAAAAGGTTGACCTTAGACAGCGCTTTCACCAAAACCGCTGTCTAAGGTATACCAAAAAAATGTCAAAAAAAGGTGAGGCTTAGAAAGCGCTTTTTCCAAAAGCGATGTCTAAGGTGTACCTTATAATGTCAAAAAGCGCTGTCTAAAGGTACCATAGACAACGCTTTTCATTAAATAGACCCCCCTTTAGACAGCGCTTTTGGTATTACCCAAAGCGTTGTCTAAACCTATAGCAGCGCAGGTTTATACAGCGCTTAAAAGCGCTGTCTAAGGGCAAAAAAAGCGCTGTCTAAGGTCTTTTTTGTGGTAGTGATGGTATGTAGTAGACATACTTTTAAAACAACTCTCATTTATTCAAACCCTAATATTTATTTTTCATATAACCACAAACACCTCATTTTGAAGACACTAATTGGTATCTGCTTCGTTCTTTATTTTCACTCATAGTAGGAAAAGTCTTTATTGCAAAACATAGAGAACATTCTTTTCTATTTTCTATTACTCGTTGTCGTTGGAGTCGGGTTCTAAAGCTATAAGGTAAGTTTTACACAGAGGAGTTTGTTTCTCATTATGATAATAAAGTTTTGATTTTTGGGGTTTTAGTATGTTTATTTTAAGTATTTGGCATTATAGTTACCATGTTTGTTTATGTTGAAGAATATGACATTTGCATTAAGACTTGTTAAAGTTTTACTATCCATTGTTAAAATTTGTCGGCCTCTTTTGTAATGATTAACAATTTTGTAGATTATATGATAAATTAAATTGTAAAAAAAAATTGGTCTATAGTGCTTCTATCTAACAAAGTGGTTGATGATAGCGGTGTAGATCAATGTGATATTGATGTTGAGAATGAGTCATGCATTAGATGGAATGAGTTGAATACAAATGATCAAGATGAGGATCTTATAGCGGATGAGTCATATATCAGAAATGACCATAACGAGGGAATTTGGATCCATTCATCCGTCCGCATTGCTAAGACACAAGTAATTCATATTCCAACCAAGAAAAGAAAGAGATGTTAGTGAAAGAGGTAAAATTTGTTATATACTTGATTTCTTTATTATATTTGTTATATATTAGTGAAAGAGCATTTTATTTTCATTTTTTACATGGTAATGTTATTTAGACTCCAACAAGATCCAAAACAAAGGATAAGCGGATTCCGGAGCATACCGAGTCCGTTGTTTCAAAAAAACAGGTACATCACAATTATATGATATTTATGCATAGAAAATGTTAAATTGGATATCTTATACTTCATCTAACAAATTATATGATATATAGCTGTTAATCTTACACTTGTTTTAATCTTACAGTGGACATTGGTTGTTGGTCGCAATTAACCACAGCGGAGAGTCAACCCCATTATTACATGGAATTATGTGAAGGTATATTAATTATCACATGTTTTATTATATTAGTGATGCTACTTGATAAAACTTAGGATTTATCCATATTTTCTTTTAATTGAATTACAATCTTTGTGTTTTTCAGGACCTATAATGTAGATTTGAAGCAATGCTTTGGTTGAATGCAAAAGTATTAGTATAAGTAATACGTGCATTTGTAGAAAAAATGTAATGATTTGTAATTATAAATAGGTGTATATATAATTTTGGTTTGTAATTTTAAATATATATATTGGTTTGAATTGCCAATTGTTTTGCATATATAATTTTGGTGTAAATTGCCAATGGTTTGAATTGCCAATTTCTGAAAAAACTTGCTGGTTGAAAAACAGGTAAAATTCTAGTTGAAAAAACCTGGTAAAAATTGTGGTTTAAAAAAATTTATATAAAATTTTTCGTATACCTTAGACAGCGCTTCTGGAGAAAGCGCTGTCTAAGGTAGGGATTAGACAGCGCTTTTGACAAAAGCGCTGTCTAAGGTAGGGCTTAGAAAGCGCTTTTGACAAAAGCGCTGTCTAAGGTATACCTAGAAAAATTCAAAAAGGTTGACCTTAGACAGCGCTTTCACCAAAACCGCTGTCTAAGGTATACCAAAAAAATGTCAAAAAAGGTGAGGCTTAGAAAGCGCTTTTTTCCAAAAGCGATGTCTAAGGTGTACCTTATAATGTCAAAAAGCGCTGTCTAAAGGTACCATAGACAACGCTTTTCATTAAATAGACCCCCCTTTAGACAGCGCTTTTGGTATTACCCAAAGCGTTGTCTAAACCTATAGCAGCGCAGGTTTATACAGCGCTTAAAAGCGCTGTCTAAGGGCAAAAAAAGCGCTGTCTAAGGTCTTTTTTGTGGTAGTGATGGTATGTAGTAGACATACTTTTAAAACAACTCTCATTTATTCAAACCCTAATATTTATTTTTCATATAACCACAAAACACCTCATTTTGAAGACACTAATTGGTATCTGCTTCGTTCTTTATTTTCACTCATAGTAGGAAAAGTCTTTATTGCAAAACATAGAGAATACATTCTTTTCTATTTTCTATTACTCGTTGTCGTTGGAGTCGGGTTCTAAAGCTATAAGGTAAGTTTTACACAGAGGAGTTTGTTTCTCATTATGATAATAAAGTTTTGATTTTTGGGGTTTTAGTATGTTTATTTTAAGTATTTGGCATTATAGTTACCATGTTTGTTTATGTTGAAGAATATGACATTTGCATTAAGACTTGTTAAAGTTTTACTATCCATTGTTAAAATTTGTCGGCCTCTTTTGTAATGATTAACAATTTTGTAGATTATATGATAAATTAAATTGTAAAAAAAAATTGGTCTATAGTGCTTCTATCTAACAAAGTGGTTGATGATAGCGGTGTAGATCAATGTGATATTGATGTTGAGAATGAGTCATGCATTAGACGGAATGAGTTGAATACAAATGATCAAGATGAGGATCTTATAGCGGATGAGTCATATATCAGAAATGACCATAACGAGGGAATTTGGATCCATTCATCCGTCCGCATTGCTAAGACACAAGTAATTCATATTCCAACCAAGAAAAGAAAGAGATGTTAGTGAAAGAGGTAAAATTTGTTATATACTTGATTTCTTTATTATATTTGTTATATATTAGTGAAAGAGCATTTTATTTTCATTTTTTACATGGTAATGTTATTTAGACTCCAACAAGATCCAAAACAAAGGATAAGCGGATTCCGGAGCATACCGAGTCCGTTGTTTCAAAAAAACAGGTACATCACAATTATATGATATTTATGCATAGAAAATGTTAAATTGGATATCTTATACTTCATCTAACAAATTATATGATATATAGCTGTTAATCTTACACTTGTTTAATCTTACAGTGGACATTGGTTGTTGGTCGCAATTAACCACAGCGGAGAGTCAACCCCATTATTACATGGAATTATGTGAAGGTATATTAATTATCACATGTTTTATTATATTAGTGATGCTACTTGATAAAACTTAGGATTTATCCATATTTTCTTTTAATTGAATTACAATCTTTGTGTTTTCAGGACCTATAATGTAGATTTGAAGCAATGCTTTGGTTGAATGCAAAAGTATTAGTATAAGTAATATGTGCATTTGTAGAAAAAATGTAATGATTTGTAATTATAAATAGGTGTATATATAATTTTGGTTTGTAATTTTAAATATATATATTGGTTTGAATTGCCAATTGTTTTGCATATATAATTTTGGGGTAAATTGCCAATGGTTTGAATTGCCAATTTCTGAAAAAAACTTGCTGGTTGAAAAACAGGTAAAATTCTGGTTGAAAAAACCTGGTAAAAATTGTGGTTTAAAAAAATTTATATAAAATTTTTCGTATACCTTAGACAGCGCTTCTGGAGAAAGCGCTGTCTAAGGTAGGGATTAGACAGCGCTTTTGACAAAAGCGCTGTCTAAGGTAGGGCTTAGAAAGCGCTTTTGACAAAAGCGCTGTCTAAGGTATACCTAGAAAAATTCAAAAAGGTTGACCTTAGACAGCGCTTTCACCAAAAACCGCTGTCTAAGGTATACCAAAAAAATGTCAAAAAAGGTGAGGCTTAGAAAGCGTTTTTTCCAAAAGCGATGTCTAAGGTGTACCTTATAATGTCAAAAAGCGCTGTCTAAAGGTACCATAGACAACGCTTTTCATTAAATAGACCCCCCTTTAGACAGCGCTTTTGGTATTACCCAAAGCGCTGTCTAAACCTATAGCAGCGCAGGTTTATACAGCGCTTAAAAGCGCTGTCTAAGGGCAAAAAAAGCGCTGTCTAAGGTCTTTTTTGTGGTAGTGATGGTATGTAGTAGACATACTTTTAAAACAACTCTCATTTATTCAAACCCTAATATTTATTTTTCATATAACCACAAACACCTCATTTTGAAGACACTAATTGGTCTCTGCTTCGTTCTTTATTTTCACTCATAGTAGGAAAAGTCTTTATTGCAAAACATAGAGAATACATTCTTTTCTATTTTCTATTACTCGTTGTCGTTGGAGTCGGGTTCTAAAGCTATAAGGTAAGTTTTACACAGAGGAGTTTGTTTCTCATTATGATAATAAAGTTTTGATTTTTGGGGTTTTAGTATGTTTATTTTAAGTATTTGGCATTATAGTTACCATGTTTGTTTATGTTGAAGAATATGACATTTGCATTAAGACTTGTTAAAGTTTTACTATCCATTGTTAAAATTTGTCGGCCTCTTTTGTAATGATTAACAATTTTGTAGATTATATGATAAATTAAATTGTAAAAAAAAATTGGTCTATAGTGCTTCTATCTAACAAAGTGGTTGATGATAGCGGTGTAGATCAATGTGATATTGATGTTGAGAATGAGTCATGCATTAGACGGAATGAGTTGAATACAAATGATCAAGATGAGGATCTTATAGCGGATGAGTCATATATCAGAAATGACCATAACGAGGGAATTTGGATCCATTCATCCGTCCGCATTGCTAAGACACAAGTAATTCATATTCCAACCAAGAAAAGAAAGAGATGTTAGTGAAAGAGGTAAAATTTGTTATATACTTGATTTCTTTATTATATTTGTTATATATTAGTGAAAGAGCATTTTATTTTCATTTTTTACATGGTAATGTTATTTAGACTCCAACAAGATCCAAAACAAAGGATAAGCGGATTCCGGAGCATACCGAGTCCGTTGTTTCAAAAAAACAGGTACATCACAATTATATGATATTTATGCATAGAAAATGTTAAATTGGATATCTTATACTTCATCTAACAAATTATATGATATATAGCTGTTAATCTTACACTTGTTTAATCTTACAGTGGACATTGGTTGTTGGTCGCAATTAACCACAGCGGAGAGTCAACCCCATTATTACATGGAATTATGTGAAGGTATATTAATTATCACATGTTTTATTATATTAGTGATGCTACTTGATAAAACTTAGGATTTATCCATATTTTCTTTTAATTGAATTACAATCTTTGTGTTTTCAGGACCTATAATGTAGATTTGAAGCAATGCTTTGGTTGAATGCAAAAGTATTAGTATAAGTAATACGTGCATTTGTAGAAAAAATGTAATGATTTGTAATTATAAATAGGTGTATATATAATTTTGGTTTGTAATTTTAAATATATATATTGGTTTGAATTGCCAATTGTTTTGCATATATAATTTTGGTGTAAATTGCCAATGGTTTGAATTGCCAATTTCTGAAAAAACTTGCTGGTTGAAAAACAGGTAAAATTCTAGTTGAAAAAACCTGGTAAAAATTGTGGTTTAAAAAAATTTATATAAAATTTTTCGTATACCTTAGACAGCGCTTCTGGAGAAAGCGCTGTCTAAGGTAGGGATTAGACAGCGCTTTTGACAAAAGCGCTGTCTAAGGTAGGGCTTAGAAAGCGCTTTTGACAAAAGCGCTGTCTAAGGTATACCTAGAAAAATTCAAAAAGGTTGACCTTAGACAGCGCTTTCACCAAAACCGCTGTCTAAGGTATACCAAAAAAATGTCAAAAAAGGTGAGGCTTAGAAAGCGCTTTTTCCAAAAGCGATGTCTAAGGTGTACCTTATAATGTCAAAAAGCGCTGTCTAAAGGTACCATAGACAACGCTTTTCATTAAATAGACCCCCCTTTAGACAGCGCTTTTGGTATTACCCAAAGCGTTGTCTAAACCTATAGCAGCGCAGGTTTATACAGCGCTTAAAAGCGCTGTCTAAGGGCAAAAAAAGCGCTGTCTAAGGTCTTTTTTGTGGTAGTGATGGTATGTAGTAGACATACTTTTAAAACAACTCTCATTTATTCAAACCCTAATATTTATTTTTCATATAACCACAAACACCTCATTTTGAAGACACTAATTGGTATCTGCTTCGTTCTTTATTTTCACTCATAGTAGGAAAAGTCTTTATTGCAAAACATAGAGAATACATTCTTTTCTATTTTCTATTACTCGTTGTCGTTGGAGTCGGGTTCTAAAGCTATAAGGTAAGTTTTACACAGAGGAGTTTGTTTCTCATTATGATAATAAAGTTTTGATTTTTGGGGTTTTAGTATGTTTATTTTAAGTATTTGGCATTATAGTTACCATGTTTGTTTATGTTGAAGAATATGACATTTGCATTAAGACTTGTTAAAGTTTTACTATCCATTGTTAAAATTTGTCGGCCTCTTTTGTAATGATTAACAATTTTGTAGATTATATGATAAATTAAATTGTAAAAAAAAATTGGTCTATAGTGCTTCTATCTAACAAAGTGGTTGATGATAGCGGTGTAGATCAATGTGATATTGATGTTGAGAATGAGTCATGCATTAGACGGAATGAGTTGAATACAAATGATCAAGATGAGGATCTTATAGCGGATGAGTCATATATCAGAAATGACCATAACGAGGGAATTTGGATCCATTCATCCGTCCGCATTGCTAAGACACAAGTAATTCATATTCCAACCAAGAAAAGAAAGAGATGTTAGTGAAAGAGGTAAAATTTGTTATATACTTGATTTCTTTATTATATTTGTTATATATTAGTGAAAGAGCATTTTATTTTCATTTTTTACATGGTAATGTTATTTAGACTCCAACAAGATCCAAAACAAAGGATAAGCGGATTCCGGAGCATACCGAGTCCGTTGTTTCAAAAAAACAGGTACATCACAATTATATGATATTTATGCATAGAAAATGTTAAATTGGATATCTTATACTTCATCTAACAAATTATATGATATATAGCTGTTAATCTTACACTTGTTTAATCTTACAGTGGACATTGGTTGTTGGTCGCAATTAACCACAGCGGAGAGTCAACCCCATTATTACATGGAATTATGTGAAGGTATATTAATTATCACATGTTTTATTATATTAGTGATGCTACTTGATAAAACTTAGGATTTATCCATATTTTCTTTTAATTGAATTACAATCTTTGTGTTTTCAGGACCTATAATGTAGATTTGAAGCAATGCTTTGGTTGAATGCAAAAGTATTAGTATAAGTAATATGTGCATTTGTAGAAAAAATGTAATGATTTGTAATTATAAATAGGTGTATATATAATTTTGGTTTGTAATTTTAAATATATATATTGGTTTGAATTGCCAATTGTTTTGCATATATAATTTTGGGGTAAATTGCCAATGGTTTGAATTGCCAATTTCTGAAAAAACTTGCTGGTTGAAAAACAGGTAAAATTCTGGTTGAAAAAACCTGGTAAAAATTGTGGTTTAAAAAAATTTATATAAAATTTTTCGTATACCTTAGACAGCGCTTCTGGAGAAAGCGCTGTCTAAGGTAGGGATTAGACAGCGCTTTTGACAAAAGCGCTGTCTAAGGTAGGGCTTAGAAAGCGCTTTTGACAAAAGCGCTGTCTAAGGTATACCTAGAAAAATTCAAAAAGGTTGACCTTAGACAGCGCTTTCACCAAAACCGCTGTCTAAGGTATACCAAAAAAATGTCAAAAAAGGTGAGGCTTAGAAAGCGTTTTTTCCAAAAGCGATGTCTAAGGTGTACCTTATAATGTCAAAAAGCGCTGTCTAAAGGTACCATAGACAACGCTTTTCATTAAATAGACCCCCCTTTAGACAGCGCTTTTGGTATTACCCAAAGCGCTGTCTAAACCTATAGCAGCGCAGGTTTATACAGCGCTTAAAAGCGCTGTCTAAGGGCAAAAAAAGCGCTGTCTAAGGTCTTTTTTGTGGTAGTGATGGTATGTAGTAGACATACTTTTAAAACAACTCTCATTTATTCAAACCCTAATATTTATTTTTCATATAACCACAAACACCTCATTTTGAAGACACTAATTGGTCTCTGCTTCGTTCTTTATTTTCACTCATAGTAGGAAAAGTCTTTATTGCAAAACATAGAGAATACATTCTTTTCTATTTTCTATTACTCGTTGTCGTTGGAGTCGGGTTCTAAAGCTATAAGGTAAGTTTTACACAGAGGAGTTTGTTTCTCATTATGATAATAAAGTTTTGATTTTTGGGGTTTTAGTATGTTTATTTTAAGTTTTTGGCATTATAGTTACCATGTTTGTTTATGTTGAAGAATATGACATTTGCATTAAGACTTGTTAAAGTTTTACTATCCATTGTTAAAATTTGTCGGCCTCTTTTGTAATGATTAACAATTTTGTAGATTATATGATAAATTAAATTGTAAAAAAAAATTGGTCTATAGTGCTTCTATCTAACAAAGTGGTTGATGATAGCGGTGTAGATCAATGTGATATTGATGTTGAGAATGAGTCATGCATTAGACGGAATGAGTTGAATACAAATGATCAAGATGAGGATCTTATAGCGGATGAGTCATATATCAGAAATGACCATAACGAGGGAATTTGGATCCATTCATCCGTCCGCATTGCTAAGACACAAGTAATTCATATTCCAACCAAGAAAAGAAAGAGATGTTAGTGAAAGAGGTAAAATTTGTTATATACTTGATTTATTTATTATATTTGTTATATATTATGTCATATTTGTTATATATTAGTGAAAGAGCATTTTATTTTCATTTTTTACATGGTAATGTTATTTAGACTCCAACAAGATCCAAAACAAAGGATAAGCGGATTCCGGAGCATACCGAGTCCGTTGTTTCAAAAAAACAGGTACATCACAATTATATGATATTTATGCATAGAAAATGTTAAATTGGATATCTTATACTTCATCTAACAAATTATATGATATATAGCTGTTAATCTTACACTTGTTTAATCTTACAGTGGACATTGGTTGTTGGTCGCAATTAACCACAGCGGAGAGTCAACCCCATTATTACATGGAATTATGTGAAGGTATATTAATTATCACATGTTTTATTATATTAGTGATGCTACTTGATAAAACTTAGGATTTATCCATATTTTCTTTTAATTGAATTACAATCTTTGTGTTTTCAGGACCTATAATGTAGATTTGAAGCAATGCTTTGGTTGAATGCAAAAGTATTAGTATAAGTAATATGTGCATTTGTAGAAAAAATGTAATGATTTGTAATTATAAATAGGTGTATATATAATTTTGGTTTGTAATTTTAAATATATATATTGGTTTGAATTGCCAATTGTTTTGCATATATAATTTTGGGGTAAATTGCCAATGGTTTGAATTGCCAATTTCTGAAAAAACTTGCTGGTTGAAAAACAGGTAAAATTCTGGTTGAAAAAACCTGGTAAAAATTGTGGTTTAAAAAAATTTATATAAAATTTTTCGTATACCTTAGACAGCGCTTTTGGAGAAAGCGCTGTCTAAGGTAGGGATTAGACAGCGCTTTTGACAAAAGCGCTGTCTAAGGTAGGGCTTAGAAAGCGCTTTTGACAAAAGCGCTGTCTAAGGTATACCTAGAAAAATTCAAAAAGGTTGACCTTAGACAGCGCTTTCACCAAAACCGCTGTCTAAGGTATACCAAAAAAATGTCAAAAAAGGTGAGGCTTAGAAAGCGTTTTTTTCCAAAAGCGATGTCTAAGGTGTACCTTATAATGTCAAAAAGCGCTGTCTAAAGGTACCATAGACAACGCTTTTCATTAAATAGACCCCCCTTTAGACAGCGCTTTTGGTATTACCCAAAGCGCTGTCTAAACCTATAGCAGCGCAGGTTTATACAGCGCTTAAAAGCGCTGTCTAAGGGCAAAAAAAGCGCTGTCTAAGGTCTTTTTTGTGGTAGTGATGGTATGTAGTAGACATACTTTTAAAACAACTCTCATTTATTCAAACCCTAATATTTATTTTTCATATAACCACAAACACCTCATTTTGAAGACACTAATTGGTCTCTGCTTCGTTCTTTATTTTCACTCATAGTAGGAAAAGTCTTTATTGCAAAACATAGAGAATACATTCTTTTCTATTTTCTATTACTCGTTGTCGTTGGAGTCGGGTTCTAAAGCTATAAGGTAAGTTTTACACAGAGGAGTTTGTTTCTCATTATGATAATAAAGTTTTGATTTTTGGGGTTTTAGTATGTTTATTTTAAGTTTTTGGCATTATAGTTACCATGTTTGTTTATGTTGAAGAATATGACATTTGCATTAAGACTTGTTAAAGTTTTACTATCCATTGTTAAAATTTGTCGGCCTCTTTTGTAATGATTAACAATTTTGTAGATTATATGATAAATTAAATTGTAAAAAAAAATTGGTCTATAGTGCTTCTATCTAACAAAGTGGTTGATGATAGCGGTGTAGATCAATGTGATATTGATGTTGAGAATGAGTCATGCATTAGACGGAATGAGTTGAATACAAATGATCAAGATGAGGATCTTATAGCGGATGAGTCATATATCAGAAATGACCATAACGAGGGAATTTGGATCCATTCATCCGTCCGCATTGCTAAGACACAAGTAATTCATATTCCAACCAAGAAAAGAAAGAGATGTTAGTGAAAGAGGTAAAATTTGTTATATACTTGATTTATTTATTATATTTGTTATATATTATGTCATATTTGTTATATATTAGTGAAAGAGCATTTTATTTTCATTTTTTACATGGTAATGTTATTTAGACTCCAACAAGATCCAAAACAAAGGATAAGCGGATTCCGGAGCATACCGAGTCCGTTGTTTCAAAAAAACAGGTACATCACAATTATATGATATTTATGCATAGAAAATGTTAAATTGGATATCTTATACTTCATCTAACAAATTATATGATATATAGCTGTTAATCTTACACTTGTTTAATCTTACAGTGGACATTGGTTGTTGGTCGCAATTAACCACAGCGGAGAGTCAACCCCATTATTACATGGAATTATGTGAAGGTATATTAATTATCACATGTTTTATTATATTAGTGATGCTACTTGATAAAACTTAGGATTTATCCATATTTTCTTTTAATTGAATTACAATCTTTGTGTTTTCAGGACCTATAATGTAGATTTGAAGCAATGCTTTGGTTGAATGCAAAAGTATTAGTATAAGTAATATGTGCATTTGTAGAAAAAATGTAATGATTTGTAATTATAAATAGGTGTATATATAATTTTGGTTTGTAATTTTAAATATATATATTGGTTTGAATTGCCAATTGTTTTGCATATATAATTTTGGTGTAAATTGCCAATGGTTTGAATTGCCAATTTCTGAAAAAACTTGCTGGTTGAAAAACAGGTAAAATTCTAGTTGAAAAAACCTGGTAAAAATTGTGGTTTAAAAAAATTTATATAAAATTTTTCGTATACCTTAGACAGCGCTTCTGGAGAAAGCGCTGTCTAAGGTAGGGATTAGACAGCGCTTTTGACAAAAGCGCTGTCTAAGGTAGGGCTTAGAAAGCGCTTTTGACAAAAGCGCTGTCTAAGGTATACCTAGAAAAATTCAAAAAGGTTGACCTTAGACAGCGCTTTCACCAAAACCGCTGTCTAAGGTATACCAAAAAAATGTCAAAAAAGGTGAGGCTTAGAAAGCGCTTTTTCCAAAAGCGATGTCTAAGGTGTACCTTATAATGTCAAAAAGCGCTGTCTAAAGGTACCATAGACAACGCTTTTCATTAAATAGACCCCCCTTTAGACAGCGCTTTTGGTATTACCCAAAGCGCTGTCTAAACCTATAGCAGCGCAGGTTTATACAGCGCTTCAAAGCGCTGTCTAAGGGCAAAAAAAAGCGCTGTCTAAGGTCTTTTTTGTGGTAGTGATGGTATGTAGTAGACATACTTTTAAAACAACTCTCATTTATTCAAACCCTAATATTTATTTTTCATATAACCACAAACACCTCATTTTGAAGACACTAATTGGTCTCTGCTTCGTTCTTTATTTTCACTCATAGTAGGAAAAGTCTTTATTGCAAAACATAGAGAATACATTCTTTTCTATTTTCTATTACTCGTTGTCGTTGGAGTCGGGTTCTAAAGCTATAAGGTAAGTTTTACACAGAGGAGTTTGTTTCTCATTATGATAATAAAGTTTTGATTTTTGGGGTTTTAGTATGTTTATTTTAAGTTTTTGGCATTATAGTTACCATGTTTGTTTATGTTGAAGAATATGACATTTGCATTAAGACTTGTTAAAGTTTTACTATCCATTGTTAAAATTTGTCGGCCTCTTTTGTAATGATTAACAATTTTGTAGATTATATGATAAATTAAATTGTAAAAAAAAATTGGTCTATAGTGCTTCTATCTAACAAAGTGGTTGATGATAGCGGTGTAGATCAATGTGATATTGATGTTGAGAATGAGTCATGCATTAGACGGAATGAGTTGAATACAAATGATCAAGATGAGGATCTTATAGCGGATGAGTCATATATCAGAAATGACCATAACGAGGGAATTTGGATCCATTCATCCGTCCGCATTGCTAAGACACAAGTAATTCATATTCCAACCAAGAAAAGAAAGAGATGTTAGTGAAAGAGGTAAAATTTGTTATATACTTGATTTATTTATTATATTTGTTATATATTATGTCATATTTGTTATATATTAGTGAAAGAGCATTTTATTTTCATTTTTTACATGGTAATGTTATTTAGACTCCAACAAGATCCAAAACAAAGGATAAGCGGATTCCGGAGCATACCGAGTCCGTTGTTTCAAAAAAACAGGTACATCACAATTATATGATATTTATGCATAGAAAATGTTAAATTGGATATCTTATACTTCATCTAACAAATTATATGATATATAGCTGTTAATCTTACACTTGTTTAATCTTACAGTGGACATTGGTTGTTGGTCGCAATTAACCACAGCGGAGAGTCAACCCCATTATTACATGGAATTATGTGAAGGTATATTAATTATCACATGTTTTATTATATTAGTGATGCTACTTGATAAAACTTAGGATTTATCCATATTTTCTTTTAATTGAATTACAATCTTTGTGTTTTCAGGACCTATAATGTAGATTTGAAGCAATGCTTTGGTTGAATGCAAAAGTATTAGTATAAGTAATATGTGCATTTGTAGAAAAAATGTAATGATTTGTAATTATAAATAGGTGTATATATAATTTTGGTTTGTAATTTTAAATATATATATTGGTTTGAATTGCCAATTGTTTTGCATATATAATTTTGGTGTAAATTGCCAATGGTTTGAATTGCCAATTTCTGAAAAAACTTGCTGGTTGAAAAACAGGTAAAATTCTAGTTGAAAAAACCTGGTAAAAATTGTGGTTTAAAAAAATTTATATAAAATTTTTCGTATACCTTAGACAGCGCTTCTGGAGAAAGCGCTGTCTAAGGTAGGGATTAGACAGCGCTTTTGACAAAAGCGCTGTCTAAGGTAGGGCTTAGAAAGCGCTTTTGACAAAAGCGCTGTCTAAGGTATACCTAGAAAAATTCAAAAAGGTTGACCTTAGACAGCGCTTTCACCAAAACCGCTGTCTAAGGTATACCAAAAAAATGTCAAAAAAGGTGAGGCTTAGAAAGCGCTTTTTCCAAAAGCGATGTCTAAGGTGTACCTTATAATGTCAAAAAGCGCTGTCTAAAGGTACCATAGACAACGCTTTTCATTAAATAGACCCCCCTTTAGACAGCGCTTTTGGTATTACCCAAAGCGCTGTCTAAACCTATAGCAGCGCAGGTTTATACAGCGCTTAAAAGCGCTGTCTAAGGGCAAAAAAAGCGCTGTCTAAGGTCTTTTTTGTGGTAGTGATGGTATGTAGTAGACATACTTTTAAAACAACTCTCATTTATTCAAACCCTAATATTTATTTTTCATATAACCACAAACACCTCATTTTGAAGACACTAATTGGTATCTGCTTCGTTCTTTATTTTCACTCATAGTAGGAAAAGTCTTTATTGCAAAACATAGAGAATACATTCTTTTCTATTTTCTATTACTCGTTGTCGTTGGAGTCGGGTTCTAAAGCTATAAGGTAAGTTTTACACAGAGGAGTTTGTTTCTCAATATGATAATAAAGTTTTGATTTTTGGGGTTTTAGTATGTTTATTTTAAGTTTTTGGCATTATAGTTACCATGTTTGTTTATGTTGAAGAATATGACATTTGCATTAAGACTTGTTAAAGTTTTACTATCCATTGTTAAAATTTGTCGGCCTCTTTTGTAATGATTAACAATTTTGTAGATTATATGATAAATTAAATTGTAAAAAAAAATTGGTCTATAGTGCTTCTATCTAACAAAGTGGTTGATGATAGCGGTGTAGATCAATGTGATATTGATGTTGAGAATGAGTCATGCATTAGACGGAATGAGTTGAATACAAATGATCAAGATGAGGATCTTATAGCGGATGAGTCATATATCAGAAATGACCATAACGAGGGAATTTGGATCCATTCATCCGTCCGCATTGCTAAGACACAAGTAATTCATATTCCAACCAAGAAAAGAAAGAGATGTTAGTGAAAGAGGTAAAATTTGTTATATACTTGATTTCTTTATTATATTTGTTATATATGATGTCATATTTGTTATATATTAGTGAAAGAGTATTTTATTTTCATTTTTTACATGGTAATGTTATTTAGACTCCAACAAGATCCAAAACAAAGGTTAAGCGGATTCCGGAGCATACCGAGTCCGTTGTTTCAAAAAAACAGGTACATCACAATTATATGATATTTATGCATAGAAAATGTTAAATTGGATATCTTATACTTCATCTAACAAATTATATGATATATAGCTGTTAATCTTACACTTGTTTAATCTTACAGTGGACATTGGTTGTTGGTCGCAATTAACCACAGCGGAGAGTCAACCCCATTATTACATGGAATTATGTGAAGGTATATTAATTATCACATGTTTTATTATATTAGTGATGCTACTTGATAAAACTTAGGATTTATCCATATTTTCTTTTAATTGAATTACAATCTTTGTGTTTTCAGGACCTATAATGTAGATTTGAAGCAATGCTTTGGTTGAATGCAAAAGTATTAGTATAAGTAATATGTGCATTTGTAGAAAAAATGTAATGATTTGTAATTATAAATAGGTGTATATATAATTTTGGTTTGTAATTTTAAATATATATATTGGTTTGAATTGCCAATTGTTTTGCATATATAATTTTGGTGTAAATTGCCAATGGTTTGAATTGCCAATTTCTGAAAAAACTTGCTGGTTGAAAAACAGGTAAAATTCTGGTTGAAAAAACCTGGTAAAAATTGTGGTTTAAAAAAATTTATATAAAATTTTTCGTATACCTTAGACAGCGCTTCTGGAGAAAGCGCTGTCTAAGGTAGGGATTAGACAGCGCTTTTGACAAAAGCGCTGTCTAAGGTAGGGCTTAGAAAGCGCTTTTGACAAAAGAGCTGTCTAAGGTATACCTAGAAAAATTCAAAAAGGTTGACCTTAGACAGCGCTTTCACCAAAACCGCTGTCTAAGGTATACCAAAAAAATGTCAAAAAAGGTGAGGCTTAGAAAGCGCTTTTTCCAAAAGCGATGTCTAAGGTGTACCTTATAATGTCAAAAAGCGCTGTCTAAAGGTACCATAGACAGCGCTTTTCATTAAATAGATCCCCCTTTAGACAGCGCTTTTGGTATTACCCAAAGCGCTGTCTAAACCTATAGCAGCGCAGGTTTATACAGCGCTTAAAAGCGCTGTCTAAGAGCAAAAAAAGCGCTGTCTAAGGTCTTTTTTGTGGTAGTGATGGTATGTAGTAGACATACTTTTAAAACAACTCTCATTTATTCAAACCCTAATATTTATTTTTCATATAACCACAAACACCTCATTTTGAAGACACTAATTAGTCTCTGCTTCGTTCTTTATTTTCACTCATAGTAGGAAAAGTCTTTATTGCAAAACATAGAGAATACATTCTTTTCTATTTTCTATTACTTGTTGTCGTTGGAGTCGGGTTCTAAAGCTATAAGGTAAGTTTTACACAGAGGAGTTTGTTTCTCATTATGATAATAAAGTTTTGATTTTTGGGGTTTTAGTATGTTTATTTTAAGTTTTTGGCATTATAGTTACCATGTTTGTTTATGTTGAAGAATATGACATTTGCATTAAGACTTGTTAAAGTTTTACTATCCATTGTTAAAATTTGTCGGCCTCTTTTGTAATGATTAACAATTTTGTAGATTATATGATAAATTAAATTGTAAAAAAAAATTGGTCTATAGTGCTTCTATCTAACAAAGTGGTTGATGATAGCGGTGTAGATCAATGTGATATTGATGTTGAGAATGAGTCATGCATTAGACGGAATGAGTTGAATACAAATGATCAAGATGAGGATCTTATAGCGGATGAGTCATATATCAGAAATGACCATAACGAGGGAATTTGGATCCATTCATCCGTCCGCATTGCTAAGACACAAGTAATTCATATTCCAACCAAGAAAAGAAAGAGATGTTAGTGAAAGAGGTAAAATTTGTTATATACTTGATTTCTTTATTATATTTGTTATATATTATGTCATATTTGTTATATATTAGTGAAAGAGCATTTTATTTTCATTTTTTACATGGTAATGTTATTTAGACTCCAACAAGATCCAAAACAAAGGTTAAGCGGATTCCGGAGCATACCGAGTCCGTTGTTTCAAAAAAACAGGTACATCACAATTATATGATATTTATGCATAGAAAATGTTAAATTGGATATCTTATACTTCATCTAACAAATTATATGATATATAGCTGTTAATCTTACACTTGTTTAATCTTACAGTGGACATTGGTTGTTGGTCGCAATTAACCACAGCGGAGAGTCAACCCCATTATTACATGGAATTATGTGAAGGTATATTAATTATCACATGTTTTATTATATTAGTGATGCTACTTGATAAAACTTAGGATTTATCCATATTTTCTTTTAATTGAATTACAATCTTTGTGTTTTCAGGACCTATAATGTAGATTTGAAGCAATGCTTTGGTTGAATGCAAAAGTATTAGTATAAGTAATATGTGCATTTGTAGAAAAAATGTAATGATTTGTAATTATAAATAGGTGTATATATAATTTTGGTTTGTAATTTTAAATATATATATTGGTTTGAATTGCCAATTGTTTTGCATATATAATTTTGGTGTAAATTGCCAATGGTTTGAATTGCCAATTTCTGAAAAAACTTGCTGGTTGAAAAACAGGTAAAATTCTGGTTGAAAAAACCTGGTAAAAATTGTGGTTTAAAAAAATTTATATAAAATTTTTCGTATACCTTAGACAGCGCTTCTGGAGAAAGCGCTGTCTAAGGTAGGGATTAGACAGCGCTTTTGACAAAAGCGCTGTCTAAGGTAGGGCTTAGAAAGCGCTTTTGACAAAAGAGCTGTCTAAGGTATACCTAGAAAAATTCAAAAAGGTTGACCTTAGACAGCGCTTTCACCAAAACCGCTGTCTAAGGTATACCAAAAAAATGTCAAAAAAGGTGAGGCTTAGAAAGCGCTTTTTCCAAAAGCGATGTCTAAGGTGTACCTTATAATGTCAAAAAGCGCTGTCTAAAGGTACCATAGACAGCGCTTTTCATTAAATAGACCCCCCTTTAGACAGCGCTTTTGGTATTACCCAAAGCGCTGTCTAAACCTATAGCAGCGCAGGTTTATACAGCGCTTAAAAGCGCTGTCTAAGAGCAAAAAAAGCGCTGTCTAAGGTCTTTTTTGTGGTAGTGATGGTATGTAGTAGACATACTTTTAAAACAACTCTCATTTATTCAAACCCTAATATTTATTTTTCATATAACCACAAACACCTCATTTTGAAGACACTAATTGGTCTCTGCTTCGTTCTTTATTTTCACTCATAGTAGGAAAAGTCTTTATTGCAAAACATAGAGAATACATTCTTTTCTATTTTCTATTACTCGTTGTCGTTGGAGTCGGGTTCTAAAGCTATAAGGTAAGTTTTACACAGAGGAGTTTGTTTCTCATTATGATAATAAAGTTTTGATTTTTGGGGTTTTAGTATGTTTATTTTAAGTTTTTGGCATTATAGTTACCATGTTTGTTTATGTTGAAGAATATGACATTTGCATTAAGACTTGTTAAAGTTTTACTATCCATTGTTAAAATTTGTCGGCCTCTTTTGTAATGATTAACAATTTTGTAGATTATATGATAAATTAAATTGTAAAAAAAAATTGGTCTATAGTGCTTCTATCTAACAAAGTGGTTGATGATAGCGGTGTAGATCAATGTGATATTGATGTTGAGAATGAGTCATGCATTAGACGGAATGAGTTGAATACAAATGATCAAGATGAGGATCTTATAGCGGATGAGTCATATATCAGAAATGACCATAACGAGGGAATTTGGATCCATTCATCCGTCCGCATTGCTAAGACACAAGTAATTCATATTCCAACCAAGAAAAGAAAGAGATGTTAGTGAAAGAGGTAAAATTTGTTATATACTTGATTTCTTTATTATATTTGTTATATATTATGTCATATTTGTTATATATTAGTGAAAGAGCATTTTATTTTCATTTTTTACATGGTAATGTTATTTAGACTCCAACAAGATCCAAAACAAAGGTTAAGCGGATTCCGGAGCATACCGAGTCCGTTGTTTCAAAAAAACAGGTACATCAC
Organism: Lathyrus tuberosus; assembly: GCA_022829125.1. Lineage (NCBI taxonomy): Eukaryota > Viridiplantae > Streptophyta > Magnoliopsida > Fabales > Fabaceae > Lathyrus > Lathyrus tuberosus. The sequence continues at coordinate 2,514,596 of JALAZF010000477.1, forward strand.
AATTATATGATATTTATGCATAGAAAATGTTAAATTGGATATCTTATACTTCATCTAACAAATTATATGATATATAGCTGTTAATCTTACACTTGTTTAATCTTACAGTGGACATTGGTTGTTGGTCGCAATTAACCACAGCGGAGAGTCAACCCCATTATTACATGGAATTATGTGAAGGTATATTAATTATCACATGTTTTATTATATTAGTGATGCTACTTGATAAAACTTAGGATTTATCCATATTTTCTTTTAATTGAATTACAATCTTTGTGTTTTCAGGACCTATAATGTAGATTTGAAGCAATGCTTTGGTTGAATGCAAAAGTATTAGTATAAGTAATATGTGCATTTGTAGAAAAAATGTAATGATTTGTAATTATAAATAGGTGTATATATAATTTTGGTTTGTAATTTTAAATATATATATTGGTTTGAATTGCCAATTGTTTTGCATATATAATTTTGGTGTAAATTGCCAATGGTTTGAATTGCCAATTTCTGAAAAAACTTGCTGGTTGAAAAACAGGTAAAATTCTGGTTGAAAAAACCTGGTAAAAATTGTGGTTTAAAAAAATTTATATAAAATTTTTCGTATACCTTAGACAGCGCTTCTGGAGAAAGCGCTGTCTAAGGTAGGGATTAGACAGCGCTTTTGACAAAAGCGCTGTCTAAGGTAGGGCTTAGAAAGCGCTTTTGACAAAAGAGCTGTCTAAGGTATACCTAGAAAAATTCAAAAAGGTTGACCTTAGACAGCGCTTTCACCAAAACCGCTGTCTAAGGTATACCAAAAAAATGTCAAAAAAGGTGAGGCTTAGAAAGCGCTTTTTCCAAAAGCGATGTCTAAGGTGTACCTTATAATGTCAAAAAGCGCTGTCTAAAGGTACCATAGACAGCGCTTTTCATTAAATAGACCCCCCTTTAGACAGCGCTTTTGGTATTACCCAAAGCGCTGTCTAAACCTATAGCAGCGCAGGTTTATACAGCGCTTAAAAGCGCTGTCTAAGAGCAAAAAAAGCGCTGTCTAAGGTCTTTTTTGTGGTAGTGATGGTATGTAGTAGACATACTTTTAAAACAACTCTCATTTATTCAAACCCTAATATTTATTTTTCATATAACCACAAACACCTCATTTTGAAGACACTAATTGGTCTCTGCTTCGTTCTTTATTTTCACTCATAGTAGGAAAAGTCTTTATTGCAAAACATAGAGAATACATTCTTTTCTATTTTCTATTACTCGTTGTCGTTGGAGTCGGGTTCTAAAGCTATAAGGTAAGTTTTACACAGAGGAGTTTGTTTCTCATTATGATAATAAAGTTTTGATTTTTGGGGTTTTAGTATGTTTATTTTAAGTTTTTGGCATTATAGTTACCATGTTTGTTTATGTTGAAGAATATGACATTTGCATTAAGACTTGTTAAAGTTTTACTATCCATTGTTAAAATTTGTCGGCCTCTTTTGTAATGATTAACAATTTTGTAGATTATATGATAAATTAAATTGTAAAAAAAAATTGGTCTATAGTGCTTCTATCTAACAAAGTGGTTGATGATAGCGGTGTAGATCAATGTGATATTGATGTTGAGAATGAGTCATGCATTAGACGGAATGAGTTGAATACAAATGATCAAGATGAGGATCTTATAGCGGATGAGTCATATATCAGAAATGACCATAACGAGGGAATTTGGATCCATTCATCCGTCCGCATTGCTAAGACACAAGTAATTCATATTCCAACCAAGAAAAGAAAGAGATGTTAGTGAAAGAGGTAAAATTTGTTATATACTTGATTTCTTTATTATATTTGTTATATATTATGTCATATTTGTTATATATTAGTGAAAGAGCATTTTATTTTCATTTTTTACATGGTAATGTTATTTAGACTCCAACAAGATCCAAAACAAAGGTTAAGCGGATTCCGGAGCATACCGAGTCCGTTGTTTCAAAAAAACAGGTACATCACAATTATATGATATTTATGCATAGAAAATGTTAAATTGGATATCTTATACTTCATCTAACAAATTATATGATATATAGCTGTTAATCTTACACTTGTTTAATCTTACAGTGGACATTGGTTGTTGGTCGCAATTAACCACAGCGGAGAGTCAACCCCATTATTACATGGAATTATGTGAAGGTATATTAATTATCACATGTTTTATTATATTAGTGATGCTACTTGATAAAACTTAGGATTTATCCATATTTTCTTTTAATTGAATTACAATCTTTGTGTTTTCAGGACCTATAATGTAGATTTGAAGCAATGCTTTGGTTGAATGCAAAAGTATTAGTATAAGTAATATGTGCATTTGTAGAAAAAATGTAATGATTTGTAATTATAAATAGGTGTATATATAATTTTGGTTTGTAATTTTAAATATATATATTGGTTTGAATTGCCAATTGTTTTGCATATATAATTTTGGTGTAAATTGCCAATGGTTTGAATTGCCAATTTCTGAAAAAACTTGCTGGTTGAAAAACAGGTAAAATTCAGGTTGAAAAAACCTGGTAAAAATTGTGGTTTAAAAAAATTTATATAAAATTTTTCGTATACCTTAGACAGCGCTTCTGGAGAAAGCGCTGTCTAAGGTAGGGATTAGACAGCGCTTTTGACAAAAGCGCTGTCTAAGGTAGGGCTTAGAAAGCGCTTTTGACAAAAGAGCTGTCTAAGGTATACCTAGAAAAATTCAAAAAGGTTGACCTTAGACAGCGCTTTCACCAAAACCGCTGTCTAAGGTATACCAAAAAAATGTCAAAAAAGGTGAGGCTTAGAAAGCGCTTTTTCCAAAAGCGATGTCTAAGGTGTACCTTATAATGTCAAAAAGCGCTGTCTAAAGGTACCATAGACAGCGCTTTTCATTAAATAGACCCCCCTTTAGACAGCGCTTTTGGTATTACCCAAAGCGCTGTCTAAACCTATAGCAGCGCAGGTTTATACAGCGCTTAAAAGCGCTGTCTAAGAGCAAAAAAAGCGCTGTCTAAGGTCTTTTTTGTGGTAGTGATGGTATGTAGTAGACATACTTTTAAAACAACTCTCATTTATTCAAACCCTAATATTTATTTTTCATATAACCACAAACACCTCATTTTGAAGACACTAATTGGTCTCTGCTTCGTTCTTTATTTTCACTCATAGTAGGAAAAGTCTTTATTGCAAAACATAGAGAATACATTCTTTTCTATTTTCTATTACTCGTTGTCGTTGGAGTCGGGTTCTAAAGCTATAAGGTAAGTTTTACACAGAGGAGTTTGTTTCTCATTATGATAATAAAGTTTTGATTTTTGGGGTTTTAGTATGTTTATTTTAAGTTTTTGGCATTATAGTTACCATGTTTGTTTATGTTGAAGAATATGACATTTGCATTAAGACTTGTTAAAGTTTTACTATCCATTGTTAAAATTTGTCGGCCTCTTTTGTAATGATTAACAATTTTGTAGATTATATGATAAATTAAATTGTAAAAAAAAATTGGTCTATAGTGCTTCTATCTAACAAAGTGGTTGATGATAGCGGTGTAGATCAATGTGATATTGATGTTGAGAATGAGTCATGCATTAGACGGAATGAGTTGAATACAAATGATCAAGATGAGGATCTTATAGCGGATGAGTCATATATCAGAAATGACCATAACGAGGGAATTTGGATCCATTCATCCGTCCGCATTGCTAAGACACAAGTAATTCATATTCCAACCAAGAAAAGAAAGAGATGTTAGTGAAAGAGGTAAAATTTGTTATATACTTGATTTCTTTATTATATTTGTTATATATTATGTCATATTTGTTATATATTAGTGAAAGAGCATTTTATTTTCATTTTTTACATGGTAATGTTATTTAGACTCCAACAAGATCCAAAACAAAGGTTAAGCGGATTCCGGAGCATACCGAGTCCGTTGTTTCAAAAAAACAGGTACATCACAATTATATGATATTTATGCATAGAAAATGTTAAATTGGATATCTTATACTTCATCTAACAAATTATATGATATATAGCTGTTAATCTTACACTTGTTTAATCTTACAGTGGACATTGGTTGTTGGTCGCAATTAACCACAGCGGAGAGTCAACCCCATTATTACATGGAATTATGTGAAGGTATATTAATTATCACATGTTTTATTATATTAGTGATGCTACTTGATAAAACTTAGGATTTATCCATATTTTCTTTTAATTGAATTACAATCTTTGTGTTTTCAGGACCTATAATGTAGATTTGAAGCAATGCTTTGGTTGAATGCAAAAGTATTAGTATAAGTAATATGTGCATTTGTAGAAAAAATGTAATGATTTGTAATTATAAATAGGTGTATATATAATTTTGGTTTGTAATTTTAAATATATATATTGGTTTGAATTGCCAATTGTTTTGCATATATAATTTTGGTGTAAATTGCCAATGGTTTGAATTGCCAATTTCTGAAAAAACTTGCTGGTTGAAAAACAGGTAAAATTCTGGTTGAAAAAACCTGGTAAAAATTGTGGTTTAAAAAAATTTATATAAAATTTTTCGTATACCTTAGACAGCGCTTCTGGAGAAAGCGCTGTCTAAGGTAGGGATTAGACAGCGCTTTTGACAAAAGCGCTGTCTAAGGTAGGGCTTAGAAAGCGCTTTTGACAAAAGAGCTGTCTAAGGTATACCTAGAAAAATTCAAAAAGGTTGACCTTAGACAGCGCTTTCACCAAAACCGCTGTCTAAGGTATACCAAAAAAATGTCATAAAAGGTGAGGCTTAGAAAGCGCTTTTTCCAAAAGCGATGTCTAAGGTGTACCTTATAATGTCAAAAAGCGCTGTCTAAAGGTACCATAGACAGCGCTTTTCATTAAATAGACCCCCCTTTAGACAGCGCTTTTGGTATTACCCAAAGCGCTGTCTAAACCTATAGCAGCGCAGGTTTATACAGCGCTTAAAAGCGCTGTCTAAGGGCAAAAAAAGCGCTGTCTAAGGTCTTTTTTGTGGTAGTGATGGTATGTAGTAGACATACTTTTAAAACAACTCTCATTTATTCAAACCCTAATATTTATTTTTCATATAACCACAAACACCTCATTTTGAAGACACTAATTGGTCTCTGCTTCGTTCTTTATTTTCACTCATAGTAGGAAAAGTCTTTATTGCAAAACATAGAGAATACATTCTTTTCTATTTTCTATTACTCGTTGTCGTTGGAGTCGGGTTCTAAAGCTATAAGGTAAGTTTTACACAGAGGAGTTTGTTTCTCATTATGATAATAAAGTTTTGATTTTTGGGGTTTTAGTATGTTTATTTTAAGTTTTTGGCATTATAGTTACCATGTTTGTTTATGTTGAAGAATATGACATTTGCATTAAGACTTGTTAAAGTTTTACTATCCATTGTTAAAATTTGTCGGCCTCTTTTGTAATGATTAACAATTTTGTAGATTATATGATAAATTAAATTGTAAAAAAAAATTGGTCTATAGTGCTTCTATCTAACAAAGTGGTTGATGATAGCGGTGTAGATCAATGTGATATTGATGTTGAGAATGAGTCATGCATTAGACGGAATGAGTTGAATACAAATGATCAAGATGAGGATCTTATAGCGGATGAGTCATATATCAGAAATGACCATAACGAGGGAATTTGGATCCATTCATCCGTCCGCATTGCTAAGATACAAGTAATTCATATTCCAACCAAGAAAAGAAAGAGATGTTAGTGAAAGAGGTAAAATTTGTTATATACTTGATTTCTTTATTATATTTGTTATATATTATGTCATATTTGTTATATATTAGTGAAAGAGCATTTTATTTTCATTTTTTACATGGTAATGTTATTTAGACTCCAACAAGATCCAAAACAAAGGATAAGCGGATTCCGGAGCATACCGAGTCCGTTGTTTCAAAAAAACAGGTACATCACAATTATATGATATTTATGCATAGAAAATGTTAAATTGGATATCTTATACTTCATCTAACAAATTATATGATATATAGCTGTTAATCTTACACTTGTTTAATCTTACAGTGGACATTGGTTGTTGGTCGCAATTAACCACAGCGGAGAGTCAACCCCATTATTACATGGAATTATGTGAAGGTATATTAATTATCACAAGTTTTATTATATTAGTGATGCTACTTGATAAAACTTAGGATTTATCCATATTTTCTTTTAATTGAATTACAATCTTTGTGTTTTCAGGACCTATAATGTAGATTTGAAGCAATGCTTTGGTTGAATGCAAAAGTATTAGTATAAGTAATATGTGCATTTGTAGAAAAAATGTAATGATTTGTAATTATAAATAGGTGTATATATAATTTTGGTTTGTAATTTTAAATATATATATTGGTTTGAATTGCCAATTGTTTTGCATATATAATTTTGGTGTAAATTGCCAATGGTTTGAATTGCCAATTTCTGAAAAAACTTGCTGGTTGAAAAACAGGTAAAATTCTGGTTGAAAAAACCTGGTAAAAATTGTGGTTTAAAAAAATTTATATAAAATTTTTCGTATACCTTAGACAGCGCTTCTGGAGAAAGCGCTGTCTAAGGTAGGGATTAGACAGCGCTTTTGACAAAATCGCTGTCTAAGGTAGGGCTTAGAAAACGCTTTTGACAAAAGCGCTGTCTAAGGTATACCTAGAAAAATTTAAAAAGGGTGACCTTAGACAGCGCTTTCACCAAAACTGCTGTCTAAGGTATACCAAAAAAATGTCAAAAAAGGTGAGGCTTAGAAAGCGCTTTTTCCAAAAGCGATGTCTAAGGTGTACCTTATAATGTCAAAAAGCGCTGTCTAAAGGTACCATAGACAGCGCTTTTCATTAAATAGACCCCCCTTTAGACAGCGCTTTTGGTATTACCCAAAGCGCTGTCTAAACCTATAGCAGCGCAGGTTTATACAGCGCTTAAAAGCGCTGTCTAAGGGCAAAAAAAGCGCTGTCTAAGGTCTTTTTTGTGGTAGTGATGGTATGTAGTAGACATACTTTTAAAACAACTCTCATTTATTCAAACCCTAATATTTATTTTTCATATAACCACAAACACCTCATTTTGAAGACACTAATTGGTCTCTGCTTCGTTCTTTATTTTCACTCATAGTAGGAAAAGTCTTTATTGCAAAACATAGAGAATACATTCTTTTCTATTTTCTATTACTCGTTGTCGTTGGAGTCGGGTTCTAAAGCTATAAGGTAAGTTTTACACAGAGGAGTTTGTTTCTCATTATGATAATAAAGTTTTGATTTTTGGGGTTTTAGTATGTTTATTTTAAGTTTTTGGCATTATAGTTACCATGTTTGTTTATGTTGAAGAATATGACATTTGCATTAAGACTTGTTAAAGTTTTACTATCCATTGTTAAAATTTGTCGGCCTCTTTTGTAATGATTAACAATTTTGTAGATTATATGATAAATTAAATTGTAAAAAAAAATTGGTCTATAGTGCTTCTATCTAACAAAGTGGTTGATGATAGCGGTGTAGATCAATGTGATATTGATGTTGAGAATGAGTCATGCATTAGACGGAATGAGTTGAATACAAATGATCAAGATGAGGATCTTATAGCGGATGAGTCATATATCAGAAATGACCATAACGAGGGAATTTGGATCCATTCATCCGTCCGCATTGCTAAGACACAAGTAATTCATATTCCAACCAAGAAAAGAAAGAGATGTTAGTGAAAGAGGTAAAATTTGTTATATACTTGATTTCTTTATTATATTTGTTATATATGATGTCATATTTGTTATATATTAGTGAAAGAGTATTTTATTTTCATTTTTTACATGGTAATGTTATTTAGACTCCAACAAGATCCAAAACAAAGGTTAAGCGGATTCCGGAGCATACCGAGTCCGTTGTTTCAAAAAAACAGGTACATCACAATTATATGATATTTATGCATAGAAAATGTTAAATTGGATATCTTATACTTCATCTAACAAATTATATGATATATAGCTGTTAATCTTACACTTGTTTAATCTTACAGTGGACATTGGTTGTTGGTCGCAATTAACCACAGCGGAGAGTCAACCCCATTATTACATGGAATTATGTGAAGGTATATTAATTATCACATGTTTTATTATATTAGTGATGCTACTTGATAAAACTTAGGATTTATCCATATTTTCTTTTAATTGAATTACAATCTTTGTGTTTTCAGGACCTATAATGTAGATTTGAAGCAATGCTTTGGTTGAATGCAAAAGTATTAGTATAAGTAATATGTGCATTTGTAGAAAAAATGTAATGATTTGTAATTATAAATAGGTGTATATATAATTTTGGTTTGTAATTTTAAATATATATATTGGTTTGAATTGCCAATTGTTTTGCATATATAATTTTGGTGTAAATTGCCAATGGTTTGAATTGCCAATTTCTGAAAAAACTTGCTGGTTGAAAAACAGGTAAAATTCTGGTTGAAAAAACCTGGTAAAAATTGTGGTTTAAAAAAATTTATATAAAATTTTTCGTATACCTTAGACAGCGCTTCTGGAGAAAGCGCTGTCTAAGGTAGGGATTAGACAGCGCTTTTGACAAAAGCGCTGTCTAAGGTAGGGCTTAGAAAGCGCTTTTGACAAAAGAGCTGTCTAAGGTATACCTAGAAAAATTCAAAAAGGTTGACCTTAGACAGCGCTTTCACCAAAACCGCTGTCTAAGGTATACCAAAAAAATGTCAAAAAAGGTGAGGCTTAGAAAGCGCTTTTTCCAAAAGCGATGTCTAAGGTGTACCTTATAATGTCAAAAAGCGCTGTCTAAAGGTACCATAGACAGCGCTTTTCATTAAATAGATCCCCCTTTAGACAGCGCTTTTGGTATTACCCAAAGCGCTGTCTAAACCTATAGCAGCGCAGGTTTATACAGCGCTTAAAAGCGCTGTCTAAGAGCAAAAAAAGCGCTGTCTAAGGTCTTTTTTGTGGTAGTGATGGTATGTAGTAGACATACTTTTAAAACAACTCTCATTTATTCAAACCCTAATATTTATTTTTCATATAACCACAAACACCTCATTTTGAAGACACTAATTAGTCTCTGCTTCGTTCTTTATTTTCACTCATAGTAGGAAAAGTCTTTATTGCAAAACATAGAGAATACATTCTTTTCTATTTTCTATTACTTGTTGTCGTTGGAGTCGGGTTCTAAAGCTATAAGGTAAGTTTTACACAGAGGAGTTTGTTTCTCATTATGATAATAAAGTTTTGATTTTTGGGGTTTTAGTATGTTTATTTTAAGTTTTTGGCATTATAGTTACCATGTTTGTTTATGTTGAAGAATATGACATTTGCATTAAGACTTGTTAAAGTTTTACTATCCATTGTTAAAATTTGTCGGCCTCTTTTGTAATGATTAACAATTTTGTAGATTATATGATAAATTAAATTGTAAAAAAAAATTGGTCTATAGTGCTTCTATCTAACAAAGTGGTTGATGATAGCGGTGTAGATCAATGTGATATTGATGTTGAGAATGAGTCATGCATTAGACGGAATGAGTTGAATACAAATGATCAAGATGAGGATCTTATAGCGGATGAGTCATATATCAGAAATGACCATAACGAGGGAATTTGGATCCATTCATCCGTCCGCATTGCTAAGACACAAGTAATTCATATTCCAACCAAGAAAAGAAAGAGATGTTAGTGAAAGAGGTAAAATTTGTTATATACTTGATTTCTTTATTATATTTGTTATATATTATGTCATATTTGTTATATATTAGTGAAAGAGCATTTTATTTTCATTTTTTACATGGTAATGTTATTTAGACTCCAACAAGATCCAAAACAAAGGTTAAGCGGATTCCGGAGCATACCGAGTCCGTTGTTTCAAAAAAACAGGTACATCACAATTATATGATATTTATGCATAGAAAATGTTAAATTGGATATCTTATACTTCATCTAACAAATTATATGATATATAGCTGTTAATCTTACACTTGTTTAATCTTACAGTGGACATTGGTTGTTGGTCGCAATTAACCACAGCGGAGAGTCAACCCCATTATTACATGGAATTATGTGAAGGTATATTAATTATCACATGTTTTATTATATTAGTGATGCTACTTGATAAAACTTAGGATTTATCCATATTTTCTTTTAATTGAATTACAATCTTTGTGTTTTCAGGACCTATAATGTAGATTTGAAGCAATGCTTTGGTTGAATGCAAAAGTATTAGTATAAGTAATATGTGCATTTGTAGAAAAAATGTAATGATTTGTAATTATAAATAGGTGTATATATAATTTTGGTTTGTAATTTTAAATATATATATTGGTTTGAATTGCCAATTGTTTTGCATATATAATTTTGGTGTAAATTGCCAATGGTTTGAATTGCCAATTTCTGAAAAAACTTGCTGGTTGAAAAACAGGTAAAATTCTGGTTGAAAAAACCTGGTAAAAATTGTGGTTTAAAAAAATTTATATAAAATTTTTCGTATACCTTAGACAGCGCTTCTGGAGAAAGCGCTGTCTAAGGTAGGGATTAGACAGCGCTTTTGACAAAAGCGCTGTCTAAGGTAGGGCTTAGAAAGCGCTTTTGACAAAAGAGCTGTCTAAGGTATACCTAGAAAAATTCAAAAAGGTTGACCTTAGACAGCGCTTTCACCAAAACCGCTGTCTAAGGTATACCAAAAAAATGTCAAAAAAGGTGAGGCTTAGAAAGCGCTTTTTCCAAAAGCGATGTCTAAGGTGTACCTTATAATGTCAAAAAGCGCTGTCTAAAGGTACCATAGACAGCGCTTTTCATTAAATAGACCCCCCTTTAGACAGCGCTTTTGGTATTACCCAAAGCGCTGTCTAAACCTATAGCAGCGCAGGTTTATACAGCGCTTAAAAGCGCTGTCTAAGAGCAAAAAAAGCGCTGTCTAAGGTCTTTTTTGTGGTAGTGATGGTATGTAGTAGACATACTTTTAAAACAACTCTCATTTATTCAAACCCTAATATTTATTTTTCATATAACCACAAACACCTCATTTTGAAGACACTAATTGGTCTCTGCTTCGTTCTTTATTTTCACTCATAGTAGGAAAAGTCTTTATTGCAAAACATAGAGAATACATTCTTTTCTATTTTCTATTACTCGTTGTCGTTGGAGTCGGGTTCTAAAGCTATAAGGTAAGTTTTACACAGAGGAGTTTGTTTCTCATTATGATAATAAAGTTTTGATTTTTGGGGTTTTAGTATGTTTATTTTAAGTTTTTGGCATTATAGTTACCATGTTTGTTTATGTTGAAGAATATGACATTTGCATTAAGACTTGTTAAAGTTTTACTATCCATTGTTAAAATTTGTCGGCCTCTTTTGTAATGATTAACAATTTTGTAGATTATATGATAAATTAAATTGTAAAAAAAAATTGGTCTATAGTGCTTCTATCTAACAAAGTGGTTGATGATAGCGGTGTAGATCAATGTGATATTGATGTTGAGAATGAGTCATGCATTAGACGGAATGAGTTGAATACAAATGATCAAGATGAGGATCTTATAGCGGATGAGTCATATATCAGAAATGACCATAACGAGGGAATTTGGATCCATTCATCCGTCCGCATTGCTAAGACACAAGTAATTCATATTCCAACCAAGAAAAGAAAGAGATGTTAGTGAAAGAGGTAAAATTTGTTATATACTTGATTTCTTTATTATATTTGTTATATATTATGTCATATTTGTTATATATTAGTGAAAGAGCATTTTATTTTCATTTTTTACATGGTAATGTTATTTAGACTCCAACAAGATCCAAAACAAAGGTTAAGCGGATTCCGGAGCATACCGAGTCCGTTGTTTCAAAAAAACAGGTACATCACAATTATATGATATTTATGCATAGAAAATGTTAAATTGGATATCTTATACTTCATCTAACAAATTATATGATATATAGCTGTTAATCTTACACTTGTTTAATCTTACAGTGGACATTGGTTGTTGGTCGCAATTAACCACAGCGGAGAGTCAACCCCATTATTACATGGAATTATGTGAAGGTATATTAATTATCACATGTTTTATTATATTAGTGATGCTACTTGATAAAACTTAGGATTTATCCATATTTTCTTTTAATTGAATTACAATCTTTGTGTTTTCAGGACCTATAATGTAGATTTGAAGCAATGCTTTGGTTGAATGCAAAAGTATTAGTATAAGTAATATGTGCATTTGTAGAAAAAATGTAATGATTTGTAATTATAAATAGGTGTATATATAATTTTGGTTTGTAATTTTAAATATATATATTGGTTTGAATTGCCAATTGTTTTGCATATATAATTTTGGTGTAAATTGCCAATGGTTTGAATTGCCAATTTCTGAAAAAACTTGCTGGTTGAAAAACAGGTAAAATTCTGGTTGAAAAAACCTGGTAAAAATTGTGGTTTAAAAAAATTTATATAAAATTTTTCGTATACCTTAGACAGCGCTTCTGGAGAAAGCGCTGTCTAAGGTAGGGATTAGACAGCGCTTTTGACAAAAGCGCTGTCTAAGGTAGGGCTTAGAAAGCGCTTTTGACAAAAGAGCTGTCTAAGGTATACCTAGAAAAATTCAAAAAGGTTGACCTTAGACAGCGCTTTCACCAAAACCGCTGTCTAAGGTATACCAAAAAAATGTCAAAAAAGGTGAGGCTTAGAAAGCGCTTTTTCCAAAAGCGATGTCTAAGGTGTACCTTATAATGTCAAAAAGCGCTGTCTAAAGGTACCATAGACAGCGCTTTTCATTAAATAGACCCCCCTTTAGACAGCGCTTTTGGTATTACCCAAAGCGCTGTCTAAACCTATAGCAGCGCAGGTTTATACAGCGCTTAAAAGCGCTGTCTAAGAGCAAAAAAAGCGCTGTCTAAGGTCTTTTTTGTGGTAGTGATGGTATGTAGTAGACATACTTTTAAAACAACTCTCATTTATTCAAACCCTAATATTTATTTTTCATATAACCACAAACACCTCATTTTGAAGACACTAATTGGTCTCTGCTTCGTTCTTTATTTTCACTCATAGTAGGAAAAGTCTTTATTGCAAAACATAGAGAATACATTCTTTTCTATTTTCTATTACTCGTTGTCGTTGGAGTCGGGTTCTAAAGCTATAAGGTAAGTTTTACACAGAGGAGTTTGTTTCTCATTATGATAATAAAGTTTTGATTTTTGGGGTTTTAGTATGTTTATTTTAAGTTTTTGGCATTATAGTTACCATGTTTGTTTATGTTGAAGAATATGACATTTGCATTAAGACTTGTTAAAGTTTTACTATCCATTGTTAAAATTTGTCGGCCTCTTTTGTAATGATTAACAATTTTGTAGATTATATGATAAATTAAATTGTAAAAAAAAATTGGTCTATAGTGCTTCTATCTAACAAAGTGGTTGATGATAGCGGTGTAGATCAATGTGATATTGATGTTGAGAATGAGTCATGCATTAGACGGAATGAGTTGAATACAAATGATCAAGATGAGGATCTTATAGCGGATGAGTCATATATCAGAAATGACCATAACGAGGGAATTTGGATCCATTCATCCGTCCGCATTGCTAAGACACAAGTAATTCATATTCCAACCAAGAAAAGAAAGAGATGTTAGTGAAAGAGGTAAAATTTGTTATATACTTGATTTCTTTATTATATTTGTTATATATTATGTCATATTTGTTATATATTAGTGAAAGAGCATTTTATTTTCATTTTTTACATGGTAATGTTATTTAGACTCCAACAAGATCCAAAACAAAGGTTAAGCGGATTCCGGAGCATACCGAGTCCGTTGTTTCAAAAAAACAGGTACATCACAATTATATGATATTTATGCATAGAAAATGTTAAATTGGATATCTTATACTTCATCTAACAAATTATATGATATATAGCTGTTAATCTTACACTTGTTTAATCTTACAGTGGACATTGGTTGTTGGTCGCAATTAACCACAGCGGAGAGTCAACCCCATTATTACATGGAATTATGTGAAGGTATATTAATTATCACATGTTTTATTATATTAGTGATGCTACTTGATAAAACTTAGGATTTATCCATATTTTCTTTTAATTGAATTACAATCTTTGTGTTTTCAGGACCTATAATGTAGATTTGAAGCAATGCTTTGGTTGAATGCAAAAGTATTAGTATAAGTAATATGTGCATTTGTAGAAAAAATGTAATGATTTGTAATTATAAATAGGTGTATATATAATTTTGGTTTGTAATTTTAAATATATATATTGGTTTGAATTGCCAATTGTTTTGCATATATAATTTTGGTGTAAATTGCCAATGGTTTGAATTGCCAATTTCTGAAAAAACTTGCTGGTTGAAAAACAGGTAAAATTCTGGTTGAAAAAACCTGGTAAAAATTGTGGTTTAAAAAAATTTATATAAAATTTTTCGTATACCTTAGACAGCGCTTCTGGAGAAAGCGCTGTCTAAGGTAGGGATTAGACAGCGCTTTTGACAAAAGCGCTGTCTAAGGTAGGGCTTAGAAAGCGCTTTTGACAAAAGAGCTGTCTAAGGTATACCTAGCAAAATTCAAAAAGGTTGACCTTAGACAGCGCTTTCACCAAAACCGCTGTCTAAGGTATACCAAAAAAATGTCAAAAAAGGTGAGGCTTAGAAAGCGCTTTTTCCAAAAGCGATGTCTAAGGTGTACCTTATAATGTCAAAAAGCGCTGTCTAAAGGTACCATAGACAGCGCTTTTCATTAAATAGACCCCCCTTTAGACAGCGCTTTTGGTATTACCCAAAGCGCTGTCTAAACCTATAGCAGCGCAGGTTTATACAGCGCTTAAAAGCGCTGTCTAAGAGCAAAAAAAGCGCTGTCTAAGGTCTTTTTTGTGGTAGTGATGGTATGTAGTAGACATACTTTTAAAACAACTCTCATTTATTCAAACCCTAATATTTATTTTTCATATAACCACAAACACCTCATTTTGAAGACACTAATTGGTCTCTGCTTCGTTCTTTATTTTCACTCATAGTAGGAAAAGTCTTTATTGCAAAACATAGAGAATACATTCTTTTCTATTTTCTATTACTCGTTGTCGTTGGAGTCGGGTTCTAAAGCTATAAGGTAAGTTTTACACAGAGGAGTTTGTTTCTCATTATGATAATAAAGTTTTGATTTTTGGGGTTTTAGTATGTTTATTTTAAGTTTTTGGCATTATAGTTACCATGTTTGTTTATGTTGAAGAATATGACATTTGCATTAAGACTTGTTAAAGTTTTACTATCCATTGTTAAAATTTGTCGGCCTCTTTTGTAATGATTAACAATTTTGTAGATTATATGATAAATTAAATTGTAAAAAAAAATTGGTCTATAGTGCTTCTATCTAACAAAGTGGTTGATGATAGCGGTGTAGATCAATGTGATATTGATGTTGAGAATGAGTCATGCATTAGACGGAATGAGTTGAATACAAATGATCAAGATGAGGATCTTATAGCGGATGAGTCATATATCAGAAATGACCATAACGAGGGAATTTGGATCCATTCATCCGTCCGCATTGCTAAGACACAAGTAATTCATATTCCAACCAAGAAAAGAAAGAGATGTTAGTGAAAGAGGTAAAATTTGTTATATACTTGATTTCTTTATTATATTTGTTATATATTATGTCATATTTGTTATATATTAGTGAAAGAGCATTTTATTTTCATTTTTTACATGGTAATGTTATTTAGACTCCAACAAGATCCAAAACAAAGGTTAAGCGGATTCCGGAGCATACCGAGTCCGTTGTTTCAAAAAAACAGGTACATCACAATTATATGATATTTATGCATAGAAAATGTTAAATTGGATATCTTATACTTCATCTAACAAATTATATGATATATAGCTGTTAATCTTACACTTGTTTAATCTTACAGTGGACATTGGTTGTTGGTCGCAATTAACCACAGCGGAGAGTCAACCCCATTATTACATGGAATTATGTGAAGGTATATTAATTATCACATGTTTTATTATATTAGTGATGCTACTTGATAAAACTTAGGATTTATCCATATTTTCTTTTAATTGAATTACAATCTTTGTGTTTTCAGGACCTATAATGTAGATTTGAAGCAATGCTTTGGTTGAATGCAAAAGTATTAGTATAAGTAATATGTGCATTTGTAGAAAAAATGTAATGATTTGTAATTATAAATAGGTGTATATATAATTTTGGTTTGTAATTTTAAATATATATATTGGTTTGAATTGCCAATTGTTTTGCATATATAATTTTGGTGTAAATTGCCAATGGTTTGAATTGCCAATTTCTGAAAAAACTTGCTGGTTGAAAAACAGGTAAAATTCAGGTTGAAAAAACCTGGTAAAAATTGTGGTTTAAAAAAATTTATATAAAATTTTTCGTATACCTTAGACAGCGCTTCTGGAGAAAGCGCTGTCTAAGGTAGGGATTAGACAGCGCTTTTGACAAAAGCGCTGTCTAAGGTAGGGCTTAGAAAGCGCTTTTGACAAAAGAGCTGTCTAAGGTATACCTAGAAAAATTCAAAAAGGTTGACCTTAGACAGCGCTTTCACCAAAACCGCTGTCTAAGGTATACCAAAAAAATGTCAAAAAAGGTGAGGCTTAGAAAGCGCTTTTTCCAAAAGCGATGTCTAAGGTGTACCTTATAATGTCAAAAAGCGCTGTCTAAAGGTACCATAGACAGCGCTTTTCATTAAATAGACCCCCCTTTAGACAGCGCTTTTGGTATTACCCAAAGCGCTGTCTAAACCTATAGCAGCGCAGGTTTATACAGCGCTTAAAAGCGCTGTCTAAGAGCAAAAAAAGCGCTGTCTAAGGTCTTTTTTGTGGTAGTGATGGTATGTAGTAGACATACTTTTAAAACAACTCTCATTTATTCAAACCCTAATATTTATTTTTCATATAACCACAAACACCTCATTTTGAAGACACTAATTGGTCTCTGCTTCGTTCTTTATTTTCACTCATAGTAGGAAAAGTCTTTATTGCAAAACATAGAGAATACATTCTTTTCTATTTTCTATTACTCGTTGTCGTTGGAGTCGGGTTCTAAAGCTATAAGGTAAGTTTTACACAGAGGAGTTTGTTTCTCATTATGATAATAAAGTTTTGATTTTTGGGGTTTTAGTATGTTTATTTTAAGTTTTTGGCATTATAGTTACCATGTTTGTTTATGTTGAAGAATATGACATTTGCATTAAGACTTGTTAAAGTTTTACTATCCATTGTTAAAATTTGTCGGCCTCTTTTGTAATGATTAACAATTTTGTAGATTATATGATAAATTAAATTGTAAAAAAAAATTGGTCTATAGTGCTTCTATCTAACAAAGTGGTTGATGATAGCGGTGTAGATCAATGTGATATTGATGTTGAGAATGAGTCATGCATTAGACGGAATGAGTTGAATACAAATGATCAAGATGAGGATCTTATAGCGGATGAGTCATATATCAGAAATGACCATAACGAGGGAATTTGGATCCATTCATCCGTCCGCATTGCTAAGACACAAGTAATTCATATTCCAACCAAGAAAAGAAAGAGATGTTAGTGAAAGAGGTAAAATTTGTTATATACTTGATTTCTTTATTATATTTGTTATATATTATGTCATATTTGTTATATATTAGTGAAAGAGCATTTTATTTTCATTTTTTACATGGTAATGTTATTTAGACTCCAACAAGATCCAAAACAAAGGTTAAGCGGATTCCGGAGCATACCGAGTCCGTTGTTTCAAAAAAACAGGTACATCACAATTATATGATATTTATGCATAGAAAATGTTAAATTGGATATCTTATACTTCATCTAACAAATTATATGATATATAGCTGTTAATCTTACACTTGTTTAATCTTACAGTGGACATTGGTTGTTGGTCGCAATTAACCACAGCGGAGAGTCAACCCCATTATTACATGGAATTATGTGAAGGTATATTAATTATCACATGTTTTATTATATTAGTGATGCTACTTGATAAAACTTAGGATTTATCCATATTTTCTTTTAATTGAATTACAATCTTTGTGTTTTCAGGACCTATAATGTAGATTTGAAGCAATGCTTTGGTTGAATGCAAAAGTATTAGTATAAGTAATATGTGCATTTGTAGAAAAAATGTAATGATTTGTAATTATAAATAGGTGTATATATAATTTTGGTTTGTAATTTTAAATATATATATTGGTTTGAATTGCCAATTGTTTTGCATATATAATTTTGGTGTAAATTGCCAATGGTTTGAATTGCCAATTTCTGAAAAAACTTGCTGGTTGAAAAACAGGTAAAATTCAGGTTGAAAAAACCTGGTAAAAATTGTGGTTTAAAAAAATTTATATAAAATTTTTCGTATACCTTAGACAGCGCTTCTGGAGAAAGCGCTGTCTAAGGTAGGGATTAGACAGCGCTTTTGACAAAAGCGCTGTCTAAGGTAGGGCTTAGAAAGCGCTTTTGACAAAAGAGCTGTCTAAGGTATACCTAGAAAAATTCAAAAAGGTTGACCTTAGACAGCGCTTTCACCAAAACCGCTGTCTAAGGTATACCAAAAAAATGTCAAAAAAGGTGAGGCTTAGAAAGCGCTTTTTCCAAAAGCGATGTCTAAGGTGTACCTTATAATGTCAAAAAGCGCTGTCTAAAGGTACCATAGACAGCGCTTTTCATTAAATAGACCCCCCTTTAGACAGCGCTTTTGGTATTACCCAAAGCGCTGTCTAAACCTATAGCAGCGCAGGTTTATACAGCGCTTAAAAGCGCTGTCTAAGAGCAAAAAAAGCGCTGTCTAAGGTCTTTTTTGTGGTAGTGATGGTATGTAGTAGACATACTTTTAAAACAACTCTCATTTATTCAAACCCTAATATTTATTTTTCATATAACCACAAACACCTCATTTTGAAGACACTAATTGGTCTCTGCTTCGTTCTTTATTTTCACTCATAGTAGGAAAAGTCTTTATTGCAAAACATAGAGAATACATTCTTTTCTATTTTCTATTACTCGTTGTCGTTGGAGTCGGGTTCTAAAGCTATAAGGTAAGTTTTACACAGAGGAGTTTGTTTCTCATTATGATAATAAAGTTTTGATTTTTGGGGTTTTAGTATGTTTATTTTAAGTTTTTGGCATTATAGTTACCATGTTTGTTTATGTTGAAGAATATGACATTTGCATTAAGACTTGTTAAAGTTTTACTATCCATTGTTAAAATTTGTCGGCCTCTTTTGTAATGATTAACAATTTTGTAGATTATATGATAAATTAAATTGTAAAAAAAAATTGGTCTATAGTGCTTCTATCTAACAAAGTGGTTGATGATAGCGGTGTAGATCAATGTGATATTGATGTTGAGAATGAGTCATGCATTAGACGGAATGAGTTGAATACAAATGATCAAGATGAGGATCTTATAGCGGATGAGTCATATATCAGAAATGACCATAACGAGGGAATTTGGATCCATTCATCCGTCCGCATTGCTAAGACACAAGTAATTCATATTCCAACCAAGAAAAGAAAGAGATGTTAGTGAAAGAGGTAAAATTTGTTATATACTTGATTTCTTTATTATATTTGTTATATATTATGTCATATTTGTTATATATTAGTGAAAGAGCATTTTATTTTCATTTTTTACATGGTAATGTTATTTAGACTCCAACAAGATCCAAAACAAAGGTTAAGCGGATTCCGGAGCATACCGAGTCCGTTGTTTCAAAAAAACAGGTACATCACAATTATATGATATTTATGCATAGAAAATGTTAAATTGGATATCTTATACTTCATCTAACAAATTATATGATATATAGCTGTTAATCTTACACTTGTTTAATCTTACAGTGGACATTGGTTGTTGGTCGCAATTAACCACAGCGGAGAGTCAACCCCATTATTACATGGAATTATGTGAAGGTATATTAATTATCACATGTTTTATTATATTAGTGATGCTACTTGATAAAACTTAGGATTTATCCATATTTTCTTTTAATTGAATTACAATCTTTGTGTTTTCAGGACCTATAATGTAGATTTGAAGCAATGCTTTGGTTGAATGCAAAAGTATTAGTATAAGTAATATGTGCATTTGTAGAAAAAATGTAATGATTTGTAATTATAAATAGGTGTATATATAATTTTGGTTTGTAATTTTAAATATATATATTGGTTTGAATTGCCAATTGTTTTGCATATATAATTTTGGTGTAAATTGCCAATGGTTTGAATTGCCAATTTCTGAAAAAACTTGCTGGTTGAAAAACAGGTAAAATTCTGGTTGAAAAAACCTGGTAAAAATTGTGGTTTAAAAAAATTTATATAAAATTTTTCGTATACCTTAGACAGCGCTTCTGGAGAAAGCGCTGTCTAAGGTAGGGATTAGACAGCGCTTTTGACAAAAGCGCTGTCTAAGGTAGGGCTTAGAAAGCGCTTTTGACAAAAGAGCTGTCTAAGGTATACCTAGAAAAATTCAAAAAGGTTGACCTTAGACAGCGCTTTCACCAAAACCGCTGTCTAAGGTATACCAAAAAAATGTCATAAAAGGTGAGGCTTAGAAAGCGCTTTTTCCAAAAGCGATGTCTAAGGTGTACCTTATAATGTCAAAAAGCGCTGTCTAAAGGTACCATAGACAGCGCTTTTCATTAAATAGACCCCCCTTTAGACAGCGCTTTTGGTATTACCCAAAGCGCTGTCTAAACCTATAGCAGCGCAGGTTTATACAGCGCTTAAAAGCGCTGTCTAAGGGCAAAAAAAGCGCTGTCTAAGGTCTTTTTTGTGGTAGTGATGGTATGTAGTAGACATACTTTTAAAACAACTCTCATTTATTCAAACCCTAATATTTATTTTTCATATAACCACAAACACCTCATTTTGAAGACACTAATTGGTCTCTGCTTCGTTCTTTATTTTCACTCATAGTAGGAAAAGTCTTTATTGCAAAACATAGAGAATACATTCTTTTCTATTTTCTATTACTCGTTGTCGTTGGAGTCGGGTTCTAAAGCTATAAGGTAAGTTTTACACAGAGGAGTTTGTTTCTCATTATGATAATAAAGTTTTGATTTTTGGGGTTTTAGTATGTTTATTTTAAGTTTTTGGCATTATAGTTACCATGTTTGTTTATGTTGAAGAATATGACATTTGCATTAAGACTTGTTAAAGTTTTACTATCCATTGTTAAAATTTGTCGGCCTCTTTTGTAATGATTAACAATTTTGTAGATTATATGATAAATTAAATTGTAAAAAAAAATTGGTCTATAGTGCTTCTATCTAACAAAGTGGTTGATGATAGCGGTGTAGATCAATGTGATATTGATGTTGAGAATGAGTCATGCATTAGACGGAATGAGTTGAATACAAATGATCAAGATGAGGATCTTATAGCGGATGAGTCATATATCAGAAATGACCATAACGAGGGAATTTGGATCCATTCATCCGTCCGCATTGCTAAGATACAAGTAATTCATATTCCAACCAAGAAAAGAAAGAGATGTTAGTGAAAGAGGTAAAATTTGTTATATACTTGATTTCTTTATTATATTTGTTATATATTATGTCATATTTGTTATATATTAGTGAAAGAGCATTTTATTTTCATTTTTTACATGGTAATGTTATTTAGACTCCAACAAGATCCAAAACAAAGGATAAGCGGATTCCGGAGCATACCGAGTCCGTTGTTTCAAAAAAACAGGTACATCACAATTATATGATATTTATGCATAGAAAATGTTAAATTGGATATCTTATACTTCATCTAACAAATTATATGATATATAGCTGTTAATCTTACACTTGTTTAATCTTACAGTGGACATTGGTTGTTGGTCGCAATTAACCACAGCGGAGAGTCAACCCCATTATTACATGGAATTATGTGAAGGTATATTAATTATCACAAGTTTTATTATATTAGTGATGCTACTTGATAAAACTTAGGATTTATCCATATTTTCTTTTAATTGAATTACAATCTTTGTGTTTTCAGGACCTATAATGTAGATTTGAAGCAATGCTTTGGTTGAATGCAAAAGTATTAGTATAAGTAATATGTGCATTTGTAGAAAAAATGTAATGATTTGTAATTATAAATAGGTGTATATATAATTTTGGTTTGTAATTTTAAATATATATATTGGTTTGAATTGCCAATTGTTTTGCATATATAATTTTGGTGTAAATTGCCAATGGTTTGAATTGCCAATTTCTGAAAAAACTTGCTGGTTGAAAAACAGGTAAAATTCTGGTTGAAAAAACCTGGTAAAAATTGTGGTTTAAAAAAATTTATATAAAATTTTTCGTATACCTTAGACAGCGCTTCTGGAGAAAGCGCTGTCTAAGGTAGGGATTAGACAGCGCTTTTGACAAAATCGCTGTCTAAGGTAGGGCTTAGAAAACGCTTTTGACAAAAGCGCTGTCTAAGGTATACCTAGAAAAATTTAAAAAGGGGTGACCTTAGACAGCGCTTTCACCAAAACTGCTGTCTAAGGTATACCAAAAAAATGTCAAAAAAGGTGAGGCTTAGAAAGCGCTTTTTCCAAAAGCGATGTCTAAGGTGTACCTTATAATGTCAAAAAGCGCTGTCTAAAGGTACCATAGACAGCGCTTTTCATTAAATAGACCCCCCTTTAGACAGCGCTTTTGGTATTACCCAAAGCGCTGTCTAAACCTATAGCAGCGCAGGTTTATACAGCGCTTAAAAGCGCTGTCTAAGGGCAAAAAAAAGCGCTGTCTAAGGTCTTTTTTGTGGTAGTGATGGTATGTAGTAGACATACTTTTAAAACAACTCTCATTTATTCAAACCCTAATATTTATTTTTCATATAACCACAAACACCTCATTTTGAAGACACTAATTGGTCTCTGCTTCGTTCTTTATTTTCACTCATAGTAGGAAAAGTCTTTATTGCAAAACATAGAGAATACATTCTTTTCTATTTTCTATTACTCGTTGTCGTTGGAGTCGGGTTCTAAAGCTATAAGGTAAGTTTTACACAGAGGAGTTTGTTTCTCATTATGATAATAAAGTTTTGATTTTTGGGGTTTTAGTATGTTTATTTTAAGTTTTTGGCATTATAGTTACCATGTTTGTTTATGTTGAAGAATATGACATTTGCATTAAGACTTGTTAAAGTTTTACTATCCATTGTTAAAATTTGTCGGCCTCTTTTGTAATGATTAACAATTTTGTAGATTATATGATAAATTAAATTGTAAAAAAAAATTGGTCTATAGTGCTTCTATCTAACAAAGTGGTTGATGATAGCGGTGTAGATCAATGTGATATTGATGTTGAGAATGAGTCATGCATTAGACGGAATGAGTTGAATACAAATGATCAAGATGAGGATCTTATAGCGGATGAGTCATATATCAGAAATGACCATAACGAGGGAATTTGGATCCATTCATCCGTCCGCATTGCTAAGACACAAGTAATTCATATTCCAACCAAGAAAAGAAAGAGATGTTAGTGAAAGAGGTAAAATTTGTTATATACTTGATTTCTTTATTATATTTGTTATATATTATTTCATATTTGTTATATATTAGTGAAAGAGCATTTTATTTTCATTTTTTACATGGTAATGTTATTTAGACTCCAACAAGATCCAAAACAAAGGATAAGCGGATTCCGGAGCATACCGAGTCCGTTGTTTCAAAAAAACAGGTACATCACAATTATATGATATTTATGCATAGAAAATGTTAAATTGGATATCTTATACTTCATCTAACAAATTATATGATATATAGCTGTTAATCTTACACTTGTTTAATCTTACAGTGGACATTGGTTGTTGGTCGCAATTAACCACAGCGGAGAGTCAACCCCATTATTACATGGAATTATGTGAAGGTATATTAATTATCACAAGTTTTATTATATTAGTGATGCTACTTGATAAAACTTAGGATTTATCCATATTTTCTTTTAATTGAATTACAATCTTTGTGTTTTCAGGACCTATAATGTAGATTTGAAGCAATGCTTTGGTTGAATGCAAAAGTATTAGTATAAGTAATATGTGCATTTGTAGAAAAAATGTAATGATTTGTAATTATAAATAGGTGTATATATAATTTTGGTTTGTAATTTTAAATATATATATTGGTTTGAATTGCCAATTGTTTTGCATATATAATTTTGGTGTAAATTGCCAATGGTTTGAATTGCCAATTTCTGAAAAAACTTGCTGGTTGAAAAACAGGTAAAATTCTGGTTAAAAAAACCTGGTAAAAATTGTGGTTTAAAAAAATTTATATAAAATTTTTCGTATACCTTAGACAGCGCTTCTGGAGAAAGCGCTGTCTAAGGTAGGGATTAGACAGCGCTTTTGACAAAATCGCTGTCTAAGGTAGGGCTTAGAAAACGCTTTTGACAAAAGCGCTGTCTAAGGTATACCTAGAAAAATTTAAAAAGGGTGACCTTAGACAGCGCTTTCACCAAAACTGCTGTCTAAGGTATACCAAAAAAATGTCAAAAAAGGTGAGGCTTAGAAAGCGCTTTTTCCAAAAGCGATGTCTAAGGTATACCTTATAATGTCAAAAAGCGCTGTCTAAAGGTACCATAGACAGCGCTTTTCATTAAATAGACCCCCCTTTAGACAGCGCTTTTGGTATTACCCAAAGCGCTGTCTAAACCTATAGCAGCGCAGGTTTATACAGCGCTTAAAAGCGCTGTCTAAGGGCAAAAAAAGCGCTGTCTAAGGTCTTTTTTGTGGTAGTGATGGTATGTAGTAGACATACTTTTAAAACAACTCTCATTTATTCAAACCCTAATATTTATTTTTCATATAACCACAAACACCTCATTTTGAAGACACTAATTGGTCTCTGCTTCGTTCTTTATTTTCACTCATAGTAGGAAAAGTCTTTATTGCAAAACATAGAGAATACATTCTTTTCTATTTTCTATTACTCGTTGTCGTTGGAGTCGGGTTCTAAAGCTATAAGGTAAGTTTTACACAGAGGAGTTTGTTTCTCATTATGATAATAAAGTTTTGATTTTTGGGGTTTTAGTATGTTTATTTTAAGTTTTTGGCATTATAGTTACCATGTTTGTTTATGTTGAAGAATATGACATTTGCATTAAGACTTGTTAAAGTTTTACTATCCATTGTTAAAATTTGTCGGCCTCTTTTGTAATGATTAACAATTTTGTAGATTATATGATAAATTAAATTGTAAAAAAAAATTGGTCTATAGTGCTTCTATCTAACAAAGTGGTTGATGATAGCGGTGTAGATCAATGTGATATTGATGTTGAGAATGAGTCATGCATTAGACGGAATGAGTTGAATACAAATGATCAAGATGAGGATCTTATAGCGGATGAGTCATATATCAGAAATGACCATAACGAGGGAATTTGGATCCATTCATCCGTCCGCATTGCTAAGACACAAGTAATTCATATTCCAACCAAGAAAAGAAAGAGATGTTAGTGAAAGAGGTAAAATTTGTTATATACTTGATTTCTTTATTATATTTGTTATATATTATGTCATATTTGTTATATATTAGTGAAAGAGCATTTTATTTTCATTTTTTACATGGTAATGTTATTTAGACTCCAACAAGATCCAAAACAAAGGATAAGCGGATTCCGGAGCATACCGAGTCCGTTGTTTCAAAAAAACAGGTACATCACAATTATATGATATTTATGCATAGAAAATGTTAAATTGGATATCTTATACTTCATCTAACAAATTATATGATATATAGCTGTTAATCTTACACTTGTTTAATCTTACAGTGGACATTGGTTGTTGGTCGCAATTAACCACAGCGGAGAGTCAACCCCATTATTACATGGAATTATGTGAAGGTATATTAATTATCACATGTCTTATTATATTAGTGATGCTACTTGATAAAACTTAGGATTTATC
The DNA here is from genome assembly GCA_022829125.1 of Lathyrus tuberosus. Classification (NCBI taxonomy): domain Eukaryota; kingdom Viridiplantae; phylum Streptophyta; class Magnoliopsida; order Fabales; family Fabaceae; genus Lathyrus; species Lathyrus tuberosus. Next base: position 2,540,504 of record JALAZF010000477.1, read on the forward strand.
CATATTTTCTTTTAATTGAATTACAATCTTTGTGTTTTCAGGACCTATAATGTAGATTTGAAGCAATGCTTTGGTTGAATGCAAAAGTATTAGTATAAGTAATATGTGCATTTGTAGAAAAAATGTAATGATTTGTAATTATAAATAGGTGTATATATAATTTTGGTTTGTAATTTTAAATATATATATTGGTTTGAATTGCCAATTGTTTTGCATATATAATTTTGGTGTAAATTGCCAATGGTTTGAATTGCCAATTTCTGAAAAAACTTGCTGGTTGAAAAACAGGTAAAATTCTGGTTGAAAAAACCTGGTAAAAATTGTGGTTTAAAAAAATTTATATAAAATTTTTTGTATTCCATAGACAGCGCTTCTAGAGAAAGCGCTGTCTAAGGTAGGGATTAGACAGCGCTTTTGACAAAAGCGCTGTCTAAGGTAGGGCTTAGAAAGCGCTTTTGACAAAAGCGCTGTCTAAGGTATACCTAGAAAAATTCAAAAAGGTTGACCTTAGACAGCACTTTCACCAAAACCGCTGTCTAAGGTATACCAAAAAAATGTCAAAAAAGGTGAGGCTTAGAAAGCGTTTTTTCCAAAAGCGATGTCTAAGGTGTACCTTATAATGTCAAAAAGCGCTGTCTAAAGGTACCATAGATAGCGCTTTTCATTAAATAGACCCCCCTTTAGACAGCGCTTTTGGTATTACCCAAAGCGTTGTCTAAACCTATAGCAGCGCAGGTTTATACAGCGCTTAAAAGCGCTGTCTAAGGTCTTTTTTGTGGTAGTGATGGTATGTAGTAGACATACTTTTAAAACAACTCTCATTTATTCAAACCCTAATATTTATTTTTCATATAACCACAAACACCTCATTTTGAAGACACTAATTGGTCTCTGCTTCGTTCTTTATTTTCACTCATAGTAGGAAAAGTCTTTATTGCAAAACATAGAGAATACATTCTTTTCTATTTTCTATTACTCGTTGTCGTTGGAGTCGGGTTCTAAAGCTATAAGGTAAGTTTTACACAGAGGAGTTTGTTTCTCATTATGATAATAAAGTTTTGATTTTTGGGGTTTTAGTATGTTTATTTTAAGTTTTTGGCATTATAGTTACCATGTTTGTTTATGTTGAAGAATATGACATTTGCATTAAGACTTGTTAAAGTTTTACTATCCATTGTTAAAATTTGTCGGCCTCTTTTGTAATGATTAACAATTTTGTAGATTATATGATAAATTAAATTGTAAAAAAAAATTGGTCTATAGTGCTTCTATCTAACAAAGTGGTTGATGATAGCGGTGTAGATCAATGTGATATTGATGTTGAGAATGAGTCATGCATTAGACGGAATGAGTTGAATACAAATGATCAAGATGAGGATTTTATAGCGGATGAGTCATATATCAGAAATGACCATAACGAGGGAATTTGGATCCATTCATCCGTCCGCATTGCTAAGATACAAGTAATTCATATTCCAACCAAGAAAAGAAAGAGATGTTAGTGAAAGAGGTAAAATTTGTTATATACTTGATTTCTTTATTATATTTGTTATATATTATGTCATATTTGTTATATATTAGTGAAAGAGCATTTTATTTTCATTTTTTACATGGTAATGTTATTTAGACTCCAACAAGATCCAAAACAAAGGATAAGCGGATTCCGGAGCATACCGAGTCCGTTGTTTCAAAAAAACAGGTACATCACAATTATATGATATTTATGCATAGAAAATGTTAAATTGGATATCTTATACTTCATCTAACAAATTATATGATATATAGCTGTTAATCTTACACTTGTTTAATCTTACAGTGGACATTGGTTGTTGGTCGCAATTAACCACAGCGGAGAGTCAACCCCATTATTACATGGAATTATGTGAAGGTATATTAATTATCACATGTTTTATTATATTAGTGATGCTACTTGATAAAACTTAGGATTTATCCATATTTTCTTTTAATTGAATTACAATCTTTGTGTTTTCAGGACCTATAATGTAGATTTGAAGCAATGCTTTGGTTGAATGCAAAAGTATTAGTATAAGTAATATGTGCATTTGTAGAAAAAATGTAATGATTTGTAATTATAAATAGGTGTATATATAATTTTGGTTTGTAATTTTAAATATATATATTGGTTTGAATTGCCAATTGTTTTGCATATATAATTTTGGTGTAAATTGCCAATGGTTTGAATTGCCAATTTCTTAAAAAACTTGCTGGTTGAAAAACAGGTAAAATTCTGGTTGAAAAAACCTGGTAAAAATTGTGGTTTAAAAAAATTTATATAAAAGTTTTTGTATTCCATAGACAGCGCTTCTAGAGAAAGCGCTGTCTAAGGTAGGGATTAGACAGCGCTTTTGACAAAAGCGCTGTCTAAGGTAGGGCTTAGAAAGCGCTTTTGACAAAAGCGCTGTCTAAGGTATACCTAGAAAAATTCAAAAAGGTTGACCTTAGACAGCACTTTCACCAAAACCGCTGTCTAAGGTATACCAAAAAAATGTCAAAAAAGGTGAGGCTTAGAAAGCGTTTTTTCCAAAAGCGATGTCTAAGGTGTACCTTATAATGTCAAAAAGCGCTGTCTAAAGGTACCATAGATAGCGCTTTTCATTAAATAGACCCCCCTTTAGACAGCGCTTTTGGTATTACCCAAAGCGTTGTCTAAACCTATAGCAGCGCAGGTTTATACAGCGCTTAAAAGCGTTGTCTAAGGTCTTTTTTGTGGTAGTGATGGTATGTAGTAGACATACTTTTAAAACAACTCTCATTTATTCAAACCCTAATATTTATTTTTCATATAACCACAAACACCTCATTTTGAAGACACTAATTGGTCTCTGCTTCGTTCTTTATTTTCACTCATAGTAGGAAAAGTCTTTATTGCAAAACATAGAGAATACATTCTTTTCTATTTTCTATTACTCGTTGTCGTTGGAGTCGGGTTCTAAAGCTATAAGGTAAGTTTTACACAGAGGAGTTTGTTTCTCATTATGATAATAAAGTTTTGATTTTTGGGGTTTTAGTATGTTTATTTTAAGTTTTTGGCATTATAGTTACCATGTTTGTTTATGTTGAAGAATATGACATTTGCATTAAGACTTGTTAAAGTTTTACTATCCATTGTTAAAATTTGTCGGCCTCTTTTGTAATGATTAACAATTTTGTAGATTATATGATAAATTAAATTGTAAAAAAAAATTGGTCTATAGTGCTTCTATCTAACAAAGTGGTTGATGATAGCGGTGTAGATCAATGTGATATTGATGTTGAGAATGAGTCATGCATTAGACGGAATGAGTTGAATACAAATGATCAAGATGAGGATCTTATAGCGGATGAGTCATATATCAGAAATGACCATAACGAGGGAATTTGGATCCATTCATCCGTCCGCATTGCTAAGACACAAGTAATTCATATTCCAACCAAGAAAAGAAAGAGATGTTAGTGAAAGAGGTAAAATTTGTTATATACTTGATTTATTTATTATATTTGTTATATATTATGTCATATTTGTTATATATTAGTGAAAGAGCATTTTATTTTCATTTTTTACATGGTAATGTAATTTAGACTCTAACAAGATCCAAAACAAAGGATAAGCGGATTCCGGAGCATACCGAGTCCGTTGTTTCAAAAAAACAGGTACATCACAATTATATGATATTTATGCATAGAAAATGTTAAATTGGATATCTTATACTTCATCTAACAAATTATATGATATATAGCTGTTAATCTTACACTAGTTTAATCTTACAGTGGACATTGGTTGTTGGTCGCAATTAACCACGGCGGAGAGTCAACCCCATTATTACATGGAATTATGTGAAGGTATATTAATTATCACATGTTTTATTATATTAGTGATGCTACTTGATAAAACTTAGGATTTATCCATATTTTCTTTTAATTGAATTACAATCTTTGTGTTTTCAGGACCTATAATGTAGATTTGAAGCAATGCTTTGGTTGAATGCAAAAGTATTAGTATAAGTAATATGTGCATTTGTAGAAAAAATGTAATGATTTGTAATTATAAATAGGTGTATATATAATTTTGGTTTGTAATTTTAAATATATATATTGGTTTGAATTGCCAATTGTTTTGCATATATAATTTTGGTGTAAATTGCCAATGGTTTGAATTGCCAATTTCTGAAAAAACTTGCTGGTTGAAAAACAGGTAAAATTCTGGTTGAAAAAACCTGGTAAAAATTGTGGTTTAAAAAAATTTATATAAAATTTTTTGTATTCCATAGACAACGCTTCTGGAGAAAGCGCTGTCTAAGGTAGGGATTAGACAGCGCTTTTGACAAAAGCGTTGTCTAAGGTAGGGCTTAGAAAGCGCTTTTGACAAAAGCGCTGTCTAAGGTATACCTAGAAAAATTCAAAAAGGTTGACCTTAGACAGCGCTTTCACCAAAACCGCTGTCTAAGGTATACCAAAAAAATGTCAAAAAGGTGAGGCTTAGAAAGCGTTTTTTCCAAAAGCGATGTCTAAGGTGTACCTTATAATGTCAAAAAGCGCTGTCTAAAGGTACCATAGATAGCGCTTTTCATTAAATAGACCCCCCTTTAGACAGCGCTTTTGGTATTACCCAAAGCGTTGTCTAAACCTATAGCAGCGCAGGTTTATACAGCGCTTAAAAGCGCTGTCTAAGGTCTTTTTTGTGGTAGTGATGGTATGTAGTAGACATACTTTTAAAACAACTCTCATTTATTCAAACCCTAATATTTATTTTTCATATAACCACAAACACCTCATTTTGAAGACACTAATTGGTCTCTGCTTCGTTCTTTATTTTCACTCATAGTAGGAAAAGTCTTTATTGCAAAACATAGAGAATACATTCTTTTCTATTTTCTATTACTCGTTGTCGTTGGAGTCGGGTTCTAAAGCTATAAGGTAAGTTTTACACAGAGGAGTTTGTTTCTCATTATGATAATAAAGTTTTGATTTTTGGGGTTTTAGTATGTTTATTTTAAGTTTTTGGCATTATAGTTACCATGTTTGTTTATGTTGAAGAATATGACATTTGCATTAAGACTTGTTAAAGTTTTACTATCCATTGTTAAAATTTGTCGGCCTCTTTTGTAATGATTAACAATTTTGTAGATTATATGATAAATTAAATTGTAAAAAAAAATTGGTCTATAGTGCTTCTATCTAACAAAGTGGTTGATGATAGCGGTGTAGATCAATGTGATATTGATGTTGAGAATGAGTCATGCATTAGACGGAATGAGTTGAATACAAATGATCAAGATGAGGATTTTATAGCGGATGAGTCATATATCAGAAATGACCATAACGAGGGAATTTGGATCCATTCATCCGTCCGCATTGCTAAGATACAAGTAATTCATATTCCAACCAAGAAAAGAAAGAGATGTTAGTGAAAGAGGTAAAATTTGTTATATACTTGATTTCTTTATTATATTTGTTATATATTATGTCATATTTGTTATATATTAGTGAAAGAGCATTTTATTTTCATTTTTTACATGGTAATGTTATTTAGACTCCAACAAGATCCAAAACAAAGGATAAGCGGATTCCGGAGCATACCGAGTCCGTTGTTTCAAAAAAACAGGTACATCACAATTATATGATATTTATGCATAGAAAATGTTAAATTGGATATCTTATACTTCATCTAACAAATTATATGATATATAGCTGTTAATCTTACACTTGTTTAATCTTACAGTGGACATTGGTTGTTGGTCGCAATTAACCACAGCGGAGAGTCAACCCCATTATTACATGGAATTATGTGAAGGTATATTAATTATCACATGTTTTATTATATTAGTGATGCTACTTGATAAAACTTAGGATTTATCCATATTTTCTTTTAATTGAATTACAATCTTTGTGTTTTCAGGACCTATAATGTAGATTTGAAGCAATGCTTTGGTTGAATGCAAAAGTATTAGTATAAGTAATATGTGCATTTGTAGAAAAAATGTAATGATTTGTAATTATAAATAGGTGTATATATAATTTTGGTTTGTAATTTTAAATATATATATTGGTTTGAATTGCCAATTGTTTTGCATATATAATTTTGGTGTAAATTGCCAATGGTTTGAATTGCCAATTTCTTAAAAAACTTGCTGGTTGAAAAACAGGTAAAATTCTGGTTGAAAAAACCTGGTAAAAATTGTGGTTTAAAAAAATTTATATAAAATTTTTTGTATTCCATAGACAGCGCTTCTAGAGAAAGCGCTGTCTAAGGTAGGGATTAGACAGCGCTTTTGACAAAAGCGTTGTCTAAGGTAGGGCTTAGAAAGCGCTTTTGACAAAAGCGCTGTCTAAGGTATACCTAGAAAAATTCAAAAAGGTTGACCTTAGACAGCACTTTCACCAAAACCGCTGTCTAAGGTATACCAAAAAAATGTCAAAAAAGGTGAGGCTTAGAAAGCGTTTTTTCCAAAAGCGATGTCTAAGGTGTACCTTATAATGTCAAAAAGCGCTGTCTAAAGGTACCATAGATAGCGCTTTTCATTAAATAGACCCCCCTTTAGACAGCGCTTTTGGTATTACCCAAAGCGTTGTCTAAACCTATAGCAGCGCAGGTTTATACAGCGCTTAAAAGCGTTGTCTAAGGTCCTTTTTGTGGTAGTGATGGTATGTAGTAGACATACTTTTAAAACAACTCTCATTTATTCAAACCCTAATATTTATTTTTCATATAACCACAAACACCTCATTTTGAAGACACTAATTGGTCTCTGCTTCGTTCTTTATTTTCACTCATAGTAGGAAAAGTCTTTATTGCAAAACATAGAGAATACATTCTTTTCTATTTTCTATTACTCGTTGTCGTTGGAGTCGGGTTCTAAAGCTATAAGGTAAGTTTTACACAGAGGAGTTTGTTTCTCATTATGATAATAAAGTTTTGATTTTTGGGGTTTTAGTATGTTTATTTTAAGTTTTTGGCATTATAGTTACCATGTTTGTTTATGTTGAAGAATATGACATTTGCATTAAGACTTGTTAAAGTTTTACTATCCATTGTTAAAATTTGTCGGCCTCTTTTGTAATGATTAACAATTTTGTAGATTATATGATAAATTAAATTGTAAAAAAAAATTGGTCTATAGTGCTTCTATCTAACAAAGTGGTTGATGATAGCGGTGTAGATCAATGTGATATTGATGTTGAGAATGAGTCATGCATTAGACGGAATGAGTTGAATACAAATGATCAAGATGAGGATCTTATAGCGGATGAGTCATATATCAGAAATGACCATAACGAGGGAATTTGGATCCATTCATCCGTCCGCATTGCTAAGACATAAGTAATTCATATTCCAACCAAGAAAAGAAAGAGATGTTAGTGAAAGAGGTAAAATTTGTTATATACTTGATTTATTTATTATATTTGTTATATATTATGTCATATTTGTTATATATTAGTGAAAGAGCATTTTATTTTCATTTTTTACATGGTAATGTAATTTAGACTCCAACAAGATCCAAAACAAAGGATAAGCGGATTCCGGAGCATACCGAGTCCGTTGTTTCAAAAAAACAGGTACATCACAATTATATGATATTTATGCATAGAAAATGTTAAATTGGATATCTTATACTTCATCTAACAAATTATATGATATATAGCTGTTAATCTTACACTTGTTTAATCTTACAGTGGACATTGGTTGTTGGTCGCAATTAACCACGGCGGAGAGTCAACCCCATTATTACATGGAATTATGTGAAGGTATATTAATTATCACATGTTTTATTATATTAGTGATGCTACTTGATAAAACTTAGGATTTATCCATATTTTCTTTTAATTGAATTACAATCTTTGTGTTTTCAGGACCTATAATGTAGATTTGAAGCAATGCTTTGGTTGAATGCAAAAGTATTAGTATAAGTAATATGTGCATTTGTAGAAAAAATGTAATGATTTGTAATTATAAATAGGTGTATATATAATTTTGGTTTGTAATTTTAAATATATATATTGGTTTGAATTGCCAATTGTTTTGCATATATAATTTTGGTGTAAATTGCCAATGGTTTGAATTGCCAATTTCTGAAAAAACTTGCTGGTTGAAAAACAGGTAAAATTCTGGTTGAAAAAACCTGGTAAAAATTGTGGTTTAAAAAAATTTATATAAAATTTTTTGTATTCCATAGACAACGCTTCTGGAGAAAGCGCTGTCTAAGGTAGGGATTAGACAGCGCTTTTGACAAAAGCGTTGTCTAAGGTAGGGCTTAGAAAGCGCTTTTGACAAAAGCGCTGTCTAAGGTATACCTAGAAAAATTCAAAAAGGTTGACCTTAGACAGCGCTTTCACCAAAACCGCTGTCTAAGGTATACCAAAAAAATGTCAAAAAGGTGAGGCTTAGAAAGCGTTTTTTCCAAAAGCGATGTCTAAGGTGTACCTTATAATGTCAAAAAGAGGTGTCTAAAGGTACCATAGATAGCGCTTTTCATTAAATAGACCCCCCTTTAGACAGCGCTTTTGGTATTACCCAAAGCGTTGTCTAAACCTATAGCAGCGCAGGTTTATACAGCGCTTAAAAGCGCTGTCTAAGGTCTTTTTTGTGGTAGTGATGGTATGTAGTAGACATACTTTTAAAACAACTCTCATTTATTCAAACCCTAATATTTATTTTTCATATAACCACAAACACCTCATTTTGAAGACACTAATTGGTCTCTGCTTCGTTCTTTATTTTCACTCATAGTAGGAAAAGTCTTTATTGCAAAACATAGAGAATACATTCTTTTCTATTTTCTATTACTCGTTGTCGTTGGAGTCGGGTTCTAAAGCTATAAGGTAAGTTTTACACAGAGGAGTTTGTTTCTCATTATGATAATAAAGTTTTGATTTTTGGGGTTTTAGTATGTTTATTTTAAGTTTTTGGCATTATAGTTACCATGTTTGTTTATGTTGAAGAATATGACATTTGCATTAAGACTTGTTAAAGTTTTACTATCCATTGTTAAAATTTGTCGGCCTCTTTTGTAATGATTAACAATTTTGTAGATTATATGATAAATTAAATTGTAAAAAAAAATTGGTCTATAGTGCTTCTATCTAACAAAGTGGTTGATGATAGCGGTGTAGATCAATGTGATATTGATGTTGAGAATGAGTCATGCATTAGACGGAATGAGTTGAATACAAATGATCAAGATGAGGATTTTATAGCGGATGAGTCATATATCAGAAATGACCATAACGAGGGAATTTGGATCCATTCATCCGTCCGCATTGCTAAGATACAAGTAATTCATATTCCAACCAAGAAAAGAAAGAGATGTTAGTGAAAGAGGTAAAATTTGTTATATACTTGATTTCTTTATTATATTTGTTATATATTATGTCATATTTGTTATATATTAGTGAAAGAGCATTTTATTTTCATTTTTTACATGGTAATGTTATTTAGACTCCAACAAGATCCAAAACAAAGGATAAGCGGATTCCGGAGCATACCGAGTCCGTTGTTTCAAAAAAACAGGTACATCACAATTATATGATATTTATGCATAGAAAATGTTAAATTGGATATCTTATACTTCATCTAACAAATTATATGATATATAGCTGTTAATCTTACACTTGTTTAATCTTACAGTGGACATTGGTTGTTGGTCGCAATTAACCACAGCGGAGAGTCAACCCCATTATTACATGGAATTATGTGAAGGTATATTAATTATCACATGTTTTATTATATTAGTGATGCTACTTGATAAAACTTAGGATTTATCCATATTTTCTTTTAATTGAATTACAATCTTTGTGTTTTCAGGACCTATAATGTAGATTTGAAGCAATGCTTTGGTTGAATGCAAAAGTATTAGTATAAGTAATATGTGCATTTGTAGAAAAAATGTAATGATTTGTAATTATAAATAGGTGTATATATAATTTTGGTTTGTAATTTTAAATATATATATTGGTTTGAATTGCCAATTGTTTTGCATATATAATTTTGGTGTAAATTGCCAATGGTTTGAATTGCCAATTTCTTAAAAAACTTGCTGGTTGAAAAACAGGTAAAATTCTGGTTGAAAAAACCTGGTAAAAATTGTGGTTTAAAAAAATTTATATAAAATTTTTTGTATTCCATAGACAGCGCTTCTAGAGAAAGCGCTGTCTAAGGTAGGGATTAGACAGCGCTTTTGACAAAAGCGCTGTCTAAGGTAGGGCTTAGAAAGCGCTTTTGACAAAAGCGCTGTCTAAGGTATACCTAGAAAAATTCAAAAAGGTTGACCTTAGACAGCACTTTCACCAAAACCGCTGTCTAAGGTATACCAAAAAAATGTCAAAAAAGGTGAGGCTTAGAAAGCGTTTTTTCCAAAAGCGATGTCTAAGGTGTACCTTATAATGTCAAAAAGCGCTGTCTAAAGGTACCATAGATAGCGCTTTTCATTAAATAGACCCCCCTTTAGACAGCGCTTTTGGTATTACCCAAAGCGTTGTCTAAACCTATAGCAGCGCAGGTTTATACAGCGCTTAAAAGCGTTGTCTAAGGTCTTTTTTGTGGTAGTGATGGTATGTAGTAGACATACTTTTAAAACAACTCTCATTTATTCAAACCCTAATATTTATTTTTCATATAACCACAAACACCTCATTTTGAAGACACTAATTGGTCTCTGCTTCGTTCTTTATTTTCACTCATAGTAGGAAAAGTCTTTATTGCAAAACATAGAGAATACATTCTTTTCTATTTTCTATTACTCGTTGTCGTTGGAGTCGGGTTCTAAAGCTATAAGGTAAGTTTTACACAGAGGAGTTTGTTTCTCATTATGATAATAAAGTTTTGATTTTTGGGGTTTTAGTATGTTTATTTTAAGTTTTTGGCATTATAGTTACCATGTTTGTTTATGTTGAAGAATATGACATTTGCATTAAGACTTGTTAAAGTTTTACTATCCATTGTTAAAATTTGTCGGCCTCTTTTGTAATGATTAACAATTTTGTAGATTATATGATAAATTAAATTGTAAAAAAAAATTGGTCTATAGTGCTTCTATCTAACAAAGTGGTTGATGATAGCGGTGTAGATCAATGTGATATTGATGTTGAGAATGAGTCATGCATTAGACGGAATGAGTTGAATACAAATGATCAAGATGAGGATCTTATAGCGGATGAGTCATATATCAGAAATGACCATAACGAGGGAATTTGGATCCATTCATCCGTCCGCATTGCTAAGACATAAGTAATTCATATTCCAACCAAGAAAAGAAAGAGATGTTAGTGAAAGAGGTAAAATTTGTTATATACTTGATTTATTTATTATATTTGTTATATATTATGTCATATTTGTTATATATTAGTGAAAGAGCATTTTATTTTCATTTTTTACATGGTAATGTAATTTAGACTCCAACAAGATCCAAAACAAAGGATAAGCGGATTCCGGAGCATACCGAGTCCGTTGTTTCAAAAAAACAGGTACATCACAATTATATGATATTTATGCATAGAAAATGTTAAATTGGATATCTTATACTTCATCTAACAAATTATATGATATATAGCTGTTAATCTTACACTTGTTTAATCTTACAGTGGACATTGGTTGTTGGTCGCAATTAACCACGGCGGAGAGTCAACCCCATTATTACATGGAATTATGTGAAGGTATATTAATTATCACATGTTTTATTATATTAGTGATGCTACTTGATAAAACTTAGGATTTATCCATATTTTCTTTTAATTGAATTACAATCTTTGTGTTTTCAGGACCTATAATGTAGATTTGAAGCAATGCTTTGGTTGAATGCAAAAGTATTAGTATAAGTAATATGTGCATTTGTAGAAAAAATGTAATGATTTGTAATTATAAATAGGTGTATATATAATTTTGGTTTGTAATTTTAAATATATATATTGGTTTGAATTGCCAATTGTTTTGCATATATAATTTTGGTGTAAATTGCCAATGGTTTGAATTGCCAATTTCTGAAAAAACTTGCTGGTTGAAAAACAGGTAAAATTCTGGTTGAAAAAACCTGGTAAAAATTGTGGTTTAAAAAAATTTATATAAAATTTTTTGTATTCCATAGACAACGCTTCTGGAGAAAGCGCTGTCTAAGGTAGGGATTAGACAGCGCTTTTGACAAAAGCGTTGTCTAAGGTAGGGCTTAGAAAGCGCTTTTGACAAAAGCGCTGTCTAAGGTATACCTAGAAAAATTCAAAAAGGTTGACCTTAGACAGCGCTTTCACCAAAACCGCTGTCTAAGGTATACCAAAAAAATGTCAAAAAGGTGAGGCTTAGAAAGCGTTTTTTCCAAAAGCGATGTCTAAGGTGTACCTTATAATGTCAAAAAGCGCTGTCTAAAGGTACCATAGATAGCGCTTTTCATTAAATAGACCCCCCTTTAGACAGCGCTTTTGGTATTACCCAAAGCGTTGTCTAAACCTATAGCAGCGCAGGTTTATACAGCGCTTAAAAGCGCTGTCTAAGGTCTTTTTTGTGGTAGTGATGGTATGTAGTAGACATACTTTTAAAACAACTCTCATTTATTCAAACCCTAATATTTATTTTTCATATAACCACAAACACCTCATTTTGAAGACACTAATTGGTCTCTGCTTCGTTCTTTATTTTCACTCATAGTAGGAAAAGTCTTTATTGCAAAACATAGAGAATACATTCTTTTCTATTTTCTATTACTCGTTGTCGTTGGAGTCGGGTTCTAAAGCTATAAGGTAAGTTTTACACAGAGGAGTTTGTTTCTCATTATGATAATAAAGTTTTGATTTTTGGGGTTTTAGTATGTTTATTTTAAGTTTTTGGCATTATAGTTACCATGTTTGTTTATGTTGAAGAATATGACATTTGCATTAAGACTTGTTAAAGTTTTACTATCCATTGTTAAAATTTGTCGGCCTCTTTTGTAATGATTAACAATTTTGTAGATTATATGATAAATTAAATTGTAAAAAAAAATTGGTCTATAGTGCTTCTATCTAACAAAGTGGTTGATGATAGCGGTGTAGATCAATGTGATATTGATGTTGAGAATGAGTCATGCATTAGACGGAATGAGTTGAATACAAATGATCAAGATGAGGATCTTATAGCGGATGAGTCAAATATCAGAAATGACCATAACGAGGGAATTTGGATCCATTCATCCGTCCGCATTGCTAAGACACAAGTAATTCATATTCCAACCAAGAAAAGAAAGAGATGTTAGTGAAAGAGGTAAAATTTGTTATATACTTGATTTCTTTATTATATTTGTTATATATTATGTCATATTTGTTATATATTAGTGAAAGAGCATTTTATTTTCATTTTTTACATGGTAATGTTATTTAGACTCCAACAAGATCCAAAACAAAGGATAAGCGGATTCCGGAGCATACCGAGTCCGTTGTTTCAAAAAAATAGGTACATCACAATTATATGATATTTATGCATAGAAAATGTTAAATTGGATATCTTATACTTCATCTAACAAATTATATGATATATAGCTGTTAATCTTACACTTGTTTAATCTTACAGTGGACATTGGTTGTTGGTCGCAATTAACCACAGCGGAGAGTCAACCCCATTATTACATGGAATTATGTGAAGGTATATTAATTATCACATGTTTTATTATATTAGTGATGCTACTTGATAAAACTTAGGATTTATCCATATTTTCTTTTAATTGAATTACAATCTTTGTGTTTTCAGGACCTATAATGTAGATTTGAAGCAATGCTTTGGTTGAATGCAAAAGTATTAGTATAAGTAATATGTGCATTTGTAGAAAAAATGTAATGATTTGTAATTATAAATAGGTGTATATATAATTTTGGTTTGTAATTTTAAATATATATATTGGTTTGAATTGCCAATTGTTTTGCATATATAATTTTGGTGTAAATTGCCAATGGTTTGAATTGCCAATTTCTGAAAAAACTTGCTGGTTGAAAAACAGGTAAAATTCTAGTTGAAAAAACCTGGTAAAAATTGTGGTTTAAAAAAATTTATATAAAATTTTTCGTATACCTTAGACAGCGCTTCTAGAGAAAGCGCTGTCTAAGGTAGGGATTAGACAGCGCTTTTGACAAAAGCGCTGTCTAAGGTAGGGCTTAGAAAGCGCTTTTGACAAAAGCGCTGCCTAAGGTATACCTAGAAAAATTCAAAAAGGTTGACCTTAGACAGCGCTTTCACCAAAACCGCTGTCTAAGGTATACCAAAAAAATGTAAAAAAAGGTGAGGCTTAGAAAGCGCTTTTTCCAAAAGCGATGTCTAAGGTGTACCTTATAATGTCAAAAAGCGTTGTCTAAAGGTACCATAGACAACGCTTTTCATTAAATAGACCCCCCTTTAGACAGCGCTTTTGGTATTACCCAAAGCGCTGTCTAAACCTATAGCAGCGCAGGTTTATACAGCGCTTAAAAGCGCTGTCTAAGGGCAAAAAAAGCGCTGTCTAAGGTCTTTTTTGTGGTAGTGATGGTATGTAGTAGACATACTTTTAAAACAACTCTCATTTATTCAAACCCTAATATTTATTTTTCATATAACCACAAACACCTCATTTTGAAGACACTAATTGGTATCTGCTTCGTTCTTTATTTCCACTCATAGTAGGAAAAGTCTTTATTGCAAAACATAGAGAATACATTCTTTTCTATTTTCTATTACTCGTTGTCGTTGGAGTCGGGTTCTAAAGCTATAAGGTAAGTTTTACACAGAGGACTTTGTTTCTCATTATAATAATAAAGTTTTGATTTTTGGGGTTTTAGTATGTTTATTTTAGGTTTTTGGCATTATAGTTACCATGTTTGTTTATGTTGAAGAATATGACATTTGCATTAAGACTTGTTAAAGTTTTACTATCCATTGTTAAAATTTGTCGGCCTCTTTTGTAATGATTAACAATTTTGTAGATTATATGATAAATTAAATTGTAAAAAAAAATTGGTCTATAGTGCTTCTATCTAACAAAGTGGTTGATGATAGCGGTGTAGATCAATGTGATATTGATGTTGAGAATGAGTCATGCATTAGACGGAATGAGTTGAATACAAATGATCAAGATGAGGATCTTATAGCGGATGAGTCATATATCAGAAATGACCATAACGAGGGAATTTGGATCCATTCATCCGTCCGCATTGCTAAGACACAAGTAATTCATATTCCAACCAAGAAAAGAAAGAGATGTTAGTGAAAGAGGTAAAATTTGTTATATACTTGATTTCTTTATTATATTTGTTATATATTATGTCATATTTGTTATATATTAGTGAAAGAGCATTTTATTTTCATTTTTTACATGGTAATGTTATTTAGACTCCAACAAGATCCAAAACAAAGGATAAGCGGATTCCGGAGCATACCGAGTCCGTTGTTTCAAAAAAACAGGTACATCACAATTATATGATATTTATGCATAGAAAATGTTAAATTGGATATCTTATACTTCATCTAACAAATTATATGATATATAGCTGTTAATCTTACACTTGTTTAATCTTACAGTGGACATTGGTTGTTGGTCGCAATTAACCACAGCGGAGAGTCAACCCCATTATTACATGGAATTATGTGAAGGTATATTAATTATCACATGTTTTATTATATTAGTGATGCTACTTGATAAAACTTAGGATTTATCCATATTTTCTTTTAATTGAATTACAATCTTTGTGTTTTCAGGACCTATAATGTAGATTTGAAGCAATGCTTTGGTTGAACGCAAAAGTATTAGTATAAGTAATATGTGCATTTGTAGAAAAAATGTAATGATTTGTAATTATAAATAGGTGTATATATAATTTTGGTTTGTAATTTTAAATATATATATTGGTTTGAATTGCCAATTGTTTTGCATATATAATTTTGGTGTAAATTGCCAATGGTTTGAATTGCCAATTTCTGAAAAAACTTGCTGGTTGAAAAACAGGTAAAATTCTGGTTGAAAAAACCTGGTAAAAATTGTGGTTTAAAAAAATTTATATAAAATTTTTCGTATACCTTAGACAGCGCTTCTGGAGAAAGCGCTGTCTAAGGTAGGGATTAGACAGCGCTTTTGACAAAAGCGCTGTCTAAGGTAAGGCTTAGAAAGCGCTTTTGACAAAAGCGCTGCCTAAGGTATACCTAGAAAAATTCAAAAAGGTTGACCTTAGACAGCGCTTTCACCAAAACCGCTGTCTAAGGTATACCAAAAAAATGTAAAAAAAGGTGAGGCTTAGAAAGCGCTTTTTCCAAAAGCGATGTCTAAGGTGTACCTTATAATGTCAAAAAGCGCTGTCTAAAGGTACCATAGATAGCGCTTTTCATTAAATAGACCCCCCTTTAGACAGCGCTTTTGGTATTACCCAAAGCGTTGTCTAAACCTATAGCAGCGCAGGTTTATACAGCGCTTAAAAGCGCTGTCTAAGGTCTTTTTTGTGGTAGTGATGGTATGTAGTAGACATACTTTTAAAACAACTCTCATTTATTCAAACCCTAATATTTATTTTTCATATAACCACAAACACCTCATTTTGAAGACACTAATTGGTCTCTGCTTCGTTCTTTATTTTCACTCATAGTAGGAAAAGTCTTTATTGCAAAACATAGAGAATACATTCTTTTCTATTTTCTATTACTCGTTGTCGTTGGAGTCGGGTTCTAAAGCTATAAGGTAAGTTTTACACAGAGGAGTTTGTTTCTCATTATGATAATAAAGTTTTGATTTTTGGGGTTTTAGTATGTTTATTTTAAGTTTTTGGCATTATAGTTACCATGTTTGTTTATGTTGAAGAATATGACATTTGCATTAAGACTTGTTAAAGTTTTACTATCCATTGTTAAAATTTGTCGGCCTCTTTTGTAATGATTAACAATTTTGTAGATTATATGATAAATTAAATTGTAAAAAAAAATTGGTCTATAGTGCTTCTATCTAACAAAGTGGTTGATGATAGCGGTGTAGATCAATGTGATATTGATGTTGAGAATGAGTCATGCATTAGACGGAATGAGTTGAATACAAATGATCAAGATGAGGATCTTATAGCGGATGAGTCATATATCAGAAATGACCATAACGAGGGAATTTGGATCCATTCATCCGTCCGCATTGCTAAGACACAAGTAATTCATATTCCAACCAAGAAAAGAAAGAGATGTTAGTGAAAGAGGTAAAATTTGTTATATACTTGATTTATTTATTATATTTGTTATATATTATGTCATATTTGTTATATATTAGTGAAAGAGCATTTTATTTTCATTTTTTACATGGTAATGTTATTTAGACTCCAACAAGATCCAAAACAAAGGATAAGCGGATTCCGGAGCATACCGAGTCCGTTGTTTCAAAAAAATAGGTACATCACAATTATATGATATTTATGCATAGAAAATGTTAAATTGGATATCTTATACTTCATCTAACAAATTATATGATATATAGCTGTTAATCTTACACTTGTTTAATCTTACAGTGGACATTGGTTGTTGGTCGCAATTAACCACAGCGGAGAGTCAACCCCATTATTACATGGAATTATGTGAAGGTATATTAATTATCACATGTTTTATTATATTAGTGATGCTACTTGATAAAACTTAGGATTTATCCATATTTTCTTTTAATTGAATTACAATCTTTGTGTTTTCAGGACCTATAATGTAGATTTGAAGCAATGCTTTGGTTGAATGCAAAAGTATTAGTATAAGTAATATGTGCATTTGTAGAAAAAATGTAATGATTTGTAATTATAAATAGGTGTATATATAATTTTGGTTTGTAATTTTAAATATATATATTGGTTTGAATTGCCAATTGTTTTGCATATATAATTTTGGTGTAAATTGCCAATGGTTTGAATTGCCAATTTCTGAAAAAACTTGCTGGTTGAAAAACAGGTAAAATTCTGGTTGAAAAAACCTGGTAAAAATTGTGGTTTAAAAAAATTTATATAAAATTTTTTGTATTCCATAGACAACGCTTCTGGAGAAAGCGCTGTCTAAGGTAGGGATTAGACAGCGCTTTTGACAAAAGCGCTGTCTAAGGTAGGGCTTAGAAAGCGCTTTTGACAAAAGCGCTGTCTAAGGTATACCTAGAAAAATTCAAAAAGGTTGACCTTAGACAGCGCTTTCACCAAAACCGCTGTCTAAGGTATACCAAAAAAATGTCAAAAAAGGTGAGGCTTAGAAAGCGTTTTTTCCAAAAGCGATGTCTAAGGTGTACCTTATAATGTCAAAAAGCGCTGTCTAAAGGTACCATAGACAGCGCTTTTCATTAAATAGACCCCCCTTTAGACAGCGCTTTTGGTATTACCCAAAGCGCTGTCTAAACCTATAGCAGCGCAGGTTTATACAGCGCTTAAAAGCGCTGTCTAAGGGCAAAAAAAGCGCTGTCTAAGGTCTTTTTTGTGGTAGTGATGGTATGTAGTAGACATACTTTTAAAACAACTCTCATTTATTCAAACCCTAATATTTATTTTTCATATAACCACAAACACCTCATTTTGAAGACATTAATTGGTCTCTGCTTCGTTCTTTATTTTCACTCATAGTAGGAAAAGTCTTTATTGCAAAACATAGAGAATACATTCTTTTCTATTTTCTATTACTCGTTGTCGTTGGAGTCGGGTTCTAAAGCTATAAGGTAAGTTTTACACAGAGGAGTTTGTTTCTCATTATGATAATAAAGTTTTGATTTTTGGGGTTTTAGTATGTTTATTTTAAGTTTTTGGCATTATAGTTACCATGTTTGTTTATGTTGAAGAATATGACATTTGCATTAAGACTTGTTAAAGTTTTACTATCCATTGTTAAAATTTGTCGGCCTCTTTTGTAATGATTAACAATTTTGTAGATTATATGATAAATTAAATTGTAAAAAAAAATTGGTCTATAGTGCTTCTATCTAACAAAGTGGTTGATGATAGCGGTGTAGATCAATGTGATATTGATGTTGAGAATGAGTCATGCATTAGACGGAATGAGTTGAATACAAATGATCAAGATGAGGATCTTATAGCGGATGAGTCATATATCAGAAATGACCATAACGAGGGAATTTGGATCCATTCATTCGTCCGCATTGCTAAGACACAAGTAATTCATATTCCAACCAAGAAAAGAAAGAGATGTTAGTGAAAGAGGTAAAATTTGTTATATACTTGATTTCTTTATTATATTTGTTATATATTATGTCATATTTGTTATATATTAGTGAAAGAGCATTTTATTTTCATTTTTTACATGGTAATGTTATTTAGACTCCAACAAGATCCAAAACAAAGGATAAGCGGATTCCGGAGCATACCGAGTCCGTTGTTTCAAAAAAATAGGTACATCACAATTATATGATATTTATGCATAGAAAATGTTAAATTGGATATCTTATACTTCATCTAACAAATTATATGATATATAGCTGTTAATCTTACACTTGTTTAATCTTACAGTGGACATTGGTTGTTGGTCGCAATTAACCACAGCGGAGAGTCAACCCCATTATTACATGGAATTATGTGAAGGTATATTAATTATCACATGTTTTATTATATTAGTGATGCTACTTGATAAAACTTAGGATTTATCCATATTTTCTTTTAATTGAATTACAATCTTTGTGTTTTCAGGACCTATAATGTAGATTTGAAGCAATGCTTTGGTTGAATGCAAAAGTATTAGTATAAGTAATATGTGCATTTGTAGAAAAAATGTAATGATTTGTAATTATAAATAGGTGTATATATAATTTTGGTTTGTAATTTTAAATATATATATTGGTTTGAATTGCCAATTGTTTTGCATATATAATTTTGGTGTAAATTGCCAATGGTTTGAATTGCCAATTTCTGAAAAAACTTGCTGGTTGAAAAACAGGTAAAATTCTAGTTGAAAAAACCTGGTAAAAATTGTGGTTTAAAAAAATTTATATAAAATTTTTCGTATACCTTAGACAGCGCTTCTTGAGAAAGCGCTGTCTAAGGTAGGGATTAGACAGCGCTTTTGACAAAAGCACTGTCTAAGGTAGGGCTTAGAAAGCGCTTTTGACAAAAGCGCTGCCTAAGGTATACCTAGAAAAATTCAAAAAGGTTGACCTTAGACAGCGCTTTCACCAAAACCGTTGTCTAAGGAATACCAAAAAAATGTAAAAAAAGGTGAGGCTTAGAAAGCGCTTTTTCCAAAAGCGATGTCTAAGGTGTACCTTATAATGTCAAAAAGCGCTGTCTAAAGGTACCATAGACAACGCTTTTCATTAAATAGACCCCCCTTTAGACAGCGCTTTTGGTATTACCCAAAGCGCTGTCTAAACCTATAGCAGCGCAGGTTTATACAGCGCTTAAAAGCGCTGTCTAAGGGCAAAAAAAGCGCTGTCTAAGGTCTTTTTTGTGGTAGTGATGGTATGTAGTAGACATACTTTTAAAACAACTCTCATTTATTCAAACCCTAATATTTATTTTTCATATAACCACAAACACCTCATTTTGAAGACACTAATTGGTATCTGCTTCGTTCTTTATTTTCACTCATAGTAGGAAAAGTCTTTATTGCAAAACATAGAGAATACATTCTTTTCTATTTTCTATTACTCGTTGTCGTTGGAGTCGGGTTCTAAAGCTATAAGGTAAGTTTTACACAGAGGACTTTGTTTCTCATTATAATAATAAAGTTTTGATTTTTGGGGTTTTAGTATGTTTATTTTAGGTTTTTGGCATTATAGTTACCATGTTTGTTTATGTTGAAGAATATGACATTTGCATTAAGACTTGTTAAAGTTTTACTATCCATTGTTAAAATTTGTCGGCCTCTTTTGTAATGATTAACAATTTTGTAGATTATATGATAAATTAAATTGTAAAAAAAAATTGGTCTATAGTGCTTCTATCTAACAAAGTGGTTGATGATAGCGGTGTAGATCAATGTGATATTGATGTTGAGAATGAGTCATGCATTAGACGGAATGAGTTGAATACAAATGATCAAGATGAGGATCTTATAGCGGATGAGTCATATATCAGAAATGACCATAACGAGGGAATTTGGATCCATTCATCCGTCCGCATTGCTAAGACACAAGTAATTCATATTCCAACCAAGAAAAGAAAGAGATGTTAGTGAAAGAGGTAAAATTTGTTATATACTTGATTTCTTTATTATATTTGTTATATATTATGTCATATTTGTTATATATTAGTGAAAGAGCATTTTATTTTCATTTTTTACATGGTAATGTTATTTAGACTCCAACAAGATCCAAAACAAAGGATAAGCGGATTCCGGAGCATACCGAGTCCGTTGTTTCAAAAAAACAGGTACATCACAATTATATGATATTTATGCATAGAAAATGTTAAATTGGATATCTTATACTTCATCTAACAAATTATATGATATATAGCTGTTAATCTTACACTTGTTTAATCTTACAGTGGACATTGGTTGTTGGTCGCAATTAACCACAGCGGAGAGTCAACCCCATTATTACATGGAATTATGTGAAGGTATATTAATTATCACATGTTTTATTATATTAGTGATGCTACTTGATAAAACTTAGGATTTATCCATATTTTCTTTTAATTGAATTACAATCTTTGTGTTTTCAGGACCTATAATGTAGATTTGAAGCAATGCTTTGGTTGAATGCAAAAGTATTAGTATAAGTAATATGTGCATTTGTAGAAAAAATGTAATGATTTGTAATTATAAATAGGTGTATATATAATTTTGGTTTGTAATTTTAAATATATATATTGGTTTGAATTGCCAATTGTTTTGCATATATAATTTTGGTGTAAATTGCCAATGGTTTGAATTGCCAATTTCTGAAAAAACTTGCTGGTTGAAAAACAGGTAAAATTCTGGTTGAAAAAACCTGGTAAAAATTGTGGTTTAAAAAAATTTATATAAAATTTTTTGTATTCCATAGACAACGCTTCTGGAGAAAGCGCTGTCTAAGGTAGGGATTAGACAGCGCTTTTGACAAAAGCGCTGTCTAAGGTAGGGCTTAGAAAGCGCTTTTGACAAAAGCGCTGTCTAAGGTATACCTAGAAAAATTCAAAAAGGTTGACATTAGACAGCGCTTTCACCAAAACCGCTGTCTAAGGTATACCAAAAAAATGTCAAAAAAGGTGAGGCTTAGAAAGCGTTTTTTCCAAAAGCGATGTCTAAGGTGTACCTTATAATGTCAAAAAGCGCTGTCTAAAGGTACCATAGACAGCGCTTTTCATTAAATAGACCCCCCTTTAGACAGCGCTTTTGGTATTACCCAAAGCGCTGTCTAAACCTATAGCAGCGCAGGTTTATACAGCGCTTAAAAGCGCTGTCTAAGGGCAAAAAAAGCGCTGTCTAAGGTCTTTTTTGTGGTAGTGATGGTATGTAGTAGACATACTTTTAAAACAACTCTCATTTATTCAAACCCTAATATTTATTTTTCATATAACCACAAACACCTCATTTTGAAGACATTAATTGGTCTCTGCTTCGTTCTTTATTTTCACTCATAGTAGGAAAAGTCTTTATTGCAAAACATAGAGAATACATTCTTTTCTATTTTCTATTACTCGTTGTCGTTGGAGTCGGGTTCTAAAGCTATAAGGTAAGTTTTACACAGAGGAGTTTGTTTCTCATTATGATAATAAAGTTTTGATTTTTGGGGTTTTAGTATGTTTATTTTAAGTTTTTGGCATTATAGTTACCATGTTTGTTTATGTTGAAGAATATGACATTTGCATTAAGACTTGTTAAAGTTTTACTATCCATTGTTAAAATTTGTCGGCCTCTTTTGTAATGATTAACAATTTTGTAGATTATATGATAAATTAAATTGTAAAAAAAAATTGGTCTATAGTGCTTCTATCTAACAAAGTGGTTGATGATAGCGGTGTAGATCAATGTGATATTGATGTTGAGAATGAGTCATGCATTAGACGGAATGAGTTGAATACAAATGATCAAGATGAGGATCTTATAGCGGATGAGTCATATATCAGAAATGACCATAACGAGGGAATTTGGATCCATTCATCCGTCCGCATTGCTAAGACACAAGTAATTCATATTCCAACCAAGAAAAGAAAGAGATGTTAGTGAAAGAGGTAAAATTTGTTATATACTTGATTTCTTTATTATATTTGTTATATATTATGTCATATTTGTTATATATTAGTGAAAGAGCATTTTATTTTCATTTTTTACATGGTAATGTTATTTAGACTCCAACAAGATCCAAAACAAAGGATAAGCGGATTCCGGAGCATACCGAGTCCGTTGTTTCAAAAAAATAGGTACATCACAATTATATGATATTTATGCATAGAAAATGTTAAATTGGATATCTTATATTTCATCTAACAAATTATATGATATATAGCTGTTAATCTTACACTTGTTTAATCTTACAGTGGACATTGGTTGTTGGTCGCAATTAACCACAGCGGAGAGTCAACCCCATTATTACATGGAATTATGTGAAGGTATATTAATTATCACATGTTTTATTATATTAGTGATGCTACTTGATAAAACTTAGCATTTATCCATATTTTCTTTTAATTGAATTACAATCTTTGTGTTTTCAGGACCTATAATGTAGATTTGAAGCAATGCTTTGGTTGAATGCAAAAGTATTAGTATAAGTAATATGTGCATTTGTAGAAAAAATGTAATGATTTGTAATTATAAATAGGTGTATATATAATTTTGGTTTGTAATTTTAAATATATATATTGGTTTGAATTGCCAATTGTTTTGCATATATAATTTTGGTGTAAATTGCCAATGGTTTGAATTGCCAATTTCTGAAAAAACTTGCTGGTTGAAAAACAGGTAAAATTCTAGTTGAAAAAACCTGGTAAAAATTGTGGTTTAAAAAAATTTATATAAAATTTTTCGTATACCTTAGACAGCGCT
This sequence comes from Lathyrus tuberosus, assembly GCA_022829125.1. Taxonomy (NCBI): domain Eukaryota; kingdom Viridiplantae; phylum Streptophyta; class Magnoliopsida; order Fabales; family Fabaceae; genus Lathyrus; species Lathyrus tuberosus. The sequence continues at coordinate 2,564,385 of JALAZF010000477.1, forward strand.
TCTAGAGAAAGCGCTGTCTAAGGTAGGGATTAGACAGCGCTTTTGACAAAAGCGCTGTCTAAGGTAGGGCTTAGAAAGCGCTTTTGACAAAAGCGCTGCCTAAGGTATACCTAGAAAAATTCAAAAAGGTTGACCTTAGACAGCGCTTTCACCAAAACCGCTGTCTAAGGTATACCAAAAAAATGTAAAAAAAGGTGAGGCTTAGAAAGCGCTTTTTCCAAAAGCGATGTCTAAGGTGTACCTTATAATGTCAAAAAGCGTTGTCTAAAGGTACCATAGACAACGCTTTTCATTAAATAGACCCCCCTTTAGACAGCGCTTTTGGTATTACCCAAAGCGCTGTCTAAACCTATAGCAGCGCAGGTTTATACAGCGCTTAAAAGCGCTGTCTAAGGGCAAAAAAAGCGCTGTCTAAGGTCTTTTTTGTGGTAGTGATGGTATGTAGTAGACATACTTTTAAAACAACTCTCATTTATTCAAACCCTAATATTTATTTTTCATATAACCACAAACACCTCATTTTGAAGACACTAATTGGTATCTGCTTCGTTCTTTATTTTCACTCATAGTAGGAAAAGTCTTTATTGCAAAACATAGAGAATACATTCTTTTCTATTTTCTATTACTCGTTGTCGTTGGAGTCGGGTTCTAAAGCTATAAGGTAAGTTTTACACAGAGGACTTTGTTTCTCATTATAATAATAAAGTTTTGATTTTTGGGGTTTTAGTATGTTTATTTTAGGTTTTTGGCATTATAGTTACCATGTTTGTTTATGTTGAAGAATATGACATTTGCATTAAGACTTGTTAAAGTTTTACTATCCATTGTTAAAATTTGTCGGCCTCTTTTGTAATGATTAACAATTTTGTAGATTATATGATAAATTAAATTGTAAAAAAAAATTGGTCTATAGTGCTTCTATCTAACAAAGTGGTTGATGATAGCGGTGTAGATCAATGTGATATTGATGTTGAGAATGAGTCATGCATTAGACGGAATGAGTTGAATACAAATGATCAAGATGAGGATCTTATAGCGGATGAGTCATATATCAGAAATGACCATAACGAGGGAATTTGGATCCATTCATCCGTCCGCATTGCTAAGACACAAGTAATTCATATTCCAACCAAGAAAAGAAAGAGATGTTAGTGAAAGAGGTAAAATTTGTTATATACTTGATTTCTTTATTATATTTGTTATATATTATGTCATATTTGTTATATATTAGTGAAAGAGCATTTTATTTTCATTTTTTACATGGTAATGTTATTTAGACTCCAACAAGATCCAAAACAAAGGATAAGCGGATTCCGGAGCATACCGAGTCCGTTGTTTCAAAAAAACAGGTACATCACAATTATATGATATTTATGCATAGAAAATGTTAAATTGGATATCTTATACTTCATCTAACAAATTATATGATATATAGCTGTTAATCTTACACTTGTTTAATCTTACAGTGGACATTGGTTGTTGGTCGCAATTAACCACAGCGGAGAGTCAACCCCATTATTACATGGAATTATGTGAAGGTATATTAATTATCACATGTTTTATTATATTAGTGATGCTACTTGATAAAACTTAGGATTTATCCATATTTTCTTTTAATTGAATTACAATCTTTGTGTTTTCAGGACCTATAATGTAGATTTGAAGCAATGCTTTGGTTGAATGCAAAAGTATTAGTATAAGTAATATGTGCATTTGTAGAAAAAATGTAATGATTTGTAATTATAAATAGGTGTATATATAATTTTGGTTTGTAATTTTAAATATATATATTGGTTTGAATTGCCAATTGTTTTGCATATATAATTTTGGTGTAAATTGCCAATGGTTTGAATTGCCAATTTCTGAAAAAACTTGCTGGTTGAAAAATAGGTAAAATTCTGGTTGAAAAAACCTGGTAAAAATTGTGGTTTAAAAAAATTTATATAAAATTTTTCGTATACCTTAGACAGCGCTTCTGGAGAAAGCGCTGTCTAAGGTAGGGATTAGACAGTGCTTTTGACAAAAGCGCTGTCTAAGGTAAGGCTTAGAAAGCGCTTTTGACAAAAGCGCTGCCTAAGGTATACCTAGAAAAATTCAAAAAGGTTGACCTTAGACAGCGCTTTCACCAAAACCGCTGTCTAAGGTATACCAAAAAAATGTAAAAAAAGGTGAGGCTTAGAAAGCGCTTTTTCCAAAAGCGATGTCTAAGGTGTACCTTATAATGTCAAAAAGCGCTGTCTAAAGGTACCATAGACAACGCTTTTCATTAAATAGACCCCCCTTTAGACAGCGCTTTTGGTATTACCCATAGCGCTGTCTAAACCTATAGCAGCGCAGGTTTATACAGCACTTAAAAGCGCTGTCTAAGGGCAAAAAAAGCGCTGTTTAAGGTCTTTTTTGTGGTAGTGATGGTATGTAGTAGACATACTTTTAAAACAACTCTCATTTATTCAAACCCTAATATTTATTTTTCATATAACCACAAACACCTCATTTTGAAGACACTAATTGGTATCTGCTTCGTTCTTTATTTTCACTCATAGTAGGAAAAGTCTTTATTGCAAAACATAGAGAATACATTCTTTTCTATTTTCTATTACTCGTTGTCGTTGGAGTCGGGTTCTAAAGCTATAAGGTAAGTTTTACACAGAGGACTTTGTTTCTCATTATAATAATAAAGTTTTGATTTTTGGGGTTTTAGTATGTTTATTTTAGGTTTTTGGCATTATAGTTACCATGTTTGTTTATGTTGAAGAATATGACATTTGCATTAAGACTTGTTAAAGTTTTACTATCCATTGTTAAAATTTGTCGGCCTCTTTTGTAATGATTAACAATTTTGTAGATTATATGATAAATTAAATTGTAAAAAAAAATTGGTCTATAGTGCTTCTATCTAACAAAGTGGTTGATGATAGCGGTGTAGATCAATGTGATATTGATGTTGAGAATGAGTCATGCATTAGACGGAATGAGTTGAATACAAATGATCAAGATGAGGATCTTATAGCGGATGAGTCATATATCAGAAATGACCATAACGAGGGAATTTGGATCCATTCATCCGTCCGCATTGCTAAGACACAAGTAATTCATATTCCAACCAAGAAAAGAAAGAGATGTTAGTGAAAGAGGTAAAATTTGTTATATACTTGATTTCTTTATTATATTTGTTATATATTATGTCATATTTGTTATATATTAGTGAAAGAGCATTTTATTTTCATTTTTTACATGGTAATGTTATTTAGACTCCAACAAGATCCAAAACAAAGGATAAGCGGATTCCGGAGCATACCGAGTCCGTTGTTTCAAAAAAACAGGTACATCACAATTATATGATATTTATGCATAGAAAATGTTAAATTGGATATCTTATACTTCATCTAACAAATTATATGATATATAGCTGTTAATCTTACACTTGTTTAATCTTACAGTGGACATTGGTTGTTGGTCGCAATTAACCACAGCGGAGAGTCAACCCCATTATTACATGGAATTATGTGAAGGTATATTAATTATCACATGTTTTATTATATTAGTGATGCTACTTGATAAAACTTAGGATTTATCCATATTTTCTTTTAATTGAATTACAATCTTTGTGTTTTCAGGACCTATAATGTAGATTTGAAGCAATGCTTTGGTTGAATGCAAAAGTATTAGTATAAGTAATATGTGCATTTGTAGAAAAAATGTAATGATTTGTAATTATAAATAGGTGTATATATAATTTTGGTTTGTAATTTTAAATATATATATTGGTTTGAATTGCCAATTGTTTTGCATATATAATTTTGGTGTAAATTGCCAATGGTTTGAATTGCCAATTTCTGAAAAAACTTGCTGGTTGAAAAATAGGTAAAATTCTGGTTGAAAAAACCTGGTAAAAATTGTGGTTTAAAAAAATTTATATAAAATTTTTCGTATACCTTAGACAGCGCTTCTGGAGAAAGCGCTGTCTAAGGTAGGGATTAGACAGTGCTTTTGACAAAAGCGCTGTCTAAGGTAAGGCTTAGAAAGCGCTTTTGACAAAAGCGCTGCCTAAGGTATACCTAGAAAAATTCAAAAAGGTTGACCTTAGACAGCGCTTTCACCAAAACCGCTGTCTAAGGTATACCAAAAAAATGTAAAAAAAGGTGAGGCTTAGAAAGCGCTTTTTCCAAAAGCGATGTCTAAGGTGTACCTTATAATGTCAAAAAGCGCTGTCTAAAGGTACCATAGACAACGCTTTTCATTAAATAGACCCCCCTTTAGACAGCGCTTTTGGTATTACCCATAGCGCTGTCTAAACCTATAGCAGCGCAGGTTTATACAGCACTTAAAAGCGCTGTCTAAGGGCAAAAAAAGCGCTGTTTAAGGTCTTTTTTGTGGTAGTGATGGTATGTAGTAGACATACTTTTAAAACAACTCTCATTTATTCAAACCCTAATATTTATTTTTCATATAACCACAAACACCTCATTTTGAAGACACTAATTGGTATCTGCTTCGTTCTTTATTTTCACTCATAGTAGGAAAAGTCTTTATTGCAAAACATAGAGAATACATTCTTTTCTATTTTCTATTACTCGTTGTCGTTGGAGTCGGGTTCTAAAGCTATAAGGTAAGTTTTACACAGAGGACTTTGTTTCTCATTATAATAATAAAGTTTTGATTTTTGGGGTTTTAGTATGTTTATTTTAGGTTTTTGGCATTATAGTTACCATGTTTGTTTATGTTGAAGAATATGACATTTGCATTAAGACTTGTTAAAGTTTTACTATCCATTGTTAAAATTTGTCGGCCTCTTTTGTAATGATTAACAATTTTGTAGATTATATGATAAATTAAATTGTAAAAAAAAATTGGTCTATAGTGCTTCTATCTAACAAAGTGGTTGATGATAGCGGTGTAGATCAATGTGATATTGATGTTGAGAATGAGTCATGCATTAGACGGAATGAGTTGAATACAAATGATCAAGATGAGGATCTTATAGCGGATGAGTCATATATCAGAAATGACCATAACGAGGGAATTTGGATCCATTCATCCGTCCGCATTGCTAAGACACAAGTAATTCATATTCCAACCAAGAAAAGAAAGAGATGTTAGTGAAAGAGGTAAAATTTGTTATATACTTGATTTCTTTATTATATTTGTTATATATTATGTCATATTTGTTATATATTAGTGAAAGAGCATTTTATTTTCATTTTTTACATGGTAATGTTATTTAGACTCCAACAAGATCCAAAACAAAGGATAAGCGGATTCCGGAGCATACCGAGTCCGTTGTTTCAAAAAAACAGGTACATCACAATTATATGATATTTATGCATAGAAAATGTTAAATTGGATATCTTATACTTCATCTAACAAATTATATGATATATAGCTGTTAATCTTACACTTGTTTAATCTTACAGTGGACATTGGTTGTTGGTCGCAATTAACCACAGCGGAGAGTCAACCCCATTATTACATGGAATTATGTGAAGGTATATTAATTATCACATGTTTTATTATATTAGTGATGCTACTTGATAAAACTTAGGATTTATCCATATTTTCTTTTAATTGAATTACAATCTTTGTGTTTTCAGGACCTATAATGTAGATTTGAAGCAATGCTTTGGTTGAATGCAAAAGTATTAGTATAAGTAATATGTGCATTTGTAGAAAAAATGTAATGATTTGTAATTATAAATAGGTGTATATATAATTTTGGTTTGTAATTTTAAATATATATATTGGTTTGAATTGCCAATTGTTTTGCATATATAATTTTGGTGTAAATTGCCAATGGTTTGAATTGCCAATTTCTGAAAAAACTTGCTGGTTGAAAAACAGGTAAAATTCTGGTTGAAAAAACCTGGTAAAAATTGTGGTTTAAAAAAATTTATATAAAATTTTTCGTATACCTTAGACAGCGCTTCTGGAGAAAGCGCTGTCTAAGGTAGGGATTAGACAGCGCTTTTGACAAAAGCGCTGTCTAAGGTAAGGCTTAGAAAGCGCTTTTGACAAAAGCGCTGCCTAAGGTATACCTAGAAAAATTCAAAAAGGTTGACCTTAGACAGCGCTTTCACCAAAACCGCTGTCTAAGGTATACCAAAAAAATGTAAAAAAAGGTGAGGCTTAGAAAGCGCTTTTTCCAAAAGCGATGTCTAAGGTGTACCTTATAATGTCAAAAAGCGCTGTCTAAAGGTACCATAGACAACGCTTTTCATTAAATAGACCCCCCTTTAGACAGCGCTTTTGGTATTACCCATAGCGCTGTCTAAACCTATAGCAGCGCAGGTTTATACAGCACTTAAAAGCGCTGTCTAAGGGCAAAAAAAGCGCTGTTTAAGGTCTTTTTTGTGGTAGTGATGGTATGTAGTAGACATACTTTTAAAACAACTCTCATTTATTCAAACCCTAATATTTATTTTTCATATAACCACAAACACCTCATTTTGAAGACACTAATTGGTATCTGCTTCGTTCTTTATTTTCACTCATAGTAGGAAAAGTCTTTATTGCAAAACATAGAGAATACATTCTTTTCTATTTTCTATTACTCGTTGTCGTTGGAGTCGGGTTCTAAAGCTATAAGGTAAGTTTTACACAGAGGAGTTTGTTTCTCATTATAATAATAAAGTTTTGATTTTTGGGGTTTTAGTATGTTTATTTTAGGTTTTTGGCATTATAGTTACCATGTTTGTTTATGTTGAAGAATATGACATTTTCATTAAGACTTGTTAAAGTTTTACTATCCATTGTTAAATTTTGTCGGCCTCTTTTGTAATGATTAACAATTTTGTAGATTATATGATAAATTAAATTGTAAAAAAAAATTGGTCTATAGTGCTTCTATCTAACAAAGTGGTTGATGATAGCGGTGTAGATCAATGTGATATTTATGTTGAGAATGAGTCATGCATTAGACGGAATGAGTTGAATACAAATGATCAAGATGACGATCTTATAGCGGATGAGTCATATATCAGAAATGACCATAACGAGGGAATTTGGATCCATTCATCCGTCCGCATTGCTAAGACACAAGTAATTCATATTCCAACCAAGAAAAGAAAGAGATGTTAGTGAAAGAGGTAAAATTTGTTATATACTTGATTTCTTTATTATATTTGTTATATATTATGTCATATTTGTTATATATTAGTGAAAGAGCATTTTATTTTCATTTTTTACATGGTAATGTTATTTAGACTCCAACAAGATCCAAAACAAAGGTTAAGCGGATTCCGGAGCATACCGAGTCCGTTGTTTCAAAAAAACAGGTACATCACAATTATATGATATTTATGCATAGAAAATGTTAAATTGGATATCTTATACTTCATCTAACAAATTATATGATATATAGCTGTTAATCTTACACTTGTTTAATCTTACAGTGGACATTGGTTGTTGGTCGCAATTAACCACAGCGGAGAGTCAACCCCATTATTACATGGAATAAGTGAAGGTATATTAATTATCACATGTTTTATTATATTAGTGACGCTACTTGATAAAACTTAGGATTTATCCATATTTTCTTTTAATTGAATTACAATCTTTGTGTTTTCAGGACCTATAATGTAGATTTGAAGCAATGCTTTGGTTGAATGCAAAAGTATTAGTATAAGTAATATGTGAATTTGTAGAAAAAATGTAATGATTTGTAATTATAAATAGGTGTATATATAATTTTGGTTTGTAATTTTAAATATATATATTGGTTTGAATTGCCAATTGTTTTGCATATATAATTTTGGTGTAAATTGCCAATGGTTTGAATTGCCAATTTCTGAAAAAACTTGCTGGTTGAAAAACAGGTAAAATTCTGGTTGAAAAAACCTGGTAAAAATTGTGGTTTAAAAAAATTTATATAAAATTTTTCGTATACCTTAGACAGCGCTTCTGGAGAAAGCGCTGTCTAAGGTAGGGATTAGACAGCGCTTTTGACAAAAGCGCTGTCTAAGGTAGGGCTTAGAAAGCGCTTTTGACAAAAGAGCTGTCTAAGGTATACCTAGAAAAATTCAAAAAGGTTGACCTTAGACAGCGCTTTCACCAAAACCGCTGTCTAAGGTATACCAAAAAAATGTCAAAAAAGGTGAGGCTTAGAAAGCGCTTTTTCCAAAAGCGATGTCTAAGGTGTACCTTATAATGTCAAAAAGCGCTGTCTAAAGGTACCATAGACAGCGCTTTTCATTAAATAGACCCCCCTTTAGACAGCGCTTTTGGTATTACCCAAAGCGCTGTCTAAACCTATAGCAGCGCAGGTTTATACAGCGCTTAAAAGCGCTGTCTAAGGGCAAAAAAAGCGCTGTCTAAGGTCTTTTTTGTGGTAGTGATGGTATGTAGTAGACATACTTTTAAAACAACTCTCATTTATTCAAACCCTAATATTTATTTTTCATATAACCACAAACACCTCATTTTGAAGACACTAATTGGTCTCTGCTTCGTTCTTTATTTTCACTCATAGTAGGAAAAGTCTTTATTGCAAAACATAGAGAATACATTCTTTTCTATTTTCTATTACTCGTTGTCGTTGGAGTCGGGTTCTAAAGCTATAAGGTAAGTTTTACACAGAGGAGTTTGTTTCTCATTATGATAATAAAGTTTTGATTTTTGGGGTTTTAGTATGTTTATTTTAAGTTTTTGGCATTATACTTACCATGTTTGTTTATGTTGAAGAATATGACATTTGCATTAAGACTTGTTAAAGTTTTACTATCCATTGTTAAAATTTGTCGGCCTCTTTTGTAATGATTAACAATTTTGTAGATTATATGATAAATTAAATTGTAAAATAAAATTGGTCTATAGTGCTTCTATCTAACAAAGTGGTTGATGATAGCGGTGTAGATCAATGTGATATTTATGTTGAGAATGAGTCATGCATTAGACGGAATGAGTTGAATACAAATGATCAAGATGAGGATCTTATAGCGGATGAGTCATATATCAGAAATGACCATAACGAGGGAATTTGGATCCATTCATCCGTCCGCATTGCTAAGACACAAGTAATTCATATTCCAACCAAGAAAAGAAAGAGATGTTAGTGAAAGAGGTAAAATTTGTTATATACTTGATTTCTTTATTATATTTGTTATATATTATGTCATATTTGTTATATATTAGTGAAAGAGCATTTTATTTTCATTTTTTACATGGTAATGTTATTTAGACTCCAACAAGATCCAAAACAAAGGTTAAGCGGATTCCGGAGCATACCGAGTCCGTTGTTTCAAAAAAACAGGTACATCACAATTATATGATATTTATGCATAGAAAATGTTAAATTGGATATCTTATACTTCATCTAACAAATTATATGATATATAGCTGTTAATCTTACACTTGTTTAATCTTACAGTGGACATTGGTTGTTGGTCGCAATTAACCACAGCGGAGAGTCAACCCCATTATTACATGGAATAAGTGAAGGTATATTAATTATCACATGTTTTATTATATTAGTGACGCTACTTGATAAAACTTAGGATTTATCCATATTTTCTTTTAATTGAATTACAATCTTTGTGTTTTCAGGACCTATAATGTAGATTTGAAGCAATGCTTTGGTTGAATGCAAAAGTATTAGTATAAGTAATATGTGCATTTGTAGAAAAAATGTAATGATTTGTAATTATAAATAGGTGTATATATAATTTTGGTTTGTAATTTTAAATATATATATTGGTTTGAATTGCCAATTGTTTTGCATATATAATTTTGGTGTAAATTGCCAATGGTTTGAATTGCCAATTTCTGAAAAAACTTGCTGGTTGAAAAACAGGTAAAATTCTGGTTGAAAAAACCTGGTAAAAATTGTGGTTTAAAAAAATTTATATAAAATTTTTCGTATACCTTAGACAGCGCTTCTGGAGAAAGCGCTGTCTAAGGTAGGGATTAGACAGCGCTTTTGACAAAAGCGCTGTCTAAGGTAGGGCTTAGAAAGCGCTTTTGACAAAAGCGCTGTCTAAGGTATACCTAGAAAAATTCAAAAAGGGTGACCTTAGACAGCGCTTTCACCAAAACCGCTGTCTAAGGTATACCAAAAAAATGTCAAAAAAGGTGAGGCTTAGAAAGCGCTTTTTCCAAAAGCAATGTCTAAGGTGTACCTTATAATGTCAAAAAACGCTGTCTAAAGGTACCATAGACAGCGCTTTTCATTAAATAGACCCCCCTTTAGACAGCGCTTTTGGTATTACCCAAAGCGCTGTCTAAACCTATAGCAGCGCAGGTTTATACAGCGCTTAAAAGCGCTGTCTAAGGGCAAAAAAAGCGCTGTCTAAGGTCTTTTTTGTGGTAGTGATGGTATGTAGTAGACATACTTTTAAAACAACTCTCATTTATTCAAACCCTAATATTTATTTTTCATATAACCACAAACACCTCATTTTGAAGACACTAATTGGTCTCTGCTTCGTTCTTTATTTTCACTCATAGTAGGAAAAGTCTTTATTGCAAAACATAGAGAATACATTCTTTTCTATTTTCTATTACTCGTTGTCGTTGGAGTCGGGTTCTAAAGCTATAAGGTAAGTTTTACACAGAGGAGTTTGTTTCTCATTATGATAATAAAGTTTTGATTTTTGGGGTTTTAGTATGTTTATTTTAAGTTTTTGGCATTATAGTTACCATGTTTGTTTATGTTGAAGAATATGACATTTGCATTAAGACTTGTTAAAGTTTTACTATCCATTGTTAAAATTTGTCGGCCTCTTTTGTAATGATTAACAATTTTGTAGATTATATGATAAATTAAATTGTAAAATAAAATTGGTCTATAGTGCTTCTATCTAACAAAGTGGTTGATGATAGCGGTGTAGATCAATGTGATATTGATGTTGAGAATGAGTCATGCATTAGACGGAATGAGTTGAATACAAATGATCAAGATGAGGATCTTATAGCGGATGAGTCATATATCAGAAATGACCATAACGAGGGAATTTGGATCCATTCATCCGTCCGCATTGCTAAGACACAAGTAATTCATATTCCAACCAAGAAAAGAAAGAGATGTTAGTGAAAGAGGTAAAATTTGTTATATACTTGATTTCTTTATTATATTTGTTATATATTATGTCATATTTGTTATATATTAGTGAAAGAGCATTTTATTTTCATTTTTTACATGGTAATGTTATTTAGACTCCAACAAGATCCAAAACAAAGGATAAGCGGATTCCGGAGCATACCGAGTCCGTTGTTTCAAAAAAACAGGTACATCACAATTATATGATATTTATGCATAGAAAATGTTAAATTGGATATCTTATACTTCATCTAACAAATTATATGATATATAGCTGTTAATCTTACACTTGTTTAATCTTACAGTGGACATTGGTTGTTGGTCGCAATTAACCACAGCGGAGAGTCAACCCCATTATTACATGGAATTATGTGAAGGTATATTAATTATCACATGTTTTATTATATTAGTGATGCTACTTGATAAAACTTAGGATTTATCCATATTTTCTTTTAATTGAATTACAATCTTTGTGTTTTCAGGACCTATAATGTAGATTTGAAGCAATGCTTTGGTTGAATGCAAAAGTATTAGTATAAGTAATATGTGCATTTGTAGAAAAAATGTAATGATTTGTAATTATAAATAGGTGTATATATAATTTTGGTTTGTAATTTTAAATATATATATTGGTTTGAATTGCCAATTGTTTTGCATATATAATTTTGGTGTAAATTGCCAATGGTTTGAATTGCCAATTTCTGAAAAAACTTGCTGGTTGAAAAACAGGTAAAATTCTGGTTGAAAAAACCTGGTAAAAATTGTGGTTTAAAAAAATTTATATAAAATTTTTCGTATACCTTAGACAGCGCTTCTGGAGAAAGCGCTGTCTAAGGTAGGGATTAGACAGCGCTTCTGACAAAAGCGCTGTCTAAGGTAGGGCTTAGAAAGCGCTTTTGACAAAAGCGCTGTCTAAGGTATACCTAGAAAAATTCAAAAAGGGTGACCTTAGACAGCGCTTTCACCAAAACCGCTGTCTAAGGTATACCAAAAAAATGTCAAAAAAGGTGAGGCTTAGAAAGCGCTTTTTCCAAAAGCAATGTCTAAGGTGTACCTTATAATGTCAAAAAACGCTGTCTAAAGGTACCATAGACAGCGCTTTTCATTAAATAGACCCCCCTTTAGACAGCGCTTTTGGTATTACCCAAAGCGCTGTCTAAACCTATAGCAGCGCAGGTTTATACAGCGCTTAAAAGCGCTGTTTAAGAGCAAAAAAAGCGATGTCTAAGGTCTTTTTTGTGGTAGTGATGGTATGTAGTAGACATACTTTTAAAACAACTCTCATTTATTCAAACCCTAATATTTATTTTTCATATAACCACAAACACCTCATTTTGAAGACACTAATTGGTCTCTGCTTCGTTCTTTATTTTCACTCATAGTAGGAAAAGTCTTTATTGCAAAACATAGAGAATACATTCTTTTCTATTTTCTATTACTCGTTGTCGTTGGAGTCGGGTTCTAAAGCTATAAGGTAAGTTTTACACAGAGGAGTTTGTTTCTCATTATGATAATAAAGTTTTGATTTTTGGGGTTTTAGTATGTTTATTTTAAGTTTTTGGCATTATAGTTACCATGTTTGTTTATGTTGAAGAATATGACATTTGCATTAAGACTTGTTAAAGTTTTACTATCCATTGTTAAAATTTGTCGGCCTCTTTTGTAATGATTAACAATTTTGTAGATTATATGATAAATTAAATTGTAAAAAAAAAATTGGTCTATAGTGCTTCTATCTAACAAAGTGGTTGATGATAGCGGTGTAGATCAATGTGATATTGATGTTGAGAATGAGTCATGCAATAGACGGAATGAGTTGAATACAAATGATCAAGATGAGGATCTTATAGCGGATGAGTCATATATCAGAAATGACCATAACGAGGGAATTTGGATCCATTCATCCGTCCGCATTGCTAAGACACAAGTAATTCATATTCCAACCAAGAAAAGAAAGAGATGTTAGTGAAAGAGGTAAAATTTGTTATATACTTGATTTCTTTATTATATTTGTTATATATTATGTCATATTTGTTATATATTAGTGAAAGAGCATTTTATTTTCATTTTTTACATGGTAATGTTATTTAGACTCCAACAAGATCCAAAACAAAGGATAAGCGGATTCCGGAGCATACCGAGTCCGTTGTTTCAAAAAAACAGGTACATCACAATTATATGATATTTATGCATAGAAAATGTTAAATTGGATATCTTATACTTCATCTAACAAATTATATGATATATAGCTGTTAATCTTACACTTGTTTAATCTTACAGTGGACATTGGTTGTTGGTCGCAATTAACCACAGCGGAGAGTCAACCCCATTATTACATGGAATTATGTGAAGGTATATTAATTATCACATGTTTTATTATATTAGTGATGCTACTTGATAAAACTTAGGATTTATCCATATTTTCTTTTAATTGAATTACAATCTTTGTGTTTTCAGGACCTATAATGTAGATTTGAAGCAATGCTTTGGTTGAATGCAAAAGTATTAGTATAAGTAATATGTGCATTTGTAGAAAAAATGTAATGATTTGTAATTATAAATAGGTGTATATATAATTTTGGTTTGTAATTTTAAATATATATATTGGTTTGAATTGCCAATTGTTTTGCATATATAATTTTGGTGTAAATTGCCAATGGTTTGAATTGCCAATTTCTGAAAAAACTTGCTGGTTGAAAAACAGGTAAAATTCTGGTTGAAAAAACCTGGTAAAAATTGTGGTTTAAAAAAATTTATATAAAATTTTTCGTATACCTTAGACAGCGCTTCTGGAGAAAGCGCTGTCTAAGGTAGGGATTAGACAGCGCTTTTGACAAAAGCGCTGTCTAAGGTAGGGCTTAGAAAGCGCTTTTGACAAAAGAGCTGTCTAAGGTATACCTAGAAAAATTCAAAAAGGTTGACCTTAGACAGCGCTTTCACCAAAACCGCTGTCTAAGGTATACCAAAAAAATGTCAAAAAAGGTGAGGCTTAGAAAGCGCTTTTTCCAAAAGCGATGTCTAAGGTGTACCTTATAATGTCAAAAAGCGCTGTCTAAAGGTACCATAGACAGCGCTTTTCATTAAATAGACCCCCCTTTAGACAGCGCTTTTGGTATTACCCAAAGCGCTGTCTAAACCTATAGCAGCGCAGGTTTATACAGCGCTTAAAAGCGCTGTCTAAGGGCAAAAAAAGCGCTGTCTAAGGTCTTTTTTGTGGTAGTGATGGTATGTAGTAGACATACTTTTAAAACAACTCTCATTTATTCAAACCCTAATATTTATTTTTCATATAACCACAAACACCTCATTTTGAAGACACTAATTGGTCTCTGCTTCGTTCTTTATTTTCACTCATAGTAGGAAAAGTCTTTATTGCAAAACATAGAGAATACATTCTTTTCTATTTTCTATTACTCGTTGTCGTTGGAGTCGGGTTCTAAAGCTATAAGGTAAGTTTTACACAGAGGAGTTTGTTTCTCATTATGATAATAAAGTTTTGATTTTTGGGGTTTTAGTATGTTTATTTTAAGTTTTTGGCATTATAGTTACCATGTTTGTTTATGTTGAAGAATATGACATTTGCATTAAGACTTGTTAAAGTTTTACTATCCATTGTTAAAATTTGTCGGCCTCTTTTGTAATGATTAACAATTTTGTAGATTATATGATAAATTAAATTGTAAAATAAAATTGGTCTATAGTGCTTCTATCTAACAAAGTGGTTGATGATAGCGGTGTAGATCAATGTGATATTGATGTTGAGAATGAGTCATGCATTAGACGGAATGAGTTGAATACAAATGATCAAGATGAGGATCTTATAGCGGATGAGTCATATATCAGAAATGACCATAACGAGGGAATTTGGATCCATTCATCCGTCCGCATTGCTAAGACACAAGTAATTCATATTCCAACCAAGAAAAGAAAGAGATGTTAGTGAAAGAGGTAAAATTTGTTATATACTTGATTTCTTTATTATATTTGTTATATATTATGTCATATTTGTTATATATTAGTGAAAGAGCATTTTATTTTCATTTTTTACATGGTAATGTTATTTAGACTCCAACAAGATCCAAAACAAAGGATAAGCGGATTCCGGAGCATACCGAGTCCGTTGTTTCAAAAAAACAGGTACATCACAATTATATGATATTTATGCATAGAAAATGTTAAATTGGATATCTTATACTTCATCTAACAAATTATATGATATATAGCTGTTAATCTTACACTTGTTTAATCTTACAGTGGACATTGGTTGTTGGTCGCAATTAACCACAGCGGAGAGTCAACCCCATTATTACATGGAATTATGTGAAGGTATATTAATTATCACATGTTTTATTATATTAGTGATGCTACTTGATAAAACTTAGGATTTATCCATATTTTCTTTTAATTGAATTACAATCTTTGTGTTTTCAGGACCTATAATGTAGATTTGAAGCAATGCTTTGGTTGAATGCAAAAGTATTAGTATAAGTAATATGTGCATTTGTAGAAAAAATGTAATGATTTGTAATTATAAATAGGTGTATATATAATTTTGGTTTGTAATTTTAAATATATATATTGGTTTGAATTGCCAATTGTTTTGCATATATAATTTTGGTGTAAATTGCCAATGGTTTGAATTGCCAATTTCTGAAAAAACTTGCTGGTTGAAAAATAGGTAAAATTCTGGTTGAAAAAACCTGGTAAAAATTGTGGTTTAAAAAAATTTATATAAAATTTTTCGTATACCTTAGACAGCGCTTCTGGAGAAAGCGCTGTCTAAGGTAGGGATTAGAAAGCGCTTTTTCCAAAAGCGATGTCTAAGGTGTACCTTATAATGTCAAAAAGCGCTGTCTAAAGGTACCATAGACAGCGCTTTTCATTAAATAGACCCCCCTTTAGACAGCGCTTTTGGTATTACCCAAAGCGCTGTCTAAACCTATAGCAGCGCAGGTTTATACAGCGCTTAAAAGCGCTGTTTAAGGGCAAAAAAAGCGATGTCTAAGGTCTTTTTTGTGGTAGTGATGGTATGTAGTAGACATACTTTTAAAACAACTCTCATTTATTCAAACCCTAATATTTATTTTTCATATAACCACAAACACCTCATTTTGAAGACACTAATTGGTCTCTGCTTCGTTCTTTATTTTCACTCATAGTAGGAAAAGTCTTTATTGCAAAACATAGAGAATACATTCTTTTCTATTTTCTATTACTCGTTGTCGTTGGAGTCGGGTTCTAAAGCTATAAGGTAAGTTTTACACAGAGGAGTTTGTTTCTCATTATGATAATAAAGTTTTGATTTTTGGGGTTTTAGTATGTTTATTTTAAGTTTTTGGCATTATAGTTACCATGTTTGTTTATGTTGAAGAATATGACATTTGCATTAAGACTTGTTAAAGTTTTACTATCCATTGTTAAAATTTGTCGGCCTCTTTTGTAATGATTAACAATTTTGTAGATTATATGATAAATTAAATTGTAAAAAAAAAATTGGTCTATAGTGCTTCTATCTAACAAAGTGGTTGATGATAGCGGTGTAGATCAATGTGATATTGATGTTGAGAATGAGTCATGCAATAGACGGAATGAGTTGAATACAAATGATCAAGATGAGGATCTTATAGCGGATGAGTCATATATCAGAAATGACCATAACGAGGGAATTTGGATCCATTCATCCGTCCGCATTGCTAAGACACAAGTAATTCATATTCCAACCAAGAAAAGAAAGAGATGTTAGTGAAAGAGGTAAAATTTGTTATATACTTGATTTCTTTATTATATTTGTTATATATTATGTCATATTTGTTATATATTAGTGAAAGAGCATTTTATTTTCATTTTTTACATGGTAATGTTATTTAGACTCCAACAAGATCCAAAACAAAGGATAAGCGGATTCCGGAGCATACCGAGTCCGTTGTTTCAAAAAAACAGGTACATCACAATTATATGATATTTATGCATAGAAAATGTTAAATTGGATATCTTATACTTCATCTAACAAATTATATGATATATAGCTGTTAATCTTACACTTGTTTAATCTTACAGTGGACATTGGTTGTTGGTCGCAATTAACCACAGCGGAGAGTCAACCCCATTATTACATGGAATTATGTGAAGGTATATTAATTATCACATGTTTTATTATATTAGTGATGCTACTTGATAAAACTTAGGATTTATCCATATTTTCTTTTAATTGAATTACAATCTTTGTGTTTTCAGGACCTATAATGTAGATTTGAAGCAATGCTTTGGTTGAATGCAAAAGTATTAGTATAAGTAATATGTGCATTTGTAGAAAAAATGTAATGATTTGTAATTATAAATAGGTGTATATATAATTTTGGTTTGTAATTTTAAATATATATATTGGTTTGAATTGCCAATTGTTTTGCATATATAATTTTGGTGTAAATTGCCAATGGTTTGAATTGCCAATTTCTGAAAAAACTTGCTGGTTGAAAAATAGGTAAAATTCTGGTTGAAAAAACCTGGTAAAAATTGTGGTTTAAAAAAATTTATATAAAATTTTTTGTATACCTTAGACAGCGCTTCTGGAGAAAGCGCTGTCTAAGGTAGGGATTAGACAGCGCTTTTGACAAAAGCGCTGTCTAAGGTAGGGCTTAGAAAGCGCTTTTGACAAAAGCGCTGTCTAAGGTATACCTAGAAAAATTCAAAAAGGTTGACCTTAGACAGCGCTTTCACCAAAACCGCTGTCTAAGGTATACCAAAAAAATGTCAAAAAAGGCGAGGCTTAGAAAGCGCTTTTTCCAAAAGCGATGTCTAAGGTGTACCTTATAATGTCAAAAAGCGCTGTCTAAAGGTACCATAGACAGCGCTTTTCATTAAATAGACCCCCCTTTAGTCAGCGCTTTTGGTATTACCCAAAGCGCTGTCTAAACCTATAGCAGCGCAGGTTTATACAGCGCTTAAAAGCGCTGTCTAAGGGCAAAAAAAGCGTTGTCTAAGGTCTTTTTTGTGGTAGTGATGGTATGTAGTAGACATACTTTTAAAACAACTCTCATTTATTCAAACCCTAATATTTATTTTTCATATAACCACAAACACCTCATTTTGAAGACACTAATTGGTCTCTGCTTCGTTCTTTATTTTCACTCATAGTAGGAAAAGTCTTTATTGCAAAACATAGAGAATACATTCTTTTCTATTTTCTATTACTCGTTGTCGTTGGAGTCGGGTTCTAAAGCTATAAGGAAAGTTTTACACAGAGGAGTTTGTTTCTCATTATGATAATAAAGTTTTGATTTTTGGGATTTTAGTAAGTTTATTTTAAGTTTTTGGCATTATAGTTACCATGTTTGTTTATGTTGAAGAATATGACATTTGCATTAAGACTTGTTAAAGTTTTACTA
The DNA here is from genome assembly GCA_022829125.1 of Lathyrus tuberosus. Lineage (NCBI taxonomy): Eukaryota > Viridiplantae > Streptophyta > Magnoliopsida > Fabales > Fabaceae > Lathyrus > Lathyrus tuberosus. The sequence goes on from JALAZF010000477.1 coordinate 2,582,799, forward strand.
TCCATTGTTAAAATTTGTCGGCCTCTTTTGTAATGATTAAAAATTTTGTAGATTATATGATAAATTAAATTGTAAAAAAAAAATTTGTCTATAGTGCTTCTATCTAACAAAGTGGTTGATGATAGCGGTGTAGATCAATGTGATAATGATGTTGAGAATGAGTCACGCATTAGACGGAATGAGTTGAATACAAATGATCAAGATGAGGATCTTATAGCGGATGAGTCATATATCAGAAATGACCATAACGAGGGAATTTGGATCCAATCATCCGTCTGCATTGCTAAGACACAAGTAATTCATATTCCAACCAAGAAAAGAAAGAGATGTTAGTGAAAGAGGTAAAATTTGTTATATACTTGATTTCTTTATTATATTTGTTATATATTATGTCATATTTGTTATATATTAGTGAAAGAGCATTTTATTTTCATTTTTTACATGGTAATGTTATTTAGACTCCAACAAGATCCAAAACAAAGGATAAGCGGATTCCGGAGCATACCGAGTCCGTTGTTTCAAAAAAACAGGTACATCACAATTATATGATATTTATGCATAGAAAATGTTAAATTGGATATCTTATACTTCATCTAACAAATTATATGATATATAGCTGTAAATCTTACACTTGTTTAATCTTACAGTGGACATTGGTTGTTGGTCGCAATTAACCACAGCGGAGAGTCAACCCCATTATTACATGGAATTATGTGAAGGTATATTAATTATCACATGTTTTATTATATTAGTGATGCTACTTGATAAAACTTAGGATTTATCCATATTTTCTTTTAATTGAATTACAATCTTTGTGTTTTCAGGACCTATAATGTAGATTTGAAGCAATGCTTTGGTTGAATGCAAAAGTATTAGTATAAGTAATATGTGCATTTGTAGAAAAAATGTAATGATTTGTAATTATAAATAGGTGTATATATAATTTTGGTTTGTAATTTTAAATATATATATTGGTTTGAATTGCCAATTGTTTTGCATATATAATTTTGGTGTAAATTGCCAATGGTTTGAATTGCCAATTTCTGAAAAAACTTGCTGGTTGAAAAACAGGTAAAATTCTGGTTGAAAAAACCTGGTAAAAATTGTGGTTTAAAAAAATTTATATAAAATTTTTCGTATACCTTAGACAGCGCTTCTGGAGAAAGCGCTGTCTAAGGTAGGGATTAGACAGCGCTTTTGACAAAAGCGCTGTCTAAGGTAGGGCTTAGAAAGCGCTTTTGACAAAAGCGCTGTCTAAGGTATACCTAGAAAAATTCAAAAAGGTTGACCTTAGACAGCGCTTTCACCAAAACCGCTGTCTAAGGTATACCAAAAAAATGTCAAAAAAGGTGAGGCTTAGAAAGCGCTTTTTCCAAAAGCGATGTCTAAGGTGTACCTTATAATGTCAAAAAGCGCTGTCTAAAGGTACCATAGACAGCGCTTTTCATTAAATAGACCCCCCTTTAGACAGCGCTTTTGGTATTACCCAAAGCGCTGTCTAAACCTATAGCAGCGCAGGTTTATACAGCGCTTAAAAGCGCTGTCTAAGGGCAAAAAAAGCGCTGTCTAAGGTCTTTTTTGTGGTAGTGATGGTATGTAGTAGACATACTTTTAAAACAACTCTCATTTATTCAAACCCTAATATTTATTTTTCATATAACCACAAACACCTCATTTTGAAGACACTAATTGGTCTCTGCTTCGTTCTTTATTTTCACTCATAGTAGGAAAAGTCTTTATTGCAAAACATAGAGAATACATTCTTTTCTATTTTCTATTACTCGTTGTCGTTGGAGTCGGGTTCTAAAGCTATAAGGTAAGTTTTACACAGAGGAGTTTGTTTCTCATTATGATAATAAAGTTTTGATTTTTGGGGTTTTAGTAAGTTTATTTTAAGTTTTTGGCATTATAGTTACCATGTTTGTTTATGTTGAAGAATATGACATTTGCATTAAGACTTGTTAAAGTTTTACTATCCATTGTTAAAATTTGTCGGCCTCTTTTGTAATGATTAACAATTTTGTAGATTATATGATAAATTAAATTGTAAAAAAAAAATTGGTCTATAGTGCTTCTATCTAACAAAGTGGTTGATGATAGCGGTGTAGATCAATGTGATATTGATGTTGAGAATGAGTCATGCAATAGACGGAATGAGTTGAATACAAATGATCAAGATGAGGATCTTATAGCGGATGAGTCATATATCAGAAATGACCATAACGAGGGAATTTGGATCCATTCATCCGTCCGCATTGCTAAGACACAAGTAATTCATATTCCAACCAAGAAAAGAAAGAGATGTTAGTGAAAGAGGTAAAATTTGTTATATACTTGATTTCTTTATTATATTTGTTATATATTATGTCATATTTGTTATATATTAGTGAAAGAGCATTTTATTTTCATTTTTTACATGGTAATGTTATTTAGACTCCAACAAGATCCAAAACAAAGGATAAGCGGATTCCGGAGCATACCGAGTCCGTTGTTTCAAAAAAACAGGTACATCACAATTATATGATATTTATGCATAGAAAATGTTAAATTGGATATCTTATACTTCATCTAACAAATTATATGATATATAGCTGTTAATCTTACACTTGTTTAATCTTACAGTGGACATTGGTTGTTGGTCGCAATTAACCACAGCGGAGAGTCAACCCCATTATTACATGGAATTATGTGAAGGTATATTAATTATCACATGTTTTATTATATTAGTGATGCTACTTGATAAAACTTAGGATTTATCCATATTTTCTTTTAATTGAATTACAATCTTTGTGTTTTCAGGACCTATAATGTAGATTTGAAGCAATGCTTTGGTTGAATGCAAAAGTATTAGTATAAGTAATATGTGCATTTGTAGAAAAAATGTAATGATTTGTAATTATAAATAGGTGTATATATAATTTTGGTTTGTAATTTTAAATATATATATTGGTTTGAATTGCCAATTGTTTTGCATATATAATTTTGGTGTAAATTGCCAATGGTTTGAATTGCCAATTTCTGAAAAAACTTGCTGGTTGAAAAATAGGTAAAATTCTGGTTGAAAAAACCTGGTAAAAATTGTGGTTTAAAAAAATTTATATAAAATTTTTTGTATACCTTAGACAGCGCTTCTGGAGAAAGCGCTGTCTAAGGTAGGGATTAGACAGCGCTTTTGACAAAAGCGCTGTCTAAGGTAGGGCTTAGAAAGCGCTTTTTACAAAAGCGCTGTCTAAGGTATACCTAGAAAAATTCAAAAAGGTTGACCTTAGACAGCGCTTTCACCAAAACCGCTGTCTAAGGTATACCAAAAAAATGTCAAAAAAGGCGAGGCTTAGAAAGCGCTTTTTCCAAAAGCGATGTCTAAGGTGTACCTTATAATGTCAAAAAGCGCTGTCTAAAGGTACCATAGACAGCGCTTTTCATTAAATAGACCCCCCTTTAGTCAGCGCTTTTGGTATTACCCAAAGCGCTGTCTAAACCTATAGCAGCGCAGGTTTATACAGCGCTTAAAAGCGCTGCCTAAGGGCAAAAAAAGCGCTGTCTAAGGTCTTTTTTGTGGTAGTGATGGTATGTAGTAGACATACTTTTAAAACAACTCTCATTTATTCAAACCCTAATATTTATTTTTCATATAACCACAAACACCTCATTTTGAAGACACTAATTGGTCTCTGCTTCGTTCTTTATTTTCACTCATAGTAGGAAAAGTCTTTATTGCAAAACATAGAGAATACATTCTTTTCTATTTTCTATTACTCGTTGTCGTTGGAGTCGGGTTCTAAAGCTATAAGGTAAGTTTTACACAGAGGAGTTTGTTTCTCATTATGATAATAAAGTTTTGATTTTTGGGATTTTAGTAAGTTTATTTTAAGTTTTTGGCATTATAGTTACCATGTTTGTTTATGTTGAAGAATATGACATTTGCATTAAGACTTGTTAAAGTTTTACTATCCATTGTTAAAATTTGTCGGCCTCTTTTGTAATGATTAAAAATTTTGTAGATTATATGATAAATTAAATTGTAAAAAAAAAATTTGTCTATAGTGCTTCTATCTAACAAAGTGGTTGATGATAGCGGTGTAGATCAATGTGATAATGATGTTGAGAATGAGTCACGCATTAGACGGAATGAGTTGAATACAAATGATCAAGATGAGGATCTTATAGCGGATGAGTCATATATCAGAAATGACCATAACGAGGGAATTTGGATCCAATCATCCGTCTGCATTGCTAAGACACAAGTAATTCATATTCCAACCAAGAAAAGAAAGAGATGTTAGTGAAAGAGGTAAAATTTGTTATATACTTGATTTCTTTATTATATTTGTTATATATTATGTCATATTTGTTATATATTAGTGAAAGAGCATTTTATTTTCATTTTTTACATGGTAATGTTATTTAGACTCCAACAAGATCCAAAACAAAGGATAAGCGGATTCCGGAGCATACCGAGTCCGTTGTTTCAAAAAAACAGGTACATCACAATTATATGATATTTATGCATAGAAAATGTTAAATTGGATATCTTATACTTCATCTAACAAATTATATGATATATAGCTGTAAATCTTACACTTGTTTAATCTTACAGTGGACATTGGTTGTTGGTCGCAATTAACCACAGCGGAGAGTCAACCCCATTATTACATGGAATTATGTGAAGGTATATTAATTATCACATGTTTTATTATATTAGTGATGCTACTTGATAAAACTTAGGATTTATCCATATTTTCTTTTAATTGAATTACAATCTTTGTGTTTTCAGGACCTATAATGTAGATTTGAAGCAATGCTTTGGTTGAATGCAAAAGTATTAGTATAAGTAATATGTGCATTTGTAGAAAAAATGTAATGATTTGTAATTATAAATAGGTGTATATATAATTTTGGTTTGTAATTTTAAATATATATATTGGTTTGAATTGCCAATTGTTTTGCATATATAATTTTGGTGTAAATTGCCAATGGTTTGAATTGCCAATTTCTGAAAAAACTTGCTGGTTGAAAAACAGGTAAAATTCTGGTTGAAAAAACCTGGTAAAAATTGTGGTTTAAAAAAATTTATATAAAATTTTTCGTATACCTTAGACAGCGCTTCTGGAGAAAGCGCTGTCTAAGGTAGGGATTAGACAGCGCTTTTGACAAAAGCGCTGTCTAAGGTAGGGCTTAGAAAGCGCTTTTGACAAAAGCGCTGTCTAAGGTATACCTAGAAAAATTCAAAAAGGTTGACCTTAGACAGCGCTTTCACCAAAACCGCTGTCTAAGGTATACCAAAAAAATGTCAAAAAAGGTGAGGCTTAGAAAGCGCTTTTTCCAAAAGCGATGTCTAAGGTGTACCTTATAATGTCAAAAAGCGCTGTCTAAAGGTACCATAGACAGCGCTTTTCATTAAATAGACCCCCCTTTAGACAGCGCTTTTGGTATTACCCAAAGCGCTGTCTAAACCTATAGCAGCGCAGGTTTATACAGCGCTTAAAAGCGCTGTCTAAGGGCAAAAAAAAGCGCTGTCTAAGGTCTTTTTTGTGGTAGTGATGGTATGTAGTAGACATACTTTTAAAACAACTCTCATTTATTCAAACCCTAATATTTATTTTTCATATAACCACAAACACCTCATTTTGAAGACACTAATTGGTCTCTGCTTCGTTCTTTATTTTCACTCATAGTAGGAAAAGTCTTTATTGCAAAACATAGAGAATACATTCTTTTCTATTTTCTATTACTCGTTGTCGTTGTAGTCGGGTTCTAAAGCTATAAGGTAAGTTTTACACAGAGGAGTTTGTTTCTCATTATGATAATAAAGTTTTGATTTTTGGGGTTTTAGTAAGTTTATTTTAAGTTTTTTGCATTATAGTTACCATGTTTGTTTATGTTGAAGAATATGACATTTGCATTAAGACTTGTTAAAGTTTTACTATCCATTGTTAAAATTTGTCGGCCTCTTTTGTAATGATTAACAATTTTGTAGATTATATGATAAATTAAATTGTAAAAAAAAAATTGGTCTATAGTGCTTCTATCTAACAAAGTGGTTGATGATAGCGGTGTAGATCAATGTGATATTGATGTTGAGAATGAGTCATGCATTAGACGGAATGAGTTGAATACAAATGATCAAGATGAGGATCTTATAGCGGATGAGTCATATATCAGAAATGACCATAACGAGGGAATTTGGATCCATTCATCCGTCTGCATTGCTAAGACACAAGTAATTCATATTCCAACCAAGAAAAGAAAGAGATGTTAGTGAAAGAGGTAAAATTTGTTATATACTTGATTTCTTTATTATATTTGTTATATATTATGTCATATTTGTTATATATTAGTGAAAGAGCATTTTATTTTCATTTTTTACATGGTAATGTTATTTAGACTCCAACAAGATCCAAAACAAAGGATAAGCGGATTCCGGAGCATACCGAGTCCGTTGTTTCAAAAAAACAGGTACATCACAATTATATGATATTTATGCATAGAAAATGTTAAATTGGATATCTTATACTTCATCTAACAAATTATATGATATATAGCTGTTAATCTTACACTTGTTTAATCTTACAGTGGACATTGGTTGTTGGTCGCAATTAACCACAGCGGAGAGTCAACCCCATTATTACATGGAATTATGTGAAGGTATATTAATTATCACATGTTTTATTATATTAGTGATGCTACTTGATAAAACTTAGGATTTATCCATATTTTCTTTTAATTGAATTACAATCTTTGTGTTTTCAGGACCTATAATGTAGATTTGAAGCAATGCTTTGGTTGAATGCAAAAGTATTAGTATAAGTAATATGTGCATTTGTAGAAAAAATGTAATGATTTGTAATTATAAATAGGTGTATATATAATTTTGGTTTGTAATTTTAAATATATATATTGGTTTGAATTGCCAATTGTTTTGCATATATAATTTTGGTGTAAATTGCCAATGGTTTGAATTGCCAATTTCTGAAAAAACTTGCTGGTTGAAAAACAGGTAAAATTCTGGTTGAAAAGACCTGGTAAAAATTGTGGTTTAAAAAAATTTATATAAAATTTTTCGTATACCTTAGACAGCGCTTCTGGAGAAAGCGCTGTCTAAGGTAGGGATTAGACAGCGCTTTTGACAAAAGCGCTGTCTAAGGTAGGGCTTAGAAAGCGCTTTTGACAAAAGCGCTGTCTAAGGTATACCTAGAAAAATTCAAAAAGGTTGACCTTAGACAGCGCTTTCACCAAAAACGCTGTCTAAGGTATACCAAAAAAATGTCAAAAAAGGTGAGGCTTAGAAAGCGCTTTTTCCAAAAGCGATGTCTAAGGTGTACCTTATAATGTCAAAAAGCGCTGTCTAAAGGTACCATAGACAGCGCTTTTCATTAAATAGACCCCCCTTTAGACAGCGCTTTTGGTATTACCCAAAGCGCTGTCTAAACCTATAGCAGCGCAGGTTTATACAGCGCTTAAAAGCGCTGTCTAAGGGCAAAAAAAGCGCTGTCTAAGGTCTTTTTTGTGGTAGTGATGGTATGTAGTAGACATACTTTTAAAACAACTCTCATTTATTCAAACCCTAATATTTATTTTTCATATAACCACAAACACCTCATTTTGAAGACACTAATTGGTCTCTGCTTCGTTCTTTATTTTCACTCATAGTAGGAAAAGTCTTTATTGCAAAACATAGAGAATATATTCTTTTCTATTTTCTATTACTCGTTGTCGTTGGAGTCGGGTTCTAAAGCTATAAGGTAAGTTTTACACAGAGGAGTTTGTTTCTCATTATGATAATAAAGTTTTGATTTTTGGGGTTTTAGTAAGTTTATTTTAAGTTTTTGGCATTATAGTTACCATGTTTGTTTATGTTGAAGAATATGACATTTGCATTAAGACTTGTTAAAGTTTTACTATCCATTGTTAAAATTTGTCGGCCTCTTTTGTAATGATTAACAATTTTGTAGATTATATGATAAATTAAATTGTAAAAAAAAAATTGGTCTATAGTGCTTCTATCTAACAAAGTGGTTGATGATAGCGGTGTAGATCAATGTGATATTGATGTTGAGAATGAGTCATGCATTAGACGGAATGAGTTGAATACAAATGATCAAGATGAGGATCTTATAGCGGATGAGTCATATATCAGAAATGACCATAACGAGGGAATTTGGATCCATTCATCCGTCTGCATTGCTAAGACACAAGTAATTCATATTCCAACCAAGAAAAGAAAGAGATGTTAGTGAAAGAGGTAAAATTTGTTATATACTTGATTTCTTTATTATATTTGTTATATATTATGTCATATTTGTTATATATTAGTGAAAGAGCATTTTATTTTCATTTTTTACATGGTAATGTTATTTAGACTCCAACAAGATCCAAAACAAAGGATAAGCGGATTCCGGAGCATACCGAGTCCGTTGTTTCAAAAAAACAGGTACATCACAATTATATGATATTTATGCATAGAAAATGTTAAATTGGATATCTTATACTTCATCTAACAAATTATATGATATATAGCTGTTAATCTTACACTTGTTTAATCTTACAGTGGACATTGGTTGTTGGTCGCAATTAACCACAGCGGAGAGTCAACCCCATTATTACATGGAATTATGTGAAGGTATATTAATTATCACATGTTTTATTATATTAGTGATGCTACTTGATAAAACTTAGGATTTATCCATATTTTCTTTTAATTGAATTACAATCTTTGTGTTTTCAGGACCTATAATGTAGATTTGAAGCAATGCTTTGGTTGAATGCAAAAGTATTAGTATAAGTAATATGTGCATTTGTAGAAAAAATGTAATGATTTGTAATTATAAATAGGTGTATATATAATTTTGGTTTGTAATTTTAAATATATATATTGGTTTGAATTGCCAATTGTTTTGCATATATAATTTTGGTGTAAATTGCCAATGGTTTGAATTGCCAATTTCTGAAAAAACTTGCTGGTTGAAAAACAGGTAAAATTCTGGTTGAAAAGACCTGGTAAAAATTGTGGTTTAAAAAAATTTATATAAAATTTTTCGTATACCTTAGACAGCGCTTCTGGAGAAAGCGCTGTCTAAGGTAGGGATTAGACAGCGCTTTTGACAAAAGCGCTGTCTAAGGTAGGGCTTAGAAAGCGCTTTTGACAAAAGCGCTGTCTAAGGTATACCTAGAAAAATTCAAAAAGGTTGACCTTAGACAGCGCTTTCACCAAAAACGCTGTCTAAGGTATACCAAAAAAATGTCAAAAAAGGTGAGGCTTAGAAAGCGCTTTTTCCAAAAGCGATGTCTAAGGTGTACCTTATAATGTCAAAAAGCGCTGTCTAAAGGTACCATAGACAGCGCTTTTCATTAAATAGACCCCCCTTTAGACAGCGCTTTTGGTATTACCCAAAGCGCTGTCTAAACCTATAGCAGCGCAGGTTTATACAGCGCTTAAAAGCGCTGTCTAAGGGCAAAAAAAGCGCTGTCTAAGGTCTTTTTTGTGGTAGTGATGGTATGTAGTAGACATACTTTTAAAACAACTCTCATTTATTCAAACCCTAATATTTATTTTTCATATAACCACAAACACCTCATTTTGAAGACACTAATTGGTCTCTGCTTCGTTCTTTATTTTCACTCATAGTAGGAAAAGTCTTTATTGCAAAACATAGAGAATATATTCTTTTCTATTTTCTATTACTCGTTGTCGTTGGAGTCGGGTTCTAAAGCTATAAGGTAAGTTTTACACAGAGGAGTTTGTTTCTCATTATGATAATAAAGTTTTGATTTTTGGGGTTTTAGTAAGTTTATTTTAAGTTTTTGGCATTATAGTTACCATGTTTGTTTATGTTGAAGAATATGACATTTGCATTAAGACTTGTTAAAGTTTTACTATCCATTGTTAAAATTTGTCGGCCTCTTTTGTAATGATTAACAATTTTGTAGATTATATGATAAATTAAATTGTAAAAAAAAAATTGGTCTATAGTGCTTCTATCTAACAAAGTGGTTGATGATAGCGGTGTAGATCAATGTGATATTGATGTTGAGAATGAGTCATGCATTAGACGGAATGAGTTGAATACAAATGATCAAGATGAGGATCTTATAGCGGATGAGTCATATATCAGAAATGACCATAACGAGGGAATTTGGATCCATTCATCCGTCTGCATTGCTAAGACACAAGTAATTCATATTCCAACCAAGAAAAGAAAGAGATGTTAGTGAAAGAGGTAAAATTTGTTATATACTTGATTTCTTTATTATATTTGTTATATATTATGTCATATTTGTTATATATTAGTGAAAGAGCATTTTATTTTCATTTTTTACATGGTAATGTTATTTAGACTCCAACAAGATCCAAAACAAAGGATAAGCGGATTCCGGAGCATACCGAGTCCGTTGTTTCAAAAAAACAGGTACATCACAATTATATGATATTTATGCATAGAAAATGTTAAATTGGATATCTTATACTTCATTTAACAAATTATATGATATATAGCTGTTAATCTTACACTTGTTTAATCTTACAGTGGACATTGGTTGTTGGTCGCAATTAACCACAGCGGAGAGTCAACCCCATTATTACATGGAATTATGTGAAGGTATATTAATTATCACATGTTTTATTATATTAGTGATGCTACTTGATAAAACTTAGGATTTATCCATATTTTCTTTTAATTGAATTACAATCTTTGTGTTTTCAGGACCTATAATGTAGATTTGAAGCAATGCTTTGGTTGAATGCAAAAGTATTAGTATAAGTAATAAGTGCATTTGTAGAAAAAATGTAATGATTTGTAATTATAAATAGGTGTATATATAATTTTGGTTTGTAATTTTAAATATATATATTGGTTTGAATTGCCAATTGTTTTGCATATATAATTTTGGTGTAAATTGCCAATGGTTTGAATTGCCAATTTCTGAAAAAACTTGCTGGTTGAAAAACAGGTAAAATTCTGGTTGAAAAGACCTGGTAAAAATTGTGGTTTAAAAAAATTTATATAAAATTTTTCGTATACCTTAGACAGCGCTTCTGGAGAAAGCGCTGTCTAAGGTAGGGATTAGACAGCGCTTTTGACAAAAGCGCTGTCTAAGGTATGGCTTAGAAAGCGCTTTTGACAAAAGCGCTGTCTAAGGTATACCTAGAAAAATTCAAAAAGGTTGACCTTAGACAGCGCTTTCACCAAAAACGCTGTCTAAGGTATACCAAAAAAATGTCAAAAAAGGTGAGGCTTAGAAAGCGCTTTTTCCAAAAGCGATGTCTAAGGTGTACCTTATAATGTCAAAAAGCGCTGTCTAAAGGTACCATAGACAGCGCTTTTCATTAAATAGACCCCCCTTTAGACAGCGCTTTTGGTATTACCCAAAGCGCTGTCTAAACCTATAGCAGCGCAGGTTTATACAGCGCTTAAAAGCGCTGTCTAAGGGCAAAAAAAGCGCTGTCTAAGGTCTTTTTTGTGGTAGTGATGGTATGTAGTAGACATACTTTTAAAACAACTCTCATTTATTCAAACCCTAATATTTATTTTTCATATAACCACAAACACCTCATTTTGAAGACACTAATTGGTCTCTGCTTCGTTCTTTATTTTCACTCATAGTAGGAAAAGTCTTTATTGCAAAACATAGAGAATATATTCTTTTCTATTTTCTATTACTCGTTGTCGTTGGAGTCGGGTTCTAAAGCTATAAGGTAAGTTTTACACAGAGGAGTTTGTTTCTCATTATGATAATAAAGTTTTGATTTTTGGGGTTTTAGTAAGTTTATTTTAAGTTTTTGGCATTATAGTTACCATGTTTGTTTATGTTGAAGAATATGACATTTGCATTAAGACTTGTTAAAGTTTTACTATCCATTGTTAAAATTTGTCGGCCTCTTTTGTAATGATTAACAATTTTGTAGATTATATGATAAATTAAATTGTAAAAAAAAAATTGGTCTATAGTGCTTCTATCTAACAAAGTGGTTGATGATAGCGGTGTAGATCAATGTGATATTGATGTTGAGAATGAGTCATGCATTAGACGGAATGAGTTGAATACAAATGATCAAGATGAGGATCTTATAGCGGATGAGTCATATATCAGAAATGACCATAACGAGGGAATTTGGATCCATTCATCCGTCTGCATTGCTAAGACACAAGTAATTCATATTCCAACCAAGAAAAGAAAGAGATGTTAGTGAAAGAGGTAAAATTTGTTATATACTTGATTTCTTTATTATATTTGTTATATATTATGTCATATTTGTTATATATTAGTGAAAGAGCATTTTATTTTCATTTTTTACATGGTAATGTTATTTAGACTCCAACAAGATCCAAAACAAAGGATAAGCGGATTCCGGAGCATACCGAGTCCGTTGTTTCAAAAAAACAGGTACATCACAATTATATGATATTTATGCATAGAAAATGTTAAATTGGATATCTTATACTTCATCTAACAAATTATATGATATATAGCTGTTAATCTTACACTTGTTTAATCTTACAGTGGACATTGGTTGTTGGTCGCAATTAACCACAGCGGAGAGTCAACCCCATTATTACATGGAATTATGTGAAGGTATATTAATTATCACATGTTTTATTATATTAGTGATGCTACTTGATAAAACTTAGGATTTATCCATATTTTCTTTTAATTGAATTACAATCTTTGTGTTTTCAGGACCTATAATGTAGATTTGAAGCAATGCTTTGGTTGAATGCAAAAGTATTAGTATAAGTAATAAGTGCATTTGTAGAAAAAATGTAATGATTTGTAATTATAAATAGGTGTATATATAATTTTGGTTTGTAATTTTAAATATATATATTGGTTTGAATTGCCAATTGTTTTGCATATATAATTTTGGTGTAAATTGCCTATGGTTTGAATTGCCAATTTCTGAAAAAACTTGCTGGTTGAAAAACAGGTAAAATTCTGGTTGAAAAAACCTGGTAAAAATTGTGGTTTAAAAAAATTTATATAAAATTTTTCGTATACCTTAGACAGCGCTTCTGGAGAAAGCGCTGTCTAAGGTAGGGATTAGACAGCGCTTTTGACAAAAGCGCTGTCTAAGGTAGGGCTTAGAAAGCGCTTTTGACAAAAGCGCTGTCTAAGGTATACCTAGAAAAATTCAAAAAGGTTGACCTTAGACAGCGCTTTCACCAAAAACGCTGTCTAAGGTATACCAAAAAAATGTCAAAAAAGGTGAGGCTTAGAAAGCGCTTTTTCCAAAAGCGATGTCTAAGGTGTACCTTATAATGTCAAAAAGCGCTGTCTAAAGGTACCATAGACAGCGCTTTTCATTAAATAGACCCCCCTTTAGACAGCGCTTTTGGTATTACCCAAAGCGCTGTCTAAACCTATAGCAGCGCAGGTTTATACAGCGCTTAAAAGCGCTGTCTAAGGGCAAAAAAAAGCGCTGTCTAAGGTCTTTTTTGTGGTAGTGTATAAAGCATAACATCCCTGAAGGATAACAAACTAACATTGTATAGTTCCTGAAGAACTTGTAAAGCTCTATTTGCTATTTTTCGTTTAAGATGGAGCAAGCAATTTTTTTTTTCTCATTAGGAGTTGTTATTTTAAAATACCGAAATTTATTAATTCTTATATTTCATTGTGTCAAGAGATTGAAATTTGTTTGAAATATTATTATTTCATGTTTTTGATCGAGTTAGCAATTTAGATGTTAGATTATATAGCAATTAAAAAAATGCAAGATGTATTTTGTCACTAATTTGGTGTTTTTTAAGTAGATAATTTTAAGACTAATTTAACAATCCAGTTTACTATGTTATTTTAAATATTGGAATTTACAAAAATGTTATTATTTAATATTACCTTTGTGATAATTATCTCACTATATTATTTAATACTTAATATTTTATCTAATTTTTATTTTTTATGATAGAACTAAGTATGTCAAATCTTACGAAATTGGATTTTGGGGCTCTTGATATTTTGGGAAAGAACTATTTGACATGGGCTCTAGATGCTAAAATTTATTTACGCGCAGAAGGTTACGACGACACTATTAAAGAAGGAAATAACTCATCTGATCAACAAAAGGCAAAAGCCATGATATTCCTTCGTCGTCACCTTCATGAGGATCTTAAAAATGAATATCTTACTGTAACTGACCCACATGTCCTGTGGAAAAATTAGAAAGATATATATGATCATCAAAAAACTGTTATCCTACCAAAAGCTCGATATAATTGGATGCATTTACGTTTGCAGGATTTTAAAAGGGTAAGTGATTATAATTCTGCAATGTTTAGAATAACTTCTAAGCTGGCACTATGTGGAGAAAAAGTAACTGATGAAGATATGTTAGAAAAAACATTTTCTACTTTTCATGCATCCAATGTGCTCCTGCAGCAGCAATATCGATAAAAAGGATTTAATAAATATTCCGACCTAATATCTTGTCTTCTTGTGGCTGAGCAAAATAATGAACTATTGATGAAAAATCACGAGGCTCGTTCCACTGGTACAGCTCCATTCCCAGAAGTGAATGTGGCAAGGCACGGTCACTATGGGAAGACCGTGGTCGCGGTCGTACATGCGCACGTGGCCGTGGCCGTGGTCGTAATTATGCTCATGGTCCTGGTTTTAACCGTGGTCACAATGGTAATCATAAGAACACATATTTCCACCAGAAGTGGAAAAATGTTGAAAAGAATGAAAAAGAGGGTCAGATTAGCATAACCAATGAAAATACTTGCTATCGTTGTGGAGGAAGAGGTCATTGGAGTCGCACTTATCGTACTCCAAAACACCTTATTGATCTTTATCAAAAATCACTGAAAAATAAAAAGGTAAGGATTGAGACTCACTTTGCTAATGAAGATGATGATCCAGATTACGGTAATATGGATGTTACCCATTTAGATATTGGTGACTTCTTTACTGATCCAGATGGAAAAATTGATCACCTTATTGGAGATGGAAGTGTCAAGAAATTAAATATATGGAAATCTCCTTTTTAGTTATTAATAAGTGTTTATGGATGTTTTGAATTTTATTTTCTAATAATAATAAAGTGTGTTTTCTACTTGTTTATTTACATAATTTATTGTTTAAATGACTTGTGTTTTTAAAGCGCGCTTATAACTTATTGTTAAAAATTATTATTGCTCTTAGAATGAACATGGACACTAGCACCAGTTATGAAGATATGTGCCTTGCTGACAATGCAACAACCCTCACAATTCTCAAGAATAAAAGATATTTCTATAATTTAGTGAATCGAAAGACTGATGTCAGTACTATATCTGGCACCTCGAAAATAATCGAAGGCTCCGAAAGAGCCAATATGTTGTTACGAGGAGGAACAATATTGCACATTGATAATGCATTATATTCCCCCAAGTCTCATAGAGACTTATTAAGTTTCAAAGATATCCGCCTAAATGGATACCATATTGAAACAGGAGATAATGGAGGGATTGAATATCTTTGTATTACAAAACACAATCCGAACACAAAATGTGTAATGGAAAAGCTACCGGCTTTATCCTCTAGTTTGTACTACACTTATATTAGTACAACTGAAGCACATACAACTGTAAACCAGAAGTGTAATACCCCGTAAATTTATAAACGCTCTGGTTAATATTATTATGATCAACTGGGTTCTAGGGTACTCTGAGTAATTATTTGATAAAATAATTAGAGTAAACTGACGAACTCAGAGTCGATTAAACTAATAGTATTTAACGTTGAGTTTTTATAATTTGAGGTATTTGAGCTAATTTTGGACATTTAGTAGTGTTACTAAAAATGATAGTTTCTATACTATCTATTTTCTTTTCATTTTCCTTGAAAACCAAACAAAGCTAAAGAGAAAGATAGAAAGAAGGAAAAACAAAGGAAAAGGAGGAGAAAGGAAAAGTGGAAGAAGGAAAGGAGAGAAAATTTCCAAAAGCTCAAGAATCATCATCAATTCATCTGTTCTTCGTTTACTCGTCTCAGTATCAACCTCCTCGTCTAGTAATCCAGGTGGGTTCTAGTTAGACTCTTTAGAGTAGGATTATTTTGAGTTTAGAGTTAGATTAGAAATTGTGAAAATTGAATCTTTTTGCACAAAATTCGTGAATCTAACTGCTAAATGCAATGTTTGATTATATGTTATACTGGTTGTGATGTTATAACATGTTTTGATGTATTTTGATTGATGAAAATGGGATTTGGGGTTGATTTTGGATCAACCCGTAGCAGAGAAATTCTGCAGGAACTTCTGCATTTCTCTTCTGCCCATACGCGTATGGAGCATGTCAATACGCGTATGGAGCTGGTCAATACGCGTACGGCAAGGGCAATACGCGTATGGATGGCCGGGCACTTTGAGCAATACGCGTATCGCTTGGGGCAATACGCGTATGGCTGGGCGAGCTTTTGGGCATACGCGTACGGGGAATGCCAATACGCGTACGGCCAGGAGAGTTACAGAATCCTGCTGTTGTGATTTATTTTTCCGATCGATTGTTTACAATGCCGTAACTTTTTGTACGTAACTCGGATTGGAACAATTTTGATATCGTTGGAAAGATAATAAATTGTACTTTCTTATTAAAATGGTTTTAAGATCGTCGGCCGATTTAATTAAGTCGAGATTTCTGAAATTGTGTCGTTTTATCGACTTTTATCTGTTAATTGTGTGTAATTATTATTGACAATATATGCATGTTAAAATATGGACTAGGCAGGGTGAGGATTATTACCAAAACTGTGTCGGAAGTGTGATTGTTCCACGTGTGGCAACGCTCGTGCATGAAGGCCGAGGCGTGTGCATTTCTGTTTATCAATAACCACAGTTGTGCGGTGTAGTTCATGAGACTCGAGCACCTCCTCTGAACGTTATACACAACTACTTGGCAGGTTTGAGTCCCGTGTTAAGTACGGTTGGAGCCTACGGGTAAAGAGACTTGTGACGGTGTACGGGCCGTGAGAAGTGACGGATCACGGTGTACGGACCGGTGATCCCGAATCCAATCGTATGCCAAGTAGCTACAAGGATCCATGACTCGGATCGCCTTCTAGACGTAGAAGGGTACGGGAAAAGGGGATACCTTGGTATTGGTTATTGATATGTGAGTTCTTAAGTGTACGGACTCAGAACGTACTTCGGTACTTTGTGAATCCTTGAGTTTACAGGCTCAAGAGGTACTTCGGTACTAGGGTGAGTTTACAGGCTCACCGTGGCGGTTACTTGTGTGTGTGTACTCATGGTCTTTCCCCTTTCCCCTTGGACATGAGTTAGGACTTTGTTAGAACCTTGTAAAGCCGAGAGGACTTTAAGATAGGGAACTCACTGAGATTTGATGTATCTCACCCCACTGTTGTTGTTTACATCACAGGTTCTGCAGGTTTGGCGAAGGGTAAGGACAAAGTTATTTGACTTTCCTTACGGATCGTGGTTTCGTGATGGCATGGCTTCCGCTATGGCGTTATGTTTTGAGATCATTGTATTGATCTAGTTCTTAGTTTTTATCATTTTGGAACATCTTGTATATGTAATGCCTTAGACTTTTAGTTCTTTTGTATTAGAGGCATTTATATATATAATGTGTTAACTAGGAACTTATTATGTTTCAGTACCAAAAGTGAAACTCATGTATAATATATGATTTGATGCATGTATTTTATATGGTCTTTACAGTTGGTATCAGAGCAGGTCGTATCCTCGACCTAGCCATGAAATAGAATAAGTGTTTCCTTCCGTTTCATATGCGGCGTGTCGCCATGGGTCTTGTCTGTTATATTTATGGTATTGAGTCTGATCAACTTAATCCTATTGATATGGAATTCAGGAACATGGCTGATAGACGCAGAAACAACCGTGGAAGACCAAGGACTACTCCAGCTGGGACAGTTCCACAGGGTGATGAAGGGAATGCCCCGTTGTACCAATTTATGCAGCAGATGCAGCAACTGCAGAATCAGTTCATGCAAGGAATGATGCAACAAATGGCTGATGGTCTGCATCCTCCAGTGGTTGTTCCGGAAGTTACGGGAGGAACCTACAGGGAATTTGTTCGTATGAATCCTCCGGAGTTTCAAGGAGGGCTAGATCCGGTGAAGGCACACGAATGGATAACAGGAATGGAACGGATTTTTCTGATAGTTCATTGTAGTGAGGAGAATAAGGTGGTCTTTGCTTCTCACTGGTTGAAGGGTCCTGCCATGAGGTGGTGGGAGAGCGCTTCAGCCTTGATGACAACTCAGGAAGTGCCGAAAGTGTGGGAACAGTTTAAGGTAACCTTTATGGAGAAATATTTTCCGAGTTCTTTAAGGTCTCAAAAGGAGTTTGAGTTCCAACAGTTGAGACAAGGAAATTTATCAGTGGCTTCTTATGCGGAACAATTTGAGATCATGGCTGACTATTCTAGACAGGCCATGTATGCTCCTGATGAGAGGTGGAAGATAGATCAGTTTCTGTTTGGGTTAAGGGCTGAGATTTCACACAGCGTGTCTCAACGGGAATTTGCTACTTATGCTGAAATGTTAAGACAATGTTATGTGGCGGAAAATAGCTTGAAAAAGATACAAATGGAGGTGGATTCGAACAGGGTAACTCAAGGTGACCGTGGAAGGTCGAATCAACAGTTTAGACAAAGGCAACAGTCTTCCAAAGGGAAGCAAGTACAGGGCTCTAGAACTAGTGCGCCTCCGGTATGTCGCACTTGTGGGAGGAGTCATTTTGGTAGGTGCTATTCGGATGGGATACGGTGTTATCAGTGTAACAAGATGGGTCATGTAGCGAGAGATTGTCCTCAGAGTAGGAATCAGGCACAAGGGAAGACTACGGGTCGAGTTTATACTCTGGATGCAAGGAAAGCTAAGGGTGATAATTCCTTGATTGCGGGTACGTGTTTTGTTAATGGTCAACCTTGTTTTATTTTATTTGACTGTGGGGCTACACATTCTTTTGTGTCTTTAAGATGCGTGAAGCGACTTGGGTTGCAAACTATTCCTTTATTTCCTCCTATGGTGGTTACTACTGCCATGGATGAAATGATTGAAACACCCCTGATGTGTGAAAATTGTGTGTTGTCGGTAAACGAAAGAGTCTTCCAGATTGATCTTATTTGTCTGCCGCTCAAGAAAGTGGATGTTGTTCTGGGAATGGACTGGCTTTCAGCTAATTCGGTTTTTATCGGTTGTGAGGAGAAGCTAATTATTATTCCATCTACTGAGGCTACTCCGAAAGATGTATTATCAACGATTTTAGAAGGTACGGTGGGAATGGTAAATTTCTTGTTTGAGAAAGAGAAATCTGTTTTATTGGTTCTTACTAAGGAGGGAAGTAGTGAACAGCAAGTTCTGAGTATTCCAATAGTGTGTGAATTTCCTGAAGTGTTTCCTGAGGATGTTTCTTCTCTTCCTCCGGAGAGAGAAGTTGAGTTCTCTATTGACCTGATACCGGGAACGGCTCCTATATCCGTTTCTCCGTATCGGATGGCACCGCTTGAATTAAGAGAATTAAAGGACCAATTGGAGGACTTGATGTCTAAGCATTTTGTTAGACCTAGTGTTTCACCGTGGGGAGCTCCAGTGTTGTTGGTAAAGAAGAAAGATGGGGGAATGCGGTTGTGCATTGATTATCGTAAGTTGAATAAAGTTACCATTAAGAACAAGTATCCCTTACCAAGGATAGACGACTTGTTAGATCAATTGAAAGGAGCCTGTGTGTTCTCGAAGATTGATTTACGGTCGGGTTATCATCAGATTCGAGTGAAGAGTTCCGATGTGCCAAAGACTGCATTTAGGACACGTTACGGTCATTATGAATTCTTAGTGATGCCTTTCGGTGTGACTAATGCTCCAGCTGTTTTCATGGATTACATGAATCGAATATTTCAGGCTTACTTGGACCAATTTGTGGTAATCTTTATTGACGACATTCTTATTTATTCTCGTACTCCACAAGAGCACGGAGAACATCTGAGGATTGTCTTATCGGTCTTGCAAGAGAAGCAATTGTTTGCTAAGTTGAGCAAGTGTGAGTTTTGGATGTCGGAAGTTAATTTTCTTGGACATGTGATATCTCGAGGTGGTGTGGCAGTGGATCCATCGAAAGTAGAAGCAGTAATTAATTGGGAGAGACCGAGAAATGTTTCAGAAGTCAGAAGTTTCTTGGGATTGGCCGGTTACTATAGAAGGTTTATCAAGGGCTTTTCTCAATTGGCCTTACCAATGACGAAACTTACTCGGAAGGATGTTACTTTTGAATGGGATTCAGGTTGCGAACAAAGTTTTATGCATTTGAAGGAAAGTTTGACGAGTGCTCCAGTATTAATTATTCCTGATCCTAACAACTCTTATGAAGTATTCTGTGATGCTTCTAAGAGGGGATTAGGGGGTGTTCTGATGCAAGGTGGTCAAGTGGTAGCTTATGCTTCTCGACAGTTAAAAGTTCATGAGAAGAATTATCCAACTCATGATTTGGAACTAGCTGCAGTGGTGTTTGCACTGAAGGTGTGGCGTCATTATTTATATGGTGTACGCTTTGAAATGTTCAGTGACCACAAAAGTTTGAAGTATTTGTTTGATCAAAAGGAGTTGAATATGCGACAAAGAAGGTGGATGGAGTACTTAAAGGATTATGACTTAGAATTGAAGTATCATCCAGGAAAGGCGAATAAAGTAGCGGATGCTTTAAGTCGGAAAATGGTTCATAGTGCGGAATTGATGATTTTAGAGTATTCATTGTTGGAAAAGTTTAGAGATCTTAATCTCCAGTTTGTGTGGACTCCGAATGGTGTGATTATGGGAAATTTGAATGTCAATTCTACTTTGAGAGTTGAGATTCAACAGGCACAATTGTTAGAAGAAGAGTTACAAGAATTGTTACTTCAGCCGGGTTTTACACGAGCGACAGATGGGATTGTTCTGTTTAATCAAAGGATTTGTGTTCCGAAGGATGAGGCATTACGAAGGAAGATTTTAGACGAAGCTCATAAGGGTACTTTTACGATACATCCTGGTTCTTCAAAGATGTATCAGGATTTAAAGAAGGATTATTGGTGGCCTGGGATGAAAAAGGATATAGCGGGATACGTGTCAGAATGTGCGGTGTGCCAACAGGTGAAGATTGAACACCAAAGACCGGGCGGGTTGTTACAACCTTTGGATATTCCAGTTTGGAAGTGGGATAGTATTTCTATGGATTTTGCAGTGGGTTTACCCCGTACCCAAGGTGGGTATGATTCTATTTGGGTGATTGTAGATCGACTAACGAAATCTGCACACTTCTTAGCCGTAAAGACTACTTATAAGGCAAGTCATCTTGCAAGGTTGTTTATTGCTGAGATTGTGAGATTGCATGGTATTCCTTCCAGTATTGTGTCCGATAGAGATCCGAAGTTTACTTCGAGATTTTGGAAAGTGTTCCAACAAGCGATGGGTACGAATTTGTGTTTGAGCACGTCGAATCATCCTCAAACGGATGGTCAGACTGAACGAACAATACAAACGATGGAGGATATGTTGAGAGCTTGTGTGTTAGAGAGTAGAGGGAATTGGAAAGAACTTTTGCCGTTAATTGAGTTTTCCTATAACAATAGTTATCATGCGAGCATCGGTATGGCGCCGTATGAAGCATTGTATGGGAGAAAGTGTAGAACACCTTTGTGTTGGGCTGAAATTGGCGAAGATAGGATTTTGGGACCCGAGATTATTTAAGAGACTACGGAAAAGATTCGAATGATCCGCGAGAAGGTTAAACAAGCACAAGATCGTCAAAAGAGTTATGCGGACAATCGTAGGAGACCTTTGGAATTTAAGGAAGGTGACCATGTATTTCTGAAAGTTACTCCGAGATTGAGATTGAAAGGACCGTTTAAGTCGCGTAAGTTAAGTCCTAGATACGTGGGACCGTATCAGATTTTAGAAAGGATTGGTGAAGTTGCTTATAGATTAGCCTTACCACCCTCTCTATCCGAGATGCATGACGTTTTTCACGTATCTCAACTCCGTAAGTTTATTCCTGATCCTCTTCAGCGAATTCTACCCGAATCAGTGGAAATTGAAGCGGATTTGACTTTTGAACCACAACCGAGTTGTATTGTGGGAAGGGAAACAAAAGTGTTAAGGAACAAAGATATTCCACTTGTTAAGGTGCAATGGGATATGACGCATCCGGGCGATGCTACTTGGGAACTAGAATCGGAAATGCGAGATTCTTATCCACATCTGTTCAGGTAATATTCTAAATTCGAGGACGAATTTCTATTTAAGGGGGGGAGGATGTAATACCCCGTAAATTTATAAACGCTCTGGTTAATATTATTATGATCAACTGGGTTCTAGGGTACTCTGAGTAATTATTTGATAAAATAATTAGAGTAAACTGACGAACTCAGAGTCGATTAAACTAATAGTATTTAACGTTGAGTTTTTATAATTTGAGGTATTTGAGCTAATTTTGGACATTTAGTAGTGTTACTAAAAATGATAGTTTCTATACTATCTATTTTCTTTTCATTTTCCTTGAAAACCAAACAAAGCTAAAGAGAAAGATAGAAAGAAGGAAAAACAAAGGAAAAGGAGGAGAAAGGAAAAGTGGAAGAAGGAAAGGAGAGAAAATTTCCAAAAGCTCAAGAATCATCATCAATTCATCTGTTCTTCGTTTACTCGTCTCAGTATCAACCTCCTCGTCTAGTAATCCAGGTGGGTTCTAGTTAGACTCTTTAGAGTAGGATTATTTTGAGTTTAGAGTTAGATTAGAAATTGTGAAAATTGAATCTTTTTGCACAAAATTCGTGAATCTAACTGCTAAATGCAATGTTTGATTATATGTTATACTGGTTGTGATGTTATAACATGTTTTGATGTATTTTGATTGATGAAAATGGGATTTGGGGTTGATTTTGGATCAACCCGTAGCAGAGAAATTCTGCAGGAACTTCTGCATTTCTCTTCTGCCCATACGCGTATGGAGCATGTCAATACGCGTATGGAGCTGGTCAATACGCGTACGGCAAGGGCAATACGCGTATGGATGGCCGGGCACTTTGAGCAATACGCGTATCGCTTGGGGCAATACGCGTATGGCTGGGCGAGCTTTTGGGCATACGCGTACGGGGAATGCCAATACGCGTACGGCCAGGAGAGTTACAGAATCCTGCTGTTGTGATTTATTTTTCCGATCGATTGTTTACAATGCCGTAACTTTTTGTACGTAACTCGGATTGGAACAATTTTGATATCGTTGGAAAGATAATAAATTGTACTTTCTTATTAAAATGGTTTTAAGATCGTCGGCCGATTTAATTAAGTCGAGATTTCTGAAATTGTGTCGTTTTATCGACTTTTATCTGTTAATTGTGTGTAATTATTATTGACAATATATGCATGTTAAAATATGGACTAGGCAGGGTGAGGATTATTACCAAAACTGTGTCGGAAGTGTGATTGTTCCACGTGTGGCAACGCTCGTGCATGAAGGCCGAGGCGTGTGCATTTCTGTTTATCAATAACCACAGTTGTGCGGTGTAGTTCATGAGACTCGAGCACCTCCTCTGAACGTTATACACAACTACTTGGCAGGTTTGAGTCCCGTGTTAAGTACGGTTGGAGCCTACGGGTAAAGAGACTTGTGACGGTGTACGGGCCGTGAGAAGTGACGGATCACGGTGTACGGACCGGTGATCCCGAATCCAATCGTATGCCAAGTAGCTACAAGGATCCATGACTCGGATCGCCTTCTAGACGTAGAAGGGTACGGGAAAAGGGGATACCTTGGTATTGGTTATTGATATGTGAGTTCTTGAGTGTACGGACTCAGAACGTACTTCGGTACTTTGTGAATCCTTGAGTTTACAGGCTCAAGAGGTACTTCGGTACTAGGGTGAGTTTACAGGCTCACCGTGGCGGTTACTTGTGTGTGTGTACTCATGGTCTTTCCCCTTTCCCCTTGGACATGAGTTAGGACTTTGTTAGAACCTTGTAAAGCCGAGAGGACTTTAAGATAGGGAACTCACTGAGATTTGATGTATCTCACCCCACTGTTGTTGTTTACATCACAGGTTCTGCAGGTTTGGCGAAGGGTAAGGACAAAGTTATTTGACTTTCCTTACGGATCGTGGTTTCGTGATGGCATGGCTTCCGCTATGGCGTTATGTTTTGAGATCATTGTATTGATCTAGTTCTTAGTTTTTATCATTTTGGAACATCTTGTATATGTAATGCCTTAGACTTTTAGTTCTTTTGTATTAGAGGCATTTATATATATAATGTGTTAACTAGGAACTTATTATGTTTCAGTACCAAAAGTGAAACTCATGTATAATATATGATTTGATGCATGTATTTTATATGGTCTTTACAAGAAGTTTACAAATAATGATAAATTTCTAATTTGGCATGACCGGTTGGGTCATCCCAGTTATATAATGATGCGAAAAATAATTGAAAATTCATGTGGTCATCAATTAATGAGTAGGGAAATTATTCAATCAAATAAGTTCTCATGCAGCTCTTGCTCGCAAGGGAAGTTGATAATTCGGCCATCACCAACAAAAATTGGAAATGAATCTATCAGTTTTTTAGAGCGTATACATGGTGATATCTGTGGGCCAATACACCTATCATGTGGACCATTTAGATATTTTATGCTTTTAATTGATGCATCAACTAGATGGTCACATGTATGTTTGTTATCAACTCGCAATCAGGAGTTTGCGAGATTGCTAGCTCAACTATTTCGAATAAGAGCTCATTTCCCCGATTATCCAGTAAAGAAAATATGTCTTGATAATGCTGCAGAATTTTCATCTCAAGCATTTAATGAGCATTGTATGTCTATTGGAAGTGACATTAAACACCCAGTAGCACATGTTCATACACAAAATGGACTTGCAGAATCATTTATTAAACGAATAAAATTAATTGCAAGACCACTTATTATGAGATGCAAACTCCCAGTTTTTGCTTGGGGACATGCAATCTTGCATGCTACAACATTGATTCACATAAGGCCAACGAGTTACCACACATCTTCACCTTTACAATTAGTCTTTGGTAAAGAACCTAATATTTCCCATCTAAGAATTTTTGGATGTGCGGTGTATGTTCCAATTTCTCTACCACAGCGTAATAAGATGGGTCCTCAAAGGAGAATGAGAATATATGTTGGATATGAATCTCCATCTATTGTAAAGTACCTTGAACCAACAACATGTGATTTATTCACTTCTCGTTTTCTTGATTGTCATTTTGATGAGTCAAATTTTCCAGCATTAGGGGGAGAGAATAAGAAGATGGAAAAAGAGATCAGTTGGAATGAATTATCATTATCTCATCTTGATCCTCGAACAAAACAATGTGAACTAGAAGTTCAAAAGATAATTCAGCTGCAAAACTTAGCAAATCAATTACCAAATGCATTAAATGATCCAAAAGGTGTGACTAAATCATATATACCAGCTGCAAATGCTCCAATAAAAATTGATATCCCTGTTGGACAATCCAATGAGTCTCAACCATGCCTGAAGCGTGGCAGACCAATCGGTTCCAAGGATGAAAATCCTCGAACAAGAAAGGGAGCTAAGAATAAAGATGGCCCAAGTGAGGATATAGAAATTCTAAAAGAACCTTCAGACATAATAAATATTTCATCTCTAGAAGAGATTGATCAGGTACTTGAAACTCATGAAAATAAAGAGATCTCGATAAATTATGTCCAAAATAGAATACAATGGAACCGGAATGAAGTCGACATTGATGATGTTTTTGCATACAATATAGCACTAAATGAGATAAATGGCAAAGAGGATCAGGAATCAACGTCTATAAAAATTTGTAGACAAAGTGAGGACTGAACAAAATGGAAAGATGCAATTAAAGCAGAATTAAACTCACTCTACAAAAGACAAGTTTTTGGAACTGTAGTCCGAACACCTAAAGGTCTGAAGCCAGTTGGATACAAATAGTTTTTCGTACGAAAACAAAATGCAAAAAAATGAAATTGTGAGATACAAAGCTAGACTTCTCGCTCAAGGATTTTCGCAAAGACCTGGAATTGATTTTTATGAGACATATTCACCTGTAATGGATGCAAGCACTTTTCGATATCTAATAAGCCTTGTAGAACATGAAGGGCTTAATTTGCACATGATGGATGTTGTAACAGCTTATCTGTATGGTTCACTTGATAGTGAAATTTACATGAAACTCCCTGAAGGGTTCAATATACCAGATGCACACAACTCCGAATCTCGAGAAAGCTACTCCATAATATTGAACAAGTCTCTCTATGGGTTGAAACATTTGGACGAATGTGGTATAATCGTCTCAGTGAATATTTGCTTAGAGAGGGATATACAAATAACGCCATTTGTCCTTGTATTTTTATAAAAAGGTCAGGAAAGGAATTTGCAATAATAGCTGTCTATGTGGATGACATAAATATTATTGGAACTCCTGAAGATCTTCCAAAAGCTATGAATTGTTTAAAGAAAGAGTTTGAGATGAAGGACTTAGCGAAGACAAAATTACGTCTAGGTTTGCAAATTGAACATTTGGACAAAAGAATATTTGTACATCAAGAAGGCTATATAGAAAAGGTGTTAAAACGCTTCTATATGGGCAAATGTCACCCGTTGTTTACTCCAATGGTTGTTAGATCATTAGATGTGGAGAAAGATTCTTTCAGACCTCGAGAAAAGGATGAAGAATTTCTTGGTCCTAAAGTACCATATCTCTGTGCAATTGGAGCACTAATGTACCTTGCTAATTATACACGTCCTGATATATCATTTGCTGTCAATCTATTAGCAAGATATAGTTCTTCACCTACACGAAGACATTGGAACGGAGTCAAACATATACACCGTTACCTCAGAGGTACAATAGACATGGGTTTGTTTTATAGCAAAGTATCCAGATTTGAATTAACAGGTTATATAGATGCAAATTACTTGTCTGATCCTCATAATGGTAGATCACAAACAGGTTATTTGTTTACATGTGGGGGTACAACTATTTCATGGAGATCAGTTAAACAAACCATAGCAACAACATCATCTAATCATGCAGAACTTTTAGCATTACATGAGGCAAGTCGAGAATGCGTTTGGTTGAGATCCTTAATTCAGCATATCCAAAATACTTGTGGTTTATCTTCTGAGATATTAAATACAACGACCTTATATGAAGATAATACTACATGCATCGCTCAATTGAAAGATGGTTACATTAAAGGAGACCGGACAAAACACATTTCTCTAAAGTTCTTTTTTACTCATGATCTTCAAAAGAGTGGTGATATAAGCATCCAACAAGTTTGTTCATGTGATAATCTTGCAGACCTTTTCACAAAGTCACTCACAAGTAGAATTTTTAACCAACTAGTACAAAAGATTGGTCTTCATCGAAGAAATGATCGTTCAGCTGAGGGGGAGAAATGAAAGGATATTGTACTCTTTTTCCTTCACTAGATTTTTTCCCACTGGGTTTTTTTTCTAGTAAGGTTTTAACGAGGCATATCCTCAATGGACATCCTAGGGGGAGTGTTATGAATAAAGATAAAAGTGGATGTCCATTCTTATTCTTCTTTTCATCATCCTATTCCCTATTAATAGTTGTGACTTTCCATCTCCCGTAGGTCCTATAAATAAGGTCCATATTGTAATATAAAGTGTATATTTGAATAAGATAATATATGATTACTTTCTCCCCTCCCTTCCTCTCTTTAATCTCTATATTATTTTGTTTAGTTTCATAACATGTATAATTTTTTCTTTTATTTTTGTTTTTAATATGTAACAAAACAACTGATTAATAATTTATAGGTTAATTCTTATCTACCCACCTCAAAAAGTTGGGTAGAGCTATCCATAGAGTAAATTGCATTGAAAATCTACAAAATTTAAAGTATTACATAAATAATTAAATATAATAAAATGATATGACATTAGTTGATTGGTTGAAGGTATACTACCTATTTTTTTGTAGTGGATATAGAAGTTGTCCCCTAATTTATATATATTTAGTTTTTCAAATATACAAATATTATTTTTTTTAGTAGCAAATTTTCTAAATAATTTATAGTAACATAAACAATCTGGTGGGGGCAATTGCCCCCAATGACATACATGTAAATCCGAGTCTGACTCTGAATCACACCCAAATAATTATTCACACTTATGTTTGCAAATTCTACATCTCTTATTTACATTCATCCTTATATATATGTGTGACTTTGAGTCACACTAAGATAGTTAGTTATTCATATACATGCTTGCAAATTCTACATATTTAATGACTTGAATGTTTGGATGCTAATCTTATTGATCCTCTCTTAAATTATTGGAGGCCATTTAAAATTTTGTTGCCATGGAGATAGAATGAATAAATTTTCTATGAATTAAAAAAAACCGTTGCTTAATTAAAAACACACTCTTCTATTCAACCAAAATAAAATAAAGAGAAACATGCCCTTTAGTGACATTTAACAGTCGAGATTTATATATAAATTTCTGTGATCTAAACCCCACAGATGGCGTTCACTCACCAATAAGAGAAAGCAAGAGCAATGGTTCCTAGTGTCCATAATTTTCTTATTTCACTAACAGCAATGATGTGTATGTACTCTACTTTTTATGAGGCAGGTGATTGTTCAATGGTTTGCCTTCTTTCATGCTCTTTACGTGATATTTAGGTAGCAAAAACAAAAAAAAGTTTAATTTGTTTGTCACC
This sequence comes from Lathyrus tuberosus, assembly GCA_022829125.1. Classification (NCBI taxonomy): domain Eukaryota; kingdom Viridiplantae; phylum Streptophyta; class Magnoliopsida; order Fabales; family Fabaceae; genus Lathyrus; species Lathyrus tuberosus. The sequence continues at coordinate 2,611,497 of JALAZF010000477.1, forward strand.
ATATCCAAATGAAATGAAATCATGAAAGTGACTTTCAAAAGTAATATGCTACTGTTTGTTAAGTATATTTCATTTTAATGTTTCTTGGTATCATAATCACTGACTCAATATAAACCGAATTCGTTTGGATTATATTTTACTTACACGTACGAAGATCAAGTGTCAGTATAGTATATATTGTGTATGGTTTTTTATCACACCACCCAAGTTTTTTATATACTACATAAAATTTTATTTTTGCCTCTGGATTTCGGATGTGCACATCCGGACGCACAGTTTTTTTAAAAAACGCTGATGTGTTTCAGGTGTGCACATCCGAAACTTAGTATAACTTTATTTTTTTAAATTCTTGATCTGCAGATCCAGAAAATAGCATAACTTTATTTTTTTTAAATCGGTTTTGTCGGTTGGTCGCATACGTTAATATATCATCGCAAGTTAATATACATTCGAATGAGGGGAGGGAGAAGGTCTTGACAGCGTGATGAAGATCTTAAGTCAAGGGATTAGATTTCTCGCCAATAAAAAACTTTGTTCTTCGTATCTCTTCAATGTGTTGTTTCGGTGTAGCCACTAATCTTCAGTCAATGTCAATAAAGTAAACATGCATTACAGACGTTGATGAATAAAAAAAAGTTTGTATGCATAAAAAAACGCATTATTATTTACCTGTAAGGGTACAGAGCACCGAAAAGACTGAGCTTTGTGGAGAAGAAAGGTTAAGAATGAGAGTAGTTACTAACTTACATGAAACAAGAAAAGTGTTTGAATGCATAAATAATTCATTATTATTTACCATTTTGGTTTTCAGGGAGTGGCGTGTGGCTTTCTATAAATTAACTGGGTTTAAGCCTAAAAGAATTATATTTTATAGGTTTGAAGATTGTAGGACAAATGAAGATCAACAGTAAAACATTACTTCATTGACGTTATCCAAGATAAATGGCAGCAGAGTCGACACAAAGTTGGTGGAACTCCTATTACCACTTGCAGAACCAGAATCAGAATTTTTTACTTCAATTATGTAGTATCGAGCGCGGAAAACTATCAAGTGTTCCCCGGTTTTAAAGCAAAACCTAACTTAACTGACCCTCACTTACTCCATATACATAAATATACATCAACATGTATCAATTAGGCACCACGCTCGATACTACATAAGTGAAGTCAAAAATTCTGATTCTAGTTCTGCAAGTGGTAATAGAAGTACCAACTTTGTGTCAACTCTGCTTCCATTTATCTTGGATAACGTCAATGAAGTAATGTTTTACTGTTGATCTTCATTTGTCCTACAATCTTCGAGGATAGATTTGGGAGTTCGGATATTCACAATGTCTTTTTTGGATATATAACTTATGGTTACAGAGGTCATGTTTGTCACCATAGGTGGATGACCGTTATTTTGTTTAAATATGGGTTATGACTACTAGACAACTTTTGTATACGGAACAAGTGGCCATCATGCGTTTTGATAAATATTTTGAAGTTATCATTAAAGGATGCCTGCCATATTCGTTCCTCTAACCTTGTTAAATCTAGCTCCCCTAGGCTCATGATGAAAGAGAAAAAAAGAAATACAAGAGATAGAAAAAACAGATATTATTATTATTATCTCAGATAATTCTCTTTGGTACATGGCAAGGCTTAATATATATATACAACAATGGTAACAGAAAAGTAACGGTAAAAAATAAATAACCTAATCTATTTTAACACCCCCCCCCCCCTCAAACTAGAGTGTATATTTAGCAATCATAGTTTGAAAACAAGTGTAGAGAAAGGTCCAAGGTGAAGAGGTTTGGTAAATATGTCTGCAACTTGTTGGTTGGAAGAGATGGACATAAGATGAATAATATTATCTTGAATCTTGTCCCGAGTGATGTGGCAATCCATCTCGATGTGTTTTGTCCGTTCTTGAAACACCGGGTTGTTGGCAATATGGATCGCCGAATTGTTATCACAGAAGATTGTAACTGGTTTGGGATGAGGGATGTGCAAGTCGTGGAGCAGGAATAAAAGCCATTGAGCTTCACATGTTGCATTAGCGAGTGCACGATACTCAGCTTCGGATGATGATCTAGAAACCACAGTTTGCTTTTTGCTTTTCCAGCTTATGAGTGAACTGCCAATGTAGAAGCAGAATCCAGTTGTAGATTTGCGAGTATCTGGACAGGAGCCCCAATCCGAGTCAGAAAAACCAGAAATATGTAGAGAGGAATCAGAGGTGAAGAACAATCCTTGGCCTGGTGCATTTTTGAGATAGCGAAGGATGCGCATAGCAGCTTGGTGATGAGAGATGGTTGGTTTTGATAAAAATTGACTTAGCCTGCAAACAGAAAAACAAATATCAGGCCTAGTGTGAGTTAAATATAGCAGCTTACCAATTAAACTTCTGAACGTGGTTGGATCAGGGAGTAAGGAGTCTGAATCGTGATTAAGATGATGTGTAGGATCCATGGGGGTGGAGGCTGGTTTTGCTCCCAAGAGTCCGGCTGTTTGAAGCAGATCAAGACAGTATTTCCGCTGACAGACAAAAATTCCAGTTTTGGACCTGGATATTTCAAAACCCAGAAAATATTTAATATTCCCTAAATCTTTGATGCTGAAAGTGTCATCCAAGATGGCTTTGATGTGATTAATTTCCTCAATGTGATTTCCTGCAATTAAGAGATCATCTACATATACGAGAATAACAGTGAAGCTGTTAGGCAAAGATTTAGTAAATAATGAGTAATCAGCCTTGGATTGATAATATCCTAAGTTGGTAAGTGTGTTAGTGAGTTTATAGTTCCATTGCCGGCTAGCCTGTTTGAGGCCATAAAGAGATTTATTCAATTTGCAAACCAGAGATTTATTAGAGGTTGGAAGGCCTGGAGGAATTTTCATGTAAACATCCTCATCTAAATCACCATGGAGAAAGGCAGTATTTATGTCAAGCTGATGAACAAACCAATTTTGAGAAGCAGCAAGAGCTAAAATAAGTCTAATGGTTGTCATTTTAACAACAGGACTAAAAGTGTCAAGATAGTCAATTCCCTCAGTTTGTGTGAAGCCTTTTGCCACTAATCGTGCTTTGTATCTCTCAACAGTACCATTAGCATGAAATTTGATTTTAAAATCCATTTACAGCCTATGGGTTTCTTATTAGGTGGTAAGGGAACCAAGTCCCATGTGTGTGTATTAGTGAGAGAATCTAGTTCTTGATTGATGGCTTTAACCCAGTTTGGATTAGTGATAGCTTGAGCATAGCTAGAGGGCTCTTCTAAAGAGGTTAATTTAATATTGAATAATTGATGTGAAGGAGATAATTTAGAGTAAGAGATAAAATTGTGCAAAGAGTAAGGAGTAGTACCTGGAGTATTAGTAGACTGATGAATATTTTACCTGTTAGGAGAGAACAGTGGTAATCAACTAGATAGTTAGGTTTTTTGGTAATTCTGGTAGATTTTCTTATTGTCACAGGTGATGTATCTTGAGGAGGAGGTGTTTCATGGATTATAAGAGACTGTTGGGTGGGAGTATTCTGTGATGAATGGTAGGTGGGAGGAGTAGTAAGAAGAGGGGAAGAAGAATCAGTTGTTGAAGTAGGAGTAGTGGTTATGTAATCATAATCAGAGAATATGGTGGGATTAGGAGGGGGAGAGGGTAGGGCAGGGTGGCTGGCAGTGGTAGTAGGGGTGGTTTGGTAAGGAAAAATGTGTTCAAAAAAGACAGTATCACGGGATATGAAGAGTTGTTTAGTATGCAAGTCAAATAGGATGTCTCCTTTTGTGGTATCTTTGTGTCCTAAAAAAATGCATTTTCTGCTGTGGTTGTCAAGTTTGGTTGTTTTGTGTTTAGAAATGGTATAATAGACTAAGCAACCAAAGACTTTTATGTTAGTGTAGATGGGTGGTGTGTTATGGAGCACATGAAAAGGAGAGTTGAATTTAAGAAATTTTGAAGGGAGTCTATTGATTAGGTAAGTAGCATGAGCAAGAGCATGGGCCCAAAAAAGTTTGGGAAGGTTAGCATGAAATAAAATGGACCTAGTAACACAAAGCAAATGTTGATGTTTTCGTTCAACAACCCTATTCTGTTGGGGAGTATCAATGCAGGAGGTTTGATGTATAATACCTTGTTCTTTGTAGAATTATTTTAATAAAAATTCTTGACCATTATCACTTCTAATGATTTTGGGAGTAGTTTTGAATTGGGTTTGTGTGAAATAAACAAAAGATTTGACTAAAGAGCTAGTTTTGGTTTTGGGTGGTGATGGTGGTGGAGTTTCGTTGTCAGCCATGGCGAGGAAGGAAAAGGAAGAAAGGTGAAAGAAGAACAGAGGAAGAAGATGACGGAATCAAGAAAGAGAGAAAGAAGAGATAAGGTGAAAGAGAAAGCAGAGAAAGAAGAGATAAGGTGGAACACGTGTTAGAATGTAAACGGAAGCAAAAAAGAATCTACTGATACCATGTTAAATCTAGCTCCCCTAGGCTCTTGATGAAAGAGAAAAAAAGAAATACAAGAGATAGAAAAAACAGATATTATTATTATTATCTCAGATAATTCTCTTTGGTACATGGCAAGGCTTAATATATATATACAACAATGGTAACAGAAAAGTAACGGTCAAAAATAAATAACCTAATCTATTTTAACAAACCTTCTGTTAAAATACATATTATTATTATTATTTCTTAAAATAAATATATCTTTTAAGTTTCAGCCATTTTTCCGGATGTGCACACCCGGATTACGCGTAACTTGGCATTACGAATTTGCACATCCAGAACAAAGCAAAGTTTTAAAAAAAAAAATAGTGCGTCCGGATGTGCACATCCGAAACTGAGAGGCAAAAACGAAATTTCACGTGATGTATAAGAAACATGGATGGTGTGTTAAGAAATGGTCTATATTATCTATAACATATATAAAGGCAAAACTTAGTTTTTGTGTAGCCTTTTTTGTCTTCCAATTATACCCTTTTCAATTTTTATTTTAAATTTTAACTTCTATTTTAGTAACTGTTATATGGCAGTTTGCATATTTGTTTATTCAATTTTTTTATTCTAAAAATAATTTAAACTAAAATAAAAAATAAACATAAAAAAAAATACCGTTTATATTTTTACCTGTTTGCGCATTATAAAAAGCGGACAGACGGGCACTTAGACGCTAGTATGGTTATAAAAAGGATAATTTCACACGATTTTAATCTTTCAATAAATTTTCTTTAAAAGAAATACACAAAAATACATAGGACCAAAACAATTAACATTACAAAATCATTAACGACAAATATTATAACGAATGCATGAATGAGGATTTGTCCACCAATAACACACACTTATATAACTTCATCCGTAACAACAATTCATTAACAAAAGTCAATATTTCATATTTATTAAAAAATTAATTTTTGCGTCCTTTTTAAAATATGTTTTAAGATGTAAAAATAATTTTAATTTGTTGTTTTTTTATGTAAAAAAATGAGAGAGAAAACAGATTAAATATAATGTGTTAATTTTACCTTAAAAAATGCATTGTTAAAATAAAATAAGATTGATGTTTTTTTCTTATAACTTGTAACAAGAAAGATGTACGTTTCCCTTATAAATCGTTAGGGAGAGAGTATCCTTGTTAACAAGTTTTTATCATAATTTATTTAGAGCAAAAATATTGGTGGTTCTTTAAGTATTTTTTTCACCAATTTCAAAAATACTTGTCAGAAGCTAATGAATAATTGCACATCTGTAGCATTACTTTTTTTGAAAGCGTCTTTCTACAAACCAACGCTCTTTTATATATATATATATATATATATATATATATATATATATATATATATATATATATATATATAATTAAATTTTAAGTATTGTGTAGTATTTAGTAGGACCCATTTTAAAGTTTTTTCTGAGTTATATGAATATTGCAAAATGTAATTAGGTTATTTAAAAAATGTAAAAGTGTAATATAATATAAAAAATTATGTGGATTTCATTTAAAGAACTAAAATGTAATTGGTGAGTGTGGATGCTTAGTTTACCGACTAACATTACAAGAAACACAACATTACTCGGATTGAATTTGAGCTAAAATTCCGCAGGAAGTACCGTAGATAAATCTGCAGGGAATTATTTGCCGCAGCTAATTTACCTTTCCGTAGGTAAATCCGCAACTAATTTCTTTTTAAAATTAGAAATAATGAAAAAAAAAAATTTACGAAACGTTATTGATGTTTCATGTCAATGTGTCAAGGGTCTGAATCTCTTCATCTTTATGATGTGCTTTTGAATGATTTCTAGATTCAATCTAAATTTGTTTTCATCTACACAATTTGACACATAATAATGCATACTAAATCCAAAATAGCATAAGAGAAGCAAAATATTTTGCTGTGATAGGTGAAATGATTGGTCAATGTATCAGTTTTGTATAAAATAACTTGCCACTTTCATTACATGTTTCACATTTAAGTAATCCACGAGATCCACAAGTTGCACAAGGAAGCTTCAGCATTATATTTCACACATCTGCAAAAATATATAAATTGAATAAATCAAGTATGAGTATAAACTGATATTTGACCCTGGCTTGAACTTCTATGGAAATATTGAAAATATTACAACTCCAAACTCAATCTGATCTGTTATAAATGTGACTCTGAAGGTGCTTTTGACATCCAAGTTATAGATTGAAAATATACCTTGTTACTTAATAGAATGATCCCTATTTAAAACTTAAATTTGTTAACAATAGCATAACATTTAAAAACAACATTGGCGATAAAGTAAATACCTAACCGAATAAGATCTCATTTGTGGATGATTAATCATGAATAATTTAATTAAGTTAGGCCATGTGAAAACATACTCGGAGCAGCATATATGACCCAAAATGATAGCTACCAACTGAAAATTCATATATAAAATTTTAAAAACAGTATTTCAGGAACACATTCTCAAATAGATCAACTTTAGCTCGCATTGCAACCTAAGGTGTTCGTGTTAATAAATGATAAGGATACATAAAGAAACCATTACTCATCACAAAACTTGTAACATTAAAGATCAGGTAAATGTCTTATTGATTAAACACGCCTCATATAATTTATCGATTACTCATGTCGGAGAAGGAATATTGGTTCAAGTGCTGAAATTGGTGAAGTATTTTTAGAACAAGAGTGGTATCATATTAAACAATTGGTCTTTTTTTATAAGCATAAGTATATTCAATAAGAGGTAGTAGGGGTACCACAACCCAACCAACAACTTACAACAACAAAGCAAACTACATCAACAAATCAAACAAATCAAAGACACCAACACATCAGACAATAAACCTACAAAAAGTCAATTGGACATTTAAACCAATCATAAAAATTGCACTTAATTCTAGGATAAGAACTTAAAGACAACCACCCCCAAGAATAACTAATAATTCTATGGTAAATTTCAACAGGATTACTAACACCATCATTAAACATGATTTGGTTCCTTATCCACCATATGCTCCAACAAGAGGCAAACTAAATCAGACCTGCAGATGAATTAGATGTCTTCCTAATGATTTTTAAAAACTAGTCCAACAAGTGATCGGAGCAATTACCTGATATGGGGGGATCGAACCCAATCAAATCCCCTACTGCCTTCCAAACCAGACGAATGCACAGGCATGTCATCCTCAGCATTAAAACAAAACACGCATACCTTCTCATGTATATTAGATATAACACCTCTCGTCGTAAGGTTTGCTCGAGTAGGTAGTCTATCCAAAAATAATCTCCACCCAAAAATTTTGATTTTCAAAGGAATTCTGGATTGCCACACAATGTGCAAAGTCGTTTTTATATTACAATCCAACATCACTTCACCACCTATTTGTAACACAAAAGAATAACAAAACTTTACAGTAAAGCAATTAAATTTTCCTCTAGGGCACACAAAACCATCTGGATGTCCATCCCGCGGCCGAACCTCAGACAACAGCAACATCAAATCATGAAATTCAGCCTCCAATCAACCAACAAGCTCCAATGTACAAAGCCTATATCGCACTGCCATGTTTTACCCTGCCACTCCCAATCTCTTTAACTGTTCCATTTTGTTTTGATGAGGCTGCATAAAGACCCGGAAATAGATTGCAGAACATTTCCTGACCTATACAACAGAAAGTCCAAAACGCTACAACCCCTCCATCTCCCAATTTGCACAATAAAAGACTTGTGAATCCATCTTCAACCAAAGAATCCCCCAATCCCATTAGATCCATCCACCACAAAGATTCTTTTTTTTTTAAGTAAGCCATGATATTAAAGCAAGCACAAGGGGTGCTTGAACCCATGTTACAAAAGATTAGGATAGTTACATCCTCTTGATACACTCAGTAGGGGCAACGAACCAATCGTAAAAATTACAAATAGGGAATTTACAATGCCCTCCCCACCATCTCCAAGAAAAGAAAATGATAGAATTAATGATATCATCGACTGTCAACAAAATGTTTCTAAATATACGACTGTTTCTACTATGCCAAATAAACCAAACCGTAAAGAACCAAATTGAACTTCCCACCATGTTTCCTCTATTCTTAGTCGACTCCACAGCACAAAAAGTAAAACACTCTAAACAATTACTTCCTACCAGAAACTCAGCACCAAACCAATTAGCCACACCTTTCCACACATAACCTGCATAATTACACTCCAAGAAAAGGTGGTTAACAGATTCAGCCTCCAAATTACACAAACAACACACAGCCGAGTCTCCGCCGAGACCGATATTCCTCCTCAACAACTGATCTTTGGTGGCTAATCTGTCCCTCAATAATCTCCAGCCAAACACCTGAATATTGGACGGTAAATAGGACTTCAAAAGGAGATTCATACCATTTAACAGCTTCGCATCCTCCTCGGTACCAGACCCGACGTTCTGCAAAACATCGTAATAAGACGAGACAGAGAAAGACAGTGTATCCTCAGCACTCCAACTGAACTGATCGCTCCTCCCTTCGACAGGCTCAAGATTAGCAAGAAGATCCATCATCCCATCCCTTTCGACCTGCAAAATGAGATCAGGATCTAAATGACTAACCTCCACATTCCACTTCCACTTAGACTCTCTCCACAATCTGAACTCTGCAACTGCTCCTTTTGGGTTACTGCTAGCCAGAAAAAGGTTGGGAAAAAGCACCTTCAGAGGCATGTTCCTAGTCCAATTAACTAACCAGAAAGCAGTATCATTGCCGTCGCCTATGACGCTGGCCAAATTCTCCACGAAAAGATCCGTCGAAGAGGCATGGTCGAAAGAAATGGTCACCAAATCTCTCCACCAAATAGAGTCAGAAGACTTACCTTTTTTCCCGTCGCAACTAGAAATAGCTAAACCGAGGCTATTAGTCGCGTATCTGTGCTCCAGAATATCCCTCCACAACGCTTTCTTCTCAGACATGCATCTCCATTTCCACTTAATAAGGAGAGACTTGTTAAACACATCGAGATCTTTAACTCCGAGGCCCCCCTTGTCTTTTGGCGTACAAACTGATTTCCAACTTACCCAATGAATTCTCTTTTCCAAAGAGGTTCCACCCCATAGAAAGTTACTCTGAATCCTTTGAATCGCTTTGATTACCGCTTTAGGAGCCTTATAGAAAGACAATGAGTATAACGGTAAAGCATTAAGAACCGAGTTAATCAATACGACTCTACCACCCACAGATAAATGATTTCCTTTCCATCCTGCTAGTTTCCTTCTCACATGCTCAATAACCTCCACCCACATAGACGCCTTCCTAGGACTGTCTCCAACCTTAACACCGAGGAACTTCATTGGAAATTTCAGGATGTCACAGTGTAAGAAAACCGAAGCAGCCCCCAGAAAATCAGGCCTAAGATTAACACCCCCAATACGACTTTTATTAAAATTCACTTTTAAACCTGAAACCAATTCAAATCCACGCAAGATCGCTTTGATACTCCACAGGTTGTCCCAACTCGCTTCACCTAAGAGAAGTGTATCATCTGCAAACTGAACTATACTATACTCGGCTTTGTCGTTAACCTTGAACCCTGCATAAAGACCCTTTGAAACAGCTCCCTGAAGCAACTTAGTAAGCCCTTCCATTACCAATATAAATAGGAAAGGTGACAACGGATCCCCCTGGCGGAGGCCTTTACCAACTCCAAAATCTGTAGTTGCACTTCCGTTAACCAATACCGACATCGTACCGTTGAAAACCAACTTCTCCATCCAACTCCTCCAGCCCCTTCCAAAGTTCATCCGCTCGAATAAAAATCTGAGGAAATTCCAAGAAACACAGTCATAAGCCCTTTCAAAATCAATCTTCATTATCATACAACTCCGTTTCGATCTTTTCGCCAAATCCAACACTTCATTAGTTGCAACAACACCGTCCAAAATGAACCTACTAGGAACAAATGCAGACTGCTCGATAGAAATGATACTACCTACAACCTTCTTCAATCTACCTGCAAGAACCTTAGACAAAATTTTCTGAAAGCAGTTGACAAGGCATATAGGCCTATAATGACTAAGCTTTTGAGGGTTCTTGTTTTTAGCAACCAAGGTCAAGAAAGATGCAGACGCAGCCTTTGTGAGAGAAGGATAACTGAAAAACTCTTTGACAAAACGCACCACGTCCTGTTTAACAATTTCCCAACACGATTTAAAGAAACAGAAACTGTAACCGTCTGGTCCCGGACTTTTGCTCCCATCACAATCCCACACCGCTTCTCTAATTTCCTCTTCTGAGACCATCTTATCCAAAGACATTTTATCAGAATCTGATAAAGACATCAGACCAACGTCGCCAAGAGAAGGCCTAACATACATCTTCTCCTTAAAGTTATCAGCAAAGAAATTACTGACAAAGCTTTTAACTTCCTCCACCTGCTCAGTAATACCTCTGTAAGTTTCAACAAAAGAGAGGTTAGTGCTCCTACGTCTACCATTAATAACCTTATGGAAATACCTAGTATTCCTATCACCATCTTTAATCCACGCTGCTTTAGCTTTCTGTTTCAGCATAGCATCTTTAAGATTAAGATTCTTCCAAATCCTAGACGAAGCTTGCTGTCTCGACTTCACCAACTCATCAAAACTGTCGAAACCAAGGCCACTTAACTCAGCATCAAGGTCGTTTAAATCCGATACAGCAGCCTCCACGCTCAATTCAATCACACCAAAAACTTCACGGTTCCAGATTTTGAGCTTAGCCTTAAGAATATTCAACTTCGACTTCAGAACGAAATCTCCTCTACCTTCCGTCTTGGCAGAATCCCAAACACCCTTCACAAAATCCATAAAACCTTCATGATTAACCCAACTGTTGTTAAACTTAAAAGGTTTGGGGCCCCAATCCTTAGCATTACCTTTGACAAAAATCGGGCAATGATCGGAAGTGTCTCTCCTGCCTATGACTTGGTTGTTCAACTTCCACTCAACTATCAAATTTTGCGATATCAGAAACCTATCCAGCCTGCTCATAGAGTTCCCCAAATTGTTGAACCAAGTAAACTGTCCACCACAGTAGGGTAAATCGATACAATCCAGTTTCCCAATGAAATCGTAGAATTCAGCCATTTCCTTACTTCTACCTCCTTCACTGATCCCTTTCCTTTCTCTAGCATGAGACACAGCGTTGAAATCCCCTCCAAATAACCACTCTCCATGACCTTTGGACGCCTTCACTTTCAAAAGATCCTCCCACAACTTCCTTTTGAGGACAGCTCTGCAAGGAGAGTAGACATTGATCATGTGAATGATTTTTCCCTTCCGTTCAAAAGTTGTTCCAAGGAACCCTTCCCCACGAAAACTACTGACATAATTCACCATATCCTTCCTCCAAAGAGTAACCAAACCTCCTGCCGCGCCATTCGCCCCAGAAAAAGACCACTCCACATCTCTACAACCCCACATAGAGTAAGCAATACGATCATCGATTAACCCCATTTTGGATTCTTGCACAAAACACACGTCGACATTCTCCTTCTATATCAGGTTAGCAAGACGTTTTCTCTTTACCTTACTACCGCATCCTCTTATGTTGAAAGATAAAAGATTCATGGGACACCGTTTATAGAAGACACCCTCAATGCGTTACCCTCCTTATCTCTATCCTCCAGCTCACCTAACGCCTTCAACATCTCTTCCTTCCTCCCTCCCCATTTGATTCCAATTGAATCAATTATCTCCCATACCTTGTTTGTCACCTTAGATTCCATCTCCTTCCAAAACCTCTTGTTACCTTGAAGAACTTCAGAGTCAGTTACCGACAAACATCTCGACCCCGAACCTTCCCTCTCCGCCTTCTTCTGTGACGACGACGAAGCTTTGTTGAAAGAGTTCTTAGACAAACTCTCACTGATAGAAGACGAACGAATAACGTCTTTAACAGTTGTAGTATGATTCTTCTTAGATAAAATTTTTGGCTGAGAGTAAGGTTTAACACGACGATGATTAGTTTCCGGAATTCCCAATTTCAAATCCCTAACCACAGAATCACCAGGATCACTAAACCGGTCTCCTTTAATTACCCATTTTCTCGCCCCATGACCCGCTCCATCATCTGGGAAATGGGCCTGTTGGGCTTTAAGTAATCCGTCAAAAGAGATATTCTTCCCTCTCTGGCCCAACGTACAATCTACCTCAGAAAGATTCTCACAAACAGGTCCCACAAAGGCACCTTTATCAAAACCTAGTACAACCCTATCCTTAGAACCTGACACGTAACTCTGAACCTCTTCCCCAGACGAAAGAGACTTTTCCAAATTCTCGAGCCCCTCACGAAACTTAAGAATAGCTTCTGCTCTAGCCACAGGCCAACCTTTGGAAGTAGCACAGGTACTCTTTACGTTAATATCCTCCTGGGGAAGATCGCCATGGAGGAAATCACGACCCCCTTCGCCTTCGCCTTCGTCTTCGTCGTCTATTCACCGTTCATCATCATCCTCTACCCAGTCAGCGCTATCCTTCACAAAAGAGACTTCAGACTCCGACACCGACAACGATGGTTTAGTTTGACTCACCACTTTAGCTAACGGTCCCATGGTTTCTTCAACTATTCTGATTCTGTATGAAACACCATTGATGGAAACCGATAAAACCTCGTCAATAAGTTTACCACATGACGTCCGAACCAATAAGCTAGCCACGTCCATCTTTGTAAAATCAGAGGAGCTCTCCTCGCAGTTAACATACTTACCGATCGTCGAAGATAAGAATTGAAAAAACGAAACTGACCAAGCAAAACATGGGATTCCGTAACATCTTATCCACGTTAACCTTTCCGTATCCACCATCTCCTTCTTCCATCTGCTTACATCCGAAAACCACTGCCCAAGCCAATCCTTCGCCCCTTCCACAAGATCCTCTAACTCTCCTTCATCATTCTCCTCTAGGAGACAAAGGTTGGCTCCTAGAGGGGTAACCTTAACCCCAAAGTAACCTTCCAAGTGGAAATTGTTCTGCATATTGTAAGAGGATCCAGGAATACGAACCTTCCCCACAAAAGCTCTCTCGAATCTAGACACAGTTTCCTTTCCAACATTAAACGTGAGACCTCCTGGGTAATCCTGTTCGTTCCATTTCGCCGCCTCCGCATAAGAACCTCTCTTGAACGAGGATACCGGAAATCCCTTGTCTCGAAAGAGATGGTCTCCTTCAAACTGCTTGACACCTTCATTTCTACGAGAAGATTTTGACTTAAAACTCCTCCCCCTAACCTTCGCTTCCTTGGGAAACCTCGGAATGTTGGCGTAGAGTTTTCTTCCCTCAATGAAGAAGTTATCCAGTTTCAGGGCCAAATCCCTTTCGTCTTCCACGTCAAAGAATCGGGCAAAGCCGTATTTCTTCCCTCTTTTGTCTCTCTTCCTCGGAATGAACACCTCGTCTACCTCTCCAAAATCCGACAACAATGAGTAGAGTTCCTTTGCCCTCATTTCCTCTGGAAATTCTGTGATGAAGATGGTAGTAGAATCTCTGAACCCCCTTCCCTTCGTTCTCCCCTCTGCGTCCCATTTGAATTTGTTCCTGTAAGATACCTTAGTCCACTTTCCCTGCTCCATTCAAACGTAAGAGAAGAAAACACAAACAGCTAGTTGGGAACTAAACCGGGTACCAAGGCCCCTAGCCCTAAGGCTAGGAGTTTAAGCCGAAAATACCAGAAAGCCTCAACTAAAACAACCTAGACACACAACATAACCACAAAGATTCATGATTAGCCCCTCTACGAATAACTTTGGAAACAAATCTATTAATAAGGTTCCCATACCTGAGCAAAATGGTGGACAAGTAAGTTTGTAATGACATAGTTAATAAGAATGACCCTACCCCTAATTGAGAGCATTCTTCCCTTCCAAGTAGATAGACGGGCCTGAAAACAAATCAATCACCGGTTTCCAAAATGAGACCCTCATATGATTTCCATCAATAGTTATTACAAGAAATTTAAATAGTGGAACATCAATTTTATACGCCAGTAATTGTGCTTCTGCTTTCAAAAAATATTCATCAACTCCCACTCCAAACAAGCAACTTTTCCAAAAATTGATTTTCATCTCAAAAATCAATTCAAACCCTCTTAGTATAGATTTCAATCCCCAGAAAATATTCTTGCTAGTGTCATACCCTAATTTTTAACCCTGAGATTCTGTTTTTTGTGTCGCATCGTCTGCATAGCATATCACGCATTTTATCATGCATAATACCCAATTTATCAGCTGGAATAAACGTGTTTGAATTACAGCCGAATTGGTCAAATAAAAGTCAACTGTGTGTAAAATCAGTGGACGAAAAATTTCAAAATTGATCTTGCAAACTACAGTGATATTAATCTATGTTTCGTGTAGTTTAACATTGCGTGCTCATTTAAATTTTTTGACCACCTTTTGGACTTTTTTTATCAGCTTAAGCCTTTTTAGAGGGTAAAATTTATTTCAAAATCTGACCAAATGCTGTATTTTTCCGAGTCGTTTATTTCGCGCTGATTATTTTGGTGCATTTATTTTATTTTTTTCGAGCATTTTTCTGCCTGACTTTTTATTTTGTTTTTTAATCATTTTTATTTAAAAGCTTGCGCCCAAACCAAGTGGATAACCGAGCTCTAAAACAACTCAGAATTGGCTGCCAAGAATTCAATCTTCTTTGGTTGCCACCAATAACCAGCCCAAGAAATTTATTTATTAAAAAATTAATTTTTGCGTCATTTTTAAAATATGTTTTAAGATGTAAAAATAATTTTAATTTGTTGTTTTTTATGTAAAAAAAATGAGAGACAAAACAAATTAAATATAATGTGTATTTAATTTTACCTTAAAAAATGCATTGTTAAAATAAAATAAGATTCATGTTTTTTTTCTTATAACTTGTAACAAGAAAGATGTATGTTTTCCTTATAAATCGTTCCTTTTTATGAAAGAGTCTTTCTGCAAACCAACGCTCTTATACTTGAATTGCACTAAAAATATATATATTTAATTAAATTTTAGGTATAGTGTAGTTTTTAATGTGAACCATTTTAGAGTTTTTACGGAGTTATATGAATAGTTGGAAAATGTAGTTAGGTTGTTTAAAAAATGTAGAAGTGTAATATAATATTAAAAATTGTGTGTCCTATTTAAAGAACCAAAATGTAGTTGGTGAGTGTGGATGCTTAGTTTACCGACTAACATTACACGAATCATAAGAGCATAAATATCGGTGTGCTCATAATGTTTTTACACAATATTTAAAAGTTACATGTCAGAGTTGTCACTACAAGAAATATTGTATCCAGTCACATGATTTAGTGAAGTGAAAATCACGTGGCAAAAAAAAAGAGTTTGCGAAGTGATAATCACGTCACTAACATATCTATAACTATTTATAAAGGGGATGGGGTGTTTTGGGCTGGCCTATTTTCATACCAATAATACCCTTTACAGTTACATGAATTAAAAAAACTTCTCCATCTATTTAGCCAAATAGGAGTAACATTTGTACCATTTCACTTGGAATTTTGTATACAGGTTATAAACACTCTGAATCTTATGAAATCCTGCCACGTAGATGATATCATAACTTCCATGCAGTTTTCTTTTTTTAAAAGATTGTAGTTTCATAACACTAACGTCTCTACAACTTCCATGCAGTTTTTCTTCTTTAACAATGCAATTTCATAACAGTAACATTGACACAAAGTGAGGCATGCACAATGATGAAATTATTTTGAGTGAGGAAAGGAATAGAAAATATATTTAAAATTGTGGTGGTTTGTCTTCTTTGATCATCATTAACATTCTTGAAATCCACTCTATCATTTTGTGTGTCTTGAAATCAAAATGCTGAAGTCATTTATTTTCATAAATTCAATTATAATTTTCACAATTATTGGAATGAGACTGGTGTAGCAAGGTTTATGAAATGCATTTATGGGGTTATTGTTTTTCTATCTACGAATATTGAGTTTTGGTTCATTTCAAAATGTTTCAAACTTTTCTTTTGTAATGTTTTTTTAATCGTTTTAAACTTTTCTTTTACAATATTATGTTATTTAATGTTTCTGTCTCTAGACTACTTCGTATCATGCACATGGAAATTATGAAACTTTTTCCAGACAATGAAATGACAATGCAATTGTTATCTATACCTATAAATATTGGCAAGTTCATTTATACCAGCAAAGTCCTTTGTCTTCTATGACTTTAGAAATCCATATTTTTTATTGCTCATTCGATACAGGTTTTAGTTATCACTCATTGTGTACAATAGTCACTCCTAGGCAGTATAGATCAATCCACCTTAGACAGAGGAATTGCTATCTTTGGTCTTTGACTCCCACATGTAAGAATCTTTCTCAAATTTTATTTGCAAAATATTGGTTTGCAACTTGCTATCTTCAACATTTACACTTCTTATCTCTAATGTTTATTAATCTTAATTAATTTTATATTTTATATTTTATATTTTATCAATCATGAGTCATGACATTAAATTTTATATTTAATTTATCAAGTTAAGACAATAATTCTAATTTTTAATATTTTTGGGTATGTTTTACTTTTCAAATTTTGATTGCTATTTGGATCAAATGGTCGAGTGATGCTTTTATTCTATTTTGGGTTAATTCAATTTTTTACGCTTTATCTATTGTATACATAAATATCAGATGATGTATTTATCTTTTAAAAATTATGTTGCTATATTAGATAAAGGGATGGGTCGAATAAATTATTTATTAAAGTATAGTGTACTGGATTAATGAACCATCTTCACATTAGTGAATTAGTAATCAATGTAAAAAGGTGTTTTTTTTTTTTTCTTTCTGTTCCATTGTGGGAGATAGTGAGATAAATCATTGTATTTAAATTTTAATGGTCTCCTTTTGTATTTCTATTGTCTAATGATATACACGAATGTATTGCAAAATCATTTTCATTCTCATCCCAACCTCAATCCAACAAGGATCAGCCCCAAAGTCCAAACCAAATCTAGCTTGGCATGAGTCTTACAATCATCTAAGTGTACTAATTCCCTACTTCTTTTAAAAAAGAGTTTCATTTGCAATTTATTTTTTTATCATAAAATAATTGTTTCTTTTACTCAAGATTATTCAGAGGTTTTAAGTTTGAATCTAATTTTAGATATGCAGTGTTATTAAATTTTTAGAAGAAGAATTTTATTGTTTATTATGATCTTATGTGGTTTAAGAGAATAGTATTTATAATTGTGTGTAAATGAGTATATAATTTATATAAAAATTAATAATGATCTCTTTTACAATATTAACGAAACATTTAATATATTTTTTATTATTACTAGCATCCAAACGGGCACTCCCGTGTCCGTTTGTCCGCTTTTTTAAGGTCTACCGCGTGAAAATATTAACCGTATCAATTTTTATAAGTTTGATTTTATAATAAATAATTTGTATAATGAGGTCTAGAATATTTATTCAGATACTTACAAAACAATTTGTATGAAGAGAAGAATACTTACAATTTTTTTTTTGTAAGTATCTGAATAAATATTCTAGACCTCATCATACAAATTGTTTATTATAAAATCAAACTTATAAAAACTTGACACTATTAATATTTTCACGCGGTGCACCTTAAAAAAGCGGACAAACGGGCACGGGAGCCCGTTTGGACGCTAGTTTACTATTATAATAAGATGTATAATGATAGCATGTGGGTTATGGAATTTTTTTTTTTTTTTAAATGTTGTGACGTGAAATTCACTTCACAACATTTATAATTAAATAAAAAAAATTAAAAGGGCAATGGCGTAAACAAGAGGGAAAGTTGAAAAATTCAAAATTTGACTTGTGAAGTATTATTCACGTCGCAAGATTTAGGGGGGAAAAATTTATGACACTTAATTGATAGGTTACAGAATGTGCAGGTTGAGATCTGCAAAAGATTTGACTGTTGAAATTTAGTGAAGTATTTTTCACTTCGCAAATTAGCGACGTGAAATTCACGTCACTAGCTAGGGCATTTAAAGCAACACGCAATTGTGTTTCCCAGGCAGTCGGTTCCCACGATTCAAGATTTTCTATCCTCTCCAACCTTATCCTTTCCTATCCTTACCCATTTAAATCTCTTTTCATTAATATTTCATCTCCTTCTCCAACCTTTTCCTTCTTCTCATTTTCTATCTTCTCACCATTTTTCAGTTTTCATTCTTCTTCATCTTCAATGTTCAGGTAAGTTTTTTAATTTTATTTCTTCTACTATTTTTTAATTATTTCTATTTAAACATAATATATTCTAATGTACCTTATTTTTTATTTTTTTTATGTCAAAATATTAAAGTTTAGAAGATTGAAAGAGATATTTGAAGAACAAATTGAAGAAATAATTTTGGAACAAGAAGAGTGAAGGAGATTGAAGAAGAGGTAATTTTGTCATTAATTTTTTTTTTCTGAATTTATTATTTAGTTGTTGTTTTTTTAAATATTATGGTTTTTTGGTTAAATATTTGTATTGTAATATATATGTAAAATGAAAATGTATTATTCAAAATTTTTTAATATATTTATTTAACACGAAAAATGTATATTTTTTTATTAGAAAAGAATTATATTTATTTATATATAAATATTTATTTATTAAAACAGATTATTTTATTAAGTAAAACAGATTATATAATATATTTATTTAAAACAGATTATATTTATTTAAAACAGATTATATTTATTTATTAAATAAAACTGATTTTATTTTTAAAATCAGATTATAATAAAAAATCATATCTAAAACTGATTATGTTATATATTTATTTAAGACATATTACATTTATTTATTAAAACAGACTATATTTATTTTATAAAATAGATTATATAATATTTTTTTATTAAAACTGAAATATATTAAAACGAAAATATTTATTTTGTTATTTTTTATATTCAAAACAGATTATATTTGTAAATATATAAATATTTATTAAATTTTAATTTTTAATTATTAATTTTATGTAAATGTATTTTTTAAAGTTAATTATTTTTATATTATTATTTATTATATATTTTTAATTAAAGTTAATTTTATTATTTAGGAAAAGAGATTGGGGAGACCTCCACTCATGCCGGAGCTAGTTGTACAGACCAGAACAAAAAAATCGAGGGACTTTGTTGACGAACGCACCAAAAAAGCTTTGGTAAGTACGTCGTTTTATTTTATTTAAATTGTTATTATTTTTTTAATTTAATGACAATTTTGAGACGTAATTATCACGTGGCAATTGAGATATTGTGGCGTGAAAATCACGTGGCAATTGAGATATTGTGGCGTGAAAATCACGTGGCAAAATTTATTATTTAATTTAACTTAAATTGTTTAATCTATATTTAACTTAATTTTTTATTTTATTTTATGTGTAGGAGGATTACCAGGTATTGCTCACACAATTTTTGATAGAGAATCCTCAGTATACTCCAAGAGGTTCTGAGCCGCTTAATCCACGTGTGGATTTTTATATTTGGGATTTAGTAACCGGCAAAAAAGGACCGAATGAATGTTTATTTGGTGCTGGAGCTTTGGCCGGTGGTATGCGAAAAGGGGACAAAACTCTATTTCAAAGAGTTAGAGATGGTGAGGGAACGTCAAATCCGCCACAATTGACCCCCGAGATGATAGAAACGGTAAGACAACTGGCGCTAACTGAAGCGAGACGCGAAACGACGCAACGTGAGGCGACATTACAGGCCCAATTGGAGGCGCAACAAAGTCAGATAGAGGCAATGAAGAATAGGCAAGCTGAAATGGAGGCGATGATGCCCCAATTTATGCAATCGCAAGGTGGCGGTAATCCAGTTGTTGGAAATGAAGAAGTTGGTGGTCAACAACAGATGGATAACGATGATATTGGCTCGGATGACGATGATATTAACATTGAATCCTATCCCGATCCGGATTAATCCAAAGCATTTATTGTAATTTTAAATTTTTATTTTTGTAAAATATTTATTACATTTTGGCATATTGTACACTTTTTATTTAAAAATTTTATTCTAAATTTTGGTATTTATTTATAATTATTAATTTTTGTTATTTAAATTTATTAAATTTTCAAATTAAATTATTATTAAAAAAAATTTAATATTCATTTTGTTTTGTAAAATAATTAAAAAAACAAACTATAATTAAAAATTTTAATTATAATTTTAAATTATAAATAAAAATACAAAACGTACCACATAATTAATCAATTTTTTTTTATAAAATAAATCATGTAGCCACGTGATATTCACTTCGTAACTTGCGACATGAATTCCACTTCGCAACTTGCCACGTGAAGTTCACTTCACAACTTGCCACATGAAATTCACTTCACAACTTGCCACATGAATTTCACGTGGCAAACTTCTTACACACACTGCAACTCTGTTTTATTTGTTGCGACGTGAAAATCACGTGGCAAAGTTGTGAAGTGATTTTCACGTGGCAACATAGTTGCCACACGTGCTCCTGCGACGTGAATAGTCACGTCGCTAATACCAGTTTGTGAAGTGATTTTGCATGTTGTGAAGTGATTTTCATGTGGCAAATACCAGTTTTTTTTGTAGTGTGTTGGATAATTGAAAATAATAGCGTCACTTGGTTTGTGAATGTCCTCAAGCAAGAGAAGTTTTTTTTACCAGCTGGATGAAATAATTAATATAATATAAAAATTGTGGATATATTGTGAGATATGGTGGGACCCATGTTAGAGTTTTTGATGAGTTGTATAGATATTTGAAAAATGTAGAAGTATAATATTATATAAAAAATTGTGTGGATCTCAGTTAAGAAAGTGGAGCGAAGGATACTTTAACTGTTCCTGCGGATTTATTTGCAGATTTAAGCTAAAATTCCGCAGGAAATACTGTAGATAAATCCGCATGAAATGTATTTGCCGCAGGTGAATCCGCAGCTAATTTACCTTTCCGTAGGTAAATCCGCAACTAACTTGTTTTTAAAATTAAAAATAGTGAAAATAATAAATTTTACGAAACGTTATTATTGATGTTTCATGTCAATGTGTCAAGGGTCTGAATCTCTTCATCTTTATGATGTGCTTTTGAATGATTTCTAGATTCAATCTAAATTTGTTTTCATCTACACAATTTGACACATAATAATGCATACTAAATCCAAAATAGCATAAGAGAAGCAAAATATTTTGCTGTGATAGGTGAAATGATTGGTCAATGTATCAGTTTTGTATAAAATAACTTGCCACTTTCATTACATGTTTCACATTTAAGTAATCCACGAGATCCACAAGTTGCACAAGGAAGCTTCAGCATTATATTTCACACATCTGCAAAAATATATAAATTGAATAAATCAAGTATGAGTATAAACTGATATTTGACCCTGGCTTGAACTTCTATGGAAATATTGAAAATATTACAACTCCAAACTCAATCTGATCTGTTATAAATGTGACTCTGAAGGTGCTTTTGACATCCAAGTTATAGATTGAAAATATACCTTGTTACTTAATAGAATGATCCCTATTTAAAACTTAAATTTGTTAACAATAGAATAACATTTAAAAACAACATTGGCGATAAAGTAAATACCTAACCGAATAAGATCTCATTTGTGGATGATTAATCATGAATAATTTAATTAAGTTAGGCCATGTGAAAACATACTCGGAGCAGCATATATGACCCAAAATGATAGCTACCAACTGAAAATTCATATATAAAATTTTAAAAACAGTATTTCAGGAACACATTCTCAAATAGATCAACTTTAGCTCGCATTGCAACCTAAGGTGTTCGTGTTAATAAATGATAAGGATACATAAAGAAACCATTACTCATCACAAAACTTGTAACATTAAAGATCAGGTAAATGTCTTATTGATTAAACACGCCTCATATAATTTATCGATTACTCATGTCGGAGAAGGAATATTGGTTCAAGTGCTGAAATTGGTGAAGTATTTTTAGAACAAGAGTGGTATCATATTAAACAATTGGTCTTTTTTTATAAGCATAAGTATATTCAATAAGAGGTAGTAGGGGTACCACAACCCAACCAACAACTTACAACAACAAAGCAAACTACATCAACAAATCAAACAAAATATAGGAAAACCTACAAATCAGGCTTTGGATCACTCAAAATGGTTGCTTGGATCATAAGTTATGGTCCTTGGAAGTTGGCACCAAAACCATTAAAACTTAATAACTTAGAAAATTTTTCAAATTTTCAAGGTTACCCCTTTTACAAGTTATCATGATTTCTTGATCAATTCTTGTTCAAATGTCATCATAAGTCACATTTTATGAAAATATGAATCATAAGGATCATTTTTGTCAACAAAAAGTCATGTTTTGACTTTTGGCTCCAGAGCGGTTCGGCGCGTAAAACCCTAATTCTCGACTTTTGAGGAATGCATCCTCTGAGGATCATTTAGCTTTGAAAATGGATCCCTAGGGTTATTTTGAGCATATTGAGTCACATGTTGAAGTCTTGGCTCATGCCCTTGTGAAAATCTCACTCTGGAGGTTTCGTCCGTCCAAAACCCTATTCCCGCGACATCGGGTGTTTCGAGGCTCAAAACACTTGGAATGTCACAACTGTGTGCTTGATTTTTGATGTGGGAGTCCACTTGATCCCTTGTGGATGTTTGAGAGGTTAAACAATTTGAAGATCATATCATTTCTTGATTGATCTTTTGTCTAAGTATCTTGGGAGGGCTCGAAACCCTAATTCTGGATTGTAGTGAATACTCAATCGTCTTTAAGAAGATTGATGAGGCATAAAGATACATCCATATTGTGGTAACAATTTGCACAATGATGGGAAATCTTGGTGGTCAAAATTCGGGGTATGACAGATGCCCCTATTTAATCTTCTTGGACCGGAAGGTGTGAATAACGAAGATATTCGGACATTCAGGGTGCAAGAGGATTAAATATCGGAATACCAGAAATTTTGACTGTGGTTATGAATGTTAGCGGTTTGCTCATCCATCTTCTTTTGCTAAGCAATGTTACTTAGAAAATGGTAAAACTTCCCCTCGATCCTGGTCTTCAGCCACAGAACTGGTCTCAGTTTCTTTTATAATAAACCTCCCCTCGATCTTGGTTTTTCGCCACAGAACTGGTCTCAGTCTCTGATATAAACTTCCCCTCGATCATGGTCTTTAACCAAGGAACTGGTCTCAGTTTCAGAAATAAACTTCCCCTGGATCCTGGTTTTCAGCCACGGAACTAGTCTCAGTTTCTGAAATAAACTTCCCCTCGATCCTGGTTTTCAGCCACGGAACTGGTCTTAGTTTCTTCTTGTCGAGTTCCTTTCTTGACAAGGGACGCTATGTGTAGCGGTTTTCATCAAACTTCTCGCCGAGTTTTTACTGGGGAGATGCCATTTGATTGAAAAAGTTTTGATGTCAGATTTGCTGGGGAAACCCATTCGTCTGAGCTGTAGAGGTGTTTAAACTTCTCTGTTGGAGATGCTATTTGTTGACCCTACTGCGGAAAATGAGTCTCTTGATAGATTAATTTTCTACTTGGGGGATATTACATCATACTTTTCTTTGAGATCTTTTTCGGAGAAATGCCATGTGATGTAATCCAATTTTGTGGTGCTGATGACTTCATTAACATTGACTTTTTTGGGAGAAAAACCAATGTGTTGCTGAGAGTCTTTGGTTGAGAGGCTTTCTCTGGGGATTTTCCTTAATTCGGGAAAGCGAAAATATCATCTTCAATGGTGAAGAGTGATGTTCGTCGAATGTCTTTTTGCCTTATAGAGGTCCAAGTTATCAAAGTGGTCGAGGACCGTCTCCAATCCAGAAATAAACTGGGGGAGAGAGATTTTTCAGACAAAGCATTTCCTGACGAGGAAAGAACTGACACTCGATTGACAAGAGGACTTTTATCACTTGGGTACAAGACTGACCAGAGTGATGGTAATGCAATATGAATATGAATGTGAATCGATAATGCATGATGTATGTATATTTATGCTGGCAAAACTGACGCGACATACAGACCAGTGGATGAACACGAGTGGATACTCGGCCACTGCGGGGAATGAAAAGTACCATTGGTTTAAGATAGCAATTCTTCCTTGCTTAGGAGAAGTAGACCCTGCGGGGGTGACAATACTGTTCAATCGGTCTTAAGAGGTAAGAACTCTGTCGGGGATATCAAATGGGACATTTGCATCTGACACATTTAATCATTCATTCAGGTGAACTGGTTTTAGAATGAGTACTTTGATTCTGCACTTTGAGGTTCAACCACCTTCGGAGAAGCGATCGATGTTCTTTCGATGTTCAACAGTCAAAAGAATTGCCATCTTTATTTTTTAAAAGCAGAAAAATTTTGACAAGTAAATTCATTTTTGTTTTATTTCAAGAATCGTTGATCATGTTAAAAATGTTATTCTGTAAAGCTAAAACAAATAAGAATTGCAAACAAAAACACTAGGGCTCAAATTTTATTGATAGAATGGTAATCAGCCAAGCGCGTGATTCCATAGAGCCTTTACAAAGTTTAGAAAATGGTAATTTAAGGGAAAAGGGGCTACATTGAAACATAACGACCGTTATCCTTCTACCAACTTTGAATTCTGGACATTCTGAGCTTCTGTCAAGGTGACCTTGACTGGAAGTTTTTTCGACGGATAATGTTATCGCTGGGGATTTAACCTTGTAGGACGTAGTTACTTGCCATGAATCCCTAACTTTTGCCTGGATTATACTTTGAGATTTCCAATCCATTGGGATGATTTTTTGCTTATGTCTTTAATTTTTGCCTGGACTGCCCTTTCGGGTTTTCAATCCACCGAGACATTTTTTTTTATTTAGGCGAAGTATTTCTTGACTAAATCAACGTTCGTGGGGTAGGTAAATTCCTCTCCTTCCATGGTTGCGAGTCTCAAGGCACCGCCTGAGAAAGCTTTCTTGACCACATAGGGGCCGTCATAATTTGGAGTCCATTTGCCCCGGGAATCAGTGAGGAATGATTGTATCTTTTTGAGCATAAGGTCTCCTTTCCTGAAGACACGGGGTCAGACCTTTTTGTGGAACGCTTTCTTCATTCTTTGCTGATACAACTGACCATGGCATAGAGTCGTTATTCGCTTTTCTTCGATTAGGTTCAGTTCATCGTGTCAACTTTGACACCATTCAGCTTCTGTTAGCTTAGCTTCCATCAATACCCTGATTGATGGGATCTCTACTTCTATGGGAAGCACTGCTTCCATGCCATATACTAGAGAGAAAGGGGTTGCCCCTGTTGAAGTGCGGACAGATGTGCGATAACCGTGAAGAGCAAAAGGCAACATTTCGTGCCAGTCTTTGTAGGTTACAACCATCTTTTGAATGATCTTTTTGATGTTCTTGTTAGTCGCTTCTACCGCTCCGTTCATCTTAGGCCGGTAGGGAGATGAGTTATGGTGTTTGATCTTGAACTCAACGCGCAACTCTTTCATCATCTTATTGTTCAAGTTAGATCCATTATTCGTAATGATCTGGCTTGGAACACCATAACGGCAGATGAGATTGTTTTTGTTAAATTGGACCACTACTTGTCGGGTTACATTGACGTCTGACGCTGCTTCGACCCACTTGGTGAAGTAGTCAATGGCTACCAGGACGAACCGATGTCCGTTCGAAGCCTTGGGTTCGATTATGCCAATCATGTCGATTCCCCATATAGAAAAAGGCCATGGAGAAGAGAGAACTTTGAGATGCGTTGGCGGTACATGGATTTTGTCTGAGTATATCTGACACTTGTAACACCTTCTCATGTACTTGTAGCAATCAGATTCCATGGTCAACCAGTAGTATCATGCTCTCAGAATTTGTCTCGCCATTGTGTGTCCGTTGGCATGAGTGCCAAAGGATCCTTCGTGAATTTCTTTCATCAGCATGTTTACTTCTGGTCTGTCTACGCATCGGAGCAAGACCATGTCAAATTTTCTCTTATAGAGTGTATCACCACTTAAGAAGAAGTTGCCTGCCAGTCTCCTGAGGGTTTTCCTGTCTTTTTTGGATGCCCCATGCGGGTACTCTTGTTTCTGAAGGAAGCATTTGATATCGTGATACCAAGGTTTGTCGTCTATACCTGCTTCGATCGTGAAGATGTAAGCGGGCCGTTCCAGGCGCATTATGTCGATCTTAGGTACGTCGTTCCATTGACCTACACTAATCATGGAGGAGAGAGTGGCTAATGCATCAGCCATGTGATTCTCTTCATGAGGGATATGATGAAACTCAATTCTGTCGAAGAATGGTAATAACCTCCTCGCGTAATCTTTGTAAGGAATCAATCCTAATTAGAATGTGTTCTAATCTCCTTTGATCTGATTGATAACTAGGGCTGAGTCTCCATACACATCTAAGTTCTTGATCCTTAAGTCGATCGCTTCTTCGAGACCCATGATACAAGCTTCGTATTCGGCCTCGTTGTTTGTGCACTTAAATGATAGTCGGGCGGTGAAAGGAATATGGGTATCCTGAGGTGTTATGATGATTGCCCCAATTCCGTTTCCGTAAATGTTGACAGCTCCGTCAAAAAGATACTACAAGTCATTATATTTTAAAATTATTGTATTGTTATGAATAAAGATAAAAGTGGATGTCCATTCTTATTCTTCTTTTCATCTTCCTATTCCCTATTAATAGCTGTGACTTTCCATCTCCCTTAGGTCATATAAATAAGGTCCATATTGCAATATAAAGTGTACATTTGAAGAAGATAATATATGATTACTTTCTCTCATCCCTTCCTCTCTTTGATCTCTATATTGTTTTGTTTTGTTTCATAACACGTTATCAACACGAAACTCTCAGGTATGATTCTTTTGCTTCCATCTCAAATTAATATTGAACCATCATTTGCTTAGAATCATGGAAATAAGAAAGAAAAAGTTGAGTATGTGATATAAAAGTTGCCAAAAGATAGTCATTCCAGAAGAATGACACAAATAATTTAAACGCATCCCGGAAGGATGATTATAATTTTTAAATCATTGTTTGTAACAAATCATTTATATAGTTCCTGAAGAACTACAACAAAAGTAAGTTATAACATCGCACCTTAGACAGCGCTTTAATACAAAAGCGCTGCTATAAGTTAAAAACAAGGAAACTAGCCATTTAAAAAAGTAAAAGCGCAAAAAAATATAAGACCTTAGACAGCGCTTTGGTCAAAAGCGCTTTATAAGGTCTTATTAATTTTAAAAAAAAAATTAAAGGAAAATATTAGACAGCGCTTACCTTAAAAGCGCTGTCTAAGGTCTTAAAAATAAAAAAAAAAATAAAATCAAAAGCGCTGTCTAAGGCCAACCTTAGAAAGCACTTTGAAAAGCGCTGTCTAAGATCCACCTTAGAAAGCGCTTTTATGACAAGCGCTGTCTAAGGTCTAATAAAATTAAAATATATGAATAGTCAGTATTCATTTTCATATTTCCGCTCTTTCTTCTCCCCTGCATGCGAACAGAGCTCAAAACCCTTGCGAACGAAAAACCTTCACCGTCAACCGTCCTCCACCGTGCCGTCGTTCGTTGTTGCCGTCGTTGCATTGCCGTCCGTCCGTTTCTGCTCACTGCCGTCGTTTTCGTTTCTGCTCATTGCCGTCGTCGTTCGTTTCTCTTTCTGCTCTTTGATACATTTCGTTCTTGCATTGCCGTTGTTACCGTCGTTAAAGGTACGTCGTTGTTGTGAACAATAGGGTTTTGTTGCTTTACATTGTTGTTGTAGGGTTTTGTTGCTTTACAATGTTGTAGTGAATGATTATGTTTGGTGAGTTTTGTTAATGAAGTTATGTTGTTCTGTTTTATTAATGAAGTTTTGTAGTGAATGAGTATGTTTGAAGTGTTGTTAATGAAGTTTTGTAGTGAATGAGTATGTTTGATGAAATCTTCTAAAAAACTCTAAAAAACTCTTAAAATTGATGGAGTTTTGTTAAAATTGATGGAAATAGTTTAGTTTAGTTTTATTTTTTCCACCTCTTAAATCTTCTAAAAAACTCTTAAAATTGATGGAAATGTCCTCTGAATTTTAGAATTCAAAGCTTGTTTTTGAAGCCTCAAAATTTTAGAATTTGAGATGGTTGAGTTAATAAACAAATATAATGAACATAAACATTTCACTAAAACATAAGAAATTCAACCAGTTACATATTAAACACTATCAAACTTGTTCATTTCTTGATTAATATGGTTGAATTAATGTTATTTTGTTGACCTTAATAAGTAGGAAAACCATGGATAAAAAATGGATGGATGCCGATCGATTGTCCAAAGAGTACGAGAATGGGGTATTGGATTTCGTTAAGTTTGCTGTTCAACACGCTGACGCTGAAGAGCTCAATCGAATAAAATGTCCTTGCCTGGGTTGTTGTTATGTGGGTAGGGTTGACGCAGATGGATTGAAATCGCATTTACTGATGAATGGAATTGATCGAAGTTATAAGTGTTGGATACATCATGGGGAGAAAATTAACGAGAATGTTGAACCGACGGGGAAAAGTAATACGACCTATGCTTCAGATGACAAAGACACGGAAACATACGATTGTGATCGAGTCGAATAGATTGCAGAAGCAGTTGTAGAAGATCTTCATGATTGTCCCGAAATGTTTGAGAGGTTGGTAAGCGATGCAGAGAAACCGCTCTATCAAGGTTGCACTAAATTCACAAGACTGTCTGCGGTATTGAAGTTGTACAAAAAGGCGGGCAATGGATGGTCGGATAAAAGTTTCACAGAGTTGTTGGCCCTTTTGAGAGAAATGCTACCGGAGGATAATGTTCTTCCCAATCGAACCTATGAGGCCAAAAAAATGTTGTGTTCTATTGGCATGAGCTATGATAAGATACATGCTTGTCCAAACGATTGCGTTTTGTTTCGAAACGAATATGCATCGTTAACTGAGTGCCCTAAATGCAGTTTGTCTCGATATAAGAAAAAATTGTCTCCAGCCAAGGTCTTATGGTATTTTCCTATAATACCGAGATTTAGGCGCTTGTTTCGTAGTGAAACCGATGCAAGACACCTGACTTGGCGTCGAAAATTGATAATGATTATCCTGACTTTGGAGAAGAAGCAAGAAACCTTCGCTTGGCATTATCTACTGATGGAATGAACCCGCATGGTCTTCAAAGTATCTCACATACCACATGGCCTGTGATTCTTATGATTTATAACCTACCTCCGTCGATTTATAACCTACCTCCGTCGCTATGCATGAAGCGTAAGTACATGATGTTATCTATGTTAATCTCTGGGCCTAAACAACCAGGGAATGACATAGACGTATACTTGACACCTTTGATCGAAGATTTAAAGATATTGTGGGAGAACGGTGTGGAGGTTTATGATAGATATAGGAAAGAAAGTTTCAATTTGAGGGCGATGTTATTTGGCACAATTAATGATTTTCCAGCTTACGGGAATCTATCAGGGTATAGCATAAAAGGTGAAAAAGCGTGTCCTATTTGTGAAGATAAAACAGTTTCGAAGCGATTGGAGTTTGGTCATAAGAATGTCTTTCTCGGTCATCGTAGATTCTTAAATGCCAAACATAACTACCGTGGGTGGAGACAAGAATTCAATGGAGACATCGAACAAGGTAGAGCTCCACCTATGTTGTCAGGTGACCAAGTTTTTAAAAAGGTGAAAGATATGCGTACTGAGTTTGGCAAACCTTTTGCACATAAGGTTGTCAAAGGTGGGTGGAAAAAGAGGTCGATATTTTTTGAATTGCCATATTGGAAGTCTTTGTATGTGAGACATTTTCTCGATGTTATGCATATTGAGAAAAATGTATTTGAAAGTGTTATTGGTACGTTACTCAATATAAAAGGAAAGACTAAGGATGGCCTTAAAGCAAGAAAAGACTTGGAAGCGATGGGGATTAGACCTGAATTAGCACCCGTGAAGAAAGGAAGACGAACATATCTACCACCTGCTGCTTTTAATCTGTCTAGAAAGGAGAAGAAAATATTGTGTAAGTTTCTGAGTGGAGTTAAAGTTCCAGAAGGATACTCTTCAGATGTCAGAAGACTTGTGTCTATGAAAGACCTCACGTTGAAGAGTTTAAAGACACACGACTGCCATGTTATAATGGAACACTTTCTACCAATAGGTATACGTTCTATTTTTCCAGTGAAAGTAAGAAGCGCCATAACTAATTTGTGTTTTTTCTTTAGGTCAATTTGTAGTAAGGTAATCGATCCCGATATCTTACCAACACTACAAAAAGAGATAGTTATTACCTTGTGTGAGCTTGAAATGTATTTTCTTCCCTCTTTTTTTTGACATAATGGTACATCTAGTTGTTCATCTTGTGAAAGAGACAGTTGTGTGGACCAGCTTATATGAGATGGATGTACCCTGCTGAACGTTATATGAAAATATTAAAAGGGTACGTGAAAAGCCGAAGTCGACCAGAGGGGTGTATTGTTGAACGATACATTGTTGAAGAAGCGGTTGAGTTTTGTACTGAATATTTGTCCAATGTTCAGTCGATTGGACTCCCCAAAGCTCATATTTTTGAAAAAAAGGATGGTAAAAATTTAATTGGAAATAAAATTGTGACAGTATCAAGGGATGAACGGGATCAAGTGCATTTGTATGTTCTGTACAATGATAATGAGGTTGAGCCATATGTTGAGATGCACAAGGATGTACTCCGAAGGTTAAATCAGAACAGAAATGAAAATTGGATAGTACGAGAGCACAATCAAAGTTTCATACAATGGTTAAAGGATCATATTTATTCGAAGCGCTCTTCAGATCCTGCTTCAGTAACAGAAAGGTTGAGATGTTTGGCATATGGTCCAAGTTTTCATGTGTATTCTCATAGCGCATACGCAATTAATGGATACACATTTTATACCAAAGACCAAGACGATAAAAGTACTATGCAAAATAGTGGTGTCACCGTCCTAGCTGAAGCAATGCACATATCAAGTATGAAGGACTTAAACCCTAAATATGCAAATCTGTCATATTTTGGAGTTATTGAGCACATTTGGGTGTTTGATTACGAGAAGTTTCAGATTCCAATCTTTGGTTGCAACTGGGTAAATAGTAGTGGCATACGAATAGATAAGTCTGGATTTTTGCAAGTGGATCTTAATAGGGTGGGGTACAAAGATGAGCCTTTTATTCTAGCATCTCAAGCTAGACAAGTGTTCTATGTCACTGACCCGGCGACTACAAAATGGTCTATAGTGCTTCTATCTAACAAAGTGGTTGATGATAGCGGTGTAGATCAATGTGATATTGATGTTGAGAATGAGTCATGCATTAGACGGAATGAGTTGAATACAAATGATCAAGATGAGGATCTTATAGCGGATGAGTCATATATCAGAAATTACCATAACGAGGGAATTTGGATCCATTCATCCGTCCGCATTGCTAAGACACAAGTAATTCATATTCCAACCAAGAAAAGAAAGAGATGTTAGTGAAAGAGGTAAAATTTGTTATATACTTGATTTCTTTATTATATTTGTTATATATTATGTCATATTTGTTATATATTAGTGAAAGAGCATTTTATTTTCATTTTTTACATGGTAATGTTATTTAGACTCCAACAAGATCCAAAACAAAGGATAAGCGGATTCCGGAGCATACCGAGTCTGTTGTTTCAAAAAAACAGGTACATCACAATTATATGATATTTATGCATAGAAAATGTTAAATTGGATATCTTATACTTCATCTA
This sequence comes from Lathyrus tuberosus, assembly GCA_022829125.1. NCBI lineage: Eukaryota > Viridiplantae > Streptophyta > Magnoliopsida > Fabales > Fabaceae > Lathyrus > Lathyrus tuberosus. The sequence continues at coordinate 2,643,675 of JALAZF010000477.1, forward strand.
ACAAATTATATGATATATAGTTGTTAATCTTACACTTGTTTAATCTTACAGTGGACATTGGTTGTTGGTCGCAATTAACCACAGCGGAGAGTCAACCCCATTATTACATGGAATTATGTGAAGGTATATTAATTATCACATGTTTTATTATATTAGTGATGCTACTTGATAAAACTTAGGATTTATCCATATTTTCTTTTAATTGAATTACAATCTTTGTGTTTTCAGGACCTATAATGTAGATTTGAAGCAATGCTTTGGTTGAATGCAAAAGTATTAGTATAAGTAATATGTGCATTTGTAGAAAAAATGTAATGATTTGTAATTATAAATAGGTGTATATATAATTTTGGTTTGTAATTTTAAATATATATATTGGTTTGAATTGCCAATTGTTTTGCATATATAATTTTGGTGTAAATTGCCAATGGTTTGAATTGCCAATTTCTGAAAAAACTTGCTGGTTGAAAAACCGGTAAAATTCTGGTTGAAAAAACCTGGTAAAAATTGTGGTTTAAAAAAATTTATATAAAATTTTTCGTATACCTTAGATAGCGCTTCTGGAGAAAGCGCTGTCTAAGGTAGGGATTAGACAGCGCTTTTGACAAAAGCGCTGTCTAAGGTAGGGCTTAGAAAGCGCTTTTGACAAAAGCGCTGTCTAAGGTATACCAAGAAAAATTCAAAAAGGTTGACCTTAGACAGCGCTTTCACCAAAACCGATGTCTAATGTATACCAAAAAAATGTCAAAAAAGGTGAGGCTTAGAAAGCGTTTTTTCCAAAAGCGATGTCTAAGGTGTACCTTATAATGTCAAAAAGCGCTGTCTAAAGGTACCATAGACAGCGCTTTACATTAAATAGACCCCCCTTTAGACAACGCTTTTGGTATTACCCAAAGCGCTGTCTAAACCTATAGCAGCGCAGGTTTATACAGCGCTTAAAAGCGCTGTCTAAGGGCAAAAAAAGCGCTGTCTAAGGTCTTTTTTGTGGTAGTGATGGTATGTAGTAGACATACTTTTAAAACAACTCTCATTTATTCAAACCCTAATATTTATTTTTCATATAACCACAAACACCTCATTTTGAAGACACTAATTGGTCTCTGCTTCGTTCTTTATTTTCACTCATAGTAGGAAAAGTCTTTATTGCAAAACATAGAGAATACATTCTTTTCTATTTTCTATTACTCGTTGTCGTTGGAGTCGGGTTCTAAAGCTATAAGGTAAGTTTTACACAGAGGAGTTTGTTTCTCATTATGATAATAAAGTTTTGATTTTTGGGGTTTTAGTATGTTTATTTTAAGTTTTTGGCATTATAGTTACCATGTTTGTTTATGTTGAAGAATATGACATTTGCATTAAGACTTGTTAAAGTTTTACTATCCATTGTTAAAATTTGTCGGCCTCTTTTGTAATGATTAACAATTTTGTAGATTATATGATAAATTAAATTGTAAAAAAAAATTGGTCTATAGTGCTTATATCTAACAAAGTGGTTGATGATAGCGGTGTAGATCAATGTGATATTGATGTTGAGAATGAGTCATGCATTAGACGGAATGAGTTGAATACAAATGATCAAGATGAGGATCTTATAGCGGATGAGTCATATATCAGAAATGACCATAACGAGGGAATTTGGATCCATTCATCCGTCCGCATTGCTAAGACACAAGTAATTCATATTCCAACCAAGAAAAGAAAGAGATGTTAGTGAAAGAGGTAAAATTTGTTATATACTTGATTTCTTTATTATATTTGTTATATATTATGTCATATTTGTTATATATTAGTGAAAGAGCATTTTATTTTCATTTTTTACATGGTAATGTTATTTAGACTCCAACAAGATCCAAAACAAAGGATAAGCGGATTCCGGAGCATACCGAGTCCGTTGTTTCAAAAAAACAGGTACATCACAATTATATGATATTTATGCATAGAAAATGTTAAATTGGATATCTTATACTTCATCTAACAAATTATATGATATATAGCTGTTAATCTTACACTTGTTTAATCTTACAGTGGACATTGGTTGTTGGTCGCAATTAACCACAGCGGAGAGTCAACCCCATTATTACATGGAATTATGTGAAGGTATATTAATTATCACATGTTTTATTATATTAGTGATGCTACTTGATAAAACTTAGGATTTATCCATATTTTCTTTTAATTGAATTACAATCTTTGTGTTTTCAGGACCTATAATGTAGATTTGAAGCAATGCTTTGGTTGAATGCAAAAGTATTAGTATAAGTAATATGTGCATTTGTAGAAAAAATGTAATGATTTGTAATTATAAATAGGTGTATATATAATTTTGGTTTGTAATTTTAAATATATATATTGGTTTGAATTGCCAATTGTTTTGCATATATAATTTTGGTGTAAATTGCCAATGGTTTGAATTGCCAATTTCTGAAAAAACTTGCTGGTTGAAAAACAGGTAAAATTCTGGTTGAAAAAACCTGGTAAAAATTGTGGTTTAAAAAAATTTATATAAAATTTTTCGTATACCTTAGACAGCGCTTCTGGAGAAAGCGCTGTCTAAGGTAGGGATTAGACAGCGCTTTTGACAAAAGCGCTGTCTAAGGTAGGGCTTAGAAAGCGCTTTTGACAAAAGCGCTGTCTAAGGTATACCTAGAAAAATTCAAAAAGGTTGACCTTAGACAGCGCTTTCACCAAAACCGCTGTCTAAGGTATACCAAAAAAATGTCAAAAAAGGTGAGGCTTAGAAAGCGTTTTTTCCAAAAGCGATGTCTAAGGTGTACCTTATAATGTCAAAAAGCGTTGTCTAAAGGTACCATAGACAACGCTTTTCATTAAATAGACCCCCTTTAGACAGCGCTTTTGGTATTACCCAAAGCGCTGTCTAAACCTATAGCAGCGCAGGTTTATACAGCGCTTAAAAGCGCTGTCTAAGGGCAAAAAAAGCGCTGTCTAAGGTCTTTTTTGTGGTAGTGATGGTATGTAGTAGACATACTTTTAAAACAACTCTCATTTATTCAAACCCTAATATTTATTTTTCATATAACCACAAACACCTCATTTTGAAGACACTAATTGGTCTCTGCTTCGTTCTTTATTTTCACTCATAGTAGGAAAAGTCTTTATTGCAAAACATAGAGAATACATTCTTTTCTATTTTCTATTACTCGTTGTCGTTGGAGTCGGGTTCTAAAGCTATAAGGTAAGTTTTACACAGAGGAGTTTGTTTCTCATTATGATAATAAAGTTTTGATTTTTGGGGTTTTAGTATGTTTATTTTAAGTTTTTGGCATTATAGTTACCATGTTTGTTTATGTTTAAGAATATGACATTTGCATTAAGACTTGTTAAAGTTTTACTATCCATTGTTAAAATTTGTCGGCCTCTTTTGTAATGATTAACAATTTTGTAGATTATATGATAAATTAAATTGTAAAAAAAAATTGGTCTATAGTGCTTATATCTAACAAAGTGGTTGATGATAGCGGTGTAGATCAATGTGATATTGATGTTGAGAATGAGTCATGCATTAGACGGAATGAGTTGAATACAAATGATCAAGATGAGGATCTTATAGCGGATGAGTCATATATCAGAAATGACCATAACGAGGGAATTTGGATCCATTCATCCGTCCGCATTGCTAAGACACAAGTAATTCATATTCCAACCAAGAAAAGAAAGAGATGTTAGTGAAAGAGGTAAAATTTGTTATATACTTGATTTCTTTATTATATTTGTTATATATTATGTCATATTTGTTATATATTAGTGAAAGAGCATTTTATTTTCATTTTTTACATGGTAATGTTATTTAGACTCCAACAAGATCCAAAATAAAGGATAAGTGGATTCCGGAGCATACCGAGTCCGTTGTTTCAAAAAAACAGGTACATCACAATTATATGATATTTATGGATAGAAAATGTTAAATTCGATATCTTATACTTCATCTAACAAATTATATGATATATAGCTGTTAATCTTACACTTGTTTAATCTTACAGTGGACATTGGTTGTTGGTCGCAATTAACCACAGCGGAGAGTCAACCCCATTATTACATGGAATTATGTGAAGGTATATTAATTATCACATGTTTTATTATATTAGTGACGCTACTTGATAAAACTTAGGATTTATCCATATTTTCTTTTAATTGAATTACAATCTTTGTGTTTTCAGGACCTATAATGTAGATTTGAAGCAATGCTTTGGTTGAATGCAAAAGTATTAGTATAAGTAATATGTGCATTTGTTGAAAAAATGTAATGATTTGTAATTATAAATAGGTGTATATATAATTTTGGTTTGTAATTTTAAATATATATATTGGTTTGAATTGCCAATTGTTTTGCATATATAATTTTGGTGTAAATTGCCAATGGTTTGAATTGCCAATTTCTGAAAAAACTTGCTGGTTGAAAAACAGGTAAAATTCTGGTTGAAAAAACCTGGTAAAAATTGTGGTTTAAAAAAATTTATATAAAATTTTTCGTATACCTTAGACAGCGCTTCTGGAGAAAGCGCTGTCTAAGGTAGGGATTAGACAGCGCTTTTGACAAAAGCGCTGTCTAAGGTAGGGCTTAGAAAGCGCTTTTGACAAAAGCGCTGTCTAAGGTATACCTAGAAAAATTCAAAAAGGTTGACCTTAGACAGCGCTTTCACCAAAACCGCTGTCTAAGGTATACCAAAAAAATGTCAAAAAAGGTGAGGCTTAGAAAGCGTTTTTTCCAAAAGCGATGTCTAAGGTGTACCTTATAATGTCAAAAAGCGTTGTCTAAAGGTACCATAGACAACGCTTTTCATTAAATAGACCCCCTTTAGACAGCGCTTTTGGTATTACCCAAAGCGCTGTCTAAACCTATAGCAGCGCAGGTTTATACAGCGCTTAAAAGCGCTGTCTAAGGGCAAAAAAAGCGCTGTCTAAGGTCTTTTTTGTGGTAGTGATGGTATGTAGTAGACATACTTTTAAAACAACTCTCATTTATTCAAACCCTAATATTTATTTTTCATATAACCACAAACACCTCATTTTGAAGACACTAATTGGTCTCTGCTTCGTTCTTTATTTTCACTCATAGTAGGAAAAGTCTTTATTGCAAAACATAGAGAATACATTCTTTTCTATTTTCTATTACTCGTTGTCGTTGGAGTCGGGTTCTAAAGCTATAAGGTAAGTTTTACACAGAGGAGTTTGTTTCTCATTATGATAATAAAGTTTTGATTTTTGGGGTTTTAGTATGTTTATTTTAAGTTTTTGGCATTATAGTTACCATGTTTGTTTATGTTTAAGAATATGAATTTGCATTAAGACTTGTTAAAGTTTTACTATCCATTGTTAAAATTTGTCGGCCTCTTTTGTAATGATTAACAATTTTGTAGATTATATGATAAATTAAATTGTAAAAAAAAATTGGTCTATAGTGCTTATATCTAACAAAGTGGTTGATGATAGCGGTGTAGATCAATGTGATATTGATGTTGAGAATGAGTCATGCATTAGACGGAATGAGTTGAATACAAATGATCAAGATGAGGATCTTATAGCGGATGAGTCATATATCAGAAATGACCATAACGAGGGAATTTGGATCCATTCATCCGTCCGCATTGCTAAGACACAAGTAATTCATATTCCAACCAAGAAAAGAAAGAGATGTTAGTGAAAGAGGTAAAATTTGTTATATACTTGATTTCTTTATTATATTTGTTATATATTATGTCATATTTGTTATATATTAGTGAAAGAGCATTTTATTTTCATTTTTTACATGGTAATGTTATTTAGACTCCAACAAGATCCAAAACAAAGGATAAGTGGATTCCGGAGCATACCGAGTCCGTTGTTTCAAAAAAACAGGTACATCACAATTATATGATATTTATGCATAGAAAATGTTAAATTCGATATCTTATACTTCATCTAACAAATTATATGATATATAGCTGTTAATCTTACACTTGTTTAATCTTACAGTGGAGATTGGTTGTTGGTCGCAATTAACCACAGCGGAGAGTCAACCCCATTATTACATGGAATTATGTGAAGGTATATTAATTATCACATGTTTTATTATATTAGTGACGCTACTTGATAAAACTTAGGATTTATCCATATTTTCTTTTAATTGAATTACAATCTTTGTGTTTTCAGGACCTATAATGTAGATTTGAAGCAATGCTTTGGTTGAATGCAAAAGTATTAGTATAAGTAATATGTGCATTTGTAGAAAAAATGTAATGATTTGTAATTATAAATAGGTGTATATATAATTTTGGTTTGTAATTTTAAATATATATATTGGTTTGAATTGCCAATTGTTTTGCATATATAATTTTGGTGTAAATTGCCAATGGTTTGAATTGCCAATTTCTGAAAAAACTTGCTGGTTGAAAAACCGGTAAAATTCTGGTTGAAAAAACCTGGTAAAAATTGTGGTTTAAAAAAATTTATATAAAATTTTTCGTATACCTTAGACAGCGCTTCTGGAGAAAGCGCTGTCTAAGGTAGGGATTAGACAGCGCTTTTGACAAAAGCGCTGTCTAAGGTAGGGCTTAGAAAGCGCTTTTGACAAAAGCGCTGTCTAACGTATACCTAGAAAAATTCAAAAAGGTTGACCTTAGACAGCGCTTTCACCAAAACCGCCGTCTAAGGTATACCAAAAAAATGTCAAAAAAGGTGAGGCTTAGAAAGCGCTTTTTCCAAAAGCGATGTCTAAGGTGTACCTTATAATGTCAAAAAGCGCTGTCTAAAGGTACCATAGACAACGCTTTTCATTAAATAGACCCCCCTTTAGACAGCGCTTTTGGTATTACCCAAAGCGCTGTCTAAACCTATAGCAGCGCAGGTTTATACAGCGCTTAAAAGCGCTGTCTAAGGGCAAAAAAAGCGCTGTCTAAGGTCTTTTTTGTGGTAGTGATGGTATGTAGTAGACATACTTTTAAAACAACTCTCATTTATTCAAACCCTAATATTTATTTTTCATATAACCACAAACACCTCATTTTGAAGACACTAATTGGTATCTGCTTCGTTCTTTATTTTCACTCATAGTAGGAAAAGTCTTTATTGCAAAACATAGAGAATACATTCTTTTCTATTTTCTATTACTCGTTGTCGTTGGAGTCGGGTTCTAAAGCTATAAGGTAAGTTTTACACAGAGGACTTTGTTTCTCATTATGATAATAAAGTTTTGATTTTTGGGGTTTTAGTATGTTTATTTTAAGTTTTTGGCATTATAGTTATCATGTTTGTTTATGTTTAAGAATATGACATTTGCATTAAGACTTGTTAAAGTTTTACTATCCATTGTTAAAATTTGTCGGCCTCTTTTGTAATGATTAACAATTTTGTAGATTATATGATAAATTAAATTGTAAAAAAAAATTGGTCTATAGTGCTTATATCTAACAAAGTGGTTGATGATAGCGGTGTAGATCAATGTGATATTGATGTTGAGAATGAGTCATGCATTAGACGGAATGAGTTGAATACAAATGATCAAGATGAGGATCTTATAGCGGATGAGTCATATATCAGAAATGACCATAACGAGGGAATTTGGATCCATTCATCCGTCCGCATTGCTAAGACACAAGTAATTCATATTCCAACCAAGAAAAGAAAGAGATGTTAGTGAAAGAGGTAAAATTTGTTATATACTTGATTTCTTTATTATATTTGTTATATATTATGTCATATTTGTTATATATTAGTGAAAGAGCATTTTATTTTCATTTTTTACATGGTAATGTTATTTAGACTCCAACAAGATCCAAAACAAAGGATAAGTGGATTCCGGAGCATACCGAGTCCGTTGTTTCAAAAAAACAGGTACATCACAATTATATGATATTTATGCATAGAAAATGTTAAATTCGATATCTTATACTTCATCTAACAAATTATATGATATATAGCTGTTAATCTTACACTTGTTTAATCTTACAGTGGAGATTGGTTGTTGGTCGCAATTAACCACAGCGGAGAGTCAACCCCATTATTACATGGAATTATGTGAAGGTATATTAATTATCACATGTTTTATTATATTAGTGACGCTACTTGATAAAACTTAGGATTTATCCATATTTTCTTTTAATTGAATTACAATCTTTGTGTTTTCAGGACCTATAATGTAGATTTGAAGCAATGCTTTGGTTGAATGCAAAAGTATTAGTATAAGTAATATGTGCATTTGTAGAAAAAATGTAATGATTTGTAATTATAAATAGGTGTATATATAATTTTGGTTTGTAATTTTAAATATATATATTGGTTTGAATTGCCAATTGTTTTGCATATATAATTTTGGTGTAAATTGCCAATGGTTTGAATTGCCAATTTCTGAAAAAACTTGCTGGTTGAAAAACCGGTAAAATTCTGGTTGAAAAAACCTGGTAAAAATTGTGGTTTAAAAAAATTTATATAAAATTTTTCGTATACCTTAGACAGCGCTTCTGGAGAAAGCGCTGTCTAAGGTAGGGATTAGACAGCGCTTTTGACAAAAGCGCTGTCTAAGGTAGGGCTTAGAAAGCGCTTTTGACAAAAGCGCTGTCTAACGTATACCTAGAAAAATTCAAAAAGGTTGACCTTAGACAGCGCTTTCACCAAAACCGCCGTCTAAGGTATACCAAAAAAATGTCAAAAAAGGTGAGGCTTAGAAAGCGCTTTTTCCAAAAGCGATGTCTAAGGTGTACCTTATAATGTCAAAAAGCGTTGTCTAAAGGTACCATAGACAACGCTTTTCATTAAATAGACCCCCTTTAGACAGCGCTTTTGGTATTACCCAAAGCGCTGTCTAAACCTATAGCAGCGCAGGTTTATACAGCGCTTAAAAGCGCTGTCTAAGGGCAAAAAAAGCGCTGTCTAAGGTCTTTTTTGTGGTAGTGATGGTATGTAGTAGACATACTTTTAAAACAACTCTCATTTATTCAAACCCTAATATTTATTTTTCATATAACCACAAACACCTCATTTTGAAGACACTAATTGGTCTCTGCTTCGTTCTTTATTTTCACTCATAGTAGGAAAAGTCTTTATTGCAAAACATAGAGAATACATTCTTTTCTATTTTCTATTACTCGTTGTCGTTGGAGTCGGGTTCTAAAGCTATAAGGTAAGTTTTACACAGAGGAGTTTGTTTCTCATTATGATAATAAAGTTTTGATTTTTGGGGTTTTAGTATGTTTATTTTAAGTTTTTGGCATTATAGTTACCATGTTTGTTTATGTTTAAGAATATGAATTTGCATTAAGACTTGTTAAAGTTTTACTATCCATTGTTAAAATTTGTCGGCCTCTTTTGTAATGATTAACAATTTTGTAGATTATATGATAAATTAAATTGTAAAAAAAAATTGGTCTATAGTGCTTATATCTAACAAAGTGGTTGATGATAGCGGTGTAGATCAATGTGATATTGATGTTGAGAATGAGTCATGCATTAGACGGAATGAGTTGAATACAAATGATCAAGATGAGGATCTTATAGCGGATGAGTCATATATCAGAAATGACCATAACGAGGGAATTTGGATCCATTCATCCGTCCGCATTGCTAAGACACAAGTAATTCATATTCCAACCAAGAAAAGAAAGAGATGTTAGTGAAAGAGGTAAAATTTGTTATATACTTGATTTCTTTATTATATTTGTTATATATTATGTCATATTTGTTATATATTAGTGAAAGAGCATTTTATTTTCATTTTTTACATGGTAATGTTATTTAGACTCCAACAAGATCCAAAACAAAGGATAAGTGGATTCCGGAGCATACCGAGTCCGTTGTTTCAAAAAAACAGGTACATCACAATTATATGATATTTATGCATAGAAAATGTTAAATTGGATATCTTATACTTCATCTAACAAATTATATGATATATAGCTGTAAATCTTACACTTGTTTAATCTTACAGTGGACATTGGTTGTTGGTCGCAATTAACCACAGCGGAGAGTCAACCCCATTATTACATGGAATTATGTGAAGGTATATTAATTATCACATGTTTTATTATATTAGTGACGCTACTTGATAAAACTTAGGATTTATCCATATTTTCTTTTAATTGAATTACAATCTTTGTGTTTTCAGGACCTATAATGTAGATTTGAAGCAATGCTTTGGTTGAATGCAAAAGTATTAGTATAAGTAATATGTGCATTTGTAGAAAAAATGTAATGATTTGTAATTATAAATAGGTGTATATATAATTTTGGTTTGTAATTTTAAATATATATATTGGTTTGAATTGCCAATTGTTTTGCATATATAATTTTGGTGTAAATTGCCAATGGTTTGAATTGCCAATTTCTGAAAAAACTTGCTGGTTGAAAAACCGGTAAAATTCTGGTTGAAAAAACCTGGTAAAAATTGTGGTTTAAAAAAATTTATATAAAATTTTTCGTATACCTTAGACAGCGCTTCTGGAGAAAGCGCTGTCTAAGGTAGGGATTAGACAGCGCTTTTGACAAAAGCGCTGTCTAAGGTAGGGCTTAGAAAGCGCTTTTGACAAAAGCGCTGTCTAACGTATACCTAGAAAAATTCAAAAAGGTTGACCTTAGACAGCGCTTTCACCAAAACCGCCGTCTAAGGTATACCAAAAAAATGTCAAAAAAGGTGAGGCTTAGAAAGCGCTTTTTCCAAAAGCGATGTCTAAGGTGTACCTTATAATGTCAAAAAGCGCTGTCTAAAGGTACCATAGACAACGCTTTTCATTAAATAGACCCTCCTTTAGACAGCGCTTTTGGTATTACCCAAAGCGCTGTCTAAACCTATAGCAGCGCAGGTTTATACAGCGCTTAAAAGCGCTGTCTAAGGGCAAAAAAAGCGCTGTCTAAGGTCTTTTTTGTGGTAGTGATGGTATGTAGTAGACATACTTTTAAAACAACTCTCATTTATTCAAACCCTAATATTTATTTTTCATATAACCACAAACACCTCATTTTGAAGACACTAATTGGTCTCTGCTTCGTTCTTTATTTTCACTCATAGTAGGAAAAGTCTTTATTGCAAAACATAGAGAATACATTCTTTTCTATTTTCTATTACTCGTTGTCGTTGGAGTCGGGTTCTAAAGCTATAAGGTAAGTTTTACACAGAGGAGTTTGTTTCTCATTATGATAATAAAGTTTTGATTTTTGGGGTTTTAGTATGTTTATTTTAAGTTTTTGGCATTATAGTTACCATGTTTGTTTATGTTTAAGAATATGACATTTGCATTAAGACTTGTTAAAGTTTTACTATCCATTGTTAAAATTTGTCGGCCTCTTTTGTAATGATTAACAATTTTGTAGATTATATGATAAATTAAATTGTAAAAAAAAATTGGTCTATAGTGCTTATATCTAACAAAGTGGTTGATGATAGCGGTGTAGATCAATGTGATATTGATGTTGAGAATGAGTCATGCATTAGACGGAATGAGTTGAATACAAATGATCAAGATGAGGATCTTATAGCGGATGAGTCATATATCAGAAATGACCATAACGAGGGAATTTGGATCCATTCATCCGTCCGCATTGCTAAGACACAAGTAATTCATATTCCAACCAAGAAAAGAAAGAGATGTTAGTGAAAGAGGTAAAATTTGTTATATACTTGATTTCTTTATTATATTTGTTATATATTATGTCATATTTGTTATATATTAGTGAAAGAGCATTTTATTTTCATTTTTTACATGGTAATGTTATTTAGACTCCAACAAGATCCAAAACAAAGGATAAGTGGATTCCGGAGCATACCGAGTCCGTTGTTTCAAAAAAACAGGTACATCACAATTATATGATATTTATGGATAGAAAATGTTAAATTCGATATCTTATACTTCATCTAACAAATTATATGATATATAGCTGTTAATCTTACACTTGTTTAATCTTACAGTGGACATTGGTTGTTGGTCGCAATTAACCACAGCGGAGAGTCAACCCCATTATTACATGGAATTATGTGAAGGTATATTAATTATCACATGTTTTATTATATTAGTGACGCTACTTGATAAAACTTAGGATTTATCCATATTTTCTTTTAATTGAATTACAATCTTTGTGTTTTCAGGACCTATAATGTAGATTTGAAGCAATGCTTTGGTTGAATGCAAAAGTATTAGTATAAGTAATATGTGCATTTGTTGAAAAAATGTAATGATTTGTAATTATAAATAGGTGTATATATAATTTTGGTTTGTAATTTTAAATATATATATTGGTTTGAATTGCCAATTGTTTTGCATATATAATTTTGGTGTAAATTGCCAATGGTTTGAATTGCCAATTTCTGAAAAAACTTGCTGGTTGAAAAACAGGTAAAATTCTGGTTGAAAAAACCTGGTAAAAATTGTGGTTTAAAAAAATTTATATAAAATTTTTCGTATACCTTAGACAGCGCTTCTGGAGAAAGCGCTGTCTAAGGTAGGGATTAGACAGCGCTTTTGACAAAAGCGCTGTCTAAGGTAGGGCTTAGAAAGCGCTTTTGACAAAAGCGCTGTCTAAGGTATACCTAGAAAAATTCAAAAAGGTTGACCTTAGACAGCGCTTTCACCAAAACCGCTGTCTAAGGTATACCAAAAAAATGTCAAAAAAGGTGAGGCTTAGAAAGCGTTTTTTCCAAAAGCGATGTCTAAGGTGTACCTTATAATGTCAAAAAGCGTTGTCTAAAGGTACCATAGACAACGCTTTTCATTAAATAGACCCCCTTTAGACAGCGCTTTTGGTATTACCCAAAGCGCTGTCTAAACCTATAGCAGCGCAGGTTTATACAGCGCTTAAAAGCGCTGTCTAAGGGCAAAAAAAGCGCTGTCTAAGGTCTTTTTTGTGGTAGTGATGGTATGTAGTAGACATACTTTTAAAACAACTCTCATTTATTCAAACCCTAATATTTATTTTTCATATAACCACAAACACCTCATTTTGAAGACACTAATTGGTCTCTGCTTCGTTCTTTATTTTCACTCATAGTAGGAAAAGTCTTTATTGCAAAACATAGAGAATACATTCTTTTCTATTTTCTATTACTCGTTGTCGTTGGAGTCGGGTTCTAAAGCTATAAGGTAAGTTTTACACAGAGGAGTTTGTTTCTCATTATGATAATAAAGTTTTGATTTTTGGGGTTTTAGTATGTTTATTTTAAGTTTTTGGCATTATAGTTATCATGTTTGTTTATGTTTAAGAATATGACATTTGCATTAAGACTTGTTAAAGTTTTACTATCCATTGTTAAAATTTGTCGGCCTCTTTTGTAATGATTAACAATTTTGTAGATTATATGATAAATTAAATTGTAAAAAAAAATTGGTCTATAGTGCTTATATCTAACAAAGTGGTTGATGATAGCGGTGTAGATCAATGTGATATTGATGTTGAGAATGAGTCATGCATTAGACGGAATGAGTTGAATACAAATGATCAAGATGAGGATCTTATAGCGGATGAGTCATATATCAGAAATGACCATAACGAGGGAATTTGGATCCATTCATCCGTCCGCATTGCTAAGACACAAGTAATTCATATTCCAACCAAGAAAAGAAAGAGATGTTAGTGAAAGAGGTAAAATTTGTTATATACTTGATTTCTTTATTATATTTGTTATATATTATGTCATATTTGTTATATATTAGTGAAAGAGCATTTTATTTTCATTTTTTACATGGTAATGTTATTTAGACTCCAACAAGATCCAAAACAAAGGATAAGTGGATTCCGGAGCATACCGAGTCCGTTGTTTCAAAAAAACAGGTACATCACAATTATATGATATTTATGCATAGAAAATGTTAAATTCGATATCTTATACTTCATCTAACAAATTATATGATATATAGCTGTTAATCTTACACTTGTTTAATCTTACAGTGGAGATTGGTTGTTGGTCGCAATTAACCACAGCGGAGAGTCAACCCCATTATTACATGGAATTATGTGAAGGTATATTAATTATCACATGTTTTATTATATTAGTGACGCTACTTGATAAAACTTAGGATTTATCCATATTTTCTTTTAATTGAATTACAATCTTTGTGTTTTCAGGACCTATAATGTAGATTTGAAGCAATGCTTTGGTTGAATGCAAAAGTATTAGTATAAGTAATATGTGCATTTGTAGAAAAAATGTAATGATTTGTAATTATAAATAGGTGTATATATAATTTTGGTTTGTAATTTTAAATATATATATTGGTTTGAATTGCCAATTGTTTTGCATATATAATTTTGGTGTAAATTGCCAATGGTTTGAATTGCCAATTTCTGAAAAAACTTGCTGGTTGAAAAACCGGTAAAATTCTGGTTGAAAAAACCTGGTAAAAATTGTGGTTTAAAAAAATTTATATAAAATTTTTCGTATACCTTAGACAGCGCTTCTGGAGAAAGCGCTGTCTAAGGTAGGGATTAGACAGCGCTTTTGACAAAAGCGCTGTCTAAGGTAGGGCTTAGAAAGCGCTTTTGACAAAAGCGCTGTCTAACGTATACCTAGAAAAATTCAAAAAGGTTGACCTTAGACAGCGCTTTCACCAAAACCGCCGTCTAAGGTATACCAAAAAAATGTCAAAAAAGGTGAGGCTTAGAAAGCGCTTTTTCCAAAAGCGATGTCTAAGGTGTACCTTATAATGTCAAAAAGCGCTGTCTAAAGGTACCATAGACAACGCTTTTCATTAAATAGACCCTCCTTTAGACAGCGCTTTTGGTATTACCCAAAGCGCTGTCTAAACCTATAGCAGCGCAGGTTTATACAGCGCTTAAAAGCGCTGTCTAAGGGCAAAAAAAGCGCTGTCTAAGGTCTTTTTTGTGGTAGTGATGGTATGTAGTAGACATACTTTTAAAACAACTCTCATTTATTCAAACCCTAATATTTATTTTTCATATAACCACAAACACCTCATTTTGAAGACACTAATTGGTCTCTGCTTCGTTCTTTATTTTCACTCATAGTAGGAAAAGTCTTTATTGCAAAACATAGAGAATACATTCTTTTCTATTTTCTATTACTCGTTGTCGTTGGAGTCGGGTTCTAAAGCTATAAGGTAAGTTTTACACAGAGGAGTTTGTTTCTCATTATGATAATAAAGTTTTGATTTTTGGGGTTTTAGTATGTTTATTTTAAGTTTTTGGCATTATAGTTACCATGTTTGTTTATGTTTAAGAATATGACATTTGCATTAAGACTTGTTAAAGTTTTACTATCCATTGTTAAAATTTGTCGGCCTCTTTTGTAATGATTAACAATTTTGTAGATTATATGATAAATTAAATTGTAAAAAAAAATTGGTCTATAGTGCTTATATCTAACAAAGTGGTTGATGATAGCGGTGTAGATCAATGTGATATTGATGTTGAGAATGAGTCATGCATTAGACGGAATGAGTTGAATACAAATGATCAAGATGAGGATCTTATAGCGGATGAGTCATATATCAGAAATGACCATAACGAGGGAATTTGGATCCATTCATCCGTCCGCATTGCTATGACACAAGTAATTCATATTCCAACCAAGAAAAGAAAGAGATGTTAGTGAAAGAGGTAAAATTTGTTATATACTTGATTTCTTTATTATATTTGTTATATATTATGTCATATTTGTTATATATTAGTGAAAGAGCATTTTATTTTCATTTTTTACATGGTAATGTTATTTAGACTCCAACAAGATCCAAAACAAAGGATAAGTGGATTCCGGAGCATACCGAGTCCGTTGTTTCAAAAAAACAGGTACATCACAATTATATGATATTTATGGATAGAAAATGTTAAATTCGATATCTTATACTTCATCTAACAAATTATATGATATATAGCTGTTAATCTTACACTTGTTTAATCTTACAGTGGACATTGGTTGTTGGTCGCAATTAACCACAGCGGAGAGTCAACCCCATTATTACATGGAATTATGTGAAGGTATATTAATTATCACATGTTTTATTATATTAGTGACGCTACTTGATAAAACTTAGGATTTATCCATATTTTCTTTTAATTGAATTACAATCTTTGTGTTTTCAGGACCTATAATGTAGATTTGAAGCAATGCTTTGGTTGAATGCAAAAGTATTAGTATAAGTAATATGTGCATTTGTAGAAAAAATGTAATGATTTGTAATTATAAATAGGTGTATATATAATTTTGGTTTGTAATTTTAAATATATATATTGGTTTGAATTGCCAATTGTTTTGCATATATAATTTTGGTGTAAATTGCCAATGGTTTGAATTGCCAATTTCTGAAAAAACTTGCTGGTTGAAAAACAGGTAAAATTCTGGATGAAAAAACCTGGTAAAAATTGTGGTTTAAAAAAATTTATATAAAATTTTTCGTATACCTTAGACACCGCTTCTGGAGAAAGCGCTGTCTAAGGTAGGGATTAGACAGCGCTTTTGACAAAAGCGCTGTCTAAGGTAAGGCTTAGAAAGCGCTTTTGACAAAAGCGCTGTCTAAGGTATACCTAGAAAAATTCAAAAAGGTTGACCTTAGACAGCGCTTTCACCAAAACCGCTGTCTAAGGTATACCAAAAAAATGTTAAAAAAGGTGAGGCTTAGAAAGCGCTTTTTCCAAAAGCGATGTCTAAGGTGTACCTTATAATGTCAAAAAGCGCTGTCTAAAGGTACCATTGACAGCGCTTTTCATTAAATAGACCCTCCTTTAGACAGCGCTTTTGGTATTACCCAAAGCGCTGTCTAAACCTATAGCAGCGCAGGTTTATACAGCGCTTAAAAGCGCTGTCTAAGGGCAAAAAAAGCGCTGTCTAAGGTCTTTTTTGTGGTAGTGATGGTATGTAGTAGACATACTTTTAAAACAACTCTCATTTATTCAAACCCTAATATTTATTTTTCATATAACCACAAACACCTCATTTTGAAGACATTAATTGGTCTCTGCTTCGTTCTTTATTTTCACTCATAGTAGGAAAAGTCTTTATTGCAAAACATAGAGAATACATTCTTTTCTATTTTCTATTACTCGTTGTCGTTGGAGTCGGGTTCTAAAGCTATAAGGTAAGTTTTACACAGAGGAGTTTGTTTCTCATTATGATAATAAAGTTTTGATTTTTGGGGTTTTAGTATGTTTATTTTAAGTTTTTGGCATTATAGTTACCATGTTTGTTTATGTTGAAGAATACGACATTTGCATTAAGACTTGTTAAAGTTTTACTATCCATTGTTAAAATTTGTCGGCCTCTTTTGTAATGATTAACAATTTTGTAGATTATATGATAAATTAAATTGTAAAAAAAAATTGGTCTATAGTGCTTCTATCTAACAAAGTGGTTGATGATAGCGGTGTAGATCAATGTGATATTGATGTTGAGAATGAGTCATGCATTAGACGGAATGAGTTGAATACAAATGATCAAGATGAGGATCTTATAGCGGATGAGTCATATATCAGAAATGACCATAACGAGGGAATTTGGATCCATTCATCCGTCCGCATTGCTAAGACACAAGTAATTCATATTCCAACCAAGAAAAGAAAGAGATGTTAGTGAAAGAGGTAAAATTTGTTATATACTTGATTTCTTTATTATATTTGTTATATATTATGTCATATTTGTTATATATTAGTGAAAGAGCATTTTATTTTCATTTTTTACATGGTAATGTTATTTAGACTCCAACAAGATCCAAAACAAAGGATAAGCGGATTCCGGAGCATACCGAGTCCGTTGTTTCAAAAAAACAGGTACATCACAATTATATGATATTTATGCATAGAAAATGTTAAATTGGATATCTTATACTTCATCTAACAAATTATATGATATATAGCTGTTAATCTTACACTTGTTTAATCTTACAGTGGACATTGGTTGTTGGTCGCAATTAACCACAGCGGAGAGTCAACCCCATTATTACATGGAATTATGTGAAGGTATATTAATTATCACATGTTTTATTATATTAGTGATGCTACTTGATAAAACATAGGATTTATCCATATTTTCTTTTAATTGAATTACAATCTTTGTGTTTTCAGGACCTATAATGTAGATTTGAAGCAATGCTTTGGTTGAATGCAAAAGTATTAGTATAAGTAATATGTGCATTTGTAGAAAAAATGTAATGATTTGTAATTATAAATAGGTGTATATATAATTTTGGTTTGTAATTTTAAATATATATATTGGTTTGAATTGCCAATTGTTTTGCATATATAATTTTGGTGTAAATTGCCAATGGTTTGAATTGCCAATTTCTGAAAAAACTTGCTGGTTGAAAAACAGGTAAAATTCTGGTTGAAAAAACCTGGTAAAAATTGTGGTTTAAAAAAATTTATATAAAATTTTTCGTATACCTTAGACAGCGCTTCTGGAGAAAGCGCTGTCTAAGGTAGGGATTAGACAGCGCTTTTGACAAAAGCGCTGTCTAAGGTAGGGCTTAGAAAGCGCTTTTGACAAAAGCGCTGTCTAAGGTATACCTAGAAAAATTCAAAAAGGTTGACCTTAGACAGCGCTTTCACCAAAACCGCTGTCTAAGGTATACCAAAAAAATGTCAAAAAAGGTGAGGCTTAGAAAGCGTTTTTTCCAAAAGCGATGTCTAAGGTGTACCTTATAATGTCAAAAAGCGCTGTCTAAAGGTACCATAGACAGCGCTTTTCATTAAATAGACCCCCCTTTTGACAGCGCTTTTGGTATTACCCAAAGCGCTGTCTAAACCTATAGCAGCGCAGGTTTATACAGCGCTTAAAAGCGCTGTCTAAGGGCAAAAAAAGCGCTGTCTAAGGTCTTTTTTGTGGTAGTGATGGTATGTAGTAGACATACTTTTAAAACAACTCTCATTTATTCAAACCCTAATATTTATTTTTCATATAACCACAAACACCTCATTTTGAAGACACTAATTGGTCTCTGCTTCGTTCTTTATTTTCACTCATAGTAGGAAAAGTCTTTATTGCAAAACATAGAGAATACATTCTTTTCTATTTTCTATTACTCGTTGTCGTTGGAGTCGGGTTCTAAAGCTATAAGGTAAGTTTTACACAGAGGAGTTTGTTTCTCATTATGATAATAAAGTTTTGATTTTTGGGGTTTTAGTATGTTTATTTTAAGTTTTTGGCATTATAGTTACCATGTTTGTTTATGTTGAAGAATATGACATTTGCATTAAGACTTGTTAAAGTTTTACTATCCATTGTTAAAATTTGTAGGCCTCTTTTGTAATGATTAACAATTTTGTAGATTATATGATAAATTAAATTGTAAAAAAAAATTGGTCTATAGTGCTTCTATCTAACAAAGTGGTTGATGATAGCGGTGTAGATCAATGTGATATTGATGTTGAGAATGAGTCATGCATTAGACGGAATGAGTTGAATACAAATGATCAAGATGAGGATCTTATAGCGGATGAGTCATATATCAGAAATGACCATAACGAGGGAATTTGGATCCATTCATCCGTCCGCATTGCTAAGACACAAGTAATTCATATTCCAACCAAGAAAAGAAAGAGATGTTAGTGAAAGAGGTAAAATTTGTTATATACTTGATTTCTTTATTATATTTGTTATATATTATGTCATATTTGTTATATATTAGTGAAAGAGCATTTTATTTTCATTTTTTACATGGTAATGTTATTTAGACTCCAACAAGATCCAAAACAAAGGATAAGCGGATTCCGGAGCATACCGAGTCCGTTGTTTCAAAAAAACAGGTACATCACAATTATATGATATTTATGCATAGAAAATGTTAAATTGGATATCTTATACTTCATCTAACAAATTATATGATATATAGCTGTTAATCTTACACTTGTTTAATCTTACAGTGGACATTGGTTGTTGGTCGCAATTAACCACAGCGGAGAGTCAACCCCATTATTACATGGAATTATGTGAAGGTATATTAATTATCACATGTTTTATTATATTAGTGATGCTACTTGATAAAACTTAGGATTTATCCATATTTTCTTTTAATTGAATTACAATCTTTGTGTTTTCAGGACCTATAATGTAGATTTGAAGCAATGCTTTGGTTGAATGCAAAAGTATTAGTATAAGTAATATGTGCATTTGTAGAAAAAATGTAATGATTTGTAATTATAAATAGGTGTATATATAATTTTGGTTTGTAATTTTAAATATATATATTGGTTTGAATTGACAATTGTTTTGCATATATAATTTTGGTGTAAATTGCCAATGGTTTGAATTGCCAATTTCTGAAAAAACTTGCTGGTTGAAAAACAGGTAAAATTCTGGTTGAAAAAACCTGGTAAAAATTGTGGTTTAAAAAAATTTATATAAAATTTTTCGTATACCTTAGACAGCGCTTCTGGAGAAAGCGCTGTCTAAGGTAGGGATTAGACAGCGCTTTTGACAAAAGCGCTGTCTAAGGTAGGGCTTAGAAAGCGCTTTTGACAAAAGCGCTGTCTAAGGTATACCTAGAAAAATTCAAAAAGGTTGACCTTAGACAGCGCTTTCACCAAAACCGCTGTCTAAGGTATACCAAAAAAATGTCAAAAAAGGTGAGGCTTAGAAAGCGTTTTTTCCAAAAGCGATGTCTAAGGTGTACCTTATAATGTCAAAAAGCATTGTCTAAAGGTACCATAGACAACGCTTTTCATTAAATAGACCCCCCTTTAGACAGCGCTTTTGGTATTACCCAAACCGCTGTCTAAACCTATAGCAGCGCAGGTTTATACAGCGCTGTCTAAGGGCAAAAAAAGCGCTGTCTAAGGTCTTTTTTGTGGTAGTGATGGTATGTAGTAGACATACTTTTAAAACAACTCTCATTTATTCAAACCCTAATATTTATTTTTCATATAACCACAAACACCTCATTTTGAAGACACTAATTGGTCTCTGCTTCGTTCTTTATTTTCACTCATAGTAGGAAAAGTCTTTATTGCAAAACATAGAGAATACATTCTTTTCTATTTTCTATTACTCGTTGTCGTTGGAGTCGGGTTCTAAAGCTATAAGGTAAGTTTTACACAGAGGAGTTTGTTTCTCATTATGATAATAAAGTTTTGATTTTTGGGGTTTTAGTATGTTTATTTTAAGTTTTTGGCATTATAGTTACCATGTTTGTTTATGTTGAAGAATATGACATTTGCATTAAGACTTGTTAAAGTTTTACTATCCATTGTTAAAATTTGTCGGCCTCTTTTGTAATGATTAACAATTTTGTAGATTATATGATAAATTAAATTGTAAAAAAAAATTGGTCTATAGTGCTTCTATCTAACAAAGTGGTTGATGATAGCGGTATAGATCAATGTGATATTGATGTTGAGAATGAGTCATGCATTAGACGGAATGAGTTGAATACAAATGATCAAGATGAGGATCTTATAGCGGATGAGTCATATATCAGAAATGACCATAACGAGGGAATTTGGATCCATTCATCCGTCCGCATTGCTAAGACACAAGTAATTCATATTCCAACCAAGAAAAGAAAGAGATGTTAGTGAAAGAGGTAAAATTTGTTATATACTTGATTTCTTTATTATATTTGTTATATATTATGTCATATTTGTTATATATTAGTGAAAGAGCATTTTATTTTCATTTTTTACATGGTAATGTTATTTAGACTCCAACAAGATCCAAAACAAAGGATAAGCGGATTCCGGAGCATACCGAGTCCGTTGTTTCAAAAAAACAGGTACATCACAATTATATGATATTTATGCATAGAAAATGTTAAATTGGATATCTTATACTTCATCTAACAAATTATATGATATATAGCTGTTAATCTTACACTTGTTTAATCTTACAGTGGACATTGGTTGTTGGTCGCAATTAACCACAGCGGAGAGTCAACCCCATTATTACATGGAATTATGTGAAGGTATATTAATTATCACATGTTTTATTATATTAGTGATGCTACTTGATAAAACTTAGGATTTATCCATATTTTCTTTTAATTGAATTACAATCTTTGTGTTTTCAGGACCTATAATGTAGATTTGAAGCAATGCTTTGGTTGAATGCAAAAGTATTAGTATAAGTAATATGTGCATTTGTAGAAAAAATGTAATGATTTGTAATTATAAATAGGTGTATATATAATTTTGGTTTGTAATTTTAAATATATATATTGGTTTGAA
The DNA here is from genome assembly GCA_022829125.1 of Lathyrus tuberosus. Classification (NCBI taxonomy): domain Eukaryota; kingdom Viridiplantae; phylum Streptophyta; class Magnoliopsida; order Fabales; family Fabaceae; genus Lathyrus; species Lathyrus tuberosus. The sequence goes on from JALAZF010000477.1 coordinate 2,665,758, forward strand.
TTGCCAATTGTTTTGCATATATAATTTTGGTGTAAATTGCCAATGGTTTGAATTGCCAATTTCTGAAAAAACTTGCTGGTTGAAAAACAGGTAAAATTCTGGTTGAAAAAACCTGGTAAAAATTGTGGTTTAAAAAAATTTATATAAAATTTTTCGTATACCTTAGACAGCGCTTCTGGAGAAAGCGCTGTCTAAGGTAGGGATTAGACAGCGCTTTTGACAAAAGCGCTGTCTAAGGTAGGGCTTAGAAAGCGCTTTTGACAAAAGCGCTGTCTAAGGTATACCTAGAAAAATTCAAAAAGGTTGACCTTAGACAGCGCTTTCACCAAAACCGCTGTCTAAGGTATACCAAAAAAATGTCAAAAAAGGTGAGGCTTAGAAAGCGTTTTTTCCAAAAGCGATGTCTAAGGTGTACCTTATAATGTCAAAAAGCATTGTCTAAAGGTACCATAGACAACGCTTTTCATTAAATAGACCCCCCTTTAGACAGCGCTTTTGGTATTACCCAAACCGCTGTCTAAACCTATAGCAGCGCAGGTTTATACAACGCTGTCTAAGGGCAAAAAAAGCGCTGTCTAAGGTCTTTTTTGTGGTAGTGATGGTATGTAGTAGACATACTTTTAAAACAACTCTCATTTATTCAAACCCTAATATTTATTTTTCATATAACCACAAACACCTCATTTTGAAGACACTAATTGGTCTCTGCTTCGTTCTTTATTTTCACTCATAGTAGGAAAAGTCTTTATTGCAAAACATAGAGAATACATTCTTTTCTATTTTCTATTACTCGTTGTCGTTGGAGTCGGGTTCTAAAGCTATAAGGTAAGTTTTACACAGAGGAGTTTGTTTCTCATTATGATAATAAAGTTTTGATTTTTGGGGTTTTAGTATGTTTATTTTAAGTTTTTGGCATTATAGTTACCATGTTTGTTTATGTTGAAGAATATGACATTTGCATTAAGACTTGTTAAAGTTTTACTATCCATTGTTAAAATTTGTCGGCCTCTTTTGTAATGATTAACAATTTTGTAGATTATATGATAAATTAAATTGTAAAAAAAATTGGTCTATAGTGCTTCTATCTAACAAAGTGGTTGATGATAGCGGTGTAGATCAATGTGATATTGATGTTGAGAATGAGTCATGCATTAGACGGAATGAGTTGAATACAAATGATCAAGATGAGGATCTTATAGCGGATGAGTCATATATCAGAAATGACCATAACGAGGGAATTTGGATCCATTCATCCGTCCGCATTGCTAAGACACAAGTAATTCATATTCCAACCAAGAAAAGAAAGAGATGTTAGTGAAAGAGGTAAAATTTGTTATATACTTGATTTCTTTATTATATTTGTTATATATTATGTCATATTTGTTATATATTAGTGAAAGAGCATTTTATTTTCATTTTTTACATGGTAATGTTATTTAGACTCCAACAAGATCCAAAACAAAGGATAAGCGGATTCCGGAGCATACCGAGTCCGTTGTTTCAAAAAAACAGGTACATCACAATTATATGATATTTATGCATAGAAAATGTTAAATTGGATATCTTATACTTCATCTAACAAATTATATGATATATAGCTGTTAATCTTACACTTGTTTAATCTTACAGTGGACATTGGTTGTTGGTCGCAATTAACCACAACGGAGAGTCAACCCCATTATTACATGGAATTATGTGAAGGTATATTAATTATCACATGTTTTATTATATTAGTGATGCTACTTGATAAAACTTAGGATTTATCCATATTTTCTTTTAATTGAATTACAATCTTTGTGTTTTCAGGACCTATAATGTAGATTTGAAGCAATGCTTTGGTTGAATGCAAAAGTATTAGTATAAGTAATATGTGCATTTGTAGAAAAAATGTAATGATTTGTAATTATAAATAGGTGTATATATAATTTTGGTTTGTAATTTTAAATATATATATTGGTTTGAATTGCCAATTGTTTTGCATATATAATTTTGGTGTAAATTGCCAATGGTTTGAATTGCCAATTTCTGAAAAAACTTGCTGGTTGAAAAACAGGTAAAATTCTGGTTGAAAAAACCTGGTAAAAATTGTGGTTTAAAAAAATTTATATAAAATTTTTCGTATACCTTAGACAGCGCTTCTGGAGAAAGCGCTGTCTAAGGTAGGGATTAGACAGCGCTTTTGACAAAAGCGCTGTCTAAGGTAGGGCTTAGAAAGCGCTTTTGACAAAAGCGCTGTCTAAGGTATACCTAGAAAAATTCAAAAAGGTTGACCTTAGACAGCGCTTTCACCAAAACCGCTGTCTAAGGTATACCAAAAAAATGTCAAAAAAGGTGAGGCTTAGAAAGCGTTTTTTCCAAAAGCGATGTCTAAGGTGTACCTTATAATGTCAAAAAGCATTGTCTAAAGGTACCATAGACAACGCTTTTCATTAAATAGACCCCCCTTTAGACAGCGCTTTTGGTATTACCCAAACCGCTGTCTAAACCTATAGCAGCGCAGGTTTATACAGCGCTGTCTAAGGGCAAAAAAAGCGCTGTCTAAGGTCTTTTTTGTGGTAGTGATGGTATGTAGTAGACATACTTTTAAAACAACTCTCATTTATTCAAACCCTAATATTTATTTTTCATATAACCACAAACACCTCATTTTGAAGACACTAATTGGTCTCTGCTTCGTTCTTTATTTTCACTCATAGTAGGAAAAGTCTTTATTGCAAAACATAGAGAATACATTCTTTTCTATTTTCTATTACTCGTTGTCGTTGGAGTCGGGTTCTAAAGCTATAAGGTAAGTTTTACACAGAGGAGTTTGTTTCTCATTATGATAATAAAGTTTTGATTTTTGGGGTTTTAGTATGTTTATTTTAAGTTTTTGGCATTATAGTTACCATGTTTGTTTATGTTGAAGAATATGACATTTGCATTAAGACTTGTTAAAGTTTTACTATCCATTGTTAAAATTTGTCGGCCTCTTTTGTAATGATTAACAATTTTGTAGATTATATGATAAATTAAATAGTAAAAAAAAATTGGTCTATAGTGCTTCTATCTAACAAAGTGGTTGATGATAGCGGTGTAGATCAATGTGATATTGATGTTGAGAATGAGTCATGCATTAGACGGAATGAGTTGAATACAAATGATCAAGATGAGGATCTTATAGCGGATGAGTCATATATCAGAAATGACCATAACGAGGGAATTTGGATCCATTCATCCGTCCGCATTGCTAAGACACAAGTAATTCATATTCCAACCAAGAAAAGAAAGAGATGTTAGTGAAAGAGGTAAAATTTGTTATATACTTGATTTCTTTATTATATTTGTTATATATTATGTCATATTTGTTATATATTAGTGAAAGAGCATTTTATTTTCATTATTTACATGGTAATGTTATTTAGACTCCAACAAGATCCAAAACAAAGGATAAGCGGATTCCGGAGCATACCGAGTCCGTTGTTTCAAAAAAACAGGTACATCACAATTATATGATATTTATGCATAGAAAATGTTAAATTGGATATCTTATACTTCATCTAACAAATTATATGATATATAGCTGTTAATCTTACACTTGTTTAATCTTACAGTGGACATTGGTTGTTGGTCGCAATTAACCACAGCGGAGAGTCAACCCCATTATTACATGGAATTATGTGAAGGTATATTAATTATCACATGTTTTATTATATTAGTGATGCTACTTGATAAAACTTAGGATTTATCCATATTTTCTTTTAATTGAATTACAATCTTTGTGTTTTCAGGACCTATAATGTAGATTTGAAGCAATGCTTTGGTTGAATGCAAAAGTATTAGTATAAGTAATATGTGCATTTGTAGAAAAAATGTAATGATTTGTAATTATAAATAGGTGTATATATAATTTTGGTTTGTAATTTTAAATATATATATTGGTTTGAATTGCCAATTGTTTTGCATATATAATTTTGGTGTAAATTGCCAATGGTTTGAATTGCCAATTTCTGAAAAAACTTGCTGGTTGAAAAACAGGTAAAATTCTGGTTGAAAAAACCTGGTAAAAATTGTGGTTTAAAAAAATTTATATAAAATTTTTCGTATACCTTAGACAGCGCGTCTGGAGAAAGCGCTGTCTAAGGTAGGGATTAGACAGCGCTTTTGACAAAAGCGCTGTCTAAGGTAGGGCTTAGAAAGCGCTTTTGACAAAAGCGCTGTCTAAGGTATACCTAGAAAAATTCAAAAAGGTTGACCTTAGACAGCGCTTTCACCAAAACCGCTGTCTAAGGTATACCAAAAAAATGTCAAAAAAGGTGAGGCTTAGAAAGCGTTTTTTCCAAAAGCGATGTCTAAGGTGTACCTTATAATGTCAAAAAGCATTGTCTAAAGGTACCATAGACAACGCTTTTCATTAAATAGACCCCCCTTTAGACAGCGCTTTTGGTATTACCCAAACCGCTGTCTAAACCTATAGCAGCGCAGGTTTATACAGCGCTGTCTAAGGGCAAAAAAAGCGCTGTCTAAGGTCTTTTTTGTGGTAGTGATGGTATGTAGTAGACATACTTTTAAAACAACTCTCATTTATTCAAACCCTAATATTTATTTTTCATATAACCACAAACACCTCATTTTGAAGACACTAATTGGTCTCTGCTTCGTTCTTTATTTTCACTCATAGTAGGAAAAGTCTTTATTGCAAAACATAGAGAATACATTCTTTTCTATTTTCTATTACTCGTTGTCGTTGGAGTCGGGTTCTAAAGCTATAAGGTAAGTTTTACACAGAGGAGTTTGTTTCTCATTATGATAATAAAGTTTTGATTTTTGGGGTTTTAGTATGTTTATTTTAAGTTTTTGGCATTATAGTTACCATGTTTGTTTATGTTGAAGAATATGACATTTGCATTAAGACTTGTTAAAGTTTTACTATCCATTGTTAAAATTTGTCGGCCTCTTTTGTAATGATTAACAATTTTGTAGATTATATGATAAATTAAATTGTAAAAAAAAATTGGTCTATAGTGCTTCTATCTAACAAAGTGGTTGATGATAGCGGTGTAGATCAATGTGATATTGATGTTGAGAATGAGTCATGCATTAGACGGAATGAGTTGAATACAAATGATCAAGATGAGGATCTTATAGCGGATGAGTCATATATCAGAAATGACCATAACGAGGGAATTTGGATCCATTCATCCGTCCGCATTGCTAAGACACAAGTAATTCATATTCCAACCAAGAAAAGAAAGAGATGTTAGTGAAAGAGGTAAAATTTGTTATATACTTGATTTCTTTATTATATTTGTTATATATTGTGTCATATTTGTTATATATTAGTGAAAGAGCATTTTATTTTCATTTTTTACATGGTAATGTTATTTAGACTCCAACAAGATCCAAAACAAAGGATAAGCGGATTCCGGAGCATACCGAGTCCGTTGTTTCAAAAAAACAGGTACATCACAATTATATGATATTTATGCATAGAAAATGTTAAATTGGATATCTTATACTTCATCTAACAAATTATATGATATATAGCTGTTAATCTTACACTTGTTTAATCTTACAGTGGACATTGGTTGTTGGTCGCAATTAACCACAGCGGAGAGTCAACCCCATTATTACATGGAATTATGTGAAGGTATATTAATTATCACATGTTTTATTATATTAGTGATGCTACTTGATAAAACTTAGGATTTATCCATATTTTCTTTTAATTGAATTACAATCTTTGTGTTTTCAGGACCTATAATGTAGATTTGAAGCAATGCTTTGGTTGAATGCAAAAGTATTAGTATAAGTAATATGTGCATTTGTAGAAAAAATGTAATGATTTGTAATTATAAATAGGTGTATATATAATTTTGGTTTGTAATTTTAAATATATATATTGGTTTGAATTGCCAATTGTTTTGCATATATAATTTTGGTGTAAATTGCCAATGGTTTGAATTGCCAATTTCTGAAAAAACTTGCTGGTTGAAAAACAGGTAAAATTCTGGTTGAAAAAACCTGGTAAAAATTGTGGTTTAAAAAAATTTATATAAAATTTTTCGTATACCTTAGACAGCGCGTCTGGAGAAAGCGCTGTCTAAGGTAGGGATTAGACAGCGCTTTTGACAAAAGCGCTGTCTAAGGTAGGGCTTAGAAAGCGCTTTTGACAAAAGCGCTGTCTAAGGTATACCTAGAAAAATTCAAAAAGGTTGACCTTAGACAGCGCTTTCACCAAAACCGCTGTCTAAGGTATACCAAAAAAATGTCAAAAAAGGTGAGGCTTAGAAAGCGTTTTTTCCAAAAGCGATGTCTAAGGTGTACCTTATAATGTCAAAAAGCATTGTCTAAAGGTACCATAGACAACGCTTTTCATTAAATAGACCCCCCTTTAGACAGCGCTTTTGGTATTACCCAAACCGCTGTCTAAACCTATAGCAGCGCAGGTTTATACAGCGCTGTCTAAGGGCAAAAAAAGCGCTGTCTAAGGTCTTTTTTGTGGTAGTGATGGTATGTAGTAGACATACTTTTAAAACAACTCTCATTTATTCAAACCCTAATATTTATTTTTCATATAACCACAAACACCTCATTTTGAAGACACTAATTGGTCTCTGCTTCGTTCTTTATTTTCACTCATAGTAGGAAAAGTCTTTATTGCAAAACATAGAGAATACATTCTTTTCTATTTTCTATTACTCGTTGTCGTTGGAGTCGGGTTCTAAAGCTATAAGGTAAGTTTTACACAGAGGAGTTTGTTTCTCATTATGATAATAAAGTTTTGATTTTTGGGGTTTTAGTATGTTTATTTTAAGTTTTTGGCATTATAGTTACCATGTTTGTTTATGTTGAAGAATATGACATTTGCATTAAGACTTGTTAAAGTTTTACTATCCATTGTTAAAATTTGTCGGCCTCTTTTGTAATGATTAACAATTTTGTAGATTATATGATAAATTAAATTGTAAAAAAAAATTGGTCTATAGTGCTTCTATCTAACAAAGTGGTTGATGATAGCGGTGTAGATCAATGTGATATTGATGTTGAGAATGAGTCATGCATTAGACGGAATGAGTTGAATACAAATGATCAAGATGAGGATCTTATAGCGGATGAGTCATATATCAGAAATGACCATAACGAGGGAATTTGGATCCATTCATCCGTCCGCATTGCTAAGACACAAGTAATTCATATTCCAACCAAGAAAAGAAAGAGATGTTAGTGAAAGAGGTAAAATTTGTTATATACTTGATTTCTTTATTATATTTGTTATATATTGTGTCATATTTGTTATATATTAGTGAAAGAGCATTTTATTTTCATTTTTTACATGGTAATGTTATTTAGACTCCAACAAGATCCAAAACAAAGGATAAGCGGATTCCGGAGCATACCGAGTCCGTTGTTTCAAAAAAACAGGTACATCACAATTATATGATATTTATGCATAGAAAATGTTAAATTGGATATCTTATACTTCATCTAACAAATTATATGATATATAGCTGTTAATCTTACACTTGTTTAATCTTACAGTGGACATTGGTTGTTGGTCGCAATTAACCACAGCGGAGAGTCAACCCCATTATTACATGGAATTATGTGAAGGTATATTAATTATCACATGTTTTATTATATTAGTGATGCTACTTGATAAAACTTAGGATTTATCCATATTTTCTTTTAATTGAATTACAATCTTTGTGTTTTCAGGACCTATAATGTAGATTTGAAGCAATGCTTTGGTTGAATGCAAAAGTATTAGTATAAGTAATATGTGCATTTGTAGAAAAAATGTAATGATTTGTAATTATAAATAGGTGTATATATAATTTTGGTTTGTAATTTTAAATATATATATTGGTTTGAATTGCCAATTGTTTTGCATATATAATTTTGGTGTAAATTGCCAATGGTTTGAATTGCCAATTTCTGAAAAAACTTGCTGGTTGAAAAACAGGTAAAATTCTGGTTGAAAAAACCTGGTAAAAATTGTGGTTTAAAAAAATTTATATAAAATTTTTCGTATACCTTAGACAGCGCGTCTGGAGAAAGCGCTGTCTAAGGTAGGGATTAGACAGCGCTTTTGACAAAAGCGCTGTCTAAGGTAGGGCTTAGAAAGCGCTTTTGACAAAAGCGCTGTCTAAGGTATACCTAGAAAAATTCAAAAAGGTTGACCTTAGACAGCGCTTTCACCAAAACCGCTGTCTAAGGTATACCAAAAAAATGTCAAAAAAGGTGAGGCTTAGAAAGCGTTTTTTTCCAAAAGCGATGTCTAAGGTGTACCTTATAATGTCAAAAAGCATTGTCTAAAGGTACCATAGACAACGCTTTTCATTAAATAGACCCCCCTTTAGACAGTGCTTTTGGTATTACCCAAACCGCTGTCTAAACCTATAGCAGCGCAGGTTTATACAGCGCTGTCTAAGGGCAAAAAAAGCGCTGTCTAAGGTCTTTTTTGTGGTAGTGATGGTATGTAGTAGACATACTTTTAAAACAACTCTCATTTATTCAAACCCTAATATTTATTTTTCATATAACCACAAACACCTCATTTTGAAGACACTAATTGGTCTCCGCTTCGTTCTTTATTTTCACTCATAGTAGGAAAAGTCTTTATTGCAAAACATAGAGAATACATTCTTTTCTATTTTCTATTACTCGTTGTCGTTGGAGTCGGGTTCTAAAGCTATAAGGTAAGTTTTACACAGAGGAGTTTGTTTCTCATTATGATAATAAAGTTTTGATTTTTGGGGTTTTAGTATGTTTATTTTAAGTTTTTGGCATTATAGTTACCATGTTTGTTTATGTTGAAGAATATGACATTTGCATTAAGACTTGTTAAAGTTTTACTATCCATTGTTAAAATTTGTCGGCCTCTTTTGTAATGATTAACAATTTTGTAGATTATATGATAAATTAAATTGTAAAAAAAAATTGGTCTATAGTGCTTCTATCTAACAAAGTGGTTGATGATAGCGGTGTAGATCAATGTGATATTGATGTTGAGAATGAGTCATGCATTAGACGGAATGAGTTGAATACAAATGATCAAGATGAGGATCTTATAGCGGATGAGTCATATATCAGAAATGACCATAACGAGGGAATTTGGATCCATTCATCCGTCCGCATTGCTAAGACACAAGTAATTCATATTCCAACCAAGAAAAGAAAGAGATGTTAGTGAAAGAGGTAAAATTTGTTATATACTTGATTTCTTTATTATATTTGTTATATATTATGTCATATTTGTTATATATTAGTGAAAGAGCATTTTATTTTCATTTTTTACATGGTAATGTTATTTAGACTCCAACAAGATCCAAAACAAAGGATAAGCGGATTCCGGAGCATACCGAGTCCGTTGTTTCAAAAAAACAGGTACATCACAATTATATGATATTTATGCATAGAAAATGTTAAATTGGATATCTTATACTTCATCTAACAAATTATATGATATATAGCTGTTAATCTTACACTTGTTTAATCTTACAGTGGACATTGGTTGTTGGTCGCAATTAACCACAGCGGAGAGTCAACCCCATTATTACATGGAATTATGTGAAGGTATATTAATTATCACATGTTTTATTATATTAGTGATGCTACTTGATAAAACTTAGGATTTATCCATATTTTCTTTTAATTGAATTACAATCTTTGTGTTTTCAGGACCTATAATGTAGATTTGAAGCAATGCTTTGGTTGAATGCAAAAGTATTAGTATAAGTAATATGTGCATTTGTAGAAAAAATGTAATGATTTGTAATTATAAATAGGTGTATATATAATTTTGGTTTGTAATTTTAAATATATATATTGGTTTGAATTGCCAATTGTTTTGCATATATAATTTTGGTGTAAATTGCCAATGGTTTGAATTGCCAATTTCTGAAAAAACTTGCTGGTTGAAAAACAGGTAAAATTCTGGTTGAAAAAACCTGGTAAAAATTGTGGTTTAAAAAAATTTATATAAAATTTTTCGTATACCTTAGACAGCGCTTCTGGAGAAAGCGCTGTCTAAGGTAGGGATTAGACAGCGCTTTTGACAAAAGCGCTGTCTAAGGTAGGGCTTAGAAAGCGCTTTTGACAAAAGCGCTGTCTAAGGTATACCTAGAAAAATTCAAAAAGGTTGACCTTAGACAGCGCTTTCACCAAAACCGCTGTCTAAGGTATACCAAAAAAATGTCAAAAAAGGTGAGGCTTAGAAAGCGTTTTTTCCAAAAGCGATGTCTAAGGTGTACCTTATAATGTCAAAAAGCATTGTCTAAAGGTACCATAGACAACGCTTTTCATTAAATAGACCCCCCTTTAGACAGCGCTTTTGGTATTACCCAAACCGCTGTCTAAACCTATAGCAGCGCAGGTTTATACAGCGCTGTCTAAGGGCAAAAAAAGCGCTGTCTAAGGTCTTTTTTGTGGTAGTGATGGTATGTAGTAGACATACTTTTAAAACAACTCTCATTTATTCAAACCCTAATATTTATTTTTCATATAACCACAAACACCTCATTTTGAAGACACTAATTGGTCTCTGCTTCGTTCTTTATTTTCACTCATAGTAGGAAAAGTCTTTATTGCAAAACATAGAGAATACATTCTTTTCTATTTTCTATTACTCGTTGTCGTTGGAGTCGGGTTCTAAAGCTATAAGGTAAGTTTTACACAGAGGAGTTTGTTTCTCATTATGATAATAAAGTTTTGATTTTTGGGGTTTTAGTATGTTTATTTTAAGTTTTTGGCATTATAGTTACCATGTTTGTTTATGTTGAAGAATATGACATTTGCATTAAGACTTGTTAAAGTTTTACTATCCATTGTTAAAATTTGTCGGCCTCTTTTGTAATGATTAACAATTTTGTAGATTATATGATAAATTAAATTGTAAAAAAAAAATTGGTCTATAGTGCTTATATCTAACAAAGTGGTTGATGATAGCGGTGTAGATCAATGTGATATTGATGTTGAGAATGAGTCATGCATTAGACGGAATGAGTTGAATACAAATGATCAAGATGAGGATCTTATAGCGGATGAGTCATATATCAGAAATGACCATAACGAGGGAATTTGGATCCATTCATCCGTCCGCATTGCTAAGACACAAGTAATTCATATTCCAACCAAGAAAAGAAAGAGATGTTAGTGAAAGAGGTAAAATTTGTTATATACTTGATTTCTTTATTATATTTGTTATATATTATGTCATATTTGTTATATATTAGTGAAAGAGCATTTTATTTTCATTTTTTACATGGTAATGTTATTTAGACTCCAAGAAGATCCAAAACAAAGGATAAGCGGATTCCGGAGCATACCGAGTCCGTTGTTTCAAAAAAACAGGTACATCACAATTATATGATATTTATGCATAGAAAATGTTAAATTGGATATCTTATACTTCATCTAACAAATTATATGATATATAGCTGTTAATCTTACACTTGTTTAATCTTACAGTGGACATTGGTTGTTGGTCGCAATTAACCACAGCGGAGAGTCAACCCCATTATTACATGGAATTATGTGAAGGTATATTAATTATCACATGTTTTATTATATTAGTGATGCTACTTGATAAAACTTAGGATTTATCCATATTTTCTTTTAATTGAATTACAATCTTTGTGTTTTCAGGACCTATAATGTAGATTTGAAGCAATGCTTTGGTTGAATGCAAAAGTATTAGTATAAGTAATATGTGCATTTGTAGAAAAAATGTAATGATTTGTAATTATAAATAGGTGTATATATAATTTTGGTTTGTAATTTTAAATATATATATTGGTTTGAATTGCCAATTGTTTTGCATATATAATTTTGGTGTAAATTGCCAATGGTTTGAATTGCCAATTTCTGAAAAAACTTGCTGGTTGAAAAACAGGTAAAATTCTGGTTGAAAAAACCTGGTAAAAATTGTGGTTTAAAAAAATTTATATAAAATTTTTCGTATACCTTAGACAGCGCTTCTGGAGAAAGCGCTGTCAAAGGTAGGGATTAGACAGCGCTTTTGACAAAAGCGCTGTCTAAGGTAGGGCTTAGAAAGCGCTTTTGACAAAAGCGCTGTCTAAGGTATACCTAGAAAAATTCAAAAAGGTTGACCTTAGACAGCGCTTTCACCAAAACCGCTGTCTAAGGTATACCAAAAAAATGTCAAAAAAGGTGAGGCTTAGAAAGCGCTTTTTCCAAAAGCGATGTCTAAGGTGTACCTTATAATGTCAAAAAGCGCTGTCTAAAGGTACCATAGACAACGCTTTTCATTAAATAGACCCCCCTTTAGACAGCGCTTTTGGTATTACCCAAAGCGCTGTCTAAACCTATAGCAGCGCAGGTTTATACAGCGCTTAAAAGCGCTGTCTAAGGGCAAAAAAAGCGCTGTCTAAGGTCTTTTTTGTGGTAGTGATGGTATGTAGTAGACATACTTTTAAAACAACTCTCATTTATTCAAACCCTAATATTTATTTTTCATATAACCACAAACACCTCATTTTGAAGACACTAATTGGTATCTGCTTCGTTCTTTATTTTCACTCATAGTAGGAAAAGTCTTTATTGCAAAACATAGAGAATACATTCTTTTCTATTTTCTATTACTCGTTGTCGTTGGAGTCGGGTTCTAAAGCTATAAGGTAAGTTTTACACAGAGGAGTTTGTTTCTCATTATGATAATAAAGTTTTGATTTTTGGGGTTTTAGTATGTTTATTTTAAGTTTTTGGCATTATAGTTACCATGTTTGTTTATGTTGAAGAATATGATATTTGCATTAAGACTTGTTAAAGTTTTACTATCCATTGTTAAAATTTGTCGGCCTCTTTTGTAATGATTAACAATTTTGTAGATTATATGATAAATTAAATTGTAACAAAAAATTGGTCTATAGTGCTTCTATCTAACAAAGTGGTTGATGATAGCGGTGTAGATCAATGTGATATTGATGTTGAGAATGAGTCATGCATTAGACGGAATGAGTTGAATACAAATGCTCAAGATGAGGATCTTATAGCGGATGAGTCATATATCAGAAATGACCATAACGAGGGAATTTGGATCCATTCATCCGTCCGCATTGCTAAGACACAAGTAATTCATATTCCAACCAAGAAAAGAAAGAGATGTTAGTGAAAGAGGTAAAATTTGTTATATACTTGATTTCTTTATTATATTTGTTATATATTATGTCATATTTGTTATATATTAGTGAAAGAGCATTTTATTTTCATTTTTTACATGGTAATGTTATTTAGACTCCAACAAGATCCAAAACAAAGGTTAAGCGGATTCCGGAGCATACCGAGTCTGTTGTTTCAAAAAAACAGGTACATCACAATTATATGATATTTATGCATAGAAAATGTTAAATTGGATATCTTATACTTCATCTAACAAATTATATGATATATAGCTGTTAATCTTACACTTGTTTAATCTTACAGTGGACACTTGTTGTTGGTCGCAATTAACCACAGCGGAGAGTCAACCCCATTATTACATGGAATTATGTGAAGGTATATTAATTATCACATGTTTTATTATATTAGTGATGCTACTTGATAAAACTTAGGATTTATCCATATTTTCTTTTAATTGAATTACAATCTTTGTGTTTTCAGGACCTATAATGTAGATTTGAAGCAATGCTTTGGTTGAATGCAAAAGTATTAGTATAAGTAATATGTGAATTTGTAGAAAAAATGTAATGATTTGTAATTATAAATAGGTGTATATATAATTTTGGTTTGTAATTTTAAATATATATATTGGTTTGAATTGCCAATTGTTTTGCATATATAATTTTGGTGTAAATTGCCAATGGTTTGAATTGCCAATTTCTGAAAAAACTTGCTGGTTGAAAAACAGGTAAAATTCTGGTTGAAAAAACCTGGTAAAAATTGTGGTTTAAAAAAATTTATATAAAATTTTTCGTATACCTTAGACAGCGCTTCTGGAGAAAGCGCTGTCTAAGGTAGGGATTAGACAGCGCTTTTGACAAAAGCGCTGTCTAAGGTAGGGCTTAGAAAGCGCTTTTGACAAAAGAGCTGTCTAAGGTATACCTAGAAAAATTCAAAAAGGTTGACCTTAGACAGCACTTTCACCAAAACCGCTGTCTAAGGTATACCAAAAAAATGTCAAAAAAGGTGAGGCTTAGAAAGCGCTTTTTCCAAAAGCGATGTCTAAGGTGTACCTTATAATGTCAAAAAGCGCTGTCTAAAGGTACCATAGACAGCGCTTTTCATTAAATAGACCCCCCTTTAGACAGCGCTTTTGGTATTACCCAAAGCGCTGTCTAAACCTATAGCAGCGCAGGTTTATACAGCGCTTAAAAGCGCTGTCTAAGGGCAAAAAAAGCGCTGTCTAAGGTCTTTTTTGTGGTAGTGATGGTATGTATTAGACATACTTTTAAAACAACTCTCATTTATTCAAACCCTAATATTTATTTTTCATATAACCACAAACACCTCATTTTGAAGACACTAATTGGTCTCTGCTTCGTTCTTTATTTTCACTCATAGTAGGAAAAGTCTTTATTGCAAAACATAGAGAATACATTCTTTTCTATTTTCTATTACTCGTTGTCGTTGGAGTCGGGTTCTAAAGCTATAAGGTAAGTTTTACACAGAGGAGTTTGTTTCTCATTATGATAATAAAGTTTTGATTTTTGGGGTTTTAGTATGTTTATTTTAAGTTTTTGGCATTATAGTTACCATGTTTGTTTATGTTGAAGAATATGACATTTGCATTAAGACTTGTTAAAGTTTTACTATCCATTGTTAAAATTTGTCGGCCTCTTTTGTAATGATTAACAATTTTGTAGATTATATGATAAATTAAATTGTAAAAAAAAATTGGTCTATAGTGCTTCTATCTAACAAAGTGGTTGATGATAGCGGTGTAGATCAATGTGATATTGATGTTGAGAATGAGTCATACATTAGACGGAATGAGTTGAATACAAATGATCAAGATGAGGATCTTATAGCGGATGAGTCATATATCAGAAATGACCATAACGAGGGAATTTGGATCCATTCATCCGTCCGCATTGCTAAGACACAAGTAATTCATATTCCAACCAAGAAAAGAAAGAGATGTTAGTGAAAGAGGTAAAATTTGTTATATACTTGATTTCTTTATTATATTTGTTATATATTATGTCATATTTGTTATATATTAGTGAAAGAGCATTTTATTTTCATTTTTTACATGGTAATGTTATTTAGACTCCAACAAGATCCAAAACAAAGGTTAAGCGGATTCCGGAGCATACCGAGTCTGTTGTTTCAAAAAAACAGGTACATCACAATTATATGATATTTATGCATAGAAAATGTTAAATTGGATATCTTATACTTCATCTAACAAATTATATGATATATAGCTGTTAATCTTACACTTGTTTAATCTTACAGTGGACACTTGTTGTTGGTCGCAATTAACCACAGCGGAGAGTCAACCCCATTATTACATGGAATTATGTGAAGGTATATTAATTATCACATGTTTTATTATATTAGTGATGCTACTTGATAAAACTTAGGATTTATCCATATTTTCTTTTAATTGAATTACAATCTTTGTGTTTTCAGGACCTATAATGTAGATTTGAAGCAATGCTTTGGTTGAATGCAAAAGTATTAGTATAAGTAATATGTGAATTTGTAGAAAAAATGTAATGATTTGTAATTATAAATAGGTGTATATATAATTTTGGTTTGTAATTTTAAATATATATATTGGTTTGAATTGCCAATTGTTTTGCATATATAATTTTGGTGTAAATTGCCAATGGTTTGAATTGCCAATTTCTGAAAAAACTTGCTGGTTGAAAAACAGGTAAAATTCTGGTTGAAAAAACCTGGTAAAAATTGTGGTTTAAAAAAATTTATATAAAATTTTTCGTATACCTTAGACAGCGCTTCTGGAGAAAGCGCTGTCTAAGGTAGGGATTAGACAGCGCTTTTGACAAAAGCGCTGTCTAAGGTAGGGCTTAGAAAGCGCTTTTGACAAAAGAGCTGTCTAAGGTATACCTAGAAAAATTCAAAAAGGTTGACCTTAGACAGCACTTTCACCAAAACCGCTGTCTAAGGTATACCAAAAAAATGTCAAAAAAGGTGAGGCTTAGAAAGCGCTTTTTCCAAAAGCGATGTCTAAGGTGTACCTTATAATGTCAAAAAGCGCTGTCTAAAGGTACCATAGACAGCGCTTTTCATTAAATAGACCCCCCTTTAGACAGCGCTTTTGGTATTACCCAAAGCGCTGTCTAAACCTATAGCAGCGCAGGTTTATACAGCGCTTAAAAGCGCTGTCTAAGGGCAAAAAAAGCGCTGTCTAAGGTCTTTTTTGTGGTAGTGATGGTATGTATTAGACATACTTTTAAAACAACTCTCATTTATTCAAACCCTAATATTTATTTTTCATATAACCACAAACACCTCATTTTGAAGACACTAATTGGTCTCTGCTTCGTTCTTTATTTTCACTCATAGTAGGAAAAGTCTTTATTGCAAAACATAGAGAATACATTCTTTTCTATTTTCTATTACTCGTTGTCGTTGGAGTCGGGTTCTAAAGCTATAAGGTAAGTTTTACACAGAGGAGTTTGTTTCTCATTATGATAATAAAGTTTTGATTTTTGGGGTTTTAGTATGTTTATTTTAAGTTTTTGGCATTATAGTTACCATGTTTGTTTATGTTGAAGAATATGACATTTGCATTAAGACTTGTTAAAGTTTTACTATCCATTGTTAAAATTTGTCGGCCTCTTTTGTAATGATTAACAATTTTGTAGATTATATGATAAATTAAATTGTAAAAAAAAATTGGTCTATAGTGCTTCTATCTAACAAAGTGGTTGATGATAGCGGTGTAGATCAATGTGATATTGATGTTGAGAATGAGTCATACATTAGACGGAATGAGTTGAATACAAATGATCAAGATGAGGATCTTATAGCGGATGAGTCATATATCAGAAATGACCATAACGAGGGAATTTGTATCCATTCATCCGTCCGCATTGCTAAGACACAAGTAATTCATATTCCAACCAAGAAAAGAAAGAGATGTTAGGGAAAGAGGTAAAATTTGTTATATACTTGATTTCTTTATTATATTTGTTATATATTATGTCATATTTGTTATATATTAGTGAAAGAGCATTTTATTTTCATTTTTTACATGGTAATGTTATTTAGACTCCAACAAGATCCAAAACAAAGGATAAGCGGATTCCGGAGCATACCGAGTCCGTTGTTTCAAAAAAACAGGTACATCACAATTATATGATATTTATGCATAGAAAATATTAAATTGGATATCTTATACTTCATCTAACAAATTATATGATATATAGCTGTTAATCTTACACTTGTTTAATCTTACAGTGGACATTGGTTGTTGGTCGCAATTAACCACAGCGGAGAGTCAACCCCATTATTACATGGAATTATGTGAAGGTATATTAATTATCACTTGTTTTATTATATTAGTGATGCTACTTGATAAAACTTAGGATTTATCCATATTTTCTTTTAATTGAATTACAATCTTTGTGTTTTCAGGACCTATAATGTAGATTTGAAGCAATGCTTTGGTTGAATGCAAAAGTATTAGTATAAGTAATATGTGCATTTGTAGAAAAAATGTAATGATTTGTAATTATAAATAGGTGTATATATAATTTTGGTTTGTAATTTTAAATATATATATTGGTTTGAATTGCCAATTGTTTTGCATATATAATTTTGGTGTAAATTGCCAATGGTTTGAATTGCCAATTTCTGAAAAAACTTGCTGGTTGAAAAACAGGTAAAATTCTGGTTGAAAAAACCTGGTAAAAAATGTGGTTTAAAAAAATTTATATAAAATTTTTCGTATACCTTAGACAGCGCTTCTGGAGAAAGCGCTGTCTAAGGTAGGGATTAGACAGTGCTTTTGACAAAAGCGTTGTCTAAGGTAGGGCTTAGAAAGCGCTTTTGACAAAAGCGCTGTCTAAGGTATACCTAGAAAAATTCAAAAAGGGTGACCTTAGACAGCGCTTTCACCAAAACCGCTGTCTAAGGTATACCAAAAAAATGTCAAAAAAGGTGAGGCTTAGAAAGCGCTTTTTCCAAAAGCGATGTCTAAGGTGTACCTTATAATGTCAAAAAGCGCTGTCTAAAGGTACCATAGACAGCGCTTTTCATTAAATAGACCCCCCTTTAGACAGCGCTTTTGGTATTACCCAAAGCGCTGTCTAAACCTATAGCAGCGCAGGTTTATACAGCGCTTAAAAGCGCTGTCTAAGGGCAAAAAAAGCGCTGTCTAAGGTCTTTTTTGTGGTAGTGATGGTATGTAGTAGACATACTTTTAAAACAACTCTCATTTATTCAAACCCTAATATTTATTTTTCATATAACCACAAACACCTCATTTTGAAGACACTAATTGATCTCTGCTTCGTTCTTTATTTTCACTCATAGTAGGAAAAGTCTTTATTGCAAAACATAGAGAATACATTCTTTTCTATTTTCTATTACTCGTTGTCGTTGGAGTCGGGTTCTAAAGCTATAAGGTAAGTTTTACACAGAGGAGTTTGTTTCTCATTATGATAATAAAGTTTTGATTTTTGGGGTTTTAGTATGTTTATTTTAAGTTTTTGGCATTATAGTTACCATGTTTGTTTATGTTGAAGAATATGACATTTGCATTAAGACTTGTTAAAGTTTTACTATCCATTGTTAAAATTTGTCGGCCTCTTTTGTAATGATTAACAATTTTGTAGATTATATGATAAATTAAATTGTTAAAAAAAATTGGTCTATAGTGCTTCTATCTAACAAAGTGGTTGATGATAGCGGTGTAGATCAATGTGATATTGATGTTGAGAATGAGTCATGCATTAGACGGAATGAGTTGAATACAAATGATCAAGATGAGGATCTTATAGCGGATGAGTCATATATCAGAAATGACCATAACGAGGGAATTTGGATCCATTCATCCGTCCGCATTGCTAAGACACAAGTAATTCATATTCCAACCAAGAAAAGAAAGAGATGTTAGTGAAAGAGGTAAAATTTGTTATATACTTGATTTCTTTATTATATTTGTTATATATTATGTCATATTTGTTATATATTAGTGAAAGAGCATTTTATTTTCATTTTTTACATGGTAATGTTATTTAGACTCCAACAAGATCCAAAACAAAGGATAAGCGGATTCCGGAGCATACCGAGTCCGTTGTTTCAAAAAAACAGGTACATCACAATTATATGATATTTATGCATAGAAAATGTTAAATTGGATATCTTATACTTCATCTAACAAATTATATGATATATAGCTGTTAATCTTACACTTGTTTAATCTTACAGTGGACATTGGTTGTTGGTCGCAATTAACCACAGCGGAGAGTCAACCCCATTATTACATGGAATTATGTGAAGGTATATTAATTATCACATGTTTTATTATATTAGTGATGCTACTTGATAAAACTTAGGATTTATCCATATTTTCTTTTAATTGAATTACAATCTTTGTGTTTTCAGGACCTATAATGTAGATTTGAAGCAATGCTTTGGTTGAATGCAAAAGTATTAGTATAAGTAATATGTGCATTTGTAGAAAAAATGTAATGATTTGAAATTATAAATAGGTGTATATATAATTTTGGTTTGTAATTTTAAATATATATATTGGTTTGAATTGCCAATTGTTTTGCATATATAATTTTGGTGTAAATTGCCAATGGTTTGAATTGCCAATTTCTGAAAAAACATGCTGGTTGAAAAACAGGTAAAATTCTGGTTGAAAAAACCTGGTAAAAATTGTGGTTTAAAAAAATTTATATAAAATTTTTTGTATTCCATAGACAGCGCTTCTGGAGAAAGCGCTGTCTAAGGTAGGGATTAGACAGCGCTTTTGACAAAAGCGCTGTCTAAGGTAGGGCTTAGAAAGCGCTTTTGACAAAAGCGCTGTCTAAGGTATACCTAGAAAAATTCAAAAAGGTTGACCTTAGACAGCGCTTTCACCAAAACCGCTGTCTAAGGTATACCAAAAAAATGTCAAAAAAGGTGAGGCTTAGAAAGCGTTTTTTCCAAAAGCGATGTCTAAGGTGTACCTTATAATGTCAAAAAGCGCTGTCTAAAGGTACCATAGACAGCGCTTTTCATTAAATAGACCCCCCTTTAGACAGCGCTTTTGGTATTACCCAAAGCGCTGTCTAAACCTATAGCAGCGCAGGTTTATACAGCGCTTAAAAGCGCTGTTTAAGGGCAAAAAAAGCGCTGTCTAAGGTCTTTTTTGTGGTAGTGATGGTATGTAGTAGACATACTTTTAAAACAACTCTCATTTATTCAAACCCTAATATTTATTTTTCATATAACCACAAACACCTCATTTTGAAGACACTAATTGGTCTCTGCTTCGTTCTTTATTTTCACTCATAGTAGGAAAAGTCTTTATTGCAAAACATAGAGAATACATTCTTTTCTATTTTCTATTACTCGTTGTCGTTGGAGTCGGGTTCTAAAGCTATAAGGTAAGTTTTACACAGAGGAGTTTGTTTCTCATTATGATAATAAAGTTTTGATTTTTGGGGTTTTAGTATGTTTATTTTAAGTTTTTGGCATTATAGTTACCATGTTTGTTTATGTTGAAGAATATGACATTTGCATTAAGACTTGTTAAAGTTTTACTATCCATTGTTAAAATTTGTCGGCCTCTTTTGTAATGATTAACAATTTTGTAGATTATATGATAAATTAAATTGTTAAAAAAAATTGGTCTATAGTGCTTCTATCTAACAAAGTGGTTGATGATAGCGGTGTAGATCAATGTGATATTGATGTTGAGAATGAGTCATGCATTAGACGGAATGAGTTGAATACAAATGATCAAGATGAGGATCTTATAGCGGATGAGTCATATATCAGAAATGACCATAACGAGGGAATTTGGATCCATTCATCCGTCCGCATTGCTAAGACACAAGTAATTCATATTCCAACCAAGAAAAGAAAGAGATGTTAGTGAAAGAGGTAAAATTTGTTATATACTTGATTTCTTTATTATATTTGTTATATATTATGTCATATTTGTTATATATTAGTGAAAGAGCATTTTATTTTCATTTTTTACATGGTAATGTTATTTAGACTCCAACAAGATCCAAAACAAAGGATAAGCGGATTCCGGAGCATACCGAGTCCGTTGTTTCAAAAAAATAGGTACATCACAATTATATGATATTTATGCATAGAAAATGTTAAATTGGATATCTTATACTTCAGCTAACAAATTATATGATATATAGCTGTTAATCTTACACTTGTTTAATCTTACAGTGGACATTGGTTGTTGGTCGCAATTAACCACAGCGGAGAGTCAACCCCATTATTACATGGAATTATGTGAAGGTATATTAATTATCACATGTTTTATTATATTAGTGATGCTACTTGATAAAACTTAGGATTTATCCATATTTTCTTTTAATTGAATTACAATCTTTGTGTTTTCAGGACCTATAATGTAGATTTGAAGCAATGCTTTGGTTGAATGCAAAAGTATTAGTATAAGTAATATGTGCATTTGTAGAAAAAATGTAATGATTTGTAATTATAAATAGGTGTATATATAATTTTGGTTTGTAATTTTAAATATATATATTGGTTTGAATTGCCAATTGTTTTGCATATATAATTTTGGTGTAAATTGCCAATGGTTTGAATTGCCAATTTCTGAAAAAACTTGCTGGTTGAAAAACAGGTAAAATTCTGGTTGAAAAAACCTGGTAAAAATTGTGGTTTAAAAAAATTTATATAAAATTTTTCATATACCTTAGACAGCGCTTCTGGAGAAAGCGCTGTCTAAGGTAGGGATTAGACAGCGCTTTTGACAAAAGCGCTGTCTAAGGTAGGGCTTAGAAAGCGCTTTTGACAAAAGCCCTGTCTAAGGTATACCTAGAAAAATTCAAAAAGGTTGACCTTAGACAGCGCTTTCACCAAAACCGCTGTCTAAGGTATACCAAAAAAATGTCAAAAAAGGTGAGGCTTAGAAAGCGTTTTTTCCAAAAGCGATGTCTAAGGTGTACCTTATAATGTCAAAAAGCGCTGTCTAAAGGTACCATAGACAGCGCTTTTCATTAAATAGACCCCCCTTTAGACAGCGCTTTTGGTATTACCCAAAGCGCTGTCTAAACCTATAGCAGCGCAGGTTTATACAGCGCTTAAAAGCGCTGTCTAAGGGCAAAAAAAGCGCTGTCTAAGGTCTTTTTTGTGGTAGTGATGGTATGTAGTAGACATACTTTTAAAACAACTCTCATTTATTCAAACCCTAATATTTATTTTTCATATAACCACAAACACCTCATTTTGAAGACACTAATTGGTCTCTGCTTCGTTCTTTATTTTCACTCATAGTAGGAAAAGTCTTTATTGCAAAACATAGAGAATACATTCTTTTCTATTTTCTATTACTCGTTGTCGTTGGAGTCGGGTTCTAAAGCTATAAGGTAAGTTTTACACAGAGGAGTTTGTTTCTCATTATGATAATAAAGTTTTGATTTTTGGGGTTTTAGTATGTTTATTTTAAGTTTTTGGCATTATAGTTACCATGTTTGTTTATGTTGAAGAATATGACATTTGCATTAAGACTTGTTAAAGTTTTACTATCCATTGTTAAAATTTGTCGGCCTCTTTTGTAATGATTAACAATTTTGTAGATTATATGATAAATTAAATTGTAAAAAAAAAATTAGTCTATAGTGCTTATATCTAGCAAAGTGGTTGATGATAGCGGTGTAGATCAATGTGATATTGATGTTGAGAATGAGTCATGCTTTAGACGGAATGAGTTGAATACAAATGATCAAGATGAGGATCTTATAGAGGATGAGTCATATATCAGAAATGACCATAACGAGGGAATTTGAATCCATTCATCCGTCCGCATTGCTAAGACACAAGTAATTCATATTCCAACCAAGAAAAGAAAGAGATGTTAGTGAAAGAGGTAAAATTTGTTATATACTTGATTTCTTTATTATATTTGTTATATATTATGTCATATTTGTTATATATTAGTGAAAGAGCATTTTATTTTCATTTTTTACATGGTAATGTTATTTAGACTCCAACAAGATCCAAAACAAAGGATAAGCGGATTCCGGAGCATACCGAGTCCGTTGTTTCAAAAAAACAGGTACATCACAATTATATGATATTTATGCATAGAAAATGTTAAATTGGATATCTTATACTTCATCTAACAAATTATATGATATATAGCTGTTAATCTTACACTTGTTTAATCTTACAGTGGACATTGGTTGTTGGTCGCAATTAACCACAGCGGAGAGTCAACCCCATTATTACATGGAATTATGTGAAGGTATATTAATTATCACATGTTTTATTATATTAGTGATGCTACTTGATAAAACTTAGGATTTATCCATATTTTCTTTTAATTGAATTACAATCTTTGTGTTTTCAGGACCTATAATGTAGATTTGAAGCAATGCTTTGGTTGAATGCAAAAGTATTAGTATAAGTAATATGTGCATTTGTAGAAAAAATGTAATGATTTGTAATTATAAATAGGTGTATATATAATTTTGGTTTGTAATTTTAAATATATATATTGGTTTGAATTGCCAATTGTTTTGCATATATAATTTTGGTGTAAATTGCCAATGGTTTGAATTGCCAATTTCTGAAAAAACTTGCTGGTTGAAAAACAGGTAAAATTCTGGTTGAAAAAACCTGGTAAAAATTGTGGTTTAAAAAAATTTATATAAAATTTTTTGTATTCCATAGACAGCGCTTCTGGAGAAAGCGCTGTCTAAGGTAGGGATTAGACAGCGCTTTTGACAAAAGCGCTGTCTAAGGTAGGGCTTAGAAAGCGCTTTTGACAAAAGCGCTGTCTAAGGTATACCTAGAAAAATTCAAAAAGGTTGACCTTAGACAGCGCTTTCACCAAAACCGCTGTCTAAGGTATACCAAAAAAATGTCAAAAAAGGTGAGGCTTAGAAAGCGTTTTTTCCAAAAGCGATGTCTAAGGTGTACCTTATAATGTCAAAAAGCGCTGTCTAAAGGTACCATAGACAGCGCTTTTCATTAAATAGACCCCCCTTTAGACAGCGCTTTTGGTATTACCCAAAGCGCTGTCTAAACCTATAGCAGCGCAGGTTTATACAGCGCTTAAAAGCGCTGTTTAAGGGCAAAAAAAGCGCTGTCTAAGGTCTTTTTTGTGGTAGTGATGGTATGTAGTAGACATACTTTTAAAACAACTCTCATTTATTCAAACCCTAATATTTATTTTTCATATAACCACAAACACCTCATTTTGAAGACACTAATTGGTCTCTGCTTCGTTCTTTATTTTCACTCATAGTAGGAAAAGTCTTTATTGCAAAACATAGAGAATACATTCTTTTCTATTTTCTATTACTCGTTGTCGTTGGAGTCGGGTTCTAAAGCTATAAGGTAAGTTTTACACAGAGGAGTTTGTTTCTCATTATGATAATAAAGTTTTGATTTTTGGGGTTTTAGTATGTTTATTTTAAGTTTTTGGCATTATAGTTACCATGTTTGTTTATGTTGAAGAATATGACATTTGCATTAAGACTTGTTAAAGTTTTACTATCCATTGTTAAAATTTGTCGGCCTCTTTTGTAATGATTAACAATTTTGTAGATTATATGATAAATTAAATTGTTAAAAAAAATTGGTCTATAGTGCTTCTATCTAACAAAGTGGTTGATGATAGCGGTGTAGATCAATGTGATATTGATGTTGAGAATGAGTCATGCATTAGACGGAATGAGTTGAATACAAATGATCAAGATGAGGATCTTATAGCGGATGAGTCATATATCAGAAATGACCATAACGAGGGAATTTGGATCCATTCATCCGTCCGCATTGCTAAGACACAAGTAATTCATATTCCAACCAAGAAAAGAAAGAGATGTTAGTGAAAGAGGTAAAATTTGTTATATACTTGATTTCTTTATTATATTTGTTATATATTATGTCATATTTGTTATATATTAGTGAAAGAGCATTTTATTTTCATTTTTTACATGGTAATGTTATTTAGACTCCAACAAGATCCAAAACAAAGGATAAGCGGATTCCGGAGCATACCGAGTCCGTTGTTTCAAAAAAATAGGTACATCACAATTATATGATATTTATGCATAGAAAATGTTAAATTGGATATCTTATACTTCAGCTAACAAATTATATGATATATAGCTGTTAATCTTACACTTGTTTAATCTTACAGTGGACATTGGTTGTTGGTCGCAATTAACCACAGCGGAGAGTCAACCCCATTATTACATGGAATTATGTGAAGGTATATTAATTATCACATGTTTTATTATATTAGTGATGCTACTTGATAAAACTTAGGATTTATCCATATTTTCTTTTAATTGAATTACAATCTTTGTGTTTTCAGGACCTATAATGTAGATTTGAAGCAATGCTTTGGTTGAATGCAAAAGTATTAGTATAAGTAATATGTGCATTTGTAGAAAAAATGTAATGATTTGTAATTATAAATAGGTGTATATATAATTTTGGTTTGTAATTTTAAATATATATATTGGTTTGAATTGCCAATTGTTTTGCATATATAATTTTGGTGTAAATTGCCAATGGTTTGAATTGCCAATTTCTGAAAAAACTTGCTGGTTGAAAAACAGGTAAAATTCTGGTTGAAAAAACCTGGTAAAAATTGTGGTTTAAAAAAATTTATATAAAATTTTTCATATACCTTAGACAGCGCTTCTGGAGAAAGCGCTGTCTAAGGTAGGGATTAGACAGCGCTTTTGACAAAAGCGCTGTCTAAGGTAGGGCTTAGAAAGCGCTTTTGACAAAAGCCCTGTCTAAGGTATACCTAGAAAAATTCAAAAAGGTTGACCTTAGACAGCGCTTTCACCAAAACCGCTGTCTAAGGTATACCAAAAAAATGTCAAAAAAGGTGAGGCTTAGAAAGCGTTTTTTCCAAAAGCGATGTCTAAGGTGTACCTTATAATGTCAAAAAGCGCTGTCTAAAGGTACCATAGACAGCGCTTTTCATTAAATAGACCCCCCTTTAGACAGCGCTTTTGGTATTACCCAAAGCGCTGTCTAAACCTATAGCAGCGCAGGTTTATACAGCGCTTAAAAGCGCTGTCTAAGGGCAAAAAAAGCGCTGTCTAAGGTCTTTTTTGTGGTAGTGATGGTATGTAGTAGACATACTTTTAAAACAACTCTCATTTATTCAAACCCTAATATTTATTTTTCATATAACCACAAACACCTCATTTTGAAGACACTAATTGGTCTCTGCTTCGTTCTTTATTTTCACTCATAGTAGGAAAAGTCTTTATTGCAAAACATAGAGAATACATTCTTTTCTATTTTCTATTACTCGTTGTCGTTGGAGTCGGGTTCTAAAGCTATAAGGTAAGTTTTACACAGAGGAGTTTGTTTCTCATTATGATAATAAAGTTTTGATTTTTGGGGTTTTAGTATGTTTATTTTAAGTTTTTGGCATTATAGTTACCATGTTTGTTTATGTTGAAGAATATGACATTTGCATTAAGACTTGTTAAAGTTTTACTATCCATTGTTAAAATTTGTCGGCCTCTTTTGTAATGATTAACAATTTTGTAGATTATATGATAAATTAAATTGTAAAAAAAAAATTAGTCTATAGTGCTTATATCTAGCAAAGTGGTTGATGATAGCGGTGTAGATCAATGTGATATTGATGTTGAGAATGAGTCATGCTTTAGACGGAATGAGTTGAATACAAATGATCAAGATGAGGATCTTATAGAGGATGAGTCATATATCAGAAATGACCATAACGAGGGAATTTGAATCCATTCATCCGTCCGCATTGCTAAGACACAAGTAATTCATATTCCAACCAAGAAAAGAAAGAGATGTTAGTGAAAGAGGTAAAATTTGTTATATACTTGATTTCTTTATTATATTTGTTATATATTATGTCATATTTGTTATATATTAGTGAAAGAGCATTTTATTTTCATTTTTTACATGGTAATGTTATTTAGACTCCAACAAGATCCAAAACAAAGGATAAGCGGATTCCGGAGCATACCGAGTCCGTTGTTTCAAAAAAACAGGTACATCACAATTATATGATATTTATGCATAGAAAATGTTAAATTGGATATCTTATACTTCATCTAACAAATTATATGATATATAGCTGTTAATCTTACACTTGTTTAATCTTACAGTGGACATTGGTTGTTGGTCGCAATTAACCACAGCGGAGAGTCAACCCCATTATTACATGGAATTATGTGAAGGTATATTAATTATCACATGTTTTATTATATTAGTGATGCTACTTGATAAAACTTAGGATTTATCCATATTTTCTTTTAATTGAATTACAATCTTTGTGTTTTCAGGACCTATAATGTAGATTTGAAGCAATGCTTTGGTTGAATGCAAAAGTATTAGTATAAGTAATATGTGCATTTGTAGAAAAAATGTAATGATTTGTAATTATAAATAGGTGTATATATAATTTTGGTTTGTAATTTTAAATATATATATTGGTTTGAATTGCCAATTGTTTTGCATATATAATTTTGGTGTAAATTGCCAATGGTTTGAATTGCCAATTTCTGAAAAAACTTGCTGGTTGAAAAACAGGTAAAATTCTGGTTGAAAAAACCTGGTAAAAATTGTGGTTTAAAAAAATTTATATAAAATTTTTTGTATTCCATAGACAGCGCTTCTGGAGAAAGCGCTGTCTAAGGTAGGGATTAGACAGCGCTTTTGACAAAAGCGCTGTCTAAGGTAGGGCTTAGAAAGCGCTTTTGACAAAAGCGCTGTCTAAGGTATACCTAGAAAAATTCAAAAAGGTTGACCTTAGACAGCGCTTTCACCAAAACCGCTGTCTAAGGTATACCAAAAAAATGTCAAAAAAGGTGAGGCTTAGAAAGCGTTTTTTCCAAAAGCGATGTCTAAGGTGTACCTTATAATGTCAAAAAGCGCTGTCTAAAGGTACCATAGACAGCGCTTTTCATTAAATAGACCCCCCTTTAGACAGCGCTTTTGGTATTACCCAAAGCGCTGTCTAAACCTATAGCAGCGCAGGTTTATACAGCGCTTAAAAGCGCTGTTTAAGGGCAAAAAAAGCGCTGTCTAAGGTCTTTTTTGTGGTAGTGATGGTATGTAGTAGACATACTTTTAAAACAACTCTCATTTATTCAAACCCTAATATTTATTTTTCATATAACCACAAACACCTCATTTTGAAGACACTAATTGGTCTCTGCTTCGTTCTTTATTTTCACTCATAGTAGGAAAAGTCTTTATTGCAAAACATAGAGAATACATTCTTTTCTATTTTCTATTACTCGTTGTCGTTGGAGTCGGGTTCTAAAGCTATAAGGTAAGTTTTACACAGAGGAGTTTGTTTCTCATTATGATAATAAAGTTTTGATTTTTGGGGTTTTAGTATGTTTATTTTAAGTTTTTGGCATTATAGTTACCATGTTTGTTTATGTTGAAGAATATGACATTTGCATTAAGACTTGTTAAAGTTTTACTATCCATTGTTAAAATTTGTCGGCCTCTTTTGTAATGATTAACAATTTTGTAGATTATATGATAAATTAAATTGTAAAAAAAAATTGGTCTATAGTGCTTCTATCTAACAAAGTGGTTGATGATAGCGGTGTAGATCAATGTGATATTGATGTTGAGAATGAGTCATGCATTAGACGGAATGAGTTGAATACAAATGATCAAGATGAGGATCTTATAGCAGATGAGTCATATATCAGAAATGACCATAACGAGGGAATTTGGATCCATTCATCCGTCCGCATTGCTAAGACACAAGTAATTCATATTCCAACCAAGAAAAGAAAGAGATGTTAGTGAAAGAGGTAAAATTTGTTATATACTTGATTTCTTTATTATATTTGTTATATATTATGTCATATTTGTTATATATTAGTGAAAGAGCATTTTATTTTCATTTTTTACATGGTAATGTTATTTAGACTCCAACAAGATCCAAAACAAAGGATAAGCGGATTCCGGAGCATACCGAGTCCGTTGTTTCAAAAAAACAGGTACATCACAATTATATGATATTTATGCATAGAAAATGTTAAATTGGATATCTTATACTTCATCTAACAAATTATATGATATATAGCTGTTAATCTTACACTTGTTTAATCTTACAGTGGACATTGGTTGTTGGTCGCAATTAACCACAGCGGAGAGTCAACCCCATTATTACATGGAATTATGTGAAGGTATATTAATTATCACATGTTTTATTATATTAGTGATGCTACTTGATAAAACATAGGATTTATCCATATTTTCTTTTAATTGAATTACAATCTTTGTGTTTTCAGGACCTATAATGTAGATTTGAAGCAATGCTTTGGTTGAATGCAAAAGTATTAGTATAAGTAATATGTGCATTTGTAGAAAAAATGTAATGATTTGTAATTATAAATAGGTGTATATATAATTTTGGTTTGTAATTTTAAATATATATATTGGTTTGAATTGCCAATTGTTTTGCATATATAATTTTGGTGTAAATTGCCAATGGTTTGAATTGCCAATTTCTGAAAAAACTTGCTGGTTGAAAAACAGGTAAAATTCTGGTTGAAAAAACCTGGTAAAAATTGTGGTTTAAAAAAATTTATATAAAATTTTTTGTATTCCATAGACAGCGCTTCTGGAGAAAGCGCTGTCTAAGGTAGGGATTAGACAGCGCTTTTGACAAAAGCGCTGTCTAAGGTAGGGCTTAGAAAGCGCTTTTGACAAAAGCGCTGTCTAAGGTATACCTAGAAAAATTCAAAAAGGTTGACCTTAGACAGCGCTTTCACCAAAACCGCTGTCTAAGGTATACCAAAAAAATGTCAAAAAAGGTGAGGCTTAGAAAGCGTTTTTTCCAAAAGCGATGTCTTAGGTGTACCTTATAATGTCAAAAAGCGCTGTCTAAAGGTACCATAGACAGCGCTTTTCATTAAATAGACCCCCCTTTAGACAGCGCTTTTGGTATTACCCAAAGCGCTGTCTAAACCTATAGCAGCGCAGGTTTATACAGCGCTTAAAAGCGCTGTCTAAGGGCAAAAAAAGCGCCGTCTAAGGTCTTTTTTGTGGTAGTGATGGTATGTAGTAGACATACTTTTAAAACAACTCTCATTTATTCAAACCCTAATATTTATTTTTCATATAACCACAAACACCTCATTTTGAAGACACTAATTGGTCTCTGCTTCGTTCTTTATTTTCACTCATAGTAGGAAAAGTCTTTATTGCAAAACATAGAGAATACATTCTTTTCTATTTTCTATTACTCGTTGTCGTTGGAGTCGGGTTCTAAAGCTATAAGGTAAGTTTTACACAGAGGAGTTTGTTTCTCATTATGATAATAAAGTTTTGATTTTTGGGGTTTTAGTATGTTTATTTTAAGTTTTTGGCATTATAGTTACCATGTTTGTTTATGTTGAAGAATATGACATTTGCATTAAGACTTGTTAAAGTTTTACTATCCATTGTTAAAATTTGTCGGCCTCTTTTGTAATGATTAACAATTTTGTAGATTATATGATAAATTAAATTGTAAAAAAAAATTGGTCTATAGTGCTTCTATCTAACAAAGTGGTTGATGATAGCGGTGTAGATCAATGTGATATTGATGTTGAGAATGAGTCATGCATTAGACGGAATGAGTTGAATACA
The DNA here is from genome assembly GCA_022829125.1 of Lathyrus tuberosus. NCBI lineage: Eukaryota > Viridiplantae > Streptophyta > Magnoliopsida > Fabales > Fabaceae > Lathyrus > Lathyrus tuberosus. The sequence goes on from JALAZF010000477.1 coordinate 2,696,496, forward strand.
AATGATCAAGATGAGGATCTTATAGCGGATGAGTCATATATCAGAAATGACCATAACGAGGGAATTTGGATCCATTCATCCGTCCGCATTGCTAAGACACAAGTAATTCATATTCCAACCAAGAAAAGAAAGAGATGTTAGTGAAAGAGGTAAAATTTGTTATATACTTGATTTCTTTATTATATTTGTTATATATTATGTCATATTTGTTATATATTAGTGAAAGAGCATTTTATTTTCATTTTTTACATGGTAATGTTATTTAGACTCCAACAAGATCCAAAACAAAGGATAAGCGGATTCCGGAGCATACCGAGTCCGCTGTTTCAAAAAAATAGGTACATCACAATTATATGATATTTATGCATAGAAAATGTTAAATTGGATATCTTATACTTCAGCTAACAAATTATATGATATATAGCTGTTAATCTTACACTTGTTTAATCTTACAGTGGACATTGGTTGTTGGTCGCAATTAACCACAGCGGAGAGTCAACCCCATTATTACATGGAATTATGTGAAGGTATATTAATTATCACATGTTTTATTATATTAGTGATGCTACTTGATAAAACTTAGGATTTATCCATATTTTCTTTTAATTGAATTACAATCTTTGTGTTTTCAGGACCTATAATGTAGATTTGAAGCAATGCTTTGGTTGAATGCAAAAGTATTAGTATAAGTAATATGTGCATTTGTAGAAAAAATGTAATGATTTGTAATTATAAATAGGTGTATATATAATTTTGGTTTGTAATTTTAAATATATATATTGGTTTGAATTGCCAATTGTTTTGCATATATAATTTTGGTGTAAATTGCCAATGGTTTGAATTGCCAATTTCTGAAAAAACTTGCTGGTTGAAAAACAGGTAAAATTCTGGTTGAAAAAACCTGGTAAAAATTGTGGTTTAAAAAAATTTATATAAAATTTTTCGTATACCTTAGACAGCGCTTCTGGAGAAAGCGCTGTCTAAGGTAGGGATTAGACAGCGCTTTTGACAAAAGCGCTGTCTAAGGTAGGGCTTAGAAAGCGCTTTTGACAAAAGCCCTGTCTAAGGTATACCTAGAAAAATTCAAAAAGGTTGACCTTAGACAGCGCTTTCACCAAAACCGCTGTCTAAGGTATACCAAAAAAATGTCAAAAAAGGTGAGGCTTAGAAAGCGTTTTTTCCAAAAGCGATGTCTAAGGTGTACCTTATAATGTCAAAAAGCGCTGTCTAAAGGTACCATAGACAGCGCTTTTCATTAAATAGACCCCCCTTTAGACAGCGCTTTTGGTATTACCCAAAGCGCTGTCTAAACCTATAGCAGCGCAGGTTTATACAGCGCTTAAAAGCGCTGTCTAAGGGCAAAAAAAGCGCTGTCTAAGGTCTTTTTTGTGGTAGTGATGGTATGTAGTAGACATACTTTTAAAACAACTCTCATTTATTCAAACCCTAATATTTATTTTTCATATAACCACAAACACCTCATTTTGAAGACACTAATTGGTCTCTGCTTCGTTCTTTATTTTCACTCATAGTAGGAAAAGTCTTTATTGCAAAACATAGAGAATACATTCTTTTCTATTTTCTATTACTCGTTGTCGTTGGAGTCGGGTTCTAAAGCTATAAGGTAAGTTTTACACAGAGGAGTTTGTTTCTCATTATGATAATAAAGTTTTGATTTTTGGGGTTTTAGTATGTTTATTTTAAGTTTTTGGCATTATAGTTACCATGTTTGTTTATGTTGAAGAATATGACATTTGCATTAAGACTTGTTAAAGTTTTACTATCCATTGTTAAAATTTGTCGGCCTCTTTTGTAATGATTAACAATTTTGTAGATTATATGATAAATTAAATTGTAAAAAAAAATTGGTCTATAGTGCTTCTATCTAACAAAGTGGTTGATGATAGCGGTGTAGATCAATGTGATATTGATGTTGAGAATGAGTCATGCATTAGACGGAATGAGTTGAATACAAATGATCAAGATGAGGATCTTATAGCGGATGAGTCATATATCAGAAATGACCATAACGAGGGAATTTGGATCCATTCATCCGTCCGCATTGCTAAGACACAAGTAATTCATATTCCAACCAAGAAAAGAAAGAGATGTTAGTGAAAGAGGTAAAATTTGTTATATACTTGATTTCTTTATTATATTTGTTATATATTATGTCATATTTGTTATATATTAGTGAAAGAGCATTTTATTTTCATTTTTTACATGGTAATGTTATTTAGACTCCAACAAGATCCAAAACAAAGGATAAGCGGATTCCGGAGCATACCGAGTCCGCTGTTTCAAAAAAATAGGTACATCACAATTATATGATATTTATGCATAGAAAATGTTAAATTGGATATCTTATACTTCAGCTAACAAATTATATGATATATAGCTGTTAATCTTACACTTGTTTAATCTTACAGTGGACATTGGTTGTTGGTCGCAATTAACCACAGCGGAGAGTCAACCCCATTATTACATGGAATTATGTGAAGGTATATTAATTATCACATGTTTTATTATATTAGTGATGCTACTTGATAAAACTTAGGATTTATCCATATTTTCTTTTAATTGAATTACAATCTTTGTGTTTTCAGGACCTATAATGTAGATTTGAAGCAATGCTTTGGTTGAATGCAAAAGTATTAGTATAAGTAATATGTGCATTTGTAGAAAAAATGTAATGATTTGTAATTATAAATAGGTGTATATATAATTTTGGTTTGTAATTTTAAATATATATATTGGTTTGAATTGCCAATTGTTTTGCATATATAATTTTGGTGTAAATTGCCAATGGTTTGAATTGCCAATTTCTGAAAAAACTTGCTGGTTGAAAAACAGGTAAAATTCTGGTTGAAAAAACCTGGTAAAAATTGTGGTTTAAAAAAATTTATATAAAATTTTTCGTATACCTTAGACAGCGCTTCTGGAGAAAGCGCTGTCTAAGGTAGGGATTAGACAGCGCTTTTGACAAAAGCGCTGTCTAAGGTAGGGCTTAGAAAGCGCTTTTGACAAAAGCCCTGTCTAAGGTATACCTAGAAAAATTCAAAAAGGTTGACCTTAGACAGCGCTTTCACCAAAACCGCTGTCTAAGGTATACCAAAAAAATGTCAAAAAAGGTGAGGCTTAGAAAGCGTTTTTTCCAAAAGCGATGTCTAAGGTGTACCTTATAATGTCAAAAAGCGTTGTCTAAAGGTACCATAGACAGCGCTTTTCATTAAATAGACCCCCCTTTAGACAGCGCTTTTGGTATTACCCAAAGCGCTGTCTAAACCTATAGCAGCGCAGGTTTATACAGCGCTTAAAAGCGCTGTCTAAGGGCAAAAAAAGCGCTGTCTAAGGTCTTTTTTGTGGTAGTGATGGTATGTAGTAGACATACTTTTAAAACAACTCTCATTTATTCAAACCCTAATATTTATTTTTCATATAACCACAAACACCTCATTTTGAAGACACTAATTGGTCTCTGCTTCGTTCTTTATTTTCACTCATAGTAGGAAAAGTCTTTATTGCAAAACATAGAGAATACATTCTTTTCTATTTTCTATTACTCGTTGTCGTTGGAGTCGGGTTCTAAAGCTATAAGGTAAGTTTTACACAGAGGAGTTTGTTTCTCATTATGATAATAAAGTTTTGATTTTTGGGGTTTTAGTATGTTTATTTTAAGTTTTTGGCATTATAGTTACCATGTTTGTTTATGTTGAAGAATATGACATTTGCATTAAGACTTGTTAAAGTTTTACTATCCATTGTTAAAATTTGTCGGCCTCTTTTGTAATGATTAACAATTTTGTAGATTATATGATAAATTAAATTGTAAAAAAAAAATTGGTCTATAGTGCTTATATCTAACAAAGTGGTTGATGATAGCGGTGTAGATCAATGTGATATTGATGTTGAGAATGAGTCATGCATTAGACGGAATGAGTTGAATACAAATGATCAAGATGAGGATCTTATAGCGGATGAGTCATATATCAGAAATGACCATAACGAGGGAATTTGGATCCATTCATCCGTCCGCATTGCTAAGACACAAGTAATTCATATTCCAACCAAGAAAAGAAAGAGATGTTAGTGAAAGAGGTAAAATTTGTTATATACTTGATTTCTTTATTATATTTGTTATATATTATGTCATATTTGTTATATATTAGTGAAAGAGCATTTTATTTTCATTTTTTACATGGTAATGTTATTTAGACTCCAACAAGATCCAAAACAAAGGATAAGCGGATTCCGGAGCATACCGAGTCCGTTGTTTCAAAAAAACAGGTACATCACAATTATATGATATTTATGCATAGAAAATGTTAAATTGGATATCTTATACTTCATCTAACAAATTATATGATATATAGCTGTTAATCTTACACTTGTTTAATCTTACAGTGGACATTGGTTGTTGGTCGCAATTAACCACAGCGGAGAGTCAACCCCATTATTACACAGAATTATGTGAAGGTATATTAATTATCACATGTTTTATTATATTAGTGATGCTACTTGATAAAACTTAGGATTTATCCATATTTTCTTTTAATTGAATTAAAATCTTTGTGTTTTCAGGACCTATAATGTAGATTTGAAGCAATGCTTTGGTTGAATGCAAAAGTATTAGTATAAGTAATATGTGCATTTGTAGAAAAAATGTAATGATTTGTAATTATAAATAGGTGTATATATAATTTTGGTTTGTAATTTTAAATATATATATTGGTTTGAATTGCCAATTGTTTTGCATATATAATTTTGGTGTAAATTGCCAATGGTTTGAATTGCCAATTTCTGAAAAAACATGCTGGTTGAAAAATAGGTAAAATTCTGGTTGAAAAAACCTGGTAAAAATTGTGGTTTAAAAAAATTTATATAAAATTTTTTGTATTCCATAGACAGCGCTTCTGGAGAAAGCGCTGTCTAAGGTAGGGATTAGACAGCGCTTTTGACAAAAGCGCTGTCTAAGGTAGGGCTTAGAAAGCGCTTTTGACAAAAGCGCTGTCTAAGGTATACCTAGAAAAATTCAAAAAGGTTGACCTTAGACAGCGCTTTCACCAAAACCGCTGTCTAAGGTATACCAAAAAAATGTCAAAAAAGGTGAGGCTTAGAAAGCGTTTTTTTCCAAAAGCGATGTCTAAGGTGTACCTTATAATGTCAAAAAGCGCTGTCTAAAGGTACCATAGACAGCGCTTTTCATTAAATAGACCCCCCTTTAGACAGCGCTTTTGGTATTACCCAAAGCGCTGTCTAAACCTATAGCAGCGCAGGTTTATACAGCGCTTAAAAGCGCTGTTTAAGGGCAAAAAAAGCGCTGTCTAAGGTCTTTTTTGTGGTAGTGATGGTATGTAGTAGACATACTTTTAAAACAACTCTCATTTATTCAAACCCTAATATTTATTTTTCATATAACCACAAACACCTCATTTTGAAGACACTAATTGGTCTCTGCTTCGTTCTTTATTTTCACTCATAGTAGGAAAAGTCTTTATTGCAAAACATAGAGAATACATTCTTTTCTATTTTCTATTACTCGTTGTCGTTGGAGTCGGGTTCTAAAGCTATAAGGTAAGTTTTACACAGAGGAGTTTGTTTCTCATTATGATAATAAAGTTTTGATTTTTGGGGTTTTAGTATGTTTATTTTAAGTTTTTGGCATTATAGTTACCATGTTTGTTTATGTTGAAGAATATGACATTTGCATTAAGACTTGTTAAAGTTTTACTATCCATTGTTAAAATTTGTCGGCCTCTTTTGTAATGATTAACAATTTTGTAGATTATATGATAAATTAAATTGTAAAAAAAAATTGGTCTATAGTGCTTCTATCTAACAAAGTGGTTGATGATAGCGGTGTAGATCAATGTGATATTGATGTTGAGAATGAGTCATGCATTAGACGGAATGAGTTGAATACAAATGATCAAGATGAGGATCTTATAGCGGATGAGTCATATATCAGAAATGACCATAACGAGGGAATTTGGATCCATTCATCCGTCCGCATTGCTAAGACACAAGTAATTCATATTCCAACCAAGAAAAGAAAGAGATGTTAGTGAAAGAGGTAAAATTTGTTATATACTTGATTTCTTTATTATATTTGTTATATATTATGTCATATTTGTTATATATTAGTGAAAGAGCATTTTATTTTCATTTTTTACATGGTAATGTTATTTAGACTCCAACAAGATCCAAAACAAAGGATAAGCGGATTCCGGAGCATACCGAGTCCGTTGTTTCAAAAAAACAGGTACATCACAATTATATGATATTTATGCATAGAAAATGTTAAATTGGATATCTTATACTTCAGCTAACAAATTATATGATATATAGCTGTTAATCTTACACTTGTTTAATCTTACAGTGGACATTGGTTGTTGGTCGCAATTAACCACAGCGGAGAGTCAACCCCATTATTACATGGAATTATGTGAAGGTATATTAATTATCACATGTTTTATTATATTAGTGATGCTACTTGATAAAACTTAGGATTTATCCATATTTTCTTTTAATTGAATTACAATCTTTGTGTTTTCAGGACCTATAATGTAGATTTGAAGCAATGCTTTGGTTGAATGCAAAAGTATTAGTATAAGTAATATGTGCATTTGTAGAAAAAATGTAATGATTTGTAATTATAAATAGGTGTATATATAATTTTGGTTTGTAATTTTAAATATATATATTGGTTTGAATTGCCAATTGTTTTGCATATATAATTTTGGTGTAAATTGCCAATGGTTTGAATTGCCAATTTCTGAAAAAACTTGCTGGTTGAAAAACAGGTAAAATTCTGGTTGAAAAAACCTGGTAAAAATTGTGGTTTAAAAAAATTTATATAAAATTTTTTGTATTCCATAGACAGCGCTTCTGGAGAAAGCGCTGTCTAAGGTAGGGATTAGACAGCGCTTTTGACAAAAGCGCTGTCTAAGGTAGGGCTTAGAAAGCGCTTTTGACAAAAGCGCTGTCTAAGGTATACCTAGAAAAATTCAAAAAGGTTGACCTTAGACAGCGCTTTCACCAAAACCGCTGTCTAAGGTATACCAAAAAAATGTCAAAAAAGGTGAGGCTTAGAAAGCGTTTTTTCCAAAAGCGATGTCTAAGGTGTACCTTATAATGTCAAAAAGCGCTGTCTAAAGGTACCATAGACAGCGCTTTTCATTAAATAGACCCCCCTTTAGACAGCGCTTTTGGTATTACCCAAAGCGCTGTCTAAACCTATAGCAGCGCAGGTTTATACAGCGCTTAAAAGCGCTGTCTAAGGGCAAAAAAAGCGCTGTCTAAGGTCTTTTTGTGGTAGTGATGGTATGTAGTAGACATACTTTTAAAACAACTCTCATTTATTCAAACCCTAATATTTATTTTTCATATAACCACAAACACCTCATTTTGAAGACACTAATTGGTCTCTGCTTCGTTCTTTATTTTCACTCATAGTAGGAAAAGTCTTTATTGCAAAACATAGAGAATACATTCTTTTCTATTTTCTATTACTCGTTGTCGTTGGAGTCGGGTTCTAAAGCTATAAGGTAAGTTTTACACAGAGGAGTTTGTTTCTCATTATGATAATAAAGTTTTGATTTTTGGGGTTTTAGTATGTTTATTTTAAGTTTTTGGCATTATAGTTACCATGTTTGTTTATGTTGAAGAATATGACATTTGCATTAAGACTTGTTAAAGTTTTACTATCCATTGTTAAAATTTGTCGGCCTCTTTTGTAATGATTAACAATTTTGTAGATTATATGATAAATTAAATTGTAAAAAAAAATTGGTCTATAGTGCTTCTATCTAACAAAGTGGTTGATGATAGCGGTGTAGATCAATGTGATATTGATGTTGAGAATGAGTCATGCATTAGACGGAATGAGTTGAATACAAATGATCAAGATGAGGATCTTATAGCGGATGAGTCATATATCAGAAATGACCATAACGAGGGAATTTGGATCCATTCATCCGTCCGCATTGCTAAGACACAAGTAATTCATATTCCAACCAAGAAAAGAAAGAGATGTTAGTGAAAGAGGTAAAATTTGTTATATACTTGATTTCTTTATTATATTTGTTATATATTATGTCATATTTGTTATATATTAGTGAAAGAGCATTTTATTTTCATTTTTTACATGGTAATGTTATTTAGACTCCAACAAGATCCAAAACAAAGGATAAGCGGATTCCGGAGCATACCGAGTCCGCTGTTTCAAAAAAATAGGTACATCACAATTATATGATATTTATGCATAGAAAATGTTAAATTGGATATCTTATACTTCAGCTAACAAATTATATGATATATAGCTGTTAATCTTACACTTGTTTAATCTTACAGTGGACATTGGTTGTTGGTCGCAATTAACCACAGCGGAGAGTCAACCCCATTATTACATGGAATTATGTGAAGGTATATTAATTATCACATGTTTTATTATATTAGTGATGCTACTTGATAAAACTTAGGATTTATCCATATTTTCTTTTAATTGAATTACAATCTTTGTGTTTTCAGGACCTATAATGTAGATTTGAAGCAATGCTTTGGTTGAATGCAAAAGTATTAGTATAAGTAATATGTGCATTTGTAGAAAAAATGTAATGATTTGTAATTATAAATAGGTGTATATATAATTTTGGTTTGTAATTTTAAATATATATATTGGTTTGAATTGCCAATTGTTTTGCATATATAATTTTGGTGTAAATTGCCAATGGTTTGAATTGCCAATTTCTGAAAAAACTTGCTGGTTGAAAAACAGGTAAAATTCTGGTTGAAAAAACCTGGTAAAAATTGTGGTTTAAAAAAATTTATATAAAATTTTTCGTATACCTTAGACAGCGCTTCTGGAGAAAGCGCTGTCTAAGGTAGGGATTAGACAGCGCTTTTGACAAAAGCGCTGTCTAAGGTAGGGCTTAGAAAGCGCTTTTGACAAAAGCGCTGTCTAAGGTATACCTAGAAAAATTCAAAAAGGGTGACCTTAGACAGCGCTTTCACCAAAACCGCTGTCTAAGGTATACCAAAAAAATGTCAAAAAAGGTGAGGCTTAGAAAGCGCTTTTTCCAAAAGCGATGTCTAAGGTGTACCTTATAATGTCAAAAAGCGCTGTCTAAAGGTACCATAGACAGCACTTTTCATTAAATAGACCCCCCTTTAGACAGTGCTTTTGGTATTACCCAAAGCGCTGTCTAAACCTATAGCAGCGCAGGTTTATACAGCGCTTAAAAGCGCTGTCTAAGGGCAAAAAAAGCGCTGTCTAAGGTCTTTTTTGTGGTAGTGATGGTATGTAGTAGACATACTTTTAAAACAACTCTCATTTATTCAAACCCTAATATTTATTTTTCATATAACCACAAACACCTCATTTTGAAGACACTAATTGGTCTCTGCTTCGTTCTTTATTTTCACTCATAGTAGGAAAAGTCTTTATTGCAAAACATAGAGAATACATTCTTTTCTATTTTCTATTACTCGTTGTCGTTGGAGTCGGGTTCTAAAGCTATAAGGTAAGTTTTACACAGAGGAGTTTGTTTCTCATTATGATAATAAAGTTTTGATTTTTGGGGTTTTAGTATGTTTATTTTAAGTTTTTGGCATTATAGTTACCATGTTTGTTTATGTTGAAGAATATGACATTTGCATTAAGACTTGTTAAAGTTTTACTATCCATTGTTAAAATTTGTCGGCCTCTTTTGTAATGATTAACAATTTTGTAGATTATATGATAAATTAAATTGTAAAAAAAAAATTGGTCTATAGTGCTTATATCTAGCAAAGTGGTTGATGATAGCGGTGTAGATCAATGTGATATTGATGTTAAGAATGAGTCATGCATTAGACGGAATGAGTTGAATACAAATGATCAAGATGAGGATCTTATAGCGGATGAGTCATATATCAGAAATGACCATAACGAGGGAATTTGAATCCATTCATCCGTCCGCATTGCTAAGACAAAAGTAATTCATATTCCAACCAAGAAAAGAAAGAGATGTTAGTGAAAGAGGTAAAATTTGTTATATACTTGATTTCTTTATTATATTTGTTATATATTATGTCATATTTGTTATATATTAGTGAAAGAGCATTTTATTTTCATTTTTTACATGGTAATGTTATTTAGACTCCAACAAGATCCAAAACAAAGGATAAGCGGATTCCGGAGCATACCGAGTCCGTTGTTTCAAAAAAACAGGTACATCACAATTATATGATATTTATGCATAGAAAATGTTAAATTGGATATCTTATACTTCATCTAACAAATTATATGATATATAGCTGTTAATCTTACACTTGTTTAATCTTACAGTGGACATTGGTTGTTGGTCGCAATTAACCACAGCGGAGAGTCAACCCCATTATTACATGGAATTATGTGAAGGTATATTAATTATCACATGTTTTATTATATTAGTGATGCTACTTGATAAAACTTAGGATTTATCCATATTTTCTTTTAATTGAATTACAATCTTTGTGTTTTCAGGACCTATAATGTAGATTTGAAGCAATGCTTTGGTTGAATGCAAAAGTATTAGTATAAGTAATATGTGCATTTGTAGAAAAAATGTAATGATTTGTAATTATAAATAGGTGTATATATAATTTTGGTTTGTAATTTTAAATATATATATTGGTTTGAATTGCCAATTGTTTTGCATATATAATTTTGGTGTAAATTGCCAATGGTTTGAATTGCCAATTTCTGAAAAAACTTGCTGGTTGAAAAACAGGTAAAATTCTGGTTGAAAAAACCTGGTAAAAATTGTGGTTTAAAAAAATTTATATAAAATTTTTTGTATTCCATAGACAGCGCTTCTGGAGAAAGCGCTGTCTAAGGTAGGGATTAGACAGCGCTTTTGACAAAAGCGCTGTCTAAGGTAGGGCTTAGAAAGCGCTTTTGACAAAAGCGCTGTCTAAGGTATACCTAGAAAAATTCAAAAAGGTTGACCTTAGACAGCGCTTTCACCAAAACCGCTGTCTAAGGTATACCAAAAAAATGTCAAAAAAGGTGAGGCTTAGAAAGCGTTTTTTCCAAAAGCGATGTCTAAGGTGTACCTTATAATGTCAAAAAGCGCTGTCTAAAGGTACCATAGACAGCGCTTTTCATTAAATAGACCCCCCTTTAGACAGCGCTTTTGGTATTACCCAAAGCGCTGTCTAAACCTATAGCAGCGCAGGTTTATACAGCGCTTAAAAGCGCTGTCTAAGGGCAAAAAAAGCGCTGTCTAAGGTCTTTTTTGTGGTAGTGATGGTATGTAGTAGACATACTTTTAAAACAACTCTCATTTATTCAAACCCTAATATTTATTTTTCATATAACCACAAACACCTCATTTTGAAGACACTAATTGGTCTCTGCTTCGTTCTTTATTTTCACTCATAGTAGGAAAAGTCTTTATTGCAAAACATAGAGAATACATTCTTTTCTATTTTCTATTACTCGTTGTCGTTGGAGTCGGGTTCTAAAGCTATAAGGTAAGTTTTACACAGAGGAGTTTGTTTCTCATTATGATAATAAAGTTTTGATTTTTGGGGTTTTAGTATGTTTATTTTAAGTTTTTGGCATTATAGTTACCATGTTTGTTTATGTTGAAGAATATGACATTTGCATTAAGACTTGTTAAAGTTTTACTATCCATTGTTAAAATTTGTCGGCCTCTTTTGTAATGATTAACAATTTTGTAGATTATATGATAAATTATATTGTAAAAAAAATATTGGTCTATAGTGCTTATATCTAACAAAGTGGTTGATGATAGCGGTGTAGATCAATGTGATATTGATGTTGAGAATGAGTCATGCATTAGACGGAATGAGTTGAATACAAATGATCAAGATGAGGATCTTATAGCGGATGAGTCATATATCAGAAATGACCATAACGAGGGAATTTGGATCCATTCATCCGTCCGCATTGCTAAGACACAAGTAATTCATATTCCAACCAAGAAAAGAAAGAGATGTTAGTGAAAGAGGTAAAATTTGTTATATACTTGATTTCTTTATTATATTTGTTATATATTATGTCATATTTGTTATATATTAGTGAAAGAGCATTTTATTTTCATTTTTTACATGGTAATGTTATTTAGACTCCAACAAGATCCAAAACAAAGGATAAGCGGATTCCGGAGCATACCGAGTCCGTTGTTTCAAAAAAACAGGTACATCACAATTATATGATATTTATGCATAGAAAATGTTAAATTGGATATCTTATACTTCATCTAACAAATTATATGATATATAGCTGTTAATCTTACACTTGTTTAATCTTACAGTGGACATTGGTTGTTGGTCGCAATTAACCACAGCGGAGAGTCAACCCCATTATTACATGGAATTATGTGAAGGTATATTAATTATCACATGTTTTATTATATTAGTGATGCTACTTGATAAAACTTAGGATTTATCCATATTTTCTTTTAATTGAATTACAATCTTTGTGTTTTCAGGACCTATAATGTAGATTTGAAGCAATGCTTTGGTTGAATGCAAAAGTATTAGTATAAGTAATATGTGCATTTGTAGAAAAAATGTAATGATTTGTAATTATAAATAGGTGTATATATAATTTTGGTTTGTAATTTTAAATATATATATTGGTTTGAATTGCCAATTGTTTTGCATATATAATTTTGGTGTAAATTGCCAATGGTTTGAATTGCCAATTTCTGAAAAAACTTGCTGGTTGAAAAACAGGTAAAATTCTGGTTGAAAAAACCTGGTAAAAATTGTGGTTTAAAAAAATTTATATAAAATTTTTTGTATTCCATAGACAGCGCTTCTGGAGAAAGCGCTGTCTAAGGTAGGGATTAGACAGCGCTTTTGACAAAAGCGCTGTCTAAGGTAGGGCTTAGAAAGCGCTTTTGACAAAAGCGCTGTCTAAGGTATACCTAGAAAAATTCAAAAAGGTTGACCTTAGACAGCGCTTTCACCAAAACCGCTGTCTAAGGTATACCAAAAAAATGTCAAAAAAGGTGAGGCTTAGAAAGCGTTTTTTCCAAAAGCGATGTCTAAGGTGTACCTTATAATGTCAAAAAGCGCTGTCTAAAGGTACCATAGACAGCGCTTTTCATTAAATAGACCCCCCTTTAGACAGCGCTTTTGGTATTACCCAAAGCGCTGTCTAAACCTATAGCAGCGCAGGTTTATACAGCGCTTAAAAGCGCTGTCTAAGGGCAAAAAAAGCGCTGTCTAAGGTCTTTTTTGTGGTAGTGATGGTATGTAGTAGACATACTTTTAAAACAACTCTCATTTATTCAAACCCTAATATTTATTTTTCATATAACCACAAACACCTCATTTTGAAGACACTAATTGGTCTCTGCTTCGTTCTTTATTTTCACTCATAGTAGGAAAAGTCTTTATTGCAAAACATAGAGAATACATTCTTTTCTATTTTCTATTACTCGTTGTCGTTGGAGTCGGGTTCTAAAGCTATAAGGTAAGTTTTACACAGAGGAGTTTGTTTCTCATTATGATAATAAAGTTTTGATTTTTGGGGTTTTAGTATGTTTATTTTAAGTTTTTGGCATTATAGTTACCATGTTTGTTTATGTTGAAGAATATGACATTTGCATTAAGACTTGTTAAAGTTTTACTATCCATTGTTAAAATTTGTCGGCCTCTTTTGTAATGATTAACAATTTTGTAGATTATATGATAAATTAAATTGTAAAAAAAAATTGGTCTATAGTGCTTCTATCTAACAAAGTGGTTGATGATAGTGGTGTAGATCAATGTGATATTGATGTTGAGAATGAGTCATGCATTAGACGGAATGAGTTGAATACAAATGATCAAGATGAGGATCTTATAGCGGATGAGTCATATATCAGAAATGACCATAACGAGGGAATTTGGATCCATTCATCCGTCCGCATTGCTAAGACACAAGTAATTCATATTCCAACCAAGAAAAGAAAGAGATGTTAGTGAAAGAGGTAAAATTTGTTATATACTTGATTTCTTTATTATATTTGTTATATATTATGTCATATTTGTTATATATTAGTGAAAGAGCATTTTATTTTCATTTTTTACATGGTAATGTTATTTAGACTCCAACAAGATCCAAAACAAAGGATAAGCGGATTCCGGAGCATACCGAGTCCGTTGTTTCAAAAAAATAGGTACATCACAATTATATGATATTTATGCATAGAAAATGTTAAATTGGATATCTTATACTTCAGCTAACAAATTATATGATATATAGCTGTTAATCTTACACTTGTTTAATCTTACAGTGGACATTGGTTGTTGGTCGCAATTAACCACAGCGGAGAGTCAACCCCATTATTACATGGAATTATGTGAAGGTATATTAATTATCACATGTTTTATTATATTAGTGATGCTACTTGATAAAACTTAGGATTTATCCATATTTTCTTTTAATTGAATTACAATCTTTGTGTTTTCAGGACCTATAATGTAGATTTGAAGCAATGCTTTGGTTGAATGCAAAAGTATTAGTATAAGTAATATGTGCATTTGTAGAAAAAATGTAATGATTTGTAATTATAAATAGGTGTATATATAATTTTGGTTTGTAATTTTAAATATATATATTGGTTTGAATTGCCAATTGTTTTGCATATATAATTTTGGTGTAAATTGCCAATGGTTTGAATTGCCAATTTCTGAAAAAACTTGCTGGTTGAAAAACAGGTAAAATTCTGGTTGAAAAAACCTGGTAAAAATTGTGGTTTAAAAAAATTTATATAAAATTTTTCGTATACCTTAGACAGCGCTTCTGGAGAAAGCGCTGTCTAAGGTAGGGATTAGATAGCGCTTTTGACAAAAGCGCTGTCTAAGGTAGGGCTTAGAAAGCGCTTTTGACAAAAGCGTTGTCTAAGGTATACCTAGAAAAATTCAAAAAGGTTGACCTTAGACAGCGCTTTCACCAAAACCGCTGTCTAAGGTATACCAAAAAAATGTCAAAAAAGGTGAGGCTTAGAAAGCGTTTTTTTCCAAAAGCGATGTCTAAGGTGTACCTTATAATGTCAAAAAGCGTTGTCTAAAGGTACCATAGACAGCGCTTTTCATTAAATAGACCCCCCTTTAGACAGCGCTTTTGGTATTACCCAAAGCGCTGTCTAAACCTATAGCAGCGCAGGTTTATACAGCGCTTAAAAGCGCTGTCTAAGGGCAAAAGAAGCGCTGTCTAAGGTCTTTTTTGTGGTAGTGATGATATGTAGTAGACATACTTTTAAAACAACTCTCATTTATTCAAACCCTAATATTTATTTTTCATATAACCACAAACACCTCATTTTGAAGACACTAATTGGTCTCTGCTTCGTTCTTTATTTTCACTCATAGTAGGAAAAGTCTTTATTGCAAAACATAGAGAATACATTCTTTTCTATTTTCTATTACTCGTTGTCGTTGGAGTCGGGTTCTAAAGCTATAAGGTAAGTTTTACACAGAGGAGTTTGTTTCTCATTATGATAATAAAGTTTTGATTTTTGGGGTTTTAGTATGTTTATTTTAAGTTTTTGGCATTATAGTTACCATGTTTGTTTATGTTGAAGAATATGACATTTGCATTAAGACTTGTTAAAGTTTTACTATCCATTGTTAAAATTTGTCGGCCTCTTTTGTAATGATTAACAATTTTGTAGATTATATGATAAATTAAATTGTAAAAAAAAATTGGTCTATAGTGCTTCTATCTAACAAAGTGGTTGATGATAGTGGTGTAGATCAATGTGATATTGATGTTGAGAATGAGTCATGCATTAGACGGAATGAGTTGAATACAAATGATCAAGATGAGGATCTTATAGCGGATGAGTCATATATCAGAAATGACCATAACGAGGGAATTTGGATCCATTCATCCGTCCGCATTGCTAAGACACAAGTAATTCATATTCCAACCAAGAAAAGAAAGAGATGTTAGTGAAAGAGGTAAAATTTGTTATATACTTGATTTCTTTATTATATTTGTTATATATTATGTCATATTTGTTATATATTAGTGAAAGAGCATTTTATTTTCATTTTTTACATGGTAATGTTATTTAGACTCCAACAAGATCCAAAACAAAGGATAAGCGGATTCCGGAGCATACCGAGTCCGTTGTTTCAAAAAAATAGGTACATCACAATTATATGATATTTATGCATAGAAAATGTTAAATTGGATATCTTATACTTCAGCTAACAAATTATATGATATATAGCTGTTAATCTTACACTTGTTTAATCTTACAGTGGACATTGGTTGTTGGTCGCAATTAACCACAGCGGAGAGTCAACCCCATTATTACATGGAATTATGTGAAGGTATATTAATTATCACATGTTTTATTATATTAGTGATGCTACTTGATAAAACTTAGGATTTATCCATATTTTCTTTTAATTGAATTACAATCTTTGTGTTTTCAGGACCTATAATGTAGATTTGAAGCAATGCTTTGGTTGAATGCAAAAGTATTAGTATAAGTAATATGTGCATTTGTAGAAAAAATGTAATGATTTGTAATTATAAATAGGTGTATATATAATTTTGGTTTGTAATTTTAAATATATATATTGGTTTGAATTGCCAATTGTTTTGCATATATAATTTTGGTGTAAATTGCCAATGGTTTGAATTGCCAATTTCTGAAAAAACTTGCTGGTTGAAAAACAGGTAAAATTCTGGTTGAAAAAACCTGGTAAAAATTGTGGTTTAAAAAAATTTATATAAAATTTTTCGTATACCTTAGACAGCGCTTCTGGAGAAAGCGCTGTCTAAGGTAGGGATTAGATAGCGCTTTTGACAAAAGCGCTGTCTAAGGTAGGGCTTAGAAAGCGCTTTTGACAAAAGCGTTGTCTAAGGTATACCTAGAAAAATTCAAAAAGGTTGACCTTAGACAGCGCTTTCACCAAAACCGCTGTCTAAGGTATACCAAAAAAATGTCAAAAAAGGTGAGGCTTAGAAAGCGTTTTTTCCAAAAGCGATGTCTAAGGTGTACCTTATAATGTCAAAAAGCGTTGTCTAAAGGTACCATAGACAGCGCTTTTCATTAAATAGACCCCCCTTTAGACAGCGCTTTTGGTATTACCCAAAGCGCTGTCTAAACCTATAGCAGCGCAGGTTTATACAGCGCTTAAAAGCGCTGTCTAAGGGCAAAAGAAGCGCTGTCTAAGGTCTTTTTTGTGGTAGTGATGATATGTAGTAGACATACTTTTAAAACAACTCTCATTTATTCAAACCCTAATATTTATTTTTCATATAACCACAAACACCTCATTTTGAAGACACTAATTGGTCTCTGCTTCGTTCTTTATTTTCACTCATAGTAGGAAAAGTCTTTATTGCAAAACATAGAGAATACATTCTTTTCTATTTTCTATTACTCGTTGTCGTTGGAGTCGGGTTCTAAAGCTATAAGGTAAGTTTTACACAGAGGAGTTTGTTTCTCATTATGATAATAAAGTTTTGATTTTTGGGGTTTTAGTATGTTTATTTTAAGTTTTTGGCATTATAGTTACCATGTTTGTTTATGTTGAAGAATATGACATTTGCATTAAGACTTGTTAAAGTTTTACTATCCATTGTTAAAATTTGTCGGCCTCTTTTGTAATGATTAACAATTTTGTAGATTATATGATAAATTAAATTGTAAAAAAAAATTGGTCTATAGTGCTTCTATCTAACAAAGTGGTTGATGATAGTGGTGTAGATCAATGTGATATTGATGTTGAGAATGAGTCATGCATTAGACGGAATGAGTTGAATACAAATGATCAAGATGAGGATCTTATAGCGGATGAGTCATATATCAGAAATGACCATAACGAGGGAATTTGGATCCATTCATCCGTCCGCATTGCTAAGACACAAGTAATTCATATTCCAACCAAGAAAAGAAAGAGATGTTAGTGAAAGAGGTAAAATTTGTTATATACTTGATTTCTTTATTATATTTGTTATATATTATGTCATATTTGTTATATATTAGTGAAAGAGCATTTTATTTTCATTTTTTACATGGTAATGTTATTTAGACTCCAACAAGATCCAAAACAAAGGATAAGCGGATTCCGGAGCATACCGAGTCCGTTGTTTCAAAAAAATAGGTACATCACAATTATATGATATTTATGCATAGAAAATGTTAAATTGGATATCTTATACTTCAGCTAACAAATTATATGATATATAGCTGTTAATCTTACACTTGTTTAATCTTACAGTGGACATTGGTTGTTGGTCGCAATTAACCACAGCGGAGAGTCAACCCCATTATTACATGGAATTATGTGAAGGTATATTAATTATCACATGTTTTATTATATTAGTGATGCTACTTGATAAAACTTAGGATTTATCCATATTTTCTTTTAATTGAATTACAATCTTTGTGTTTTCAGGACCTATAATGTAGATTTGAAGCAATGCTTTGGTTGAATGCAAAAGTATTAGTATAAGTAATATGTGCATTTGTAGAAAAAATGTAATGATTTGTAATTATAAATAGGTGTATATATAATTTTGGTTTGTAATTTTAAATATATATATTGGTTTGAATTGCCAATTGTTTTGCATATATAATTTTGGTGTAAATTGCCAATGGTTTGAATTGCCAATTTCTGAAAAAACTTGCTGGTTGAAAAACAGGTAAAATTCTGGTTGAAAAAACCTGGTAAAAATTGTGGTTTAAAAAAATTTATATAAAATTTTTCGTATACCTTAGACAGCGCTTCTGGAGAAAGCGCTGTCTAAGGTAGGGATTAGATAACGCTTTTGACAAAAGCGCTGTCTAAGGTAGGGCTTAGAAAGCGCTTTTGACAAAAGCGTTGTCTAAGGTATACCTAGAAAAATTCAAAAAGGTTGACCTTAGACAGCGCTTTCACCAAAACCGCTGTCTAAGGTATACCAAAAAAATGTCAAAAAAGGTGAGGCTTAGAAAGCGTTTTTTCCAAAAGCGATGTCTAAGGTGTACCTTATAATGTCAAAAAGCGTTGTCTAAAGGTACCATAGACAGCGCTTTTCATTAAATAGACCCCCTTTAGACAGCGCTTTTGGTATTACCCAAAGCGCTGTCTAAACCTATAGCAGCGCAGGTTTATACAGCGCTTAAAAGCGCTGTCTAAGGGCAAAAAAAGCGCTGTCTAAGGTCTTTTTTGTGGTAGTGATGGTATGTAGTAGACATACTTTTAAAACAACTCTCATTTATTCAAACCCTAATATTTATTTTTCATATAACCACAAACACCTCATTTTGAAGACACTAATTGGTCTCTGCTTCGTTCTTTATTTTCACTCATAGTAGGAAAAGTCTTTATTGCAAAACATAGAGAATACATTCTTTTCTATTTTCTATTACTCGTTGTCGTTGGAGTCGGGTTCTAAAGCTATAAGGTAAGTTTTACACAGAGGAGTTTGTTTCTCATTATGATAATAAAGTTTTGATTTTTGGGGTTTTAGTATGTTTATTTTAAGTTTTTGGCATTATAGTTACCATGTTTGTTTATGTTGAAGAATATGACATTTGCATTAAGACTTGTTAAAGTTTTACTATCCATTGTTAAAATTTGTCGGCCTCTTTTGTAATGATTAACAATTTTGTAGATTATATGATAAATTAAATTGTAAAAAAAAATTGGTCTATAGTGCTTCTATCTAACAAAGTGGTTGATGATAGCGGTGTAGATCAATGTGATATTGATGTTGAGAATGAGTCATGCATTAGACGGAATGAGTTGAATACAAATGATCAAGATGAGGATCTTATAGCGGATGAGTCATATATCAGAAATGACCATAACGAGGGAATTTGGATCCATTCATCCGTCCGCATTGCTAAGACACAAGTAATTCATATTCCAACCAAGAAAAGAAAGAGATGTTAGTGAAAGAGGTAAAATTTGTTATATACTTGATTTCTTTATTATATTTGTTATATATTATGTCATATTTGTTATATATTAGTGAAAGACCATTTTATTTTCATTTTTTACATGGTAATGTTATTTAGACTCCAACAAGATCCAAAACAAAGGATAAGCGGATTCCGGAGCATACCGAGTCCGTTGTTTCAAAAAAACAGGTACATCACAATTATATGATATTTATGCATAGAAAATGTTAAATTGGATATCTTATACTTCATCTAACAAATTATATGATATATAGCTGTTAATCTTACACTTGTTTAATCTTACAGTGGACATTGGTTGTTGGTCGCAATTAACCACAGCGGAGAGTCAACCCCATTATTACATGGAATTATGTGAAGGTATATTAATTATCACATGTTTTATTATATTAGTGATGCTACTTGATAAAACTTAGGATTTATCCATATTTTCTTTTAATTGAATTACAATCTTTGTGTTTTCAGGACCTATAATGTAGATTTGAAGCAATGCTTTGGTTGAATGCAAAAGTATTAGTATAAGTAATATGTGCATTTGTAGAAAAAATGTAATGATTTGTAATTATAAATAGGTGTATATATAATTTTGGTTTGTAATTTTAAATATATATATTGGTTTGAATTGCCAATTGTTTTGCATATATAATTTTGGTGTAAATTGCCAATGGTTTGAATTGCCAATTTCTGAAAAAACTTGCTGGTTGAAAAACAGGTAAAATTCTGGTTGAAAAAACCTGGTAAAAATTGTGGTTTAAAAAAATTTATATAAAATTTTTCGTATACCTTAGACAGCGCTTCTGGAGAAAGCGCTGTCTAAGGTAGGGATTAGATAACGCTTTTGACAAAAGCGCTGTCTAAGGTAGGGCTTAGAAAGCGCTTTTGACAAAAGCGCTGTATAAGGTATACCTAGAAAAATTCAAAAAGGGTGACCTTAGACAGCGCTTTCACCAAAACCGCTGTCTAAGGTATACCAAAAAAATGTCAAAAAAGGTGAGGCTTAGAAAGCGCTTTTTCCAAAAGCGATGTCTAAGGTGTACCTTATAATGTCAAAAAGCGCTGTCTAAAGGTACCATAGACAGCGCTTTTCATTAAATAGACCCCCCTTTAGACAGCGCTTTTAGTATTACCCAAAGCGCTGTCTAAACCTATAGCAGCGCAGGTTTATACAGCGCTTAAAAGCGCTGTCTAAGGGCAAAAAAAGCGCTGTCTAAGGTCTTTTTTGTGGTAGTGATGGTATGTAGTAGACATACTTTTAAAACAACTCTCATTTATTCAAACCCTAATATTTATTTTTCATATAACCACAAACACCTCATTTTGAAGACACTAATTGGTCTCTGCTTCGTTCTTTATTTTCACTCATAGTAGGAAAAGTCTTTATTGCAAAACATAGAGAATACATTCTTTTCTATTTTCTATTACTCGTTGTCGTTGGAGTCGGGTTCTAAAGCTATAAGGTAAGTTTTACACAGAGGAGTTTGCTTCTCATTATGATAATAAAGTTTTGATTTTTGGGGTTTTAGTATGTTTATTTTAAGTTTTTGGCATTATAGTTACCATGTTTGTTTATGTTGAAGAATATGACATTTGCATTAAGACTTGTTAAAGTTTTACTATCCATTGTTAAAATTTGTCGGCCTCTTTTGTAATGATTAACAATTTTGTAGATTATATGATAAATTAAATTGTAAAAAAAAATTGGTCTATAGTGCTTCTATCTAACAAAGTGGTTGATGATAGTGGTGTAGATCAATGTGATATTGATGTTGAGAATGAGTCATGCATTAGACGGAATGAGTTGAATACAAATGATCAAGATGAGGATCTTATAGCGGATGAGTCATATATCAGAAATGACCATAACGAGGGAATTTGGATCCATTCATCCGTCCGCATTGCTAAGACACAAGTAATTCATATTCCAACCAAGAAAAGAAAGAGATGTTAGTGAAAGAGGTAAAATTTGTTATATACTTGATTTCTTTATTATATTTGTTATATATTATGTCATATTTGTTATATATTAGTGAAAGAGCATTTTATTTTCATTTTTTACATGGTAATGTTATTTAGACTCCAACAAGATCCAAAACAAAGGATAAGCGGATTCCGGAGCATACCGAGTCCGTTGTTTCAAAAAAATAGGTACATCACAATTATATGATATTTATGCATAGAAAATGTTAAATTGGATATCTTATACTTCAGCTAACAAATTATATGATATATAGCTGTTAATCTTACACTTGTTTAATCTTACAGTGGACATTGGTTGTTGGTCGCAATTAACCACAGCGGAGAGTCAACCCCATTATTACATGGAATTATGTGAAGGTATATTAATTATCACATGTTTTATTATATTAGTGATGCTACTTGATAAAACTTAGGATTTATCCATATTTTCTTTTAATTGAATTACAATCTTTGTGTTTTCAGGACCTATAATGTAGATTTGAAGCAATGCTTTGGTTGAATGCAAAAGTATTAGTATAAGTAATATGTGCATTTGTAGAAAAAATGTAATGATTTGTAATTATAAATAGGTGTATATATAATTTTGGTTTGTAATTTTAAATATATATATTGGTTTGAATTGCCAATTGTTTTGCATATATAATTTTGGTGTAAATTGCCAATGGTTTGAATTGCCAATTTCTGAAAAAACTTGCTGGTTGAAAAACAGGTAAAATTCTGGTTGAAAAAACCTGGTAAAAATTGTGGTTTAAAAAAATTTATATAAAATTTTTCGTATACCTTAGACAGCGCTTCTGGAGAAAGCGCTGTCTAAGGTAGGGATTAGATAGCGCTTTTGACAAAAGCGCTGTCTAAGGTAGGGCTTAGAAAGCGCTTTTGACAAAAGCGTTGTCTAAGGTATACCTAGAAAAATTCAAAAAGGTTGACCTTAGACAGCGCTTTCACCAAAACCGCTGTCTAAGGTATACCAAAAAAATGTCAAAAAAGGTGAGGCTTAGAAAGCGTTTTTTCCAAAAGCGATGTCTAAGGTGTACCTTATAATGTCAAAAAGCGTTGTCTAAAGGTACCATAGACAGCGCTTTTCATTAAATAGACCCCCCTTTAGACAGCGCTTTTGGTATTACCCAAAGCGCTGTCTAAACCTATAGCAGCGCAGGTTTATACAGCGCTTAAAAGCGCTGTCTAAGGGCAAAAGAAGCGCTGTCTAAGGTCTTTTTTGTGGTAGTGATGATATGTAGTAGACATACTTTTAAAACAACTCTCATTTATTCAAACCCTAATATTTATTTTTCATATAACCACAAACACCTCATTTTGAAGACACTAATTGGTCTCTGCTTCGTTCTTTATTTTCACTCATAGTAGGAAAAGTCTTTATTGCAAAACATAGAGAATACATTCTTTTCTATTTTCTATTACTCGTTGTCGTTGGAGTCGGGTTCTAAAGCTATAAGGTAAGTTTTACACAGAGGAGTTTGTTTCTCATTATGATAATAAAGTTTTGATTTTTGGGGTTTTAGTATGTTTATTTTAAGTTTTTGGCATTATAGTTACCATGTTTGTTTATGTTGAAGAATATGACATTTGCATTAAGACTTGTTAAAGTTTTACTATCCATTGTTAAAATTTGTCGGCCTCTTTTGTAATGATTAACAATTTTGTAGATTATATGATAAATTAAATTGTAAAAAAAAATTGGTCTATAGTGCTTCTATCTAACAAAGTGGTTGATGATAGTGGTGTAGATCAATGTGATATTGATGTTGAGAATGAGTCATGCATTAGACGGAATGAGTTGAATACAAATGATCAAGATGAGGATCTTATAGCGGATGAGTCATATATCAGAAATGACCATAACGAGGGAATTTGGATCCATTCATCCGTCCGCATTGCTAAGACACAAGTAATTCATATTCCAACCAAGAAAAGAAAGAGATGTTAGTGAAAGAGGTAAAATTTGTTATATACTTGATTTCTTTATTATATTTGTTATATATTATGTCATATTTGTTATATATTAGTGAAAGAGCATTTTATTTTCATTTTTTACATGGTAATGTTATTTAGACTCCAACAAGATCCAAAACAAAGGATAAGCGGATTCCGGAGCATACCGAGTCCGTTGTTTCAAAAAAATAGGTACATCACAATTATATGATATTTATGCATAGAAAATGTTAAATTGGATATCTTATACTTCAGCTAACAAATTATATGATATATAGCTGTTAATCTTACACTTGTTTAATCTTACAGTGGACATTGGTTGTTGGTCGCAATTAACCACAGCGGAGAGTCAACCCCATTATTACATGGAATTATGTGAAGGTATATTAATTATCACATGTTTTATTATATTAGTGATGCTACTTGATAAAACTTAGGATTTATCCATATTTTCTTTTAATTGAATTACAATCTTTGTGTTTTCAGGACCTATAATGTAGATTTGAAGCAATGCTTTGGTTGAATGCAAAAGTATTAGTATAAGTAATATGTGCATTTGTAGAAAAAATGTAATGATTTGTAATTATAAATAGGTGTATATATAATTTTGGTTTGTAATTTTAAATATATATATTGGTTTGAATTGCCAATTGTTTTGCATATATAATTTTGGTGTAAATTGCCAATGGTTTGAATTGCCAATTTCTGAAAAAACTTGCTGGTTGAAAAACAGGTAAAATTCTGGTTGAAAAAACCTGGTAAAAATTGTGGTTTAAAAAAATTTATATAAAATTTTTCGTATACCTTAGACAGCGCTTCTGGAGAAAGCGCTGTCTAAGGTAGGGATTAGATAACGCTTTTGACAAAAGCGCTGTCTAAGGTAGGGCTTAGAAAGCGCTTTTGACAAAAGCGTTGTCTAAGGTATACCTAGAAAAATTCAAAAAGGTTGACCTTAGACAGCGCTTTCACCAAAACCGCTGTCTAAGGTATACCAAAAAAATGTCAAAAAAGGTGAGGCTTAGAAAGCGTTTTTTCCAAAAGCGATGTCTAAGGTGTACCTTATAATGTCAAAAAGCGTTGTCTAAAGGTACCATAGACAGCGCTTTTCATTAAATAGACCCCCTTTAGACAGCGCTTTTGGTATTACCCAAAGCGCTGTCTAAACCTATAGCAGCGCAGGTTTATACAGCGCTTAAAAGCGCTGTCTAAGGGCAAAAAAAGCGCTGTCTAAGGTCTTTTTTGTGGTAGTGATGGTATGTAGTAGACATACTTTTAAAACAACTCTCATTTATTCAAACCCTAATATTTATTTTTCATATAACCACAAACACCTCATTTTGAAGACACTAATTGGTCTCTGCTTCGTTCTTTATTTTCACTCATAGTAGGAAAAGTCTTTATTGCAAAACATAGAGAATACATTCTTTTCTATTTTCTATTACTCGTTGTCGTTGGAGTCGGGTTCTAAAGCTATAAGGTAAGTTTTACACAGAGGAGTTTGTTTCTCATTATGATAATAAAGTTTTGATTTTTGGGGTTTTAGTATGTTTATTTTAAGTTTTTGGCATTATAGTTACCATGTTTGTTTATGTTGAAGAATATGACATTTGCATTAAGACTTGTTAAAGTTTTACTATCCATTGTTAAAATTTGTCGGCCTCTTTTGTAATGATTAACAATTTTGTAGATTATATGATAAATTAAATTGTAAAAAAAAATTGGTCTATAGTGCTTCTATCTAACAAAGTGGTTGATGATAGCGGTGTAGATCAATGTGATATTGATGTTGAGAATGAGTCATGCATTAGACGGAATGAGTTGAATACAAATGATCAAGATGAGGATCTTATAGCGGATGAGTCATATATCAGAAATGACCATAACGAGGGAATTTGGATCCATTCATCCGTCCGCATTGCTAAGACACAAGTAATTCATATTCCAACCAAGAAAAGAAAGAGATGTTAGTGAAAGAGGTAAAATTTGTTATATACTTGATTTCTTTATTATATTTGTTATATATTATGTCATATTTGTTATATATTAGTGAAAGACCATTTTATTTTCATTTTTTACATGGTAATGTTATTTAGACTCCAACAAGATCCAAAACAAAGGATAAGCGGATTCCGGAGCATACCGAGTCCGTTGTTTCAAAAAAACAGGTACATCACAATTATATGATATTTATGCATAGAAAATGTTAAATTGGATATCTTATACTTCATCTAACAAATTATATGATATATAGCTGTTAATCTTACACTTGTTTAATCTTACAGTGGACATTGGTTGTTGGTCGCAATTAACCACAGCGGAGAGTCAACCCCATTATTACATGGAATTATGTGAAGGTATATTAATTATCACATGTTTTATTATATTAGTGATGCTACTTGATAAAACTTAGGATTTATCCATATTTTCTTTTAATTGAATTACAATCTTTGTGTTTTCAGGACCTATAATGTAGATTTGAAGCAATGCTTTGGTTGAATGCAAAAGTATTAGTATAAGTAATATGTGCATTTGTAGAAAAAATGTAATGATTTGTAATTATAAATAGGTGTATATATAATTTTGGTTTGTAATTTTAAATATATATATTGGTTTGAATTGCCAATTGTTTTGCATATATAATTTTGGTGTAAATTGCCAATGGTTTGAATTGCCAATTTCTGAAAAAACTTGCTGGTTGAAAAACAGGTAAAATTCTGGTTGAAAAAACCTGGTAAAAATTGTGGTTTAAAAAAATTTATATAAAATTTTTCGTATACCTTAGACAGCGCTTCTGGAGAAAGCGCTGTCTAAGGTAGGGATTAGATAACGCTTTTGACAAAAGCGCTGTCTAAGGTAGGGCTTAGAAAGCGCTTTTGACAAAAGCGCTGTCTAAGGTATACCAGGAAAAATTCAAAAAGGGTGACCTTAGACAGCGCTTTCACCAAAACCGCTGTCTAAGGTATACCAAAAAAATGTCAAAAAAGGTGAGGCTTAGAAAGCGCTTTTTCCAAAAGCGATGTCTAAGGTGTACCTTATAATGTCAAAAAGCGCTGTCTAAAGGTACCATAGACAGCGCTTTTCATTAAATAGACCCCCCTTTAGACAGCGCTTTTAGTATTACCCAAAGCGCTGTCTAAACCTATAGCAGCGCAGGTTTATACAGCGCTTAAAAGCGCTGTCTAAGGGCAAAAAAAGCGCTGTCTAAGGTCTTTTTTGTGGTAGTGATGGTATGTAGTAGACATACTTTTAAAACAACTCTCATTTATTCAAACCCTAATATTTATTTTTCATATAACCACAAACACCTCATTTTGAAGACACTAATTGGTCTCTGCTTCGTTCTTTATTTTCACTCATAGTAGGAAAAGTCTTTATTGCAAAACATAGAGAATACATTCTTTTCTATTTTCTATTACTCGTTGTCGTTGGAGTCGGGTTCTAAAGCTATAAGGTAAGTTTTACACAGAGGAGTTTGCTTCTCATTATGATAATAAAGTTTTGATTTTTGGGGTTTTAGTATGTTTATTTTAAGTTTTTGGCATTATAGTTACCATGTTTGTTTATGTTGAAGAATATGACATTTGCATTAAGACTTGTTAAAGTTTTACTATCCATTGTTAAAATTTGTCGGCCTCTTTTGTAATGATTAACAATTTTGTAGATTATATGATAAATTAAATTGTAAAAAAAAAATTGGTCTATAGTGCTTATATCTAACAAAGTGGTTGATGATAGCGGTGTAGATCAATGTGATATTGATGTTGAGAATGAGTCATGCATTAGACGGAATGAGTTGAATACAAATGATCAAGATGAGTATCTTATAGCGGATGAGTCATATATCAAAAATGACCATAACGAGGGAATTTGGATCCATTCATCCGTCCGCATTGCTAAGACACAAGTAATTCATATTCCAACCAAGAAAAGAAAGAGATGTTAGTGAAAGAGGTAAAATTTGTTATATACTTGATTTCTTTATTATATTTGTTATATATTATGTCATATTTGTTATATATTAGTGAAAGAGCATTTTATTTTCATTTTTTACATGGTAATGTTATTTAGACTCCAAGAAGATCCAAAACAAAGGATAAGCGGATTCCGGAGCATACCGAGTCCGTTGTTTCAAAAAAACAGGTACATCACAATTATATGATATTTATGCATAGAAAATGTTAAATTGGATATCTTATACTTCATCTAACAAATTATATGATATATAGCTGTTAATCTTACACTTGTTTAATCTTACAGTGGACATTGGTTGTTGGTCGCAATTAACCACAGCGGAGAGTCAACCCCATTATTACATGGAATTATGTGAAGGTATATTAATTATCACATGTTTTATTATATTAGTGATGCTACTTGATAAAACTTAGGATTTATCCATATTTTCTTTTAATTGAATTACAATCTTTGTGTTTTCAGGACCTATAATGTAGATTTGAAGCAATGCTTTGGTTGAATGCAAAAGTATTAGTATAAGTAATATGTGCATTTGTAGAAAAAATGTAATGATTTGTAATTATAAATAGGTGTATATATAATTTTGGTTTGTAATTTTAAATATATATATTGGTTTGAATTGCCAATTGTTTTGCATATATAATTTTGGTGTAAATTGCCAATGGTTTGAATTGCCAATTTCTGAAAAAACTTGCTGGTTGAAAAACAGGTAAAATTCTGGTTGAAAAAACCTGGTAAAAATTGTGGTTTAAAAAAATTTATATAAAATTTTTTGTATTCCATAGACAGCGCTTCTGGAGAAAGCGCTGTCTAAGGTAGGGATTAGACAGCGCTTTTGACAAAAGCGCTGTCTAAGGTAGGGCTTAGAAAGCGCTTTTGACAAAAGCGCTGTCTAAGGTATACCTAGAAAAATTCAAAAAGGTTGACCTTAGACAGCGCTTTCACCAAAACCGCTGTCTAAGGTATACCAAAAACATGTCAAAAAAGGTGAGGCTTAGAAAGCGTTTTTTCCAAAAGCGATGTCTAAGGTGTACCTTATAATGTCAAAAAGCGCTGTCTAAAGGTACCATAGACAGCGCTTTTCATTAAATAGACCCCCCTTTAGACAGCGCTTTTGGTATTACCCAAAGCGCTGTCTAAACCTATAGCAGCGCAGGTTTATACAGCGCTTAAAAGCGCTGTCTAAGGGCAAAAAAAGCGCTGTCTAAGGTCTTTTTTGTGGTAGTGATGGTATGTAGTAGACATACTTTTAAAACAACTCTCATTTATTCAAACCCTAATATTTATTTTTCATATAACCACAAACACCTCATTTTGAAGACACTAATTGGTCTCTGCTTCGTTCTTTATTTTCACTCATAGTAGGAAAAGTCTTTATTGCAAAACATAGAGAATACATTCTTTTCTATTTTCTATTACTCGTTGTCGTTGGAGTCGGGTTCTAAAGCTATAAGGTAAGTTTTACACAGAGGAGTTTGTTTCTCATTATGATAATAAAGTTTTGATTTTTGGGGTTTTAGTATGTTTATTTTAAGTTTTTGGCATTATAGTTACCATGTTTGTTTATGTTGAAGAATATGACATTTGCATTAAGACTTGTTAAAGTTTTACTATCCATTGTTAAAATTTGTCGGCCTCTTTTGTAATGATTAACAATTTTGTAGATTATATGATAAATTAAATTGTAAAAAAAAATTGGTCTATAGTGCTTCTATCTAACAAAGTGGTTGATGATAGCGGTGTAGATCAATGTGATATTGATGTTGAGAATAAGTCATGCATTAGACGGAATGAGTTGAATACAAATGATCAAGATGAGGATCTTATAGCGGATGAGTCATATATCAGAAATGACCATAACGAGGGAATTTGGATCCATTCATCCGTCCGCATTGCTAAGACACAAGTAATTCATATTCCAACCAAGAAAAGAAAGAGATGTTAGTGAAAGAGGTAAAATTTGTTATATACTTGATTTCTTTATTATATTTGTTATATATTATGTCATATTTGTTATATATTAGTGAAAGAGCATTTTATTTTCATTTTTTACATGGTAATGTTATTTAGACTCCAACAAGATCCAAAACAAAGGATAAGCGGATTCCGGAGCATACCGAGTCCGTTGTTTCAAAAAAACAGGTACATCACAATTATATGATATTTATGCATAGAAAATGTTAAATTGGATATCTTATACTTCAGCTAACAAATTATATGATATATAGCTGTTAATCTTACACTTGTTTAATCTTACAGTGGACATTGGTTGTTGGTCGCAATTAACCACAGCGGAGAGTCAACCCCATTATTACATGGAATTATGTGAAGGTATATTAATTATCACATGTTTTATTATATTAGTGATGCTACTTGATAAAACTTAGGATTTATCCATATTTTCTTTTAATTGAATTACAATCTTTGTGTTTTCAGGACCTATAATGTAGATTTGAAGCAATGCTTTGGTTGAATGCAAAAGTATTAGTATAAGTAATATGTGCATTTGTAGAAAAAATGTAATGATTTGTAATTATAAATAGGTGTATATATAATTTTGGTTTGTAATTTTAAATATATATATTGGTTTGAATTGCCAATTGTTTTGCATTTATAATTTTGGTGTAAATTGCCAATGGTTTGAATTGCCAATTTCTGAAAAAACTTGCTGGTTGAAAAACAGGTAAAATTCTGGTTGAAAAAACCTGGTAAAAATTGTGGTTTAAAAAAATTTATATAAAATTTTTCGTATACCTTAGACAGCGCTTCTGGAGAAAGCGCTGTCTAAGGTAGGGATTAGACAGCGCTTTTGACAAAAGCGCTGTCTAAGGTAGGGCTTAGAAAGCGCTTTTGACAAAAGCGCTGTCTAAGGTATACCTAGAAAAATTCAAAAAGGTTGACCTTAGACAGCGCTTTCACCAAAACCGCTGTCTAAGGTATACCAAAAAAATGTCAAAAAAGGTGAGGCTTAGAAAGCGTTTTTTCCAAAAGCGATGTCTAAGGTGTACCTTATAATGTCAAAAAGCATTGTCTAAAGGTACCATAGACAACGCTTTTCATTAAATAGACCCCCCTTTAGACAGCGCTTTTGGTATTACCCAAACCGCTGTCTAAACCTATAGCAGCGCAGGTTTATACAGCGCTGTCTAAGGGCAAAAAAAGCGCTGTCTAAGGTCTTTTTTGTGGTAGTGATGGTATGTAGTAGACATACTTTTAAAACAACTCTCATTTATTCAAACCCTAATATTTATTTTTCATATAACCACAAACACCTCATTTTGAAGACACTAATTGGTCTCTGCTTCGTTCTTTATTTTCACTCATAGTAGGAAAAGTCTTTATTGCAAAACATAGAGAATACATTCTTTTCTATTTTCTATTACTCGTTGTCGTTGGAGTCGGGTTCTAAAGCTATAAGGTAAGTTTTACACAAAGGAGTTTGTTTCTCATTATGATAATAAAGTTTTGATTTTTGGGGTTTTAGTATGTTTATTTTAAGTTTTTGGCATTATAGTTACCATGTTTGTTTATGTTGAAGAATACGACATTTGCATTAAGACTTGTTAAAGTTTTACTATCCATTGTTAAAATTTGTCGGCCTCTTTTGTAATGATTAACAATTTTGTAGATTATATGATAAATGAAATTGTAAAAAAAAAATTGGTCTATAGTGCTTCTATCTAGCAAAGTGGTTGATGATAGCGGTGTAGATCAATGTGATATTGATGTTGAGAATGAGTCATGCATTAGACGGAATGAGTTGAATACAAATGATCAAGATGAGGATCTTATAGCGGATGAGTCATATATCAGAAATGACCATAACGAGGGAATTTGGATCCATTCATCCGTCCGCATTGCTAAGACACAAGTAATTCATATTCCAACCAAGAAAAGAAAGAGATGTTAGTGAAAGAGGTAAAATTTGTTATATACTTGATTTCTTTATTATATTTGTTATATATTATGTCTTATTTGTTATATATTAGTGAAAGAGCATTTTATTTTCATTTTTTACATGGTAATGTTATTTAGACTCCAACAAGATCCAAAACAAAGGATAAGCGGATTCCGGAGCATACCGAGTCCGTTGTTTCAAAAAAATAGGTACATCACAATTATATGATATTTATGCATAGAAAATGTTAAATTGGATATCTTATACTTCAGCTAACAAATTATATGATATATAGCTGTTAATCTTACACTTGTTTAATCTTACAGTGGACATTGGTTGTTGGTCGCAATTAACCACAGCGGAGAGTCAACCCCATTATTACATGGAATTATGTGAAGGTATATTAATTATCACATGTTTTATTATATTAGTGATGCTACTTGATAAAACTTAGGATTTATCCATATTTTCTTTTAATTGAATTACAATCTTTGTGTTTTCAGGACCTATAATGTAGATTTGAAGCAATGCTTTGGTTGAATGCAAAAGTATTAGTATAAGTAATATGTGCATTTGTAGAAAAAATGTAATGATTTGTAATTATAAATAGGTGTATATATAATTTTGGTTTGTAATTTTAAATATATATATTGGTTTGAATTGCCAATTGTTTTGCATATATAATTTTGGTGTAAATTGCCAATGGTTTGAATTGCCAATTTCTGAAAAAACTTGCTGGTTGAAAAACAGGTAAAATTCTGGTTGAAAAAACCTGGTAAAAATTGTGGTTTAAAAAAATTTATATAAAATTTTTCGTATACCTTAGACAGCGCTTCTGGAGAAAGCGCTGTCTAAGGTAGGGATTAGACAGCGCTTTTGACAAAAGCGCTGTCTAAGGTAGGGCTTAGAAAGCGCTTTTGACAAAAGCGCTGTCTAAGGTATACCTAGAAAAATTCAAAAAGGTTGACCTTAGACAGCGCTTTCACCAAAACCGCTGTCTAAGGTATACCAAAAAAATGTCAAAAAAGGTGAGGCTTAGAAAGCGTTTTTTCCAAAAGCGATGTCTAAGGTGTACCTTATAATGTCAAAAAGCATTGTCTAAAGGTACCATAGACAGCGCTTTTCATTAAATAGACCCCCCTTTAGACAGCGCTTTTGGTATTACCCAAACCGCTGTCTAAACCTATAGCAGCGCAGGTTTATACAGCGCTGTCTAAGGGCAAAAAAAGCGCTGTCTAAGGTCTTTTTTGTGGTAGTGATGGTATGTAGTAGACATACTTTTAAAACAACTCTCATTTATTCAAACCCTAATATTTATTTTTCATATAACCACAAACACCTCATTTTGAAGACACTAATTGGTCTCTGCTTCGTTCTTTATTTTCACTCATAGTAGGAAAAGTCTTTATTGCAAAACATAGAGAATACATTCTTTTCTATTTTCTATTACTCGTTGTCGTTGGAGTCGGGTTCTAAAGCTATAAGGTAAGTTTTACACAGAGGAGTTTGTTTCTCATTATGATAATAAAGTTTTGATTTTTGGGGTTTTAGTATGTTTATTTTAAGTTTTTGGCATTATAGTTACCATGTTTGTTTATGTTGAAGAATATGACATTTGCATTAAGACTTGTTAAAGTTTTACTATCCAT
The DNA here is from genome assembly GCA_022829125.1 of Lathyrus tuberosus. Lineage (NCBI taxonomy): Eukaryota > Viridiplantae > Streptophyta > Magnoliopsida > Fabales > Fabaceae > Lathyrus > Lathyrus tuberosus. The sequence continues at coordinate 2,729,852 of JALAZF010000477.1, forward strand.
TGTTAAAATTTGTCGGCCTCTTTTGTAATGATTAACAATTTTGTAGATTATATGATAAATTAAATTGTAAAAAAAAAATTGGTCTATAGTGCTTATATCTAGCAAAGTGGTTGATGATAGCGGTGTAGATCAATGTGATATTGATGTTGAGAATGAGTCATGCATTAGACGGAATGAGTTGAATACAAATGATCAAGATGAGGATCTTATAGCGGATGAGTCATATATCAGAAATGACCATAACGAGGGAATTTGAATCCATTCATCCGTCCGCATTGCTAAGACACAAGTAATTCATATTCCAACCAAGAAAAGAAAGATATGTTAGTGAAAGAGGTAAAATTTGTTATATACTTGATTTCTTTATTATATTTGTTATATATTATGTCATATTTGTTATATATTAGTGAAAGAGCATTTTATTTTCATTTTTTACATGGTAATGTTATTTAGACTCCAACAAGATCCAAAACAAAGGATAAGCGGATTCCGGAGCATACCGAGTCCGTTGTTTCAAAAAAACAGGTACATCACAATTATATGATATTTATGCATAGAAAATGTTAAATTGGATATCTTATACTTCGTCTAACAAATTATATGATATATAGCAGTTAATCTTACACTTGTTTAATCTTACAGTGGACATTGGTTGTTGGTCGCAATTAACCACAGCGGAGAGTCAACCCCATTATTACATGGAATTATGTGAAGGTATATTAATTATCACATGTTTTATTATATTAGTGATGCTACTTGATAAAACTTAGGATTTATCCATATTTTCTTTTAATTGAATTACAATCTTTGTGTTTTCAGGACCTATAATGTAGATTTGAAGCAATGCTTTGGTTGAATGCAAAAGTATTAGTATAAGTAATATGTGCATTTGTAGAAAAAATGTAATGATTTGTAATTATAAATAGGTGTATATATAATTTTGGTTTGTAATTTTAAATATATATATTGGTTTGAATTGCCAATTGTTTTGCATATATAATTTTGGTGTAAATTGCCAATGGTTTGAATTGCCAATTTCTGAAAAAACTTGCTGGTTGAAAAACAGGTAAAATTCTGGTTGAAAAAACCTGGTAAAAATTGTGGTTTAAAAAAATTTATATAAAATTTTTCGTATACCTTAGACAGCGCTTCTGGAGAAAGCGCTGTCTAAGGTAGGGATTAGACAGCGCTTTTGACAAAAGCGCTGTCTAAGGTAGGGCTTAGAAAGCGCTTTTGACAAAAGCGCTGTCTAAGGTATACCTAGAAAAATTCAAAAAGGTTGACCTTAGACAGCGCTTTCACCAAAACCGCTGTCTAAGGTATACCAAAAAAATGTCAAAAAAGGTGAGGCTTAGAAAGCGTTTTTTCCAAAAGCGATGTCTAAGGTGTACCTTATAATGTCAAAAAGCATTGTCTAAAGGTACCATAGACAGCGCTTTTCATTAAATAGACCCCCCTTTAGACAGCGCTTTTGGTATTACCCAAACCGCTGTCTAAACCTATAGCAGCGCAGGTTTATACAGCGCTGTCTAAGGGCAAAAAAAGCGCTGTCTAAGGTCTTTTTTGTGGTAGTGATGGTATGTAGTAGACATACTTTTAAAACAACTCTCATTTATTCAAACCCTAATATTTATTTTTCATATAACCACAAACACCTCATTTTGAAGACACTAATTGGTCTCTGCTTCGTTCTTTATTTTCACTCATAGTAGGAAAAGTCTTTATTGCAAAACATAGAGAATACATTCTTTTCTATTTTCTATTACTCGTTGTCGTTGGAGTCGGGTTCTAAAGCTATAAGGTAAGTTTTACACAGAGGAGTTTGTTTCTCATTATGATAATAAAGTTTTGATTTTTGGGGTTTTAGTATGTTTATTTTAAGTTTTTGGCATTATAGTTACCATGTTTGTTTATGTTGAAGAATATGACATTTGCATTAAGACTTGTTAAAGTTTTACTATCCATTGTTAAAATTTGTCGGCCTCTTTTGTAATGATTAACAATTTTGTAGATTATATGATAAATTAAATTGTAAAAAAAAAATTGGTCTATAGTGCTTATATCTAGCAAAGTGGTTGATGATAGCGGTGTAGATCAATGTGATATTGATGTTGAGAATGAGTCATGCATTAGACGGAATGAGTTGAATACAAATGATCAAGATGAGGATCTTATAGCGGATGAGTCATATATCAGAAATGACCATAACGAGGGAATTTGAATCCATTCATCCGTCCGCATTGCTAAGACACAAGTAATTCATATTCCAACCAAGAAAAGAAAGATATGTTAGTGAAAGAGGTAAAATTTGTTATATACTTGATTTCTTTATTATATTTGTTATATATTATGTCATATTTGTTATATATTAGTGAAAGAGCATTTTATTTTCATTTTTTACATGGTAATGTTATTTAGACTCCAACAAGATCCAAAACAAAGGATAAGCGGATTCCGGAGCATACCGAGTCCGTTGTTTCAAAAAAACAGGTACATCACAATTATATGATATTTATGCATAGAAAATGTTAAATTGGATATCTTATACTTCGTCTAACAAATTATATGATATATAGCAGTTAATCTTACACTTGTTTAATCTTACAGTGGACATTGGTTGTTGGTCGCAATTAACCACAGCGGAGAGTCAACCCCATTATTACATGGAATTATGTGAAGGTATATTAATTATCACATGTTTTATTATATTAGTGATGCTACTTGATAAAACTTAGGATTTATCCATATTTTCTTTTAATTGAATTACAATCTTTGTGTTTTCAGGACCTATAATGTAGATTTGAAGCAATGCTTTGGTTGAATGCAAAAGTATTAGTATAAGTAATATGTGCATTTGTAGAAAAAATGTAATGATTTGTAATTATAAATAGGTGTATATATAATTTTGGTTTGTAATTTTAAATATATATATTGGTTTGAATTGCCAATTGTTTTGCATATATAATTTTGGTGTAAATTGCCAATGGTTTGAATTGCCAATTTCTGAAAAAACTTGCTGGTTGAAAAACAGGTAAAATTCTGGTTGAAAAAACCTGGTAAAAATTGTGGTTTAAAAAAATTTATATAAAATTTTTTGTATTCCATAGACAGCGCTTCTGGAGAAAGCGCTGTCTAAGGTAGGGATTAGACAGCGCTTTTGACAAAAGCGCTGTCTAAGGTAGGGCTTAGAAAGCGCTTTTGACAAAAGCGCTGTCTAAGGTATACCTAGAAAAATTCAAAAAGGTTGACCTTAGACAGCGCTTTCACCAAAACCGCTGTCTAAGGTATACTAAAAAAATGTCAAAAAAGGTGAGGCTTAGAAAGCGTTTTTTCCAAAAGCGATGTCTAAGGTGTACCTTATAATGTCAAAAAGCGTTGTCTAAAGGTACCATAGACAGCGCTTTTCATTAAATAGACCCCCCTTTAGACAGCGCTTTTGGTATTACCCAAAGCGCTGTCTAAACCTATAGCAGCGCAGGTTTATACAGCGCTTAAAAGCGCTGTCTAAGGGCAAAAAAAGCGCTGTCTAAGGTCTTTTTTGTGGTAGTGATGGTATGTAGTAGACATACTTTTAAAACAACTCTCATTTATTCAAACCCTAATATTTATTTTTCATATAACCACAAACACCTCATTTTGAAGACACTAATTGGTCTCTGCTTCGTTCTTTATTTTCACTCATAGTAGGAAAAGTCTTTATTGCAAAACATAGAGAATACATTCTTTTCTATTTTCTATTACTCGTTGTCGTTGGAGTCGGGTTCTAAAGCTATAAGGTAAGTTTTACACAGAGGAGTTTGTTTCTCATTATGATAATAAAGTTTTGATTTTTGGGGTTTTAGTATGTTTATTTTAAGTTTTTGGCATTATAGTTACCATGTTTGTTTATGTTGAAGAATATGACATTTGCATTAAGACTTGTTAAAGTTTTACTATCCATTGTTAAAATTTGTCGGCCTCTTTTGTAATGATTAACAATTTTGTAGATTATATGATAAATTAAATTGTAAAAAAAAATTGGTCTATAGTGCTTCTATCTAACAAAGTGGTTGATGATAGCGGTGTAGATCAATGTGATATTGATGTTGAGAATGAGTCATGCATTAGACGGAATGAGTTGAATACAAATGATCAAGATGAGGATCTTATAGCGGATGAGTCATATATCAGAAATGACCATAACGAGGGAATTTGGATCCATTCATCCGTCCGCATTGCTAAGACACAAGTAATTCATATTCCAACCAAGAAAAGAAAGAGATGTTAGTGAAAGAGGTAAAATTTGTTATATACTTGATTTCTTTATTATATTTGTTATATATTATGTCATATTTGTTATATATTAGTGAAAGAGCATTTTATTTTCATTTTTTACATGGTAATGTTATTTAGACTCCAACAAGATCCAAAACAAAGGATAAGCGGATTCCGGAGCATACCGAGTCCGTTGTTTCAAAAAAATAGGTACATCACAATTATATGATATTTATGCATAGAAAATGTTAAATTGGATATCTTATACTTCAGCTAACAAATTATATGATATATAGCTGTTAATCTTACACTTGTTTAATCTTACAGTGGACATTGGTTGTTGGTCGCAATTAACCACAGCGGAGAGTCAACCCCATTATTACATGGAATTATGTGAAGGTATATTAATTATCACATGTTTTATTATATTAGTGATGCTACTTGATAAAACTTAGGATTTATCCATATTTTCTTTTAATTGAATTACAATCTTTGTGTTTTCAGGACCTATAATGTAGATTTGAAGCAATGCTTTGGTTGAATGCAAAAGTATTAGTATAAGTAATATGTGCATTTGTAGAAAAAATGTAATGATTTGTAATTATAAATAGGTGTATATATAATTTTGGTTTGTAATTTTAAATATATATATTGGTTTGAATTGCCAATTGTTTTGCATATATAATTTTGGTGTAAATTGCCAATGGTTTGAATTGCCAATTTCTGAAAAAACTTGCTGGTTGAAAAACAGGTAAAATTCTGGTTGAAAAAACCTGGTAAAAATTGTGGTTTAAAAAAATTTATATAAAATTTTTTGTATTCCATAGACAGCGCTTCTGGAGAAAGCGCTGTCTAAGGTAGGGATTAGACAGCGCTTTTGACAAAAGCGCTGTCTAAGGTAGGGCTTAGAAAGCGCTTTTGACAAAAGCGCTGTCTAAGGTATACCTAGAAAAATTCAAAAAGGTTGACCTTAGACAGCGCTTTCACCAAAACCGCTGTCTAAGGTATACTAAAAAAATGTCAAAAAAGGTGAGGCTTAGAAAGCGTTTTTTCCAAAAGCGATGTCTAAGGTGTACCTTATAATGTCAAAAAGCGTTGTCTAAAGGTACCATAGACAGCGCTTTTCATTAAATAGACCCCCCTTTAGACAGCGCTTTTGGTATTACCCAAAGCGCTGTCTAAACCTATAGCAGCGCAGGTTTATACAGCGCTTAAAAGCGCTGTCTAAGGGCAAAAAAAGCGCTGTCTAAGGTCTTTTTTGTGGTAGTGATGGTATGTAGTAGACATACTTTTAAAACAACTCTCATTTATTCAAACCCTAATATTTATTTTTCATATAACCACAAACACCTCATTTTGAAGACACTAATTGGTCTCTGCTTCGTTCTTTATTTTCACTCATAGTAGGAAAAGTCTTTATTGCAAAACATAGAGAATACATTCTTTTCTATTTTCTATTACTCGTTGTCGTTGGAGTCGGGTTCTAAAGCTATAAGGTAAGTTTTACACAGAGGAGTTTGTTTCTCATTATGATAATAAAGTTTTGATTTTTGGGGTTTTAGTATGTTTATTTTAAGTTTTTGGCATTATAGTTACCATGTTTGTTTATGTTGAAGAATATGACATTTGCATTAAGACTTGTTAAAGTTTTACTATCCATTGTTAAAATTTGTCGGCCTCTTTTGTAATGATTAACAATTTTGTAGATTATATGATAAATTAAATTGTAAAAAAAAATTGGTCTATAGTGCTTCTATCTAACAAAGTGGTTGATGATAGCGGTGTAGATCAATGTGATATTGATGTTGAGAATGAGTCATGCATTAGACGGAATGAGTTGAATACAAATGATCAAGATGAGGATCTTATAGCGGATGAGTCATATATCAGAAATGACCATAACGAGGGAATTTGGATCCATTCATCCGTCCGCATTGCTAAGACACAAGTAATTCATATTCCAACCAAGAAAAGAAAGAGATGTTAGTGAAAGAGGTAAAATTTGTTATATACTTGATTTCTTTATTATATTTGTTATATATTATGTCATATTTGTTATATATTAGTGAAAGAGCATTTTATTTTCATTTTTTACATGGTAATGTTATTTAGACTCCAACAAGATCCAAAACAAAGGATAAGCGGATTCCGGAGCATACCGAGTCCGCTGTTTCAAAAAAATAGGTACATCACAATTATATGATATTTATGCATAGAAAATGTTAAATTGGATATCTTATACTTCAGCTAACAAATTATATGATATATAGCTGTTAATCTTACACTTGTTTAATCTTACAGTGGACATTGGTTGTTGGTCGCAATTAACCACAGCGGAGAGTCAACCCCATTATTACATGGAATTATGTGAAGGTATATTAATTATCACATGTTTTATTATATTAGTGATGCTACTTGATAAAACTTAGGATTTATCCATATTTTCTTTTAATTGAATTACAATCTTTGTGTTTTCAGGACCTATAATGTAGATTTGAAGCAATGCTTTGGTTGAATGCAAAAGTATTAGTATAAGTAATATGTGCATTTGTAGAAAAAATGTAATGATTTGTAATTATAAATAGGTGTATATATAATTTTGGTTTGTAATTTTAAATATATATATTGGTTTGAATTGCCAATTGTTTTGCATATATAATTTTGGTGTAAATTGCCAATGGTTTGAATTGCCAATTTCTGAAAAAACTTGCTGGTTGAAAAACAGGTAAAATTCTGGTTGAAAAAACCTGGTAAAAATTGTGGTTTAAAAAAATTTATATAAAATTTTTCGTATACCTTAGACAGCGCTTCTGGAGAAAGCGCTGTCTAAGGTAGGGATTAGACAGCGCTTTTGACAAAAGCGCTGTCTAAGGTAGGGCTTAGAAAGCGCTTTTGACAAAAGCGCTGTCTAAGGTATACCTAGAAAAATTCAAAAAGGTTGACCTTAGACAGCGCTTTCACCAAAACCGCTGTCTAAGGTATACCAAAAAAATGTCAAAAAAGGTGAGGCTTAGAAAGCGTTTTTTCCAAAAGCGATGTCTAAGGTGTACCTTATAATGTCAAAAAGCGCTGTCTAAAGGTACCATAGACAGCGCTTTTCATTAAATAGACCCCCCTTTAGACAGCGCTTTTGGTATTACCCAAAGCGCTGTCTAAACCTATAGCAGCGCAGGTTTATACAGCGCTTAAAAGCGCTGTCTAAGGGCAAAAAAAAGCGCTGTCTAAGGTCTTTTTTGTGGTAGTGATGGTATGTAGTAGACATACTTTTAAAACAACTATCATTTATTCAAACCCTAATATTTATTTTTCATATAACCACAAACACCTCATTTTGAAGACACTAATTGGTCTCTGCTTCGTTCTTTATTTTCACTCATAGTAGGAAAAGTCTTTATTGCAAAACATAGAGAATACATTCTTTTCTATTTTCTATTACTCGTTGTCGTTGGAGTCGGGTTCTAAAGCTATAAGGTAAGTTTTACACAGAGGAGTTTGTTTCTCATTATGATAATAAAGTTTTGATTTTTGGGGTTTTAGTATGTTTATTTTAAGTTTTTGGCATTATAGTTACCATGTTTGTTTATGTTGAAGAATATGACATTTGCATTAAGACTTGTTAAAGTTTTACTATCCATTGTTAAAATTTGTCGGCCTCTTTTGTAATGATTAACAATTTTGTAGATTATATGATAAATTAAATTGTAAAAAAAAAATTGGTCTATAGTGCTTATATCTAACAAAGTGGTTGATGATAGCGGTGTAGATCAATGTGATATTGATGTTGAGAATGAGTCATGCATTAGACGGAATGAGTTGAATACAAATGATCAAGATGAGGATCTTATAGCGGATGAGTCATATATCAGAAATGACCATAACGAGGGAATTTGGATCCATTCATCCGTCCGCATTGCTAAGACACAAGTAATTCATATTCCATCCAAGAAAAGAAAGAGATGTTAGTGAAAGAGGTAAAATTTGTTATATACTTGATTTCTTTATTATATTTGTTATATATTATGTCATATTTGTTATATATTAGTGAAAGAGCATTTTATTTTCATTTTTTACATGGTAATGTTATTTAGACTCCAAGAAGATCCAAAACAAAGGATAAGCGGATTCCGGAGCATACCGAGTCCGTTGTTTCAAAAAAACAGGTACATCACAATTATATGATATTTATGCATAGAAAATGTTAAATTGGATATCTTATACTTCATCTAACAAATTATATGATATATAGCTGTTAATCTTACACTTGTTTAATCTTACAGTGGACATTGGTTGTTGGTCGCAATTAACCACAGCGGAGAGTCAACCCCATTATTACATGGAATTATGTGAAGGTATATTAATTATCACATGTTTTATTATATTAGTGATGCTACTTGATAAAACTTAGGATTTATCCATATTTTCTTTTAATTGAATTACAATCTTTGTGTTTTCAGGACCTATAATGTAGATTTGAAGCAATGCTTTGGTTGAATGCAAAAGTATTAGTATAAGTAATATGTGCATTTGTAGAAAAAATGTAATGATTTGTAATTATAAATAGGTGTATATATAATTTTGGTTTGTAATTTTAAATATATATATTGGTTTGAATTGCCAATTGTTTTGCATATATAATTTTGGTGTAAATTGCCAATGGTTTGAATTGCCAATTTCTGAAAAAACTTGCTGGTTGCAAAACAGGTAAAATTCTGGTTGAAAAAACCTGGTAAAAATTGTGGTTTAAAAAAATTTATATAAAATTTTTTGTATTCCATAGACAGCGCTTCTGGAGAAAGCGCTGTCTAAGGTAGGGATTAGACAGCGCTTTTGACAAAAGCGCTGTCTAAGGTAGGGCTTAGAAAGCGCTTTTGACAAAAGCGCTGTCTAAGGTATACCTAGAAAAATTCAAAAAGGTTGACCTTAGACAGCGCTTTCACCAAAACCGCTGTCTAAGGTATACCAAAAAAATGTCAAAAAAGGTGAGGCTTAGAAAGCGTTTTTTCCAAAAGCGATGTCTAAGGTGTACCTTATAATGTCAAAAAGCGCTGTCTAAAGGTACCATAGACAGCGCTTTTCATTAAATAGACCCCCCTTTAGACAGCGCTTTTGGTATTACCCAAAGCGCTGTCTAAACCTATAGCAGCGCAGGTTTATACAGCGCTTAAAAGCGCTGTCTAAGGGCAAAAAAAGCGCTGTCTAAGGTCTTTTTTGTGGTAGTGATGGTATGTAGTAGACATACTTTTAAAACAACTCTCATTTATTCAAACCCTAATATTTATTTTTCATATAACCACAAACACCTCATTTTGAAGACACTAATTGGTCTCTGCTTCGTTCTTTATTTTCACTCATAGTAGGAAAAGTCTTTATTGCAAAACATAGAGAATACATTCTTTTCTATTTTCTATTACTCGTTGTCGTTGGAGTCGGGTTCTAAAGCTATAAGGTAAGTTTTACACAGAGGAGTTTGTTTCTCATTATGATAATAAAGTTTTGATTTTTGGGGTTTTAGTATGTTTATTTTAAGTTTTTGGCATTATAGTTACCATGTTTGTTTATGTTGAAGAATATGACATTTGCATTAAGACTTGTTAAAGTTTTACTATCCATTGTTAAAATTTGTCGGCCTCTTTTGTAATGATTAACAATTTTGTAGATTATATGATAAATTAAATTGTAAAAAAAAATTGGTCTATAGTGCTTCTATCTAACAAAGTGGTTGATGATAGTGGTGTAGATCAATGTGATATTGATGTTGAGAATGAGTCATGCATTAGACGGAATGAGTTGAATACAAATGATCAAGATGAGGATCTTATAGCGGATGAGTCATATATCAGAAATGACCATAACGAGGGAATTTGGATCCATTCATCCGTCCGCATTGCTAAGACACAAGTAATTCATATTCCAACCAAGAAAAGAAAGAGATGTTAGTGAAAGAGGTAAAATTTGTTATATACTTGATTTCTTTATTATATTTGTTATATATTATGTCATATTTGTTATATATTAGTGAAAGAGCATTTTATTTTCATTTTTTACATGGTAATGTTATTTAGACTCCAACAAGATCCAAAACAAAGGATAAGCGGATTCCGGAGCATACCGAGTCCGTTGTTTCAAAAAAACAGGTACATCACAATTATATGATATTTATGCATAGAAAATGTAAAATTGGATATCTTATACTTCATCTAACAAATTATATGATATATAGCTGTTAATCTTACACTTGTTTAATCTTACAGTGGACATTGGTTGTTGGTCGCAATTAACCACAGCGGAGAGTCAACCCCATTATTACATGGAATTATGTGAAGGTATATTAATTATCACATGTTTTATTATATTAGTGATGCTACTTGATAAAACTTAGGATTTATCCATATTTTCTTTTAATTGAATTACAATCTTTGTGTTTTCAGGACCTATAATGTAGATTTGAAGCAATGCTTTGGTTGAATGCAAAAGTATTAGTATAAGTAATATGTGCATTTGTAGAAAAAATGTAATGATTTGTAATTATAAATAGGTGTATATATAATTTTGGTTTGTAATTTTAAATATATATATTGGTTTGAATTGCCAATTGTTTTGCATATATAATTTTGGTGTAAATTGCCAATGGTTTGAATTGCCAATTTCTGAAAAAACTTGCTGGTTGAAAAACAGGTAAAATTCTGGTTGAAAAAACCTGGTAAAAATTGTGGTTTAAAAAAATTTATATAAAATTTTTCGTATACCTTAGACAGCGCTTCTGGAGAAAGCGCTGTCTAAGGTAGGGATTAGATAGCGCTTTTGACAAAAGCGCTGTCTAAGGTAGGGCTTAGAAAGCGCTTTTGACAAAAGCGCTGTCTAAGGTATACCTAGAAAAATTCAAAAAGGTTGACCTTAGACAGCGCTTTCACCAAAACCGCTGTCTAAGGTATACCAAAAAAATGTCAAAAAAGGTGAGGCTTAGAAAGCGTTTTTTCCAAAAGCGATGTCTAAGGTGTACCTTATAATGTCAAAAAGCGTTGTCTAAAGGTACCATAGACAGCGCTTTTCATTAAATAGACCCCCCTTTAGACAGCGCTTTTTGTATTACCCAAACCGCTGTCTAAACCTATAGCAGCGCAGGTTTATACAGCGCTTAAAAGCGCTGTCTAAGGGCAAAAAAAGCGCTGTCTAAGGTCTTTTTTGTGGTAGTGATGGTATGTAGTAGACATACTTTTAAAACAACTCTCATTTATTCAAACCCTAATATTTATTTTTCATATAACCACAAACACCTCATTTTGAAGACACTAATTGGTCTCTGCTTCGTTCTTTATTTTCACTCATAGTAGGAAAAGTCTTTATTGCAAAACATAGAGAATACATTCTTTTCTATTTTCTATTACTCGTTGTCGTTGGAGTCGGGTTCTAAAGCTATAAGGTAAGTTTTACACAGAGGAGTTTGTTTCTCATTATGATAATAAAGTTTTGATTTTTGGGGTTTTAGTATGTTTATTTTAAGTTTTTGGCATTATAGTTACCATGTTTGTTTATGTTGAAGAATATGACATTTGCATTAAGACTTGTTAAAGTTTTACTATCCATTGTTAAAATTTGTCGGCCTCTTTTGTAATGATTAACAATTTTGTAGATTATATGATAAATTAAATTGTAAAAAAAAATTGGTCTATAGTGCTTCTATCTAACAAAGTGGTTGATGATAGCGGTGTAGATCAATGTGATATTGATGTTGAGAATGAGTCATGCATTAGACGGAATGAGTTGAATACAAATGATCAAGATGAGGATCTTATAGCGGATGAGTCATATATCAGAAATGACCATAACGAGGGAATTTGGATCCATTCATCCGTCCGCATTGCTAAGACACAAGTAATTCATATTCCAACCAAGAAAAGAAAGAGATGTTAGTGAAAGAGGTAAAATTTGTTATATACTTGATTTCTTTATTATATTTGTTATATATTATGTCATATTTGTTATATATTAGTGAAAGAGCATTTTATTTTCATTTTTTACATGGTAATGTTATTTAGACTCCAACAAGATCCAAAACAAAGGATAAGCGGATTCCGGAGCATACCGAGTCCGCTGTTTCAAAAAAATAGGTACATCACAATTATATGATATTTATGCATAGAAAATGTTAAATTGGATATCTTATACTTCAGCTAACAAATTATATGATATATAGCTGTTAATCTTACACTTGTTTAATCTTACAGTGGACATTGGTTGTTGGTCGCAATTAACCACAGCGGAGAGTCAACCCCATTATTACATGGAATTATGTGAAGGTATATTAATTATCACATGTTTTATTATATTAGTGATGCTACTTGATAAAACTTAGGATTTATCCATATTTTCTTTTAATTGAATTACAATCTTTGTGTTTTCAGGACCTATAATGTAGATTTGAAGCAATGCTTTGGTTGAATGCAAAAGTATTAGTATAAGTAATATGTGCATTTGTAGAAAAAATGTAATGATTTGTAATTATAAATAGGTGTATATATAATTTTGGTTTGTAATTTTAAATATATATATTGGTTTGAATTGCCAATTGTTTTGCATATATAATTTTGGTGTAAATTGCCAATGGTTTGAATTGCCAATTTCTGAAAAAACTTGCTGGTTGAAAAACAGGTAAAATTCTGGTTGAAAAAACCTGGTAAAAATTGTGGTTTAAAAAAATTTATATAAAATTTTTCGTATACCTTAGACAGCGCTTCTGGAGAAAGCGCTGTCTAAGGTAGGGATTAGACAGCGCTTTTGACAAAAGCGCTGTCTAAGGTAGGGCTTAGAAAGCGCTTTTGACAAAAGCGCTGTCTAAGGTATACCTAGAAAAATTCAAAAAGGTTGACCTTAGACAGCGCTTTCACCAAAACCGCTGTCTAAGGTATACCAAAAAAATGTCAAAAAAGGTGAGGCTTAGAAAGCGTTTTTTCCAAAAGCGATGTCTAAGGTGTACCTTATAATGTCAAAAAGCGTTGTCTAAAGGTACCATAGACAGCGCTTTTCATTAAATAGACCCCCCTTTAGACAGCGCTTTTGGTATTACCCAAAGCGCTGTCTAAACCTATAGCAGCGCAGGTTTATACAGCGCTTAAAAGCGCTGTCTAAGGGCAAAAAAAGCGCTGTCTAAGGTCTTTTTTGTGGTAGTGATGGTATGTAGTAGACATACTTTTAAAACAACTATCATTTATTCAAACCCTAATATTTATTTTTCATATAACCACAAACACCTCATTTTGAAGACACTAATTGGTCTCTGCTTCGTTCTTTATTTTCACTCATAGTAGGAAAAGTCTTTATTGCAAAACATAGAGAATACATTCTTTTCTATTTTCTATTACTCGTTGTCGTTGGAGTCGGGTTCTAAAGCTATAAGGTAAGTTTTACACAGAGGAGTTTGTTTCTCATTATGATAATAAAGTTTTGATTTTTGGGGTTTTAGTATGTTTATTTTAAGTTTTTGGCATTATAGTTACCATGTTTGTTTATGTTGAAGAATATGACATTTGCATTAAGACTTGTTAAAGTTTTACTATCCATTGTTAAAATTTGTCGGCCTCTTTTGTAATGATTAACAATTTTGTAGATTATATGATAAATTAAATTGTAAAAAAAAAATTGGTCTATAGTGCTTATATCTAACAAAGTGGTTGATGATAGCGGTGTAGATCAATGTGATATTGATGTTGAGAATGAGTCATGCATTAGACGGAATGAGTTGAATACAAATGATCAAGATGAGGATCTTATAGCGGATGAGTCATATATCAGAAATGACCATAACGAGGGAATTTGGATCCATTCATCCGTCCGCATTGCTAAGACACAAGTAATTCATATTCCATCCAAGAAAAGAAAGAGATGTTAGTGAAAGAGGTAAAATTTGTTATATACTTGATTTCTTTATTATATTTGTTATATATTATGTCATATTTGTTATATATTAGTGAAAGAGCATTTTATTTTCATTTTTTACATGGTAATGTTATTTAGACTCCAACAAGATCCAAAACAAAGGATAAGCGGATTCCGGAGCATACCGAGTCCGTTGTTTCAAAAAAACAGGTACATCACAATTATATGATATTTATGCATAGAAAATGTTAAATTGGATATCTTATACTTCATCTAACAAATTATATGATATATAGCTGTTAATCTTACACTTGTTTAATCTTACAGTGGACATTGGTTGTTGGTCGCAATTAACCACAGCGGAGAGTCAACCCCATTATTACATGGAATTATGTGAAGGTATATTAATTATCACATGTTTTATTATATTAGTGATGCTACTTGATAAAACTTAGGATTTATCCATATTTTCTTTTAATTGAATTACAATCTTTGTGTTTTCAGGACCTATAATGTAGATTTGAAGCAATGCTTTGGTTGAATGCAAAAGTATTAGTATAAGTAATATGTGCATTTGTAGAAAAAATGTAATGATTTGTAATTATAAATAGGTGTATATATAATTTTGGTTTGTAATTTTAAATATATATATTGGTTTGAATTGCCAATTGTTTTGCATATATAATTTTGGTGTAAATTGCCAATGGTTTGAATTGCCAATTTCTGAAAAAACTTGCTGGTTGCAAAACAGGTAAAATTCTGGTTGAAAAAACCTGGTAAAAATTGTGGTTTAAAAAAATTTATATAAAATTTTTTGTATTCCATAGACAGCGCTTCTGGAGAAAGCGCTGTCTAAGGTAGGGATTAGACAGCGCTTTTGACAAAAGCGCTGTCTAAGGTAGGGCTTAGAAAGCGCTTTTGACAAAAGCGCTGTCTAAGGTATACCTAGAAAAATTCAAAAAGGTTGACCTTAGACAGCGCTTTCACCAAAACCGCTGTCTAAGGTATACCAAAAAAATGTCAAAAAAGGTGAGGCTTAGAAAGCGTTTTTTCCAAAAGCGATGTCTAAGGTGTACCTTATAATGTCAAAAAGCGCTGTCTAAAGGTACCATAGACAGCGCTTTTCATTAAATAGACCCCCCTTTAGACAGCGCTTTTGGTATTACCCAAACCGCTGTCTAAACCTATAGCAGCGCAGGTTTATACAGCGCTTAAAAGCGCTGTCTAAGGGCAAAAAAAGCGCTGTCTAAGGTCTTTTTTGTGGTAGTGATGGTATGTAGTAGACATACTTTTAAAACAACTCTCATTTATTCAAACCCTAATATTTATTTTTCATATAACCACAAACACCTCATTTTGAAGACACTAATTGGTCTCTGCTTCGTTCTTTATTTTCACTCATAGTAGGAAAAGTCTTTATTGCAAAACATAGAGAATACATTCTTTTCTATTTTCTATTACTCGTTGTCGTTGGAGTCGGGTTCTAAAGCTATAAGGTAAGTTTTACACAGAGGAGTTTGTTTCTCATTATGATAATAAAGTTTTGATTTTTGGGGTTTTAGTATGTTTATTTTAAGTTTTTGGCATTATAGTTACCATGTTTGTTTATGTTGAAGAATATGACATTTGCATTAAGACTTGTTAAAGTTTTACTATCCATTGTTAAAATTTGTCGGCCTCTTTTGTAATGATTAACAATTTTGTAGATTATATGATAAATTAAATTGTAAAAAAAAATTGGTCTATAGTGCTTCTATCTAACAAAGTGGTTGATGATAGTGGTGTAGATCAATGTGATATTGATGTTGAGAATGAGTCATGCATTAGACGGAATGAGTTGAATACAAATGATCAAGATGAGGATCTTATAGCGGATGAGTCATATATCAGAAATGACCATAACGAGGGAATTTGGATCCATTCATCCGTCCGCATTGCTAAGACACAAGTAATTCATATTCCAACCAAGAAAAGAAAGAGATGTTAGTGAAAGAGGTAAAATTTGTTATATACTTGATTTCTTTATTATATTTGTTATATATTATGTCATATTTGTTATATATTAGTGAAAGAGCATTTTATTTTCATTTTTTACATGGTAATGTTATTTAGACTCCAACAAGATCCAAAACAAAGGATAAGCGGATTCCGGAGCATACCGAGTCCGTTGTTTCAAAAAAACAGGTACATCACAATTATATGATATTTATGCATAGAAAATGTAAAATTGGATATCTTATACTTCATCTAACAAATTATATGATATATAGCTGTTAATCTTACACTTGTTTAATCTTACAGTGGACATTGGTTGTTGGTCGCAATTAACCACAGCGGAGAGTCAACCCCATTATTACATGGAATTATGTGAAGGTATATTAATTATCACATGTTTTATTATATTAGTGATGCTACTTGATAAAACTTAGGATTTATCCATATTTTCTTTTAATTGAATTACAATCTTTGTGTTTTCAGGACCTATAATGTAGATTTGAAGCAATGCTTTGGTTGAATGCAAAAGTATTAGTATAAGTAATATGTGCATTTGTAGAAAAAATGTAATGATTTGTAATTATAAATAGGTGTATATATAATTTTGGTTTGTAATTTTAAATATATATATTGGTTTGAATTGCCAATTGTTTTGCATATATAATTTTGGTGTAAATTGCCAATGGTTTGAATTGCCAATTTCTGAAAAAACTTGCTGGTTGAAAAACAGGTAAAATTCTGGTTGAAAAAACCTGGTAAAAATTGTGGTTTAAAAAAATTTATATAAAATTTTTCGTATACCTTAGACAGCGCTTCTGGAGAAAGCGCTGTCTAAGGTAGGGATTAGATAGCGCTTTTGACAAAAGCGCTGTCTAAGGTAGGGCTTAGAAAGCGCTTTTGACAAAAGCGCTGTCTAAGGTATACCTAGAAAAATTCAAAAAGGTTGACCTTAGACAGCGCTTTCACCAAAACCGCTGTCTAAGGTATACCAAAAAAATGTCAAAAAAGGTGAGGCTTAGAAAGCGTTTTTTCCAAAAGCGATGTCTAAGGTGTACCTTATAATGTCAAAAAGCGTTGTCTAAAGGTACCATAGACAGCGCTTTTCATTAAATAGACCCCCCTTTAGACAGCGCTTTTTGTATTACCCAAACCGCTGTCTAAACCTATAGCAGCGCAGGTTTATACAGCGCTTAAAAGCGCTGTCTAAGGGCAAAAAAAGCGCTGTCTAAGGTCTTTTTTGTGGTAGTGATGGTATGTAGTAGACATACTTTTAAAACAACTCTCATTTATTCAAACCCTAATATTTATTTTTCATATAACCACAAACACCTCATTTTGAAGACACTAATTGGTCTCTGCTTCGTTCTTTATTTTCACTCATAGTAGGAAAAGTCTTTATTGCAAAACATAGAGAATACATTCTTTTCTATTTTCTATTACTCGTTGTCGTTGGAGTCGGGTTCTAAAGCTATAAGGTAAGTTTTACACAGAGGAGTTTGTTTCTCATTATGATAATAAAGTTTTGATTTTTGGGGTTTTAGTATGTTTATTTTAAGTTTTTGGCATTATAGTTACCATGTTTGTTTATGTTGAAGAATATGACATTTGCATTAAGACTTGTTAAAGTTTTACTATCCATTGTTAAAATTTGTCGGCCTCTTTTGTAATGATTAACAATTTTGTAGATTATATGATAAATTAAATTGTAAAAAAAAATTGGTCTATAGTGCTTCTATCTAACAAAGTGGTTGATGATAGCGGTGTAGATCAATGTGATATTGATGTTGAGAATGAGTCATGCATTAGACGGAATGAGTTGAATACAAATGATCAAGTTGAGGATCTTATAGCGGATGAGTCATATATCAGAAATGACCATAACGAGGGAATTTGGATCCATTCATCTGTCCGCATTGCTAAGACACAAGTAATTCATATTCCAACCAAGAAAAGAAAGAGATGTTAGTGAAAGAGGTAAAATTTGTTATATACTTGATTTCTTTATTATATTTGTTATATATTATGTCATATTTGTTATATATTAGTGAAAGAGCATTTTATTTTCATTTTTTACATGGTAATGTTATTTAGACTCCAACAAGATCCAAAACAAAGGATAAGCGGATTCCGGAGCATACCGAGTCCGTTGTTTCAAAAAAACAGGTACATCACAATTATATGATATTTATGCATAGAAAATGTTAAATTGGATATCTTATACTTCATCTAACAAATTATATGATATATAGCTGTTAATCTTACACTTGTTTAATCTTACAGTGGACATTGGTTGTTGGTCGCAATTAACCACAGCGGAGAGTCAACCCCATTATTACATGGAATTATGTGAAGGTATATTAATTATCACATGTTTTATTATATTAGTGATGCTACTTGATAAAACTTAGGATTTATCCATATTTTCTTTTAATTGAATTACAATCTTTGTGTTTTCAGGACCTATAATGTAGATTTGAAGCAATGCTTTGGTTGAATGCAAAAGTATTAGTATAAGTAATATGTGCATTTGTAGAAAAAATGAAATGATTTGTAATTATAAATAGGTGTATATATAATTTTGGTTTGTAATTTTAAATATATATATTGGTTTGAATTGCCAATTATTTTGCATATATAACTTTGGTGTAAATTGCCAATGGTTTGAATTGCCAATTTCTGAAAAAACTTGCTGGTTGAAAAACAGGTAAAATTCTGGTTGAAAAAACCTGGTAAAAATTGTGGTTTAAAAAAATTTATATAAAATTTTTCGAATACCTTAGACAGCGCTTCTGGAGAAAGCGCTGTCTAAGGTAGGGATTAGACAGCGCTTTTGACAAAAGCGCTGTCTAAGGTAGGGCTTAGAAAGCGCTTTTGACAAAAGCGCTGTCTAAGGTATACCTAGAAAAATTCAAAAAGGGTGACCTTAGACAGCGCTTTCACCAAAACCGCTGTCTAAGGTATACCAAAAAAATGTCAAAAAAGGTGAGGCTTAGAAAGCGCTTTTTCCAAAAGCGATGTCCAAGGTGTACCTTATAATGTCAAAAAGCGCTGTCTAAAGGTACCATAGACAGCGCTTTTCATTAAATAGACCCCCCTTTAGACAGCGCTTTTGGTATTACCCAAAGCGTTGTCTAAACCTATAGCAGCGCAGGTTTATACAGCGCTTAAAAGCGCTGTCTAAGGGCAAAAAAAGCGCTGTCTAAGGTCTTTTTTGTGGTAGTGATGGTATGTAGTAGACATACTTTTAAAACAACTCTCATTTATTCAAACCCTAATATTTATTTTTCATATAACCACAAACACCTCATTTTGAAGACACTAATTGGTCTCTGCTTCGTTCTTTATTTTCACTCATAGTAGGAAAAGTCTTTATTGCAAAACATAGAGAATACATTCTTTTCTATTTTCTATTACTCGTTGTCGTTGGAGTCGGGTTCTAAAGCTATAAGGTAAGTTTTACACAGAGGAGTTTGTTTCTCATTATGATAATAAAGTTTTGATTTTTGGGGTTTTAGTATGTTTATTTTAAGTTTTTGGCATTATAGTTACCATGTTTGTTTATGTTGAAGAATATGACATTTGCATTAAGACTTGTTAAAGTTTTACTATCCATTGTTAAAATTTGTCGGCCTCTTTTGTAATGATTAACAATTTTGTAGATTATATGATAAATTATATTGTAAAAAAAATATTGGTCTATAGTGCTTATATCTAACAAAGTGGTTGATGATAGCGGTGTAGATCAATGTGATATTGATGTTGAGAATGAGTCATGCATTAGACGGAATGAGTTGAATACAAATGATCAAGATGAGGATCTTATAGCGGATGAGTCATATATCAGAAATGACCATAACGAGGGAATTTGGATCCATTCATCCGTCCGCATTGCTAAGACACAAGTAATTCATATTCCAACCAAGAAAAGAAAGAGATGTTAGTGAAAGAGGTAAAATTTGTTATATACTTGATTTCTTTATTATATTTGTTATATATTATGTCATATTTGTTATATATTAGTGAAAGAGCATTTTATTTTCATTTTTTACATGGTAATGTTATTTAGACTCCAACAAGATCCAAAACAAAGGATAAGCGGATTCCGGAGCATACCGAGTCCGTTGTTTCAAAAAAACAGGTACATCACAATTATATGATATTTATGCATAGAAAATGTTAAATTGGATATCTTATACTTCATCTAACAAATTATATGATATATAGCTGTTAATCTTACACTTGTTTAATCTTACAGTGGACATTGGTTGTTGGTCGCAATTAACCACAGCGGAGAGTCAACCCCATTATTACATGGAATTATGTGAAGGTATATTAATTATCACATGTTTTATTATATTAGTGATGCTACTTGATAAAACTTAGGATTTATCCATATTTTCTTTTAATTGAATTACAATCTTTGTGTTTTCAGGACCTATAATGTAGATTTGAAGCAATGCTTTGGTTGAATGCAAAAGTATTAGTATAAGTAATATGTGCATTTGTAGAAAAAATGTAATGATTTGTAATTATAAATAGGTGTATATATAATTTTGGTTTGTAATTTTAAATATATATATTGGTTTGAATTGCCAATTGTTTTGCATATATAATTTTGGTGTAAATTGCCATTGGTTTGAATTGCCAATTTCTGAAAAAACTTGCTGGTTGAAAAACAGGTAAAATTCTGGTTGAAAAAACCTGGTAAAAATTGTGGTTTAAAAAAATTTATATAAAATTTTTTGTATTCCATAGACAGCGCTTCTGGAGAAAGCGCTGTCTAAGGTAGGGATTAGACAGCGCTTTTGACAAAAGCGCTGTCTAAGGTAGGGCTTAGAAAGCGCTTTTGACAAAAGCGCTGTCTAAGGTATACCTAGAAAAATTCAAAAAGGTTGACCTTAGACAGCGCTTTCACCAAAACCGCTGTCTAAGGTATACCAAAAAAATGTCAAAAAAGGTGAGGCTTAGAAAGCGTTTTTTCCAAAAGCGATGTCTAAGGTGTACCTTATAATGTCAAAAAGCGCTGTCTAAAGGTACCATAGACAGCGCTTTTCATTAAATAGACCCCCCTTTAGACAGCGCTTTTGGTATTACCCAAAGCGCTGTCTAAACCTATAGCAGCGCAGGTTTATACAGCGCTTAAAAGCGCTGTCTAAGGGCAAAAAAAGCGCTGTCTAAGGTCTTTTTTGTGGTAGTGATGGTATGTAGTAGACATACTTTTAAAACAACTCTCATTTATTCAAACCCTAATATTTATTTTTCATATAACCACAAACACCTCATTTTGAAGACACTAATTGGTCTCTGCTTCGTTCTTTATTTTCACTCATAGTAGGAAAAGTCTTTATTGCAAAACATAGAGAATACATTCTTTTCTATTTTCTATTACTCGTTGTCGTTGGAGTCGGGTTCTAAAGCTATAAGGTAAGTTTTACACAGAGGAGTTTATTTCTCATTATGATAATAAAGTTTTGATTTTTGGGGTTTTAGTATGTTTATTTTAAGTTTTTGGCATTATAGTTACCATGTTTGTTTATGTTGAAGAATATGACATTTGCATTAAGACTTGTTAAAGTTTTACTATCCATTGTTAAAATTTGTCGGCCTCTTTTGTAATGATTAACAATTTTGTAGATTATATGATAAATTAAATTGTAAAAAAAAATTGGTCTATAGTGCTTCTATCTAACAAAGTGGTTGATGATAGCGGTGTAGATCAATGTGATATTGATGTTGAGAATGAGTCATGCATTAGACGGAATGAGTTGAATACAAATGATCAAGATGAGGATCTTATAGCGGATGAGTCATATATCAGAAATGACCATAACGAGGGAATTTGGATCCATTCATCCGTCCGCATTGCTAAGACACAAGTAATTCATATTCCAACCAAGAAAAGAAAGAGATGTTAGTGAAAGAGGTAAAATTTGTTATATACTTGATTTCTTTATTATATTTGTTATATATTATGTCATATTTGTTATATATTAGTGAAAGAGCATTTTATTTTCATTTTTTACATGGTAATGTTATTTAGACTCCAACAAGATCCAAAACAAAGGATAAGCGGATTCCGGAGCATACCGAGTCCGTTGTTTTAAAAAAATAGGTACATCACAATTATATGATATTTATGCATAGAAAATGTTAAATTGGATATCTTATACTTCATCTAACAAATTATATGATATATAGCTGTTAATCTTACACTTGTTTAATCTTACAGTGGACATTGGTTGTTGGTCGCAATTAACCACAGCGGAGAGTCAACCCCATTATTACATGGAATTATGTGAAGGTATATTAATTATCACATGTTTTATTATATTAGTGATGCTACTTGATAAAACTTAGGATTTATCCATATTTTCTTTTAATTGAATTACAATCTTTGTGTTTTCAGGACCTATAATGTAGATTTGAAGCAATGCTTTGGTTGAATGCAAAAGTATTAGTATAAGTAATATGTTCATTTGTAGAAAAAATGTAATGATTTGTAATTATAAATAGGTGTATATATAATTTTGCTTTGTAATTTTAAATATATATATTGGTTTGAATTGCCAATTGTTTTGCATATATAATTTTGGTGTAAATTGCCAATGGTTTGAATTGCCAATTTCTGAAAAAACTTGCTGGTTGAAAAACAGGTAAAATTCTGGTTGAAAAAACCTGGTAAAAATTGTGGTTTAAAAAAATTTATATAAAATTTTTCGTATACCTTAGACAGCGCTTCTGGAGAAAGCGCTGTCTAAGGTAGGGATTAGACAGCGCTTTTAACAAAAGCGCTGTCTAAGGTAGGGCTTAGAAAGCGCTTTTGACAAAAGCGCTGTCTAAGGTATACCTAGAAAAATTCAAAAAGGTTGACCTTAGACAGCGCTTTCACCAAAACCGCTGTCTAAGGTATACCAAAAAAATGTCAAAAAAGGTGAGGCTTAGAAAGCGTTTTTTCCAAAAGCGATGTCTAAGGTGTACCTTATAATGTTAAAAAGCGCTGTCTAAAGGTACCATAGACAGCGCTTTTCATTAAATAGACCCCCCTTTAGACAGCGCTTTTGGTATTACCCAAAGCGCTGTCTAAACCTATAGCAGCGCAGGTTTATACAGCGCTTAAAAGCGCTGTCTAAGGGCAAAAAAAGCGCTGTCTAAGGTCTTTTTTGTGGTAGTGATGGTATGTAGTAGACATACTTTTAAAACAACTCTCATTTATTCAAACCCTAATATTTATTTTTCATATAACCACAAACACCTCATTTTGAAGACACTAATTGGTCTCTGCTTCGTTCTTTATTTTCACTCATAGTAGGAAAAGTCTTTATTGCAAAACATAGAGAATACATTCTTTTCTATTTTCTATTACTCGTTGTCGTTGGAGTCGGGTTCTAAAGCTATAAGGTAAGTTTTACACAGAGGAGTTTGTTTCTCATTATGATAATAAAGTTTTGATTTTTGGGGTTTTAGTATGTTTATTTTAAGTTTTTGGCATTATAGTTACCATGTTTGTTTATGTTGAAGAATATGACATTTGCATTAAGACTTGTTAAAGTTTTACTATCCATTGTTAAAATTTGTCGGCCTCTTTTGTAATGATTAACAATTTTGTAGATTATATGATAAATTAAATTGTAAAAAAAAATTGGTCTATAGTGCTTCTATCTAACAAAGTGGTTGATGATAGCAGTGTAGATCAATGTGATATTGATGTTGAGAATGAGTCATGCATTAGACGGAATGAGTTGAATACAAATGATCAAGATGAGGATCTTATAGCGGATGAGTCATATATCAGAAATGACCATAACGAGGGAATTTGGATCCATTCATCCGTCCGCATTGCTAAGACACAAGTAATTCATATTCCAACCAAGAAAAGAAAGAGATGTTAGTGAAAGAGGTAAAATTTGTTATATACTTGATTTCTTTATTATATTTGTTATATATTATGTCATATTTGTTATATATTAGTGAAAGAGCATTTTATTTTCATTTTTTACATGGTAATGTTATTTAGACTCCAACAAGATCCAAAACAAAGGATAAGCGGATTCCGGAGCATACCGAGTCCGTTGTTTCAAAAAAATAGGTACATCACAATTATATGATATTTATGCATAGAAAATGTTAAATTGGATATCTTATACTTCAGCTAACAAATTATATGATATATAGCTGTTAATCTTACACTTGTTTAATCTTACAGTGGACATTGGTTGTTGGTCGCAATTAACCATCGCTGAGAGTCAACCCCATTATTACATGGAATTATGTGAAGGTATATTAATTATCACATGTTTTATTATAATAGTGATGCTACTTGATAAAACTTAGGATTTATCCATATTTTCTTTTAATTGAATTACAATCTTTGTGTTTTCAGGACCTATAATGTAGATTCGAAGCAATGCTTTGGTTGAATGCAAAAGTATTAGTATAAGTAATATGTGCATTTGTAGAAAAAATGTAATGATTTGTAATTATAAATAGGTGTATATATAATTTTGGTTTGTAATTTTAAATATATATATTGGTTTGAATTGCCAATTGTTTTGCATATATAATTTTGGTGTAAATTGCCAATGGTTTGAATTGCCAATTTCTGAAAAAACTTGCTGGTTGAAAAACAGGTAAAATTCTGGTTGAAATAACCTGGTAAAAATTGTGGTTTAAAAAAATTTATATAAAATTTTTCGTATACCTTAGACAGCGCTTCTGGAGAAAGCGCTGTCTAAGGTAGGGATTAGACAGCGCTTTTGACAAAAGCGCTGTCTAAGGTAGGGCTTAGAAAGCGCTTTTGACAAAAGCGCTGTCTAAGGTATACCTAGAAAAATTCAAAAAGGTTGACCTTAGACAGCGCTTTCACCAAAACCGCTGTCTAAGGTATACCAAAAAAATGTCAAAAAAGGTGAGGCTTAGAAAGCGTTTTTTCCAAAAGCGATGTCTAAGGTGTACCTTATAATGTCAAAAAGCGCTGTCTAAAGGTACCATAGACAGCGCTTTTCATTAAATAGACCCCCCTTTAGACAGCGCTTTTGGTATTACCCAAAGCGCTGTCTAAACCTATAGCAGCGCAGGTTTATACAGCGCTTAAAAGCGCTGTCTAAGGGCAAAAAAAGCGCTGTCTAAGGTCTTTTTTGTGGTAGTGATGGTATGTAGTAGACATACTTTTAAAACAACTCTCATTTATTCAAACCCTAATATTTATTTTTCATATAACCACAAACACCTCATTTTGAAGACACTAATTGGTCTCTGCTTCGTTCTTTATTTTCACTCATAGTAGGAAAAGTCTTTATTGCAAAACATAGAGAATACATTCTTTTCTATTTTCTATTACTCGTTGTCGTTGGAGTCGGGTTCTAAAGCTATAAGGTAAGTTTTACACAGAGGAGTTTGTTTCTCATTATGATAATAAAGTTTTGATTTTTGGGGTTTTAGTATGTTTATTTTAAGTTTTTGGCATTATAGTTACCATGTTTGTTTATGTTGAAGAATATGACATTTGCATTAAGACTTGTTAAAGTTTTACTATCCATTGTTAAAATTTGTCGGCCTCTTTTGTAATGATTAACAATTTTGTAGATTATATGATAAATTAAATTGTAAAAAAAAATTGGTATATAGTGCTTCTATCTAACAAAGTGGTTGATGATAGCGGTGTAGATCAATGTGATATTGATGTTGAGAATGAGTCATGCATTAGACGGAATGAGTTGAATACAAATGATCAAGATGAGGATCTTATAGCGGATGAGTCATATATCAGAAATGACCATAACGAGGGAATTTGGATCCATTCATCCGTCCGCATTGCTAAGACACAAGTAATTCATATTCCAACCAAGAAAAGAAAGAGATGTTAGTGAAAGAGGTAAAATTTGTTATATACTTGATTTCTTTATTATATTTGTTATATATTATGTCATATTTGTTATATATTAGTGAAAGAGCATTTTATTTTCATTTTTTACATGGTAATGTTATTTAGACTCCAACAAGATCCAAAACAAAGGATAAGCGGATTCCGGAGCATACCGAGTCCGTTGTTTCAAAAAAACAGGTACATCACAATTATATGATATTTATGCATAGAAAATGTTAAATTGGATATCTTATACTTCAGCTAACAAATTATATGATATATAGCTGTTAATCTTACACTTGTTTAATCTTACAGTGGACATTGGTTGTTGGTCGCAATTAACCACAGCGGAGAGTCAACCCCATTATTACATGGAATTATGTGAAGGTATATTAATTATCACATGTTTTATTATATTAGTGATGCTACTTGATAAAACTTAGGATTTATCCATATTTTCTTTTAATTGAATTACAATCTTTGTGTTTTCAGGACCTATAATGTAGATTTGAAGCAATGCTTTGGTTGAATGCAAAAGTATTAGTATAAGTAATATGTGCATTTGTAGAAAAAATGTAATGATTTGTAATTATAAATAGGTGTATATATAATTTTGGTTTGTAATTTTAAATATATATATTGGTTTGAATTGCCAATTGTTTTGCATATATAATTTTGGTGTAAATTGCCAATGGTTTGAATTGCCAATTTCTGAAAAAACTTGCTGGTTGAAAAACAGGTAAAATTCTGGTTGAAAAAACCTGGTAAAAATTGTGGTTTAAAAAAATTTATATAAAATTTTTCGTATACCTTAGACAGCGCTTCTGGAGAAAGCGCTGTCTAAGGTAGGGATTAGACAGCGCTTTTGACAAAAGCGCTGTCTAAGGTAGGGCTTAGAAAGCGCTTTTGACAAAAGCGTTGTCTAAGGTATACCTAGAAAAATTCAAAAAGGTTGACCTTAGACAGCGCTTTCACCAAAACCGCTGTCTAAGGTATACCAAAAAAATGTCAAAAAAGGTGAGGCTTAGAAAGCGCTTTTTCCAAAAGCGATGTCTAAGGTGTACCTTATAATGTCAAAAAGCGCTGTCTAAAGGTACCATAGGCAACGCTTTTCATTAAATAGACCCCCCTTTAGACAGCGCTTTTGGTATTACCCAAAGCGCTGTCTAAACCTATAGCAGCGCAGGTTTATACAGCGCTTAAAAGCGCTGTCTAAGGGCAAAAAAAGCGCTGTCTAAGGTCTTTTTTGTGGTAGTGATGGTATGTAGTAGACATACTTTTAAAACAACTCTCATTTATTCAAACCCAAATATTTATTTTTCATATAACCACAAACACCTCATTTTGATGACACTAATTGGTCTCTGCTTCGTTCTTTATTTTCACTCATAGTAGGAAAAGTCATTATTGCAAAACATAGAGAATACATTCTTTTCTATTTTCTATTACTCGTTGTCGTTGGAGTCGGGTTCTAAAGCTATAAGGTAAGTTTTACACAGAGGAGTTTGTTTCTCATTATAATAATAAAGTTTTGATTTTTGGGGTTTTAGTATGTTTATTTTAAGTTTTTGGCATTATAGTTACCATGTTTGTTTATGTTGAAGAATATGACATTTGCATTAAGACTTGTTAAAGTTTTACTATCCATTGTTAAAATTTGTCGGCCTCTTTTGTAATGATTAACAATTTTGTAGATTATATGATAAATTAAATTGTAAAAAAAAATTGGTCTATAGTGCTTCTATCTAACAAAGTGGTTGATGATAGCGGTGTAGATCAATGTGATATTGATGTTGAGAATGAGTCATGCATTAGACGGAATGAGTTGAATACAAATGATCAAGATGAGGATCTTATAGCGGATGAGTCATATATCAGAAATGACCATAACGAGGGAATTTGGATCCATTCATCCGTCCGCATTGCTAAGACACAAGTAATTCATATTCCAACCAAGAAAAGAAAGAGATGTTAGTGAAAGAGGTAAAATTTGTTATATACTTGATTTCTTTATTATATTTGTTATATATTATGTCATATTTGTTATATATTAGTGAAAGAGCAT
Source organism: Lathyrus tuberosus (assembly GCA_022829125.1). Lineage (NCBI taxonomy): Eukaryota > Viridiplantae > Streptophyta > Magnoliopsida > Fabales > Fabaceae > Lathyrus > Lathyrus tuberosus. The sequence continues at coordinate 2,757,901 of JALAZF010000477.1, forward strand.
TTTATTTTCATTTTTTACATGGTAATGTTATTTAGACTCCAACAAGATCCAAAACAAAGGATAAGCGGATTCCGGAGCATACCGAGTCCGTTGTTTCAAAAAAACAGGTACATCACAATTATATGATATTTATGCATAGAAAATGTTAAATTGGATATCTTATACTTCATCTAACAAATTATATGATATATAGCTGTTAATCTTACACTTGTTTAATCTTACAGTGGACATTGGTTGTTGGTCGCAATTAACCACAGCGGAGAGTCAACCCCATTATTACATGGAATTATGTGAAGGTATATTAATTATCACATGTTTTATTATATTAGTGATGCTACTTGATAAAACTTAGGATTTATCCATATTTTCTTTTAATTGAATTACAATCTTTGTGTTTTCAGGACCTATAATGTAGATTTGAAGCAATGCTTTGGTTGAATGCAAAAGTATTAGTATAAGTAATATGTGAATTTGTAGAAAAAATGTAATGATTTGTAATTATAAATAGGTGTATATATAATTTTGGTTTGTAATTTTAAATATATATATTGGTTTGAATTGCCAATTGTTTTGCATATATAATTTTGGTGTAAATTGCCAATGGTTTGAATTGCCAATTTCTGAAAAAACTTGCTGGTTGAAAAACAGGTAAAATTCTGGTTGAAAAAACCTGGTAAAAATTGTGGTTTAAAAAAATTTATATAAAATTTTTCGTATACCTTAGACAGCGCTTCTGGAGAAAGCGCTGTCTAAGGTAGGGATTAGACAGCGCTTTTGACAAAAGCGCTGTCTAAGGTAGGGCTTAGAAAGCGCTTTTGACAAAAGAGCTGTCTAAGGTATACCTAGAAAAATTCAAAAAGGTTGACCTTAGACAGCGCTTTCACCAAAACCGCTGTCTAAGGTATACCAAAAAAATGTCAAAAAAGGTGAGGCTTAGAAAGCGCTTTTTCCAAAAGCGATGTCTAAGGTGTACCTTATAATGTCAAAAAGCGCTGTCTAAAGGTACCATAGACAGCGCTTTTCATTAAATAGACCCCCCTTTAGACAGCGCTTTTGGTATTACCCAAAGCGCTGTCTAAACCTATAGCAGCGCAGGTTTATACAGCGCTTAAAAGCGCTGTCTAAGGGCAAAAAAAGCGCTGTCTAAGGTCTTTTTTGTGGTAGTGATGGTATGTAGTAGACATACTTTTAAAACAACTCTCATTTATTCAAACCCTAATATTTATTTTTCATATAACCACAAACACCTCATTTTGAAGACACTAATTGGTCTCTGCTTCGTTCTTTATTTTCACTCATAGTAGGAAAAGTCTTTATTGCAAAACATAGAGAATACATTCTTTTCTATTTTCTATTACTCGTTGTCGTTGGAGTCGGGTTCTAAAGCTATAAGGTAAGTTTTACACAGAGGAGTTTGTTTCTCATTATGATAATAAAGTTTTGATTTTTGGGGTTTTAGTATGTTTATTTTAAGTTTTTGGCATTATAGTTACCATGTTTGTTTATGTTGAAGAATATGACATTTGCATTAAGACTTGTTAAAGTTTTACTATCCATTGTTAAAATTTGTCGGCCTCTTTTGTAATGATTAACAATTTTGTAGATTATATGATAAATTAAATTGTAAAAAAAAATTGGTCTATAGTGCTTCTATCTAACAAAGTGGTTGATGATAGCGGTGTAGATCAATGTGATATTGATGTTGAGAATGAGTCATGCATTAGACGGAATGAGTTGAATACAAATGATCAAGATGAGGATCTTATAGCGGATGAGTCATATATCAGAAATGACCATAACGAGGGAATTTGGATCCATTCATCCGTCCGCATTGCTAAGACACAAGTAATTCATATTCCAACCAAGAAAAGAAAGAGATGTTAGTGAAAGAGGTAAAATTTGTTATATACTTGATTTCTTTATTATATTTGTTATATATTATGTCATATTTGTTATATATTAGTGAAAGAGCATTTTATTTTCATTTTTTACATGGTAATGTTATTTAGACTCCAACAAGATCCAAAACAAAGGATAAGCGGATTCCGGAGCATACCGAGTCCGTTGTTTCAAAAAAACAGGTACATCACAATTATATGATATTTATGCATAGAAAATGTTAAATTGGATATCTTATACTTCATCTAACAAATTATATGATATATAGCTGTTAATCTTACACTTGTTTAATCTTACAGTGGACATTGGTTGTTGGTCGCAATTAACCACAGCGGAGAGTCAACCCCATTATTACATGGAATTATGTGAAGGTATATTAATTATCACATGTTTTATTATATTAGTGATGCTACTTGATAAAACTTAGGATTTATCCATATTTTCTTTTAATTGAATTACAATCTTTGTGTTTTCAGGACCTATAATGTAGATTTGAAGCAATGCTTTGGTTGAATGCAAAAGTATTAGTATAAGTAATATGTGCATTTGTAGAAAAAATGTAATGATTTGTAATTATAAATAGGTGTATATATAATTTTGGTTTGTAATTTTAAATATATATATTGGTTTGAATTGCCAATTGTTTTGCATATATAATTTTGGTGTAAATTGCCAATGGTTTGAATTGCCAATTTCTGAAAAAACTTGCTGGTTGAAAAACAGGTAAAATTCTGGTTGAAAAAACCTGGTAAAAATTGTGGTTTAAAAAAATTTATATAAAATTTTTCGTATACCTTAGACAGCGCTTCTGGAGAAAGCGCTGTCTAAGGTAGGGATTAGACAGCGCTTTTGACAAAAGCGCTGTCTAAGGTAGGGCTTAGAAAGCGCTTTTGACAAAAGAGCTGTCTAAGGTATACCTAGAAAAATTCAAAAAGGTTGACCTTAGACAGCGCTTTCACCAAAACCGCTGTCTAAGGTATACCAAAAAATGTCAAAAAAGGTGAGGCTTAGAAAGCGCTTTTTCCAAAAGCGATGTCTAAGGTGTACCTTATAATGTCAAAAAGCGCTGTCTAAAGGTACCATAGACAGCGCTTTTCATTAAATAGACCCCCCTTTAGACAGCGCTTTTGGTATTACCCAAAGCGCTGTCTAAACCTATAGCAGCGCAGGTTTATACAGCGCTTAAAAGCGCTGTCTATGGGCAAAAAAAGCGCTGTCTAAGGTCTTTTTTGTGGTAGTGATGGTATGTAGTAGACATACTTTTAAAACAACTCTCATTTATTCAAACCCTAATATTTATTTTTCATATAACCACAAACACCACATTTTGAAGACACTAATTGGTCTCTGCTTCGTTCTTTATTTTCACTCATAGTAGGAAAAGTCTTTATTGCAAAACATAGAGAATACATTCTTTTCTATTTTCTATTACTCGTTGTCGTTGGAGTCGGGTTCTAAAGCTATAAGGTAAGTTTTACACAGAGGAGTTTGTTTCTCATTATGATAATAAAGTTTTGATTTTTGGGGTTTTAGTATGTTTATTTTAAGTTTTTGGCATTATAGTTACCATGTTTGTTTATGTTGAAGAATATGACATTTGCATTAAGACTTGTTAAAGTTTTACTATCCATTGTTAAAATTTGTCGGCCTCTTTTGTAATGATTAACAATTTTGTAGATTATATGATAAATTAAATTGTAAAAAAAAATTGGTCTATAGTGCTTCTATCTAACAAAGTGGTTGATGATAGCGGTGTAGATCAATGTGATATTGATGTTGAGAATGAGTCATGCATTAGACGGAATGAGTTGAATACAAATGATCAAGATGAGGATCTTATAGCGGATGAGTCATATATCAGAAATGACCATAACGAGGGAATTTGGATCCATTCATCCGTCCGCATTGCTAAGACACAAGTAATTCATATTCCAACCAAGAAAAGAAAGAGATGTTAGTGAAAGAGGTAAAATTTGTTATATACTTGATTTCTTTATTATATTTGTTATATATTATGTCATATTTGTTATATATTAGTGAAAGAGAATTTTATTTTCATTTTTTACATGGTAATGTTATTTAGACTCCAATAAGATCCAAAACAAAGGATAAGCGGATTCCGGAGCATACCGAGTCCGTTGTTTCAAAAAAACAGGTACATCACAATTATATGATATTTATGCATAGAAAATGTTAAATTGGATATCTTATACTTCATCTAACAAATTATATGATATATAGCTGTTAATCTTACACTTGTTTAATCTTACAGTGGACATTGGTTGTTGGTCGCAATTAACCACAGCGGAGAGTCAACCCCATTATTACATGGAATTATGTGAAGGTATATTAATTATCACATGTTTTATTATATTAGTGATGCTACTTGATAAAACTTAGGATTTATCCATATTTTCTTTTAATTGAATTACAATCTTTGTGTTTTCAGGACCTATAATGTAGATTTGAAGCAATGCTTTGGTTGAATGCAAAAGTATTAGTATAAGTAATATGTGAATTTGTAGAAAAAATGTAATGATTTGTAATTATAAATAGGTGTATATATAATTTTGGTTTGTAATTTTAAATATATATATTGGTTTGAATTGCCAATTGTTTTGCATATATAATTTTGGTGTAAATTGCCAATGGTTTGAATTGCCAATTTCTGAAAAAACTTGCTGGTTGAAAAACAGGTAAAATTCTGGTTGAAAAAACCTGGTAAAAATTGTGGTTTAAAAAAATTTATATAAAATTTTTCGTATACCTTAGACAGCGCTTCGGGAGAAAGCGCTGTCTAAGGTAGGGATTAGACAGCGCTTTTGACAAAAGCGCTGTCTAAGGTAGGGCTTAGAAAGCGCTTTTGACAAAAGAGCTGTCTAAGGTATACCTAGAAAAATTCAAAAAGGTTGACCTTAGACAGCGCTTTCACCAAAACCGCTGTCTAAGGTATACCAAAAAATGTCAAAAAAGGTGAGGCTTAGAAAGCGCTTTTTCCAAAAGCGATGTCTAAGGTGTACCTTATAATGTCAAAAAGCGCTGTCTAAAGGTACCATAGACAGCGCTTTTCATTAAATAGACCCCCCTTTAGACAGCGCTTTTGGTATTACCCAAAGCGCTGTCTAAACCTATAGCAGCGCAGGTTTATACAGCGCTTAAAAGCGCTGTCTAAGGGCAAAAAAAACCGCTGTCTAAGGTCTTTTTTGTGGTAGTGATGGTATGTAGTAGACATACTTTTAAAACAACTCTCATTTATTCAAACCCTAATATTTATTTTTCATATAACCACAAACACCACATTTTGAAGACACTAATTGGTCTCTGCTTCGTTCTTTATTTTCACTCATAGTAGGAAAAGTCTTTATTGCAAAACATAGAGAATACATTCTTTTCTATTTTCTATTACTCGTTGTCGTTGGAGTCGGGTTCTAAAGCTATAAGGTAAGTTTTACACAGAGGAGTTTGTTTCTCATTATGATAATAAAGTTTTGATTTTTGGGGTTTTAGTATGTTTATTTTAAGTTTTTGGCATTATAGTTACCATGTTTGTTTATGTTGAAGAATATGACATTTGCATTAAGACTTGTTAAAGTTTTACTATCCATTGTTAAAATTTGTCGGCCTCTTTTGTAATGATTAACAATTTTGTAGATTATATGATAAATTAAATTGTAAAAAAAAATTGGTCTATAGTGCGTCTATCTAACAAAGTGGTTGATGATAGCGGTGTAGATCAATGTGATATTGATGTTGAGAATGAGTCATGCATTAGACGGAATGAGTTGAATACAAATGATCAAGATGAGGATCTTATAGCGGATGAGTCATATATCAGAAATGACCATAACGAGAGAATTTGGATCCATTCATCCGTCCGCATTGCTAAGACACAAGTAATTCATATTCCAACCAAGAAAAGAAAGAGATGTTAGTGAAAGAGGTAAAATTTGTTATATACTTGATTTCTTTATTATATTTGTTATATATTATGTCATATTTGTTATATATTAGTGAAAGAGAATTTTATTTTCATTTTTTACATGGTAATGTTATTTAGACTCCAATAAGATCCAAAACAAAGGATAAGCGGATTCCGGAGCATACCGAGTCCGTTGTTTCAAAAAAACAGGTACATCACAATTATATGATATTTATGCATAGAAAATGTTAAATTGGATATCTTATACTTCATCTAACAAATTATATGATATATAGCTGTTAATCTTACACTTGTTTAATCTTACAGTGGACATTGGTTGTTGGTCGCAATTAACCACAGCGGAGAGTCAACCCCATTATTACATGGAATTATGTGAAGGTATATTAATTATCACATGTTTTATTATATTAGTGATGCTACTTGATAAAACTTAGGATTTATCCATATTTTCTTTTAATTGAATTACAATCTTTGTGTTTTCAGGACCTATAATGTAGATTTGAAGCAATGCTTTGGTTGAATGCAAAAGTATTAGTATAAGTAATATGTGAATTTGTAGAAAAAATGTAATGATTTGTAATTATAAATAGGTGTATATATAATTTTGGTTTGTAATTTTAAATATATATATTGGTTTGAATTGCCAATTGTTTTGCATATATAATTTTGGTGTAAATTGCCAATGGTTTGAATTGCCAATTTCTGAAAAAACTTGCTGGTTGAAAAACAGGTAAAATTCTGGTTGAAAAAACCTGGTAAAAATTGTGGTTTAAAAAAATTTATATAAAATTTTTCGTATACCTTAGACAGCGCTTCGGGAGAAAGCGCTGTCTAAGGTAGGGATTAGACAGCGCTTTTGACAAAAGCGCTGTCTAAGGTAGGGCTTAGAAAGCGCTTTTGACAAAAGAGCTGTCTAAGGTATACCTAGAAAAATTCAAAAAGGTTGACCTTAGACAGCGCTTTCACCAAAACCGCTGTCTAAGGTATACCAAAAAATGTCAAAAAAGGTGAGGCTTAGAAAGCGCTTTTTCCAAAAGCGATGTCTAAGGTGTACCTTATAATGTCAAAAAGCGCTGTCTAAAGGTACCATAGACAGCGCTTTTCATTAAATAGACCCCCCTTTAGACAGCGCTTTTGGTATTACCCAAAGCGCTGTCTAAACCTATAGCAGCGCAGGTTTATACAGCGCTTAAAAGCGCTGTCTAAGGGCAAAAAAAACCGCTGTCTAAGGTCTTTTTTGTGGTAGTGATGGTATGTAGTAGACATACTTTTAAAACAACTCTCATTTATTCAAACCCTAATATTTATTTTTCATATAACCACAAACACCACATTTTGAAGACACTAATTGGTCTCTGCTTCGTTCTTTATTTTCACTCATAGTAGGAAAAGTCTTTATTGCAAAACATAGAGAATACATTCTTTTCTATTTTCTATTACTCGTTGTCGTTGGAGTCGGGTTCTAAAGCTATAAGGTAAGTTTTACACAGAGGAGTTTGTTTCTCATTATGATAATAAAGTTTTGATTTTTGGGGTTTTAGTATGTTTATTTTAAGTTTTTGGCATTATAGTTACCATGTTTGTTTATGTTGAAGAATATGACATTTGCATTAAGACTTGTTAAAGTTTTACTATCCATTGTTAAAATTTGTCGGCCTCTTTTGTAATGATTAACAATTTTGTAGATTATATGATAAATTAAATTGTAAAAAAAAATTGGTCTATAGTGCGTCTATCTAACAAAGTGGTTGATGATAGCGGTGTAGATCAATGTGATATTGATGTTGAGAATGAGTCATGCATTAGACGGAATGAGTTGAATACAAATGATCAAGATGAGGATCTTATAGCGGATGAGTCATATATCAGAAATGACCATAACGAGAGAATTTGGATCCATTCATCCGTCCGCATTGCTAAGACACAAGTAATTCATATTCCAACCAAGAAAAGAAAGAGATGTTAGTGAAAGAGGTAAAATTTGTTATATACTTGATTTCTTTATTATATTTGTTATATATTATGTCATATTTGTTATATATTAGTGAAAGAGCATTTTATTTTCATTTTTTACATGGTAATGTTATTTAGACTCCAACAAGATCCAAAACAAAGGATAAGCGGATTCCGGAGCATACCGAGTCCGTTGTTTCAAAAAAATAGGTATATCACAATTATATGATATTTATGCATAGAAAATGTTAAATTGGATATCTTATACTTCATCTAACAAATTATATGATATATAGCTGTTAATCTTACACTTGTTTAATCTTACAGTGGACATTGGTTGTTGGTCGCAATTAACCACAGTGGAGAGTCAACCCCATTATTACATGGAATTATGTGAAGGTATATTAATTATCACATGTTTTATTATATTAGTGATGCTACTTGATAAAACTTAGGATTTATCCATATTTTCTTTTAATTGAATTACAATCTTTGTGTTTTCAGGACCTATAATGTAGATTTGAAGCAATGCTTTGGTTGAATGCAAAAGTATTAGTATAAGTACTATGTGCATTTGTAGAAAAAATGTAATGATTTGTAATTATAAATAGGTGTATATATAATTTTGGTTTGTAATTTTAAATATATATATTGGTTTGAATTGCCAATTGTTTTGCATATATAATTTTGGTGTAAATTGCCAATGGTTTGAATTGCCAATTTCTGAAAAAACTTGCTGGTTGAAAAACAGGTAAAATTCTGGTTGAAAAAACCTGGTAAAAATTGTGGTTTAAAAAAATTTATATAAAATTTTTCGTATACCTTAGACAGCGCTTCTGGAGAAAGCGCTGTCTAAGGTAGGGATTAGACAGCGCTTTTGACAAAAGCGCTGTCTAAGGTAGGGCTTAGAAAGCGCTTTTGACAAAAGCGCTGTCTAAGGTATACCTAGAAAAATTCAAAAAGGGTGACCTTAGACAGCGCTTTCACCAAAACCGCTGTCTAAGGTATACCAAAAAAATGTCAAAAAAGGTGAGGCTTAGAAAGCGCTTTTTCCAAAAGCGATGTCTAAGGTGTACCTTATAATGTCAAAAAGCGCTGTCTAAAGGTACCATAGACAGCGCTTTTCATTAAGTAGACCCCCCTTTAGACAGCGCTTTTGGTATTACCCAAAGCGCTGTCTAAACCTATAGCAGCGCAGGTTTATACAGCGCTTAAAAGCGCTGTCTAAGGGCAAAAAAAAGCGCTGTCTAAGGTCTTTTTTGTGGTAGTGATGGTATGTAGTAGACATACTTTTAAAACAACTCTCATTTATTCAAACCCTAATATATATTTTTCATATAACCACAAACACCTCATTTTGAAGACACTAATTGGTCTCTGCTTCGTTCTTTATTTTCACTCATAGTAGGAAAAATCTTTATTGCAAAACATAGAGAATACATTCTTTTCTATTTTCTATTACTCGTTGTCGTTGGAGTCGGGTTCTAAAGCTATAAGGTAAGTATTACACAGAGGAGTTTGTTTCTCATTATGATAATAAAGTTTTGATTTTTGGGGTTTTAGTAAGTTTATTTTAAGTTTTTGGCATTATAGTTACCATGTTTGTTTATGTTGAAGAATATGACATTTGCATTAAGACTTGTTAAAGTTTTACTATCCATTGTTAAAATTTGTCGGCCTCTTTTGTAATGATTAACAATTTTGTAGATTATATGATAAATTAAATTGTAAAAAAAAAATTGGTCTATAGTGCTTCTATCTAACAAAGTGGTTGATGATAGCGGTGTAGATCAATGTGATATTGATGTTGAGAATGAGTCATGCATTAGACGGAATGAGTTGAATACAAATGATCAAGATGAGGATCTTATAGCGGATGAGTCATATATCTGAAATGACCATAACGAGGGAATTTGGATCCATTCATCCGTCTGCATTGCTAAGACACAAGTAATTCATATTCCAACCAAGAAAAGAAAGAGATGTTAGTGAAAGAGGTAAAATTTGTTATATACTTGATTTCTTTATTATATTTGTTATATATTATGTCATATTTGTTATATATTAGTGAAAGAGCATTTTATTTTCATTTTTTACATGGTAATGTTATTTAGGACTCCAACAAGATCCAAAACAAAGGATAAGCGGATTCCGGAGCATACCGAGTCCGTTGTTTCAAAAAAACAGGTACATCACAATTATATGATATTTATGCATAGAAAATGTTAAATTGGATATCTTATACTTCATCCAACAAATTATATGATATATAGCTGTTAATCTTACACTTGTTTAATCTTACAGTGGACATTGGTTGTTGGTCGCAACTAACCCACAGCGGAGAGTCAACCCCATTATTACATGGAATTATGTGAAGGTATATTAATTATCACATGTTTTATTATATTAGTGATGCTACTTGATAAAACTTAGGATTTATCCATATTTTCTTTTAATTGAATTACAATCTTTGTGTTTTCAGGACCTATATGTAGATTTGAAGCAATGCTTTGGTTGAATGCAAAAGTATTAGTATAAGTAATATGTGCATTTGTAGAAAAAATGTAATGATTTGTAATTTATAAATAGGTGTATATATAATTTTGGTTTGTAATTTTAAATATATATATTGGTTTGAATTGCAATTGTTTTGCATATATAATTTTGGTGTAAATTGCCAATGGTTTGAATTGCCAATTTCTGAAAAAACTTGCTGGTTGAAAAACAGGTAAAATTCTTGTTGAAAAAACCTGGCTAAAAATTGTGGTTTAAAAAAAATTTATATAAAATTTTTCGTATACCTTAGACAGCGCTTCTGGAGAAAGCGCTGTCTAAGGTAGGGATTAGACAGCGCTTTTGACAAAAGCGCTGTCTAAGGTAGGGGCTTAGAAAGCGCTTTTGACAAAAGCGCTGTCTAAGGTATACCTAGAAAAATTCAAAAAAGGGTGACCTTAGACAGCGCTTTCACCAAAACGCTGTCTAAGGTATACCAAAAAAATGTCAAAAAAGGTGAGGCTTAGAAAGCGCTTTTTTCCAAAAGCGATGTCTAAGGTGTACCTTATAATGTCAAAAAGCGCTGTCTAAAGGTACCATAGACAGCGCTTTTCATTAAATAGACCCCCCTTTAGACAGCGCTTTTGGTATTACCCAAAGCGCTGTCTAAACCTATAGCAGCGCAGGTTTATACAGCGCTTAAAAGCGCTGTCTAAGGGCAAAAAAAGCGCTGTCTAAGGTCTTTTTTGTGGTAGTGATGGTATGTAGTAGACATACTTTTAAAACAACTCTCATTTATTCAAACCCTAATATATATTTTTCATATAACCACAAACACCTCATTTTGAAGACACTAATTGGTCTCTGCTTCGTTCTTTATTTTCACTCATAGTAGGAAAAATCTTTATTGCAAAACATAGAGAATACATTCTTTTCTATTTTCTATTACTCGTTTGTCGTTGGAGTCGGGTTCTAAAGCTATAAGGTAAGTTTTACACAGAGGAGTTTGTTTCTCATTATGATAATAAAGTTTTGATTTTTGGGGTTTTAGTATGTTTATTTTAAGTTTTTGGCATTATAGTTACCATGTTTGTTTATGTTGAAGAATATGACATTTGCATTAAGACTTGTTAAAGTTTTACTATCCATTGTTAAAATTTGTCGGCCTCTTTTGTAATGATTAACAATTTTGTAGATTATATGATAAATTAAATTGTAAAAAAAAAATTGGTCTATAGTGCTTCTATCTAACAAAGTGGTTGATGATAGCGGTGTAGATCAATGTGATATTGATGTTGAGAATGAGTCATGCATTAGACGGAATGAGTTGAATACAAATGATCAAGATGAGGATCTATAGCGGATGAGTCATATATCAGAAATGACCATAACGAGGGAATTTGGATCCATTCATCCGTCCGCATTGCTAAGACACAAGTAATTCATATTCCAACCAAGAAAAGAAAGAGGATGTTAGTGAAAGAGGTAAAATTTGTTATATACTTGATTTCTTTATTATATTTGTTATATATTATGTCATATTTGTTATATATTAGTGAAAGAGCATTTTATTTTCATTTTTTACATGGTAATGTTATTTAGACTCCAACAAGATCCAAAACAAAGGATAAGCCGGATTCCGAGCATACCGAGTCCGTTGTTTCAAAAAAACAGGTACATCACAATTATATGATATTTATGCATAGAAAATGTTAAATTGGATATCTTATACTTCATCCAACAAATTATATGATATATAGCTGTTAATCTTACACTTGTTTAATCTTACAGTGGACATTGGTTGTTGGTCGCAACTAACCACAGCGGAGAGTCAACCCCATTATTACATGGAATTATGTGAAGGTATATTAATTATCACATGTTTTATTATATTAGTGATGCTACTTGATAAAACTTAGGATTTATCCATATTTTCTTTTAATTGAATTACAATCTTTGTGTTTTCAGGACCTATAATGTAGATTTGAAGCAATGCTTTGGTTGAATGCAAAAGTATTAGTATAAGTAATATGTGCATTTGTAGAAAAAATGTAATGATTTGTAATTAAAATAGGTGTATATATAATTTTGGTTTGTAATTTTTAAATATATATATTGGTTTGAATTGCCAATTGTTTTGCATATATAATTTTGGTGTAAATTGCCAATGGTTTGAATTGCCAATTTCTGAAAAAACTTGCTGGTTGAAAAACAGGTAAAATTCTGGTTGAAAAAACCTGGTAAAAAATTGTGGTTTAAAAAAAATTTATATAAATTTTTCGTATACCTTAGACAGCGCTTCTGGAGAAAGCGCTGTCTAAGGTAGGGATTAGACAGCGCTTTTGACAAAAGCGCTGTCTAAGGTAGGGCTTAGAAAGCGCTTTTGACAAAAGCGCTGTCTAAGGTATACCTAGAAATATTTCAAAAAGGGTGACCTTAGACAGCGCTTTCACCAAAACCGCTGTCTAAGGTATACCAAAAAAAATGTCAAAAAAAGGTGAGGCTTAGAAAGCGCTTTTTCCAAAAGCGATGTCTAAGGTGTACCTTATAATGTCAAAAAGCGCTGTCTAAAGGTACCATAGACAGCGCTTATCATTAAATAGACCCCCCTTTAGACAGCGCTTTTGGTATTACCCAAAGCGCTGTCTAAACCTATAGCAGCGCAGGTTTATCCAGCGCTTAAAAGCGCTATCTAAGGGCAAAAAAAAGCGCTGTCTAAGGTCTTTTTTGTGGTAGTGATGGTATGTAGTAGACATACTTTTAAAACAACTCTCATTTATACAAACCCTAATATATATTTTTCATATAACCACAAACACCTCATTTTGAAGACACTAATTGGTCTCTGCTTCGTTCTTTATTTTCACTCATAGTAGGAAAAATCTTTATTGCAAAACATAGAGAATACATTCTTTTCTATTTTCTATTACTCGTTGTCGTTGGAGTCGGGTTCTAAAGCTATAAGGTAAGTTTTACACAGAGGAGTTTGTTTCTCATTATGATAATAAAGTTTTGATTTTTGGGGTTTTAGTAAGTTATATTTTAAGTTTTTGGCATTATAGTTACCATGTTTGTTTATGTTGAAGAATATGACATTTGCATAAGACTTGTTAAAGTTTTACTATCCATTGTTAAAATTTGTCGGCCTCTTTTGTAATGATTAACAATTTTGTAGATTATATGATAAATTGAAATTGTAAAAAAAAAATTGGTCTATAGTGCTTCTATCTAACAAAGTGGTTGATGATAGCGGTGTAGATCAATGTGATATTGATGTTGAGAATGAGTCATGGCATTAGACGGAATGAGTTGAATACAAATGATCAAGATGAGGATCTTATAGCGGATGAGTCATATATCTGAAATGACCATAACGAGGGAATTTGGATCCATTCATCCGTCTGCATTGCTAAGACACAAGTAATTCATATTCCAACCAAGAAAAGAAAGAGATGTTAGTGAAAGAGGTAAAATTTGTTATATACTTGATTTCTTTATTATATTTGTTATATATTATGTCATATTTGTTATAAATTAGTGAAAGAGCATTTTATTTTCATTTTTTACATGGTAATGTTATTTAGACTCCAACAAGATCCAAAACAAAGGATAAGCGGATTCCGGAGCATACCGAGTCCGTTGTTTCAAAAAAACAGGTACATCACAATTATATGATATTTATGCATAGAAAATGTTAAATTGGATATCTTATACTTCATCCAACAAATTATATGATATATAGCTGTTAATCTTACACTTGTTTAATCTTACAGTGGACATTGGTTGTTGGTCGCAACTAACCACAGCGGAGAGTCAACCCCATTATTACATGGAATTATGTGAAGGTATATTAATTATCACATGTTTTATTATATTAGTGATGCTACTTGATAAAACCTTAGGATTTATCCATATTTTCTTTTAATTGAATTACAATCTTTGTGTTTTCAGACCTATAATGTAGATTTGAAGCAATGCTTTGGTTGAATGCAAAAGTATTAGTATAAGTAATATGTGCATTTGTAGAAAAAATGTAATGATTTGTAATTATAAATAGGTGTATATATAATTTTGGTTTGTAATTTTAAATATATATATTGGTTTGAATTGCCAATTGTTTTGCATATATAATTTTGGTGTAAATTGCCAGTGGTTTGAATTGCCAATTTCTGAAAAAACTTGCTGGTTGAAAAACAGGTAAAAATTCTGGTTGAAAAAACCTGGTAAAAATTGTGGTTTAAAAAAATTTATATAAAATTTTTCGTATACCTTAGACAGCGCTTCTGGAGAAAGCGCTGTCTAAGGTAGGGATTAGACAGCGCTTTTGACAAAAGCGCTGTCTAAGGTAGGGCTTAGAAAGCGCTTTTGACAAAAGCGCTGTCTAAGGTATACCTAGAAAAATTCAAAAAGGGTGACCTTAGACAGCGCTTTCACCAAAAACCGCTGTCTAAGGTATACCAAAAAAATGTCAAAAAAGGTGAGGCTTAGAAAGCGCTTTTTCCAAAAAGCGATGTCTAAGGTGTACCTTATAATGTCAGAAAGCGCTGTCTAAAGGTACCATAGACAGCGCTTTTCATTAAATAGACCCCCCTTTAGACAGCGCTTTGGTATTACCCAAAGCGCTGTCTAAACCTATAGCAGCGCAGGTTTATACAGCGCTTAAAAGCGCTGTCTAAGGGCAAAAAAAGCGCTGTCTAAGGTCTTTTTTGTGGTAGTGATGGTATGTAGTAGACATACTTTTAAACAACTCTCATTTATTCAAACCCTAATATATATTTTTCATATAACCACAAACACCTCATTTTGAAGACACTAATTGGTCTCTGCTTCGTTCTTTATTTTCACTCATAGTAGGAAAAATCTTTATTGCAAAACATAGAGAATACATTCTTTTCTATTTTCTATTACTCGTTGTCGTTGGAGTCGGGTTCTAAAGCTATAAGGTAAGTTTTACACAGAGGAGTTTGTTTCTCATTATGATAATAAAGTTTTGATTTTGGGGTTTTAGTATGTTTATTTTAAGTTTTTGGCATTATAGTTACCATGTTTGTTTATGTTGAAGAATATGACATTTGCATTAAGACTTGTTAAAGTTTTACTATCCATTGTTAAAATTTGTCGGCCTCTTTTGTAATGATTAACAATTTTGTAGATTATATGATAAATTAAATTGTAAAAAAAAATTGGTCTATAGTGCTTCTATCTAACAAAGTGGTTGATGATAGCGGTGTAGATCAATGTGATATTGATGTTGAGAATGAGTCATGCATTAGACGGAATGAGTTGAATACAAATGATCAAGATGAGGATCTTATAGCGGATGAGTCATATATCAGAAATGACCATAACGAGGGAATTTGGATCCATTCATCCGTCCGCATTGCTAAGACACAAGTAATTCATATTCCAACCAAGAAAAGAAAGAGATGTTAGTGAAAGAGGTAAAATTTGTTATATACTTGATTTCTTTATTATATTTGTTATATATTATGTCATATTTGTTATATATTAGTGAAAGAGCATTTTATTTTCATTTTTTACATGGTAATGTTATTTAGACTCCAACAAGATCCAAAACAAAGGATAAGCGGATTCCGGAGCATACCGAGTCCGTTGTTTCAAAAAAACAGGTACATCACAATTATATGATATTTATGCATAGAAAATGTTAAATTGGATATCTTATACTTCATCCAACAAATTATATGATATATAGCTGTTAATCTTACACTTGTTTAATCTTACAGTGGACATTGGTTGTTGGTCGCAACTAACCACCAGCGGAGAGTCAACCCCATTATTACATGGAATTATGTGAAGGTATATTAATTATCACATGTTTTATTATATTAGTGATGCTACTTGATAAAACTTAGGATTTATCCATATATTCTTTTAATTGAATTACAATCTTTGTGTTTTCAGGACCTATAATGTAGATTTGAAGCAATGCTTTGGTTGAATGCAAAAGTATTAGTATAAGTAATATGTGCATTTGTAGAAAAAATGTAATGATTTGTAATTATAAATAGGTGTATATATAATTTTGGTTTGTAATTTTAAATATATATATTGGTTTGAATTGCCAATTGTTTTGCATATATAATTTTGGTGTAAATTGCCAATGGTTTGAATTGCCAATTTCTGAAAAAACTTGCTGGTTGAAAAACAGGTAAAATTCTGGTTGAAAAAACCTGGTAAAAATTGTGGTTTAAAAAAATTTATATAAAATTTTTCGTATACCTTAGACAGCGCTTCTGGAGAAAGCGCTGTCTAAGGTAGGGATTAGACAGCGCTTTTGACAAAAGCGCTGTCTAAGGTAGGGCTTAGAAAGCGCTTTTGACAAAAGCGCTGTCTAAGGTATACCTAGAAAAATTCAAAAAGGGTGACCTTAGACAGCGCTTTCACCAAAACCGCTGTCTAAGGTATACCAAAAAAATGTAAAAAAGGTGAGGCTTAGAAAGCGCTTTTTCCAAAAGCGATGTCTAAGGTGTACCTTATAATGTCAAAAAGCGCTGTCTAAAGGTACCATAGACAGCGCTTTTCATTAAATAGACCCCCCTTTAGACAGCGCTTTTGGTATTACCCAAAGCGCTTGTCTAAACCTATAGCAGCGCAGGTTTATACAGCGCTTAAAAGCGCTATCTAAGGGCAAAAAAAGCGCTGTCTAAGGTCTTTTTTGTGGTAGTGATGGTATGTAGTAGACATACTTTTAAAACAACTCTCATTTATTCAAACCCTAATATATATTTTTCATATAACCACAAACACCTCATTTTGAAGACACTAATTGGTCTCTGCTTCGTTCTTTATTTCACTCATAGTAGGAAAAATCTTTATTGCAAAACATAGAGAATACATTCTTTTCTATTTTCTATTACTCGTTGTCGTTGGAGTCGGGTTCTAAAGCTATAAGGTAAGTTTTACACAGAGGAGTTTGTTTCTCATTATGATAATAAAGTTTTGATTTTTGGGGTTTTAGTAAGTTTATTTTAAGTTTTTGGCATTATAGTTACCATGTTTGTTTATGTTGAAGAATATGACATTTGCATTAAGACTTGTTAAAGTTTTACTATCCATTGTTAAAATTTGTCGGCCTCTTTTGTAATGATTAACAATTTTGTAGATTATATGATAAATTAAATTGTAAAAAAAAAATTGGTCTATAGTGCTTCTATCTAACAAAGTGGTTGATGATAGCGGTGTAGATCAATGTGATATTGATGTTGAGAATGAGTCATGCATTAGACGGAATGAGTTGAATACAAATGATCAAGATGAGGATCTTATAGCGGATGAGTCATATATCTGAAATGACCATAACGAGGGAATTTGGATCCATTCATCCGTCTGCATTGCTAAGACACAAGTAATTCATATTCCAACCAAGAAAAGAAAGAGATGTTAGTGAAAGAGGTAAAATTTGTTATATACTTGATTTCTTTATTATATTTGTTATATATTATGTCATATTTGTTATATATTAGTGAAAGAGCATTTATTTTCATTTTTTACATGGTAATGTTATTTAGACTCCAACAAGATCCAAAACAAAGGATAAGCGGATTCCGGAGCATACCGAGTCCGTTGTTTCAAAAAAACAGGTACATCACAATTATATGATATTTATGCATAGAAAATGTTAAATTGGATATCTTATACTTCATCCAACAAATTATATGATATATAGCTGTTAATCTTACACTTGTTTAATCTTACAGTGGACATTGGTTGTTGGTCGCAACTAACCACAGCGGAGAGTCAACCCCATTATTACATGGAATTATGTGAAGGTATATTAATTATCACATGTTTTATTATATTAGTGATGCTACTTGATAAAACTTAGGATTTATCCATATTTTCTTTTAATTGAATTACAATCTTTGTGTTTTCAGGACCTATAATGTAGATTTGAAGCAATGCTTTGGTTGAATGCAAAAGTATTAGTATAAGTAATATGTGCATTTGTAGAAAAAATGTAATGATTTGTAATTATAAATAGGTGTATATATAATTTTGGTTTGTAATTTTAAATATATATATTGGTTTGAATTGCCAATTGTTTTGCATATATAATTTTGGTGTAAATTGCCAGTGGTTTGAATTGCCAATTTCTGAAAAAACTTGCTGGTTGAAAAACAGGTAAAATTCTGGTTGAAAAAACCTGGTAAAAATTGTGGTTTAAAAAAATTTATATAAAATTTTTCGTATACCTTAGACAGCGCTTCTGGAGAAAGCGCTGTCTAAGGTAGGGATTAGACAGCGCTTTTGACAAAAGCGCTGTCTAAGGTAGGGCTTAGAAAGCGCTTTTGACAAAAGCGCTGTCTAAGGTATACCTAGAAAAATTCAAAAAGGGTGACCTTAGACAGCGCTTTCACCAAAACCGCTGTCTAAGGTATACCAAAAAAATGTCAAAAAAGGTGAGGCTTAGAAAGCGCTTTTTCCAAAAGCGATGTCTAAGGTGTACCTTATAATGTCAGAAAGCGCTGTCTAAAGGTACCATAGACAGCGCTTTTCATTAAATAGACCCCCCTTTAGACAGCGCTTTTGGTATTACCCAAAGCGCTGTCTAAACCTATAGCAGCGCAGGTTTATATACAGCGCTTAAAAGCGCTGTCTAAGGGCAAAAAAAGCGCTGTCTAAGGTCTTTTTTGTGGTAGTGATGGTATGTAGTAGACATACTTTTAAAACAACTCTCATTTATTCAAACCCTAATATATATTTTTCATATAACCACAAACACCTCATTTTGAAGACACTAATTGGTCTCTGCTTCGTTCTTTATTTTCACTCATAGTAGGAAAAATCTTTATTGCAAAACATAGAGAATACATTCTTTTCTATTTTCTATTACTCGTTGTCGTTGGAGTCGGGTTCTAAAGCTATAAGGTAAGTTTTACACAGAGGAGTTTGTTTCTCATTATGATAATAAAGTTTTGATTTTTGGGGTTTTAGTATGTTTATTTTAAGTTTTTGGCATTATAGTTACCATGTTTGTTTATGTTGAAGAATATGACATTTGCATTAAGACTTGTTAAAGTTTTACTATCCATTGTTAAAATTTGTCGGCCTCTTTTGTAATGATTAACAATTTTGTAGATTATATGATAAATTAAATTGTAAAAAAAATTGGTCTATAGTGCTTCTATCTAACAAAGTGGTTGATGATAGCGGTGTAGATCAATGTGATATTGATGTTGAGAATGAGTCATGCATTAGACGGAATGAGTTGAATACAAATGATCAAGATGAGGATCTTATAGCGGATGAGTCATATATCAGAAATGACCATAACGAGGGAATTTGGATCCATTCATCCGTCCGCATTGCTAAGACACAAGTAATTCATATTCCAACCAAGAAAAGAAAGAGATGTTAGTGAAAGAGGTAAAATTTGTTATATACTTGATTTCTTTATTATATTTGTTATATATTATGTCATATTTGTTATATATTAGTGAAAGAGCATTTTAATTTTCATTTTTTACATGGTAATGTTATTTAGACTCCAACAAGATCCAAAACAAAGGATAAGCGGATTCCGGAGCATACCGAGTCCGTTGTTTCAAAAAAAACAGGTACATCACAATTATATGATATTTATGCATAGAAAATGTTAAATTGGATATCTTATACTTCATCCAACAAATTATATGATATATAGCTGTTAATCTTACACTTGTTTAATCTTACAGTGGACATTGGTTGTTGGTCGCAACTAACCACAGCGGAGAGTCAACCCCATTATTACATGGAATTATGTGAAGGTATATTAATTATCACATGTTTTATTATATTAGTGATGCTACTTGATAAAACTTAGGATTTATCCATATTTTCTTTTAATTGAATTACAATCTTTGTGTTTTCAGGACCTATAATGTAGATTTGAAGCAATGCTTTGGTTGAATGCAAAAGTATTAGTATAAGTAATATGTGCATTTGTAGAAAAAATGTAATGATTTGTAATTATAAATAGGTGTATATATAATTTTGGTTTGTAATTTTAAATATATATATTGGTTTGAATTGCCAATTGTTTTGCATATATAATTTTGGTGTAAATTGCCAATGGTTTGAATTGCCAATTTCTGAAAAAACTTGCTTGTTGAAAAACAGGTAAAATTCTGGTTGAAAAAACCTGGTAAAAATTGTGGTTTAAAAAAATTTATATAAAATTTTTCGTATACCTTAGACAGCGCTTCTGGAGAAAGCGCTGTCTAAGGTAGGGATTAGACAGCGCTTTTGACAAAAGCGCTGTCTAAGGTAGGGCTTAGAAAGCGCTTTTGACAAAAGCGCTGTCTAAGGTATACCTAGAAAAAATTCAAAAAGGGTGACCTTAGACAGCGCTTTCACCAAAACCGCTGTCTAAGGTATACCAAAAAAAATGTCAAAAAAGGTGAGGCTTAGAAAGCGCTTTTTCCAAAAGCGATGTCTAAGGTGTACCTTATAATGTCAAAAAGCGCTGTCTAAAGGTACCATAGACAGCGCTTTTCATTAAATAGACCCCCCTTTAGACAGCGTTTTTGGTATTACCCAAAGCGCTGTCTAAACCTATAGCAGCGCAGGTTTATACAGCGCTTAAAAGCGCTATCTAAGGGCAAAAAAAGCGCTGTCTAAGGTCTTTTTTGTGGTAGTGATGGTATGTAGTAGACATACTTTTAAAACAACTCTCATTTATTCAAACCCTAATATATATTTTTCATATAACCACAAACACCTCATTTTGAAGACACTAATTGGTCTCTGCTTCGTTCTTTATTTTCACTCATAGTAGGAAAAATCTTTATTGCAAAACATAGAGAATACATTCTTTTCTATTTTCTATTACTCGTTGTCGTTGGAGTCGGGTTCTAAAGCTATAAGGTAAGTTTTACACAGAGGAGTTTGTTTCTCATTATGATAATAAAGTTTTGATTTTTGGGGTTTTAGTAAGTTTATTTTAAGTTTTTGGCATTATAGTTACCATGTTTGTTTATGTTGAAGAATATGACATTTGCATTAAGACTTGTTAAAGTTTTACTATCCATTGTTAAAATTTGTCGGCCTCTTTTGTAATGATTAACAATTTTGTAGATTATATGATAAATTAAATTGTAAAAAAAAAATTGGTCTATAGTGCTTCTATCTAACAAAGTGGTTGATGATAGCGGTGTAGATCAATGTGATATTGATGTTGAGAATGAGTCATGCATTAGACGGAATGAGTTGAATACAAATGATCAAGATGAGGATCTTATAGCGGATGAGTCATATATCTGAAATGACCATAACGAGGGAATTTGGATCCATTCATCCGTCTGCATTGCTAAGACACAAGTAATTCATATTCCAACCAAGAAAAGAAAGAGATGTTAGTGAAAGAGGTAAAATTTGTTATATACTTGATTTCTTTATTATATTTGTTATATATTATGTCATATTTGTTATATATTAGTGAAAGAGCATTTTATTTTCATTTTTTACATGGTAATGTTATTTAGACTCCAACAAGATCCAAAACAAAGGATAAGCGGATTCCGGAGCATACCGAGTCCGTTGTTTCAAAAAAACAGGTACAATCACAATTATATGATATTTATGCATAGAAAATGTTAAATTGGATATCTTATACTTCATCCAACAAATTATATGATATATAGCTGTTAATCTTACACTTGTTTAATCTTACAGTGGACATTGGTTGTTGGTCGCAACTAACCACAGCGGAGAGTCAACCCCATTATTACATGGAATTATGTGAAGGTATATTAATTATCACATGTTTTATTATATTAGTGATGCTACTTGATAAAACTTAGGATTTATCCATATTTTCTTTTAATTGAATTACAATCTTTGTGTTTTCAGGACCTATAATGTAGATTTGAAGCAATGCTTTGGTTGAATGCAAAAGTATTAGTATAAGTAATATGTGCATTTGTAGAAAAAATGTAATGATTTGTAATTATAAATAGGTGTATATATAATTTTGGTTTGTAATTTTAAATATATATATTGGTTTGAATTGCCAATTGTTTTGCATATATAATTTTGGTGTAAATTGCCAGTGGTTTGAATTGCCAATTTCTGAAAAAACTTGCTGGTTGAAAAACAGGTAAAATTCTGGTTGAAAAAAACCTGGTAAAAATTGTGGTTTAAAAAAATTTATATAAAATTTTTCGTATACCTTAGACAAGCGCTTCTGGAGAAAGCGCTGTCTAAGGTAGGGATTAGACAGCGCTTTTGACAAAAGCGCTGTCTAAGGTAGGGCTTAGAAAGCGCTTTTGACAAAAGCGCTGTCTAAGGTATACCTAGAAAAATTCCAAAAAGGGTGACCTTAGACAGCGCTTTCACCAAAACCGCTGTCTAAGGTATACCAAAAAAATGTCAAAAAAGGTGAGGCTTAGAAAGCGCTTTTTCCAAAAGCGATGTCTAAGGTGTACCTTATAATGTCAAAAAGCGCTGTCTAAAGGTACCATAGACAGCGCTTTTCATTAAATAGACCCCCCCTTTAGACAGCGCTTTTGGTATTACCCAAAGCGCTGTCTAAACCTATAGCAGCGCAGGTTTATACAGCGCTTAAAAAGCGCTGTCTAAGGGCAAAAAAAGCGCTGTCTAAGGTCTTTTTTGTGGTAGTGATGGTATGTAGTAGACATACTTTTAAAACAACTCTCATTTATTCAAACCCTAATATATATTTTTCATATAACCACAAACACCTCATTTTGAAGACACTAATTGGTCTCTGCTTCGTTCTTTATTTTCACTCATAGTAGGAAAAATCTTTATTGCAAAACATAGAGAATACATTCTTTTCTATTTTCTATTACTCGTTGTCGTTGGAGTCGGGTTCTAAAGCTATAAGGTAAGTTTTACACAGAGGAGTTTGTTTCTCATTATGATAATAAAGTTTTGATTTTTGGGGTTTTAGTAAGTTTATTTTAAGTTTTTGGCATTATAGTTACCATGTTTGTTTATGTTGAAGAATATGACATTTGCATTAAGACTTGTTAAAGTTTTACTATCCATTGTTAAAATTTGTCGGCCTCTTTTGTAATGATTAACAATTTTGTAGATTATATGATAAATTAAATTGTAAAAAAAAAATTGGTCTATAGTGCTTCTATCTAACAAAGTGGTTGATGATAGCGGTGTAGATCAATGTGATATTGATGTTGAGAATGAGTCATGCATTAGACGGAATGAGTTGAATACAAATGATCAAGATGAGGATCTTATAGCGGATGAGTCATATATCTGAAATGACCATAACGAGGGAATTTGGATCCATTCATCCGTCTGCATTGCTAAGACACAAGTAATTCATATTCCAACCAAGAAAAGAAAGAGATGTTAGTGAAAGAGGTAAAATTTGTTATATACTTGATTTCTTTATTATATTTGTTATATATTATGTCATATTTGTTATATATTAGTGAAAGAGCATTTTATTTTCATTTTTTACATGGTAATGTTATTTAGACTCCAACAAGATCCAAAACAAAGGATAAGCGGATTCCGGAGCATACCGAGTCCGTTGTTTCAAAAAAACTGGTACATCACAATTATATGATATTTATGCATAGAAAATGTTAAATTGGATATCTTATACTTCATCTAACAAATTATATGATATATAGCTGTTAATCTTACACTTGTTTAATCTTACAGTGGACATTGGTTGTTGGTCGCAACTAACCACAGCGGAGAGTCAACCACATTATTACATGGAATTATGTGAAGGTATATTAATTATCACATGTTTTATTATATTAGTGATGCTACTTGATAAAACTTAGGATTTATCCATATTTTCTTTTAATTGAATTACAATCTTTGTGTTTTCAGGACCTATAATGTAGATTTGAAGCAATGCTTTGGTTGAATGCAAAAGTATTAGTATAAGTAATATGTGCATTTGTAGAAAAAATGTAATGATTTGTAATTATAAATAGGTGTATATATAATTTTGGTTTGTAATTTTAAATATATATATTGGTTTGAATTGCCAATTGTTTTGCATATATAATTTTGGTGTAAATTGCCAATGGTTTGAATTGCCAATTTCTGAAAAAACTTGCTGGTTGAAAAACAGGTAAAATTCTGGTTGAAAAAACCTGGTAAAAATTTTGGTTTAAAAAAATTTATATAAAATTTTTCGTATACCTTAGACAGCGCTTCTGGAGAAAGCGCTGTCTAAGGTAGGGATTAGACAGCGCTTTTGACAAAAGCGCTGTCTAAGGTAGGCTTAGAAATCGCTTTTGACAAAAGCGCTGTCTAAGGTATACCTAGAAAAATTCAAAAAGGGTGACCTTAGACAGCGCTTTCACCAAAACCGCTGTCTAAGGTATACCAAAAAAATGTCAAAAAAGGTGAGGCTTAGAAAGCGCTTTTTCCAAAAGCGATGTCTAAGGTGTACCTTATAATGTCAAAAAGCGCTGTCTAAAGGTACCATAGACAGCGCTTTTCATTAAATAGACCCCCCTTTAGACAGCGCTTTTGGTATTACCCAAAGCGCTGTCTAAACCTATAGCAGCGCAGGTTTATACAGCGCTTAAAAGCGCTGTCTAAGGGCAAAAAAAGCGCTGTCTAAGGTCTTTTTTGTGGTAGTGATGGTATGTAGTAGACATACTTTTAAAACAACTCTCATTTATTCAAACCCTAATATTTATTTTTCATATAACCACAAACACCTCATTTTGAAGACACTAATTGGTCTCTGCTTCGTTCTTTATTTTCACTCATAGTAGGAAAAGTCTTTATTGCAAAACATAGAGAATACATTCTTTTCTATTTTCTATTACTCGTTGTCGTTGGAGTCGGGTTCTAAAGCTATAAGGTATGTTTTACACAGAGGAGTTTGTTTCTCATTATGATAATAAAGTTTTGATTTTTGGGGTTTTAGTATGTTTATTTTAAGTTTTTGGCATTATAGTTACCATGTTTGTTTATGTTGAAGAATATGACATTTGCATTAAGACTTGTTAAAGTTTTACTATCCATTGTTAAAATTTGTCGGCCTCTTTTGTAATGATTAACAATTTTTGTAGATTATATGATAAATTAAATTGTAAAAAAAAATTGGTCTATAGTGCTTCTATCTAACAAAGTGGTTGATGATAGCGGTGTAGATCAATGTGATATTGATGTTGAGAATGAGTCATGCATTAGACGGAATGAGTTGAATACAAATGATCAAGATGAGGATCTTATAGCGGATGAGTCATATATCAGAAATGACCATAACGAGGGAATTTGGATCCATTCATCCGTCTGCATTGCTAAGACACAAGTAATTCATATTCCAACCAAGAAAAGAAAGAGATGTTAGTGAAAGAGGTAAATTTGTTATATACTTGATTTCTTTATTATATTTGTTATATATTATATCATATTTGTTATATAATAGTGAAAGAGCATTTTATTTTCATTTTTTACATGGTAATGTTATTTAGACTCCAACAAGATCCAAAACAAAGGATAAGCGGATTCCGGAGCATACCGAGTCCGTTGTTTCAAAAAAACAGGTACATCACAATTATATGATATTTATGCATAGAAAATGTTAAATTGGATATCTTATACTTCATCTAACAAATTATATGATATATAGCTGTTAATCTTACACTTGTTTAATCTTACAGTGGACATTGGTTGTTGGTCGCAATTAACCACAGCGGAGAGTCAACCCCATTATTACATGGAATTATGTGAAGGTATATTAATTATCACATGTTTTATTATATTAGTGATGCTACTTGATAAAACTTAGGATTTATCCATATTTTCTTTTAATTGAATTACAATCTTTGTGTTTTCAGGGACCTATAATGTAGATTTGAAGCAATGCTTTGGTTGAATGCAAAAGTATTAGTATAAGTAATATGTGCATTTGTAGAAAAAATGTAATGATTTGTAATTATAAATAGGTGTATATATAATTTTGGTTTGTAATTTTAAATATATATATTGGTTTGAATTGCCAATTGTTTTGCATATATAATTTTGGTGTAAATTGCCAATGGTTTGAATTGCCAATTTCTGAAAAAACTTGCTGGTTGAAAAACAGGTAAAATTCTGGTTGAAAAAACCTGGTAAAAATTGTGGTTTAAAAAATTTATATAAAATTTTTCGTATACCTTAGACAGCGCTTCTGGAGAAAGCGCTGTCTAAGGTAGGGATTAGACAGCGCTTTTGACAAAAGCGCTGTCTAAGGTAGGGCTTAGAAATCGCTTTTGACAAAAGCGCTTGTCTAAGGTATACCTAGAAAAATTCAAAAAGGGTGACCTTAGACAGCGCTTTCACCAAAACCGCTGTCTAAGGTATACCAAAAAAATGTCAAAAAAGGTGAGGCTTAGAAAGCGCTTTTTCCAAAAGCGATGTCTAAGGTGTACCTTATAATGTCAAAAAGCGCTGTCTAAAGGTACCATAGACAGCGCTTTTCATTAAATAGACCCCCCTTTAGACAGCGCTTTTGGTATTACCCAAAGCGCTGTCTAAACCTATAGCAGCGCAGGTTTATACAGCGCTTAAAAGCGCTGTCTAAGGGCAAAAAAAGCGCTGTCTAAGGTCTTTTTTGTGGTAGTGATGGTATGTAGTAGACATACTTTTAAAACAACTCTCATTTATTCAAACCCTAATATTTTATTTTTCATATAACCACAAACACCTCATTTTGAAGACACTAATTGGTCTCTGCTTCGTTCTTTATTTTCACTCATAGTAGGAAAAGTCTTTATTGCAAAACATAGAGAATACATTCTTTTCTATTTTCTATTACTCGTTGTCGTTGGAGTCGGGTTCTAAAGCTATAAGGTATGTTTTACACAGAGGAGTTTGTTTCTCATTATGATAATAAAGTTTTGATTTTTGGGGTTTTAGTATGTTTATTTTAAGTTTTTGGCATTATAGTTACCATGTTTGTTTATGTTGAAGAATATGACATTTGCATTAAGACTTGTTAAAGTTTTACTATCCATTGTTAAAATTTGTCGGCCTCTTTTGTAATGATTAACAATTTTGTAGATTATATGATAAATTAAATTGTAAAAAAAAATTTGGTCTATAGTGCTTCTATCTAACAAAGTGGTTGATGATAGCGGTGTAGATCAATGTGATATTGATGTTGAGAATGAGTCATGCATTAGACGGAATGAGTTGAATACAAATGATCAAGATGAGGATCTTATAGCGGATGAGTCATATATCAGAAATGACCATAACGAGGGAATTTGGATCCATTCATCCGTCTGCATTGCTAAGACACAAGTAATTCATATTCCAACCAAGAAAAGAAAGAGATGTTAGTGAAAGAGGTAAAATTTGTTATATACTTGATTTCTTTATTATATTTGTTATATATTATATCATATTTGTTATATAATAGTGAAAGAGCATTTTATTTTCATTTTTTACATGGTAATGTTATTTAGACTCCAACAAGATCCAAAACAAAGGATAAGCGGATTCCGGAGCATACCGAGTCCGTTGTTTCAAAAAAACAGGTACATCACAATTATATGATATTTATGCATAGAAAATGTTAAATTGGATATCTTATACTTCATCTAACAAATTATATGATATATAGCTGTTAATCTTACACTTGTTTAATCTTACAGTGGACATTGGTTGTTGGTCGCAATTAACCACAGCGGAGAGTCAACCCCATTATTACATGGAATTATGTGAAGGTATATTAATTATCACATGTTTTATTATATTAGTGATGCTACTTGATAAAACTTAGGATTTATCCATATTTTCTTTTAATTGAATTACAATCTTTGTGTTTTCAGGACCTATAATGTAGATTTGAAGCAATGCTTTGGTTGAATGCAAAAGTATTAGTATAAGTAATATGTGCATTTGTAGAAAAAATGTAATGATTTGTAATTATAAATAGGTGTATATATAATTTTGGTTTGTAATTTTAAATATATATATTGGTTTGAATTGCCAATTGTTTTGCATATATAATTTTGGTGTAAATTGCCAATGGTTTGAATTGCCAATTTCTGAAAAAACTTGCTGGTTGAAAAACAGGTAAAATTCTGGTTGAAAAAACCTGGTAAAAATTGTGGTTTAAAAAAATTTATATAAAAATTTTTCGTATACCTTAGACAGCGCTTCTGGAGAAAGCGCTGTCTAAGGTAGGGATTAGACAGCGCTTTTGACAAAAGCGATGTCTAAGGTAGGGCTTAGAAAGCGCTTTTGACAAAAGCGTTGTCTAAGGTATACCTAGAAAAATTCAAAAAGGTTGACCTTAGACAGCGCTTTCACCAAAACCGCTGTCTAAGGTATACCAAAAAAATGTCAAAAAAGGCGAGGCTTAGAAAGCACTTTTTCCAAAAGCGATGTCTAAGGTGTACCTTATAATGTCAAAAAGCGCTGTCTAAAGGTACCATAGACAGCGCTTTTCATTAAATAGACCCCCCTTTAGTCAGCACTTTTGGTATTACCCAAAGCGCTGTCTAAACCTATAGCAGCGCAGGTTTATACAGCGCTTAAAAGCGCTGTCTAAGGGCAAAAAAAGCGCTGTCTAAGGTCTTTTTTGTGGTAGTGATGGTATGTAGTAGACATACTTTTAAAACAACTCTCATTTATTCAAACCCTAATATATATTTTTCATATAACCACAAACACCTCATTTTGAAGACACTAATTGGTCTCTGCTTCGTTCTTTATTTTCACTCATAGTAGGAAAAGTCTTTATTGCAAAACATAGAGAATACATTCTTTCTATTTTCTATTACTCGTTGTCGTTGGAGTCGGGTTCTAAAGCTATAAGGTAAGTTTTACACAGAGGAGTTTGTTTCTCATTATGATAATAAAGTTTTGATTTTTGGGGTTTTAGTAAGTTTATTTTAAGTTTTTGGCATTATAGTTACCATGTTTGTTTATGTTGAAGAATATGACATTTGCATTAAGACTTGTTAAAGTTTTACTATCCATTGTTAAAATTTGTCGGCCTCTTTTGTAATGATTAACAATTTTGTAGATTATATGATAAATTAAATTGTAAAAAAAAAATTGGTCTATAGTGCTTCTATCTAACAAAGTGGTTGATGATAGCGGTGTAGATCAATGTGATATTGATGTTGAGAATGAGTCATGCATTAGACGGAATGAGTTGAATACAAATGATCAAGATGAGGATCTTATAGCGGATGAGTCATATATCAGAAATGACCATAACGAGGGAATTTGGATCCATTCATCCGTCTGCATTGCTAAGACACAAGTAATTCATATTCCAACCAAGAAAAGAAAGAGATGTTAGTGAAAGAGGTAAAAATTGTTATATACTTGATTTCTTTATTATATTTGTTATATATTATGTCATATTTGTTATATATTAGTGAAAGAGCATTTATTTTCATTTTTTACATGGTAATGTTATTTAGACTCCAACAAGATCCAAACAAAGGATAAGCGGATTCCGGAGCATACCGAGTCCGTTGTTTCAAAAAAACAGGTACATCACAATTATATGATATTTATGCATAGAAAATGTTAAATTGGATATCTTATACTTCATCTAACAAATTATATGATATATAGCTGTTAATCTTACACTTGTTTAATCTTACAGTGGACATTGGTTGTTGGTCGCAACTAACCACAGCGGAGAGTCAACCACATTATTACATGGAATTATGTGAAGGTATATTAATTATCACATGTTTTATATATTAGTGATGCTACTTGATAAAACTTAGGATTTATCCATATTTTCTTTTATATTGAATTACAATCTTTGTGTTTTCAGGACCTATAATGTAGATTTGAAGCAATGCTTTGGTTGAATGCAAAAGTATTAGTATAAGTAA
Source organism: Lathyrus tuberosus (assembly GCA_022829125.1). Classification (NCBI taxonomy): domain Eukaryota; kingdom Viridiplantae; phylum Streptophyta; class Magnoliopsida; order Fabales; family Fabaceae; genus Lathyrus; species Lathyrus tuberosus. The sequence goes on from JALAZF010000477.1 coordinate 2,788,003, forward strand.
TATGTGCATTTGTAGAAAAAATGTAATGATTTGTAATTATAAATAGGTGTATATATAATTTTGGTTTGTAATTTTAAATATATATATTGGTTTGAATTGCCAATTGTTTTGCATATATAATTTTGGTGTAAATTGCCAATGGTTTGAATTGCCAATTTCTGAAAAAACTTGCTGGTTGAAAAACAGGTAAAATTCTGGTTGAAAAAACCTGGTAAAAATTGTGGTTTAAAAAAATTTATATAAAATTTTTCGTATACCTTAGACAGCGCTTCTGGAGAAAGCGCTGTCTAAGGTAGGATTGGACAGCGCTTTTGACAAAAGCGCTGTTTAAGGTAGGGCTTAGAAAGCGCTTTTGACAAAAGCGCTGTCTAAGGTATACCTAGAAAAATTCAAAAAGGGTGACCTTAGACAGCGCTTTCACCAAAACCGCTGTCTAAGGTATACCAAAAAAATGTCAAAAAAGGTGAGGCTTAGAAAGCGCTTTTTCCAAAAGCGATGTCTAAGGTGTACCTTATAATGTCAAAAAGCGCTGTCTAAAGGTACCATAGACAGCTCTTTTCATTAAATAGACCCCCCTTTAGACAGCGCTTTTGGTATTACCCAAAGCGCTGTCTAAACCTATAGCAGTGCAGGTTTATACAGCGCTTAAAAGCGCTGTCTAAGGGCAAAAAAAGCGCTGTCTAAGGTCTTTTTTGTGGTAGTGATGGTATGTAGTAGACATACTTTTAAAACAACTCTCATTTATTCAAACCCTAATATTTATTTTTCATATAACCACAAACACCTCATTTTGAAGACACTAATTGGTCTCTGCTTCGTTCTTTATTTTCACTCATAGTAGGAAAAGTCTTTATTGCAAAACATAGAGAATACATTCTTTTCTACTTTCTATTACTCGTTGTCGTTGGAGTCGGGTTCTAAAGCTATAAGGTAAGTTTTACACAGAGGAGTTTGTTTCTCATTATGATAATAAAGTTTTGATTTTTGGGGTTTTAGTATGTTTATTTTAAGTTTTTGGCATTATAGTTACCATGTTTGTTTATGTTGAAGAATATGACATTTGCATTAAGACTTGTTAAAGTTTTACTATCCATTGTTAAAATTTGTCGGCCTCTTTTGTAATGATTAACAATTTTGTAGATTATATGATAAATTAAATTGTAAAAAAAAAATTGGTCTATAGTGCTTCTATCTAACAAAGTGGTTGATGATAGCGGTGTAGATCAATGTGATATTGATGTTGAGAATGAGTCATGCATTAGACGGAATGAGTTGAATACAAATGATCAAGATGAGGATCTTATAGCGGATGAGTCATATATCAGAAATGACCATAACGAGGGAATTTGGATCCATTCATCCGTCTGCATTGCTAAGACACAAGTAATTCATATTCCAACCAAGAAAAGAAAGAGATGTTAGTGAAAGAGGTAAAATTTGTTATATTACTTGATTTCTTTATTATATTTGTTATATATTATATCATATTAGTTATATAATAGTGAAAGAGCATTTATTTTCATTTTTTACATGGTAATGTTATTTAGACTCCAACAAGATCCAAAACAAAGGATAAGCGGATTCCGGAGCATACCGAGTCCGTTGTTTCAAAAAAACAGGTACATCACAATTATATGATATTTATGCATAGAAAATGTTAAATTGGATATCTTATACTTCATCTAACAAATTATATGATATATAGCTGTTAATCTTACACTTGTTTAATCTTACAGTGGACATTGGTTGTTGGTCGCAATTAACCACAGCGGAGAGTCAACCCCATTATTACATGGAATTATGTGAAGGTATATTAATTATCACATGTTTTATTATATTAGTGATGCTACTTGATAAAACTTAGGATTTATCCATATTTTCTTTTAATTGAATTACAATCTTTGTGTTTTCAGGACCTATAATGTAGATTTGAAGCAATGCTTTGGTTGAATGCAAAAGTATTAGTATAAGTAATATGTGCATTTGTAGAAAAAATGTAATGATTTGTAATTATAAATAGGTGTATATATAATTTTGGTTTGTAATTTTAAATATATATATTGGTTTGAATTGCCAATTGTTTTGCATATATAATTTTGGTGTAAATTGCCAATGGTTTGAATTGCCAATTTCTGAAAAAACTTGCTGGTTGAAAAACAGGTAAAATTCTGGTTGAAAAAACCTGGTAAAAATTGTGGTTAAAAAAATTTATATAAAATTTTTCGTATACCTTAGACAGCGCTTCTGGAGAAAGCGCTGTCTAAGGTAGGGATTAGACAGCGCTTTTGACAAAAGCGCTGTCTAAGGTAGGGCTTAGAAAGCGCTTTTGACAAAAGCGTTGTCTAAGGTATACCTAGAAAAATTCAAAAAGGTTGACCTTAGACAGCGCTTTCACCAAAACCGCTGTCTAAGGTATACCAAAAAAATGTCAAAAAAGGCGAGGCTTAGAAAGCGCTTTTTCCAAAAGCGATGTCTAAGGTGTACCTTATAATGTCAAAAAGCGCTGTCTAAAGGTACCATAGACAGCGCTTTTCATTAAATAGACCCCCCTTTAGTCAGCGCTTTTGGTATTACCCAAAGCGCTGTCTAAACCTATAGCAGCGCAGGTTTATACAGCGCTTAAAAGCGCTGTCTAAGGGCAAAAAAAGCGCTGTCTAAGGTCTTTTTTGTGGTAGTGATGGTATGTAGTAGACATACTTTTAAAACAACTCTCATTTATTCAAACCCTAATATATATTTTTCATATAACCACAAACACCTCATTTTGAAGACACTAATTGGTCTCTGCTTCGTTCTTTATTTTCACTCATAGTAGGAAAAGTCTTTATTGCAAAACATAGAGAATACATTCTTTTCTATTTTCTATTACTCGTTGTCGTTGGAGTCGGGTTCTAAAGCTATAAGGTAAGTTTTACACAGAGGAGTTTGTTTCTCATTATGATAATAAAGTTTTGATTTTTGGGGTTTTAGTAAGTTTATTTTAAGTTTTTGGCATTATAGTTACCATGTTTGTTTATGTTGAAGAATATGACATTTGCATTAAGACTTGTTAAAGTTTTACTATCCATTGTTAAAATTTGTCGGCCTCTTTTGTAATGATTAACAATTTTGTAGATTATATGATAAATTAAATTGTAAAAAAAAAATTGGTCTATAGTGCTTCTATCTAACAAAGTGGTTGATGATAGCGGTGTAGATCAATGTGATATTGATGTTGAGAATGAGTCATGCATTAGACGGAATGAGTTGAATACAAATGATCAAGATGAGGATCTTATAGCGGATGAGTCATATATCAGAAATGACCATAACGAGGGAATTTGGATCCATTCATCCGTCTGCATTGCTAAGACACAAGTAATTCATATTCCAACCAAGAAAAGAAAGAGATGTTAGTGAAAGAGGTAAAATTTGTTATATACTTGATTTCTTTATTATATTTGTTATATATTATGTCATATTTGTTATATATTAGTGAAAGAGCATTTTATTTTCATTTTTTACATGGTAATGTTATTTAGACTCCAACAAGATCCAAAACAAAGGATAAGCGGATTCCGGAGCATACCGAGTCCGTTGTTTCAAAAAAACAGGTACATCACAATTATATGATATTTATGCATAGAAAATGTTAAATTGGATATCTTATACTTCATCTAACAAATTATATGATATATAGCTGTTAATCTTACACTTGTTTAATCTTACAGTGGACATTGGTTGTTGGTCGCAACTAACCACAGCGGAGAGTCAACCACATTATTACATGGAATTATGTGAAGGTATATTAATTATCACATGTTTTATTATATTAGTGATGCTACTTGATAAAACTTAGGATTTATCCATATTTTCTTTTAATTGAATTACAATCTTTGTGTTTTCAGGACCTATAATGTAGATTTGAAGCAATGCTTTGGTTGAATGCAAAAGTATTAGTATAAGTAATATGTGCATTTGTAGAAAAAATGTAATGATTTGTAATTATAAATAGGTGTATATATAATTTTGGTTTGTAATTTTAATATATATATTGGTTTGAATTGCCAATTGTTTTGCATATATAATTTTGGTGTAAATTGCCAATGGTTTGAATTGCCAATTTCTGAAAAAACTTGCTGGTTGAAAAACAGGTAAAATTCTGGTTGAAAAAACCTGGTAAAAATTGTGGTTTAAAAAAATTTATATAAAATTTTTCGTATACCTTAGACAGCGCTTCTGGAGAAAGCGCTGTCTAAGGTAGGGATTAGACAGCGCTTTTGACAAAAGCGCTGTCTAAGGTAGGGCTTAGAAAGCGCTTTTGACAAAAGCGCTGTCTAAGGTATACCTAGAAAAATTCAAAAAGGGTGACCTTAGACAGCGCTTTCACCAAAACCGCTGTCTAAGGTATACCAAAAAAAATGTCAAAAAAGGTGAGGCTTAGAAAGCGCTTTTTCCAAAAGCGATGTCTAAGGTGTACCTTATAATGTCAAAAAGCGCTGTCTAAAGGTACCATAGACAGCGCTTTTCATTAAATAGACCCCCCTTTAGACAGCGCTTTTGGTATTACCCAAAGCGCTGTCTAAACCTATAGCAGCGCAGGTTTATACAGCGCTTAAAAGCGCTGTCTAAGGGCAAAAAAAGCGCTGTCTAAGGTCTTTTTTGTGGTAGTGATGGTATGTAGTAGACATACTTTTAAAACAACTCTCATTTATTCAAACCCTAATATTTATTTTTCATATAACCACAAACACCTCATTTTGAAGACACTAATTGGTCTCTGCTTCGTTCTTTATTTTCACTCATAGTAGGAAAAGTCTTTATTGCAAAACATAGAGAATACATTCTTTTCTATTTTCTATTACTTGTTGTCGTTGGAGTCGGGTTCTAAAGCTATAAGGTAAGTTTTTACACAGAGGAGTTTGTTTCTCATTATGATAATAAAGTTTTGATTTTTGGGTTTTAGTATGTTTATTTTAAGTTTTTTGGCATTATAGTTACCATGTTTGTTTATGTTGAAGAATATGACATTTGCATTAAGACTTGTTAAAGTTTTACTATCCATTGTTAAAATTTGTCGGCCTCTTTTGTAATGATTAACAATTTTGTAGATTATATGATAAATTAAATTGTAAAAAAAAAATTGGTCTATAGTGCTTCTATCTAACAAAGTGGTTGATGATAGCGGTGTAGATCAATGTGATATTGATGTTGAGAATGAGTCATGCATTAGACGGAATGAGTTGAATACAAATGATCAAGATGAGGATCTTATAGCGGATGAGTCATATATCAGAAATGACCATAACGAGGGAATTTGGATCCATTCATCCGTCTGCATTGCTAAGACACAAGTAATTCATATTCCAACCAAGAAAAGAAAGAGATGTTAGTGAAAGAGGTAAAATTTGTTATATACTTGATTTCTTTATTATATTTGTTATATATTATGTCATATTTGTTATATATTAGTGAAAGAGCATTTTATTTTCATTTTTTACATGGTAATGTTATTTAGACTCCAACAAGATCCAAAACAAAGGATAAGCGGATTCCGGAGCATACCGAGTCCGTTGTTTCAAAAAAACAGGTACATCACAATTATATGATATTTATGCATAGAAAATGTTAAATTGGATATCTTATACTTCATCTAACAAATTATATGATATATAGCTGTTAATCTTACACTTGTTTAATCTTACAGTGGACATTGGTTGTTGGTCGCAATTAACCACAACGGAGAGTCACCCCATTATTACATGGAATTATGTGAAGGTATATTAATTATCACATGTTTTATTATATTAGTGATGCTACTTGATAAAACTTAGGATTTATCGATATTTTCTTTTAATTGAATTACAATCTTTGTGTTTTCAGGACCTATAATGTAGATTTGAAGCAATGCTTTGGTTGAATGCAAAAGTATTAGTATAAGTTAATATGTGCATTTGTAGAAAAAATGTAATGATTTGTAATTATAAATAGGTGTATATATAATTTTGGTTTGTAATTTTAAATATATATATTGGTTTGAATTGCCAATTGTTTTGCATATATAATTTTGGTGTAAATTGCCAATGGTTTGAATTGCCAATTTCTGAAAAAACTTGCTGGTTGAAAAACAGGTAAAATTCTGGTTGAAAAAACCTGGTAAAAATTGTGGTTTAAAAAAATTTATATAAAATTTTTCGTATACCTTAGACAGCGCTTCTGGAGAAAGCGCTGTCTAAGGTAGGGATTAGACAGCGCTTTTGACAAAAGCGCTGTCTAAGGTAGGGCTTAGAAAGCGCTTTTGACAAAAGCGCTGTCTAAGGTATACCTAGAAAAATTCAAAAAGGTTGACCTTAGACAGCGCTTTCACCAAAACGTTGTCTAAGGTATACCAAAAAAATGTCAAAAAAGGTGAGGCTTAGAAAGCGCTTTTTCCAAAAGCGATGTCTAAGGTGTACCTTATAATGTCAAAAAGCGCTGTCTAAAGGTACCATAGACAACGCTTTTCATTAAATAGACCCCCCTTTAGACAGCGCTTTTGGTATTACCCAAAGCGCTGTCTAAACCTATAGCAGCGCAGGTTTATACAGCGCTTAAAAGCGCTGTCTAAGGGCAAAAAAAGCGCTGTCTAAGGTCTTTTTTGTGGTAGTGATGGTATGTAGTAGACATACTTTTAAAACAACTCTCATTTATTCAAACCCTAATATTTATTTTTCATATAACCACAAACACCTCATTTTGAAGACACTAATTGGTCTCTGCTTCGTTCTTTATTTTCACTCATAGTAGGAAAAGTCTTTATTGCAAAACATAGAGAATACATTCTTTTCTATTTTCTATTACTCGTTGTCGTTGGAGTCGGGTTCTAAAGCTATAAGGTAAGTTTTACACAGAGGAGTTTTTTTCTCATTATGATAATAAAGTTTTGATTTTTGGGGTTTTAGTATGTTTATTTTAAGTTTTTGGCATTATAGTTACCATGTTTGTTTATGTTGAAGAATATGACATTTGCATTAAGACTTGTTAAAGTTTTACTATCCATTGTTAAAATTTGTCGGCCTCTTTTGTAATGATTAACAATTTTGTAGATTATATGATAAATTAAATTGCAAAAAAAAAATTGGTCTATAGTGCTTCTATCTAACAAAGTGGTTGATGATAGCGGTGTAGATCAATGTGATATTGATGTTGAGAATGAGTCATGCATTAGACGGAATGAGTTGAATACAAATGATCAAGATGAGGATCTTATAGCGGATGAGTCATATATCAGAAATGACCATAACGAGGGAATTTGGATCCATTCATCCGTCTGCATTGCTAAGACACAAGTAATTCATATTCCAACCAAGAAAAGAAAGAGATGTTAGTGAAAGAGGTAAAATTTGTTATATACTTGATTTCTTTATTATATTTGTTATATATTATATCATATTTGTTATATAATAGTGAAAGAGCATTTTATTTTCATTTTTTACATGGTAATGTTATTTAGACTCCAACAAGATCCAAAACAAAGGATAAGCGGATTCCGGAGCATACCGAGTCCGTTGTTTCAAAAAAACAGGTACATCACAATTATATGATATTTATGCATAGAAAATGTTAAATTGGATATCTTATACTTCATCTAACAAATTATATGATATATAGCTGTTAATCTTACACTTGTTTAATCTTACAGTGGACATTGGTTGTTGGTCGCAATTAACCACAGCGGAGAGTCAACCCCATTATTACATGGAATTATGTGAAGGTATATTAATTATCACATGTTTTATTATATTAGTGATGCTACTTGATAAAACTTAGGATTTATCCATATTTTCTTTTAATTGAATTACAATCTTTGTGTTTTCAGGACCTATAATGTAGATTTGAAGCAATGCTTTGGTTGAATGCAAAAGTATTAGTATAAGTAATATGTGCATTTGTAGAAAAAATGTAATGATTTGTAATTATAAATAGGTGTATATATAATTTTGGTTTGTAATTTTAAATATATATATTGGTTTGAATTGCCAATTGTTTTGCATATATAATTTTGGTGTAAATTGCCAATGGTTTGAATTGCCAATTTCTGAAAAAACTTGCTGGTTGAAAAACAGGTAAAATTCTGGTTGAAAAAACCTGGTAAAAATTGTGGTTTAAAAAAATTTATATAAAATTTTTCGTATACCTTAGACAGCGCTTCTGGAGAAAGCGCTGTCTAAGGTAGGGATTAGACAGCGCTTTTGACAAAAGCGCTGTCTAAGGTAGGGCTTAGAAAGCGCTTTTGACAAAAGCGTTGTCTAAGGTATACCTAGAAAAATTCAAAAAGGTTGACCTTAGACAGCGCTTTCACCAAAACCGCTGTCTAAGGTATACCAAAAAAATGTCAAAAAAGGCGAGGCTTAGAAAGCGCTTTTTCCAAAAGCGATGTCTAAGGTGTACCTTATAATGTCAAAAAGCGCTGTCTAAAGGTACCATAGACAGCGCTTTTCATTAAATAGACCCCCCTTTAGTCAGCGCTTTTGGTATTACCCAAAGCGCTGTCTAAACCTATAGCAGCGCAGGTTTATACAGCGCTTAAAAGCGCTGTCTAAGGGCAAAAAAAAGCGCTGTCTAAGGTCTTTTTTGTGGTAGTGATGGTATGTAGTAGACATACTTTTAAAACAACTCTCATCTATTCAAACCCTAATATATATTTTTCATATAACCACAAACACCTCATTTTGAAGACACTAATTGGTCTCTGCTTCGTTCTTTATTTTCACTCATAGTAGGAAAAGTCTTTATTGCAAAACATAGAGAATACATTCTTTTCTATTTTCTATTACTCGTTGTCGTTGGAGTCGGGTTCTAAAGCTATAAGGTATGTTTTACACAGAGGAGTTTGTTTCTCATTATGATAATAAAGTTTTGATTTTTGGGGTTTTAGTAAGTTTATTTTAAGTTTTTGGCATTATAGTTACCATGTTTGTTTATGTTGAAGAATATGACATTTGCATTAAGACTTGTTAAAGTTTTACTATCCATTGTTAATATTTGTCGGCCTCTTTTGTAATGATTAAAAATTTTGTAGATTATATGATAAATTAAATTGTAAAAAAAAAATTGGTCTATAGTGCTTCTATCTAACAGAGTGGTTGATGATAGCGGTGTAGATCAATGTGATATTGATGTTGAGAATGAGTCACGCATTAGACGGAATGAGTTGAATACAAATGATCAAGATGAGGATCTTATAGCGGATGAGTCATATATCAGAAATGACCATAACGATGGAATTTGGATCCAATCATCCGTCTGCATTGCTAAGACACAAGTAATTCATATTCCAACCAAGAAAAGAAAGAGATGTTAGTGAAAGAGGTAAAATTTGTTATATACTTGATTTCTTTATTATATTTGTTATATATTATGTCATATTTGTTATATATTAGTGAAAGAGCATTTTATTTTCATTTTTTACATGGTAATGTTATTTAGACTCCAACAAGATCCAAAACAAAGGATAAGCGGATTCCGGAGCATACCGAGTCCGTTGTTTCAAAAAAATAGGTACATCACAATTATATGATATTTATGCATAGAAAATGTTAAATTGGATATCTTATACTTCATCTAACAAATTATATGATATATAGCTGTTAATCTTACACTTGTTTAATCTTACAGTGGACATTGGTTGTTGGTCGCAATTAACCACAGCGGAGAGTCAACCCCATTATTACATGGAATTATGTGAAGGTATATTAATTATCACATGTTTTATTATATTAGTGATGCTACTTGATAAAACTTAGGATTTATCCATATTTTCTTTTAATTGAATTACAATCTTTGTGTTTTCAGGACCTATAATGTAGATTTGAAGCAATGCTTTGGTTGAATGCAAAAGTATTAGTATAAGTAATATGTGCATTTGTAGAAAAAATGTAATGATTTGTAATTATAAATAGGTGTATATATAATTTTGGTTTGTAATTTTAAATATATATATTGGTTTGAATTGCCAATTGTTTTGCATATATAATTTTGGTGTAAATTGCCAATGGTTTGAATTGCCAATTTCTGAAAAAACTTGCTGGTTGAAAAACAGGTAAAATTCTGGTTGAAAAAAACCTGGTAAAAATTGTGGTTTAAAAAAATTTATATAAAATTTTTCGTATACCTTAGACAGCGTTTCTGGAGAAAGCGCTGTCTAAGGTAGGGATTAGACAGCGCTTTTGACAAAAGCGCTGTCTAAGGTAGGGCTTAGAAAGCGCTTTTGACAAAAGCGCTGTCTAAGGTATACCTTGAAAAATTCAAAAAGGTTGACCTTAGACAGCGCTTTCACCAAAACGCTGTCTAAGGTATACCAAAAAAATGTCAAAAAAGGTGAGGCTTAGAAAGCGCTTTTTCCAAAAGCGATGTCTAAGGTGTACCTTATAATGTCAAAAAGCGCTGTCTAAAGGTACCATAGACAGCGCTTTTCATTAAATAGACCCCCCTTTAGACAGCGCTTTTGGTATTATCCAAAGCGCTGTCTAAACCTATAGCAGCGCAGGTTTATACAGCGCTTAAAAGCGCTGTCTAAGGGCAAAAAAAGCGCTGTCTAAGGTCTTTTTTGTGGTAGTGATGGTATGTAGTAGACATACTTTTAAAACAACTCTCATTTATTCAAACCCTAATATTTATTTTTCATATAACCACAAACACCTCATTTTGAAGACACTAATTGGTCTCTGCTTCGTTCTTTATTTTCACTCATAGTAGGAAAAGTCTTTATTGCAAAACATAGAGAATACATTCTTTTCTATTTTCTATTACTCGTTGTCGTTGGAGTCGGGTTCTAAAGCTATAAGGTAAGTTTTACACAGAGGAGTTTGTTTCTCATTATGATAATAAAGTTTTGATTTTTGGGGTTTTAGTATGTTTATTTTAAGTTTTTGGCATTATAGTTACCATGTTTGTTTATGTTGAAGAATATGACATTTGCATTAAGACTTGTTAAAGTTTTACTATCCATTGTTAAAATTCGTCGGCCTCTTTTGTAATGATTAACAATTTTATAGATTATATGATAAATTAAATTGTAAAAAAAAAATTGGTCTATAGTGCTTCTATATAACAAAGTGGTTGATGATAGCGGTGTAGATCAATGTGATATTGATGTTGAGAATGAGTCATGCAATAGACGGAATGAGTTGAATACAAATGATCAAGATGAGGATCTTATAGCGGATGAGTCATATATCAGAAATGACCATAACGAGGGAATTTGGATCCATTCATCCGTCCGCATTGCTAAGACACAAGTAATTCATATTCCAACCAAGAAAAGAAAGAGATGTTAGTGAAAAAGGTAAAATTTGTTATATACTTGATTTCTTTATTATATTTGTTATATATTATGTCATATTTGTTATATATTAGTGAAAGAGCATTTTATTTTCATTTTTTACATGGTAATGTTATTTAGACTCCAACAAGATCCAAAACAAAGGATAAGCGGATTCCGGAGCATACCGAGTCCGTTGTTTCAAAAAAACAGGTACATCACAATTATATGATATTTATGCTTAGAAAATGTTAAATTGGATATCTTATACTTCATCTAACAAATTATATGATATATAGCTGTTAATCTTACACTTGTTTAATCTTACAGTGGACATTGGTTGTTGGTCGCAATTAACCACAGCGGAGAGTCAACCCCATTATTACATGGAATTATGTGAAGGTATATTAATTATCACATGTTTTATTATATTAGTGATGCTACTTGATAAAACTTAGGATTTATCCATATTTTCTTTTAATTGTATTACAATCTTTGTGTTTTCAGGACCTATAATGTAGATTTGAAGCAATGCTTTGGTTGAATGCAAAAGTATTAGTATAAGTAATATGTGCATTTGTAGAAAAAATGTAATGATTTGTAATTATAAATAGGTGTATATATAATTTTGGTTTGTAATTTTAAATATATATATTGGTTTGAATTGCCAATTGTTTTGCATATATAATTTTGGTGTAAATTGCCAATTTCTGAAAAAACTTGCTGGTTGAAAAACAGGTAAAATTCTGGTTGAAAAAACCTGGTAAAAATTGTGGTTTAAAAAAATTTATATAAAATTTTTCGTATACTTTAGACAGCGCTTCTGGAGAAAGCGCTGTCTAAGGTAGGGATTAGACAGCGCTTTTGACAAAAGCGCTGTCTAAGGTAGGGCTTAGAAAGCGCTTTTGACAAAAGCGCTGTCTATGGTATACCTAGAAAAATTCAAAAAGGTTGACCTTAGACAGCGCTTTCACCAAAACCGCTGTCTAAGGTATACCAAAAAAATGTCAAAAAAGGCGAGGCTTAGAAAGCGCTTTTTCCAAAAGCGATGTCTAAGGTGTACCTTATAATGTCAAAAAGCGCTGTCTAAAGGTACCATAGACAGCGCTTTTCATTAAATAGACCCCCCTTTAGACAGCGCTTTTGGTATTACCCAAAGCGTTGTCTAAACCTATAGCAGCGCAGGTTTATACAGCGCTTAAAAGCGCTGTCTAAGGGCAAAAAAAAGCGCTGTCTAAGGTCTTTTTTGTGGTAGTGATGGTATGTAGTAGACATACTTTTAAAACAACTCTCATTTATTCAAACCCTAATATTTATTTTTCATATAACCACAAACACCTCATTTTGAAGACACTAATTGGTCTCTGCTTCGTTCTTTATTTTCACTCATAGTAGGAAAAGTCTTTATTGCAAAACATAGAGAATACATTCTTTTCTATTTTCTATTACTCGTTGTCGTTGGAGTCGGGTTCTAAAGCTATAAGGTAAGTTTTACACAGAGGAGTTTGTTTCTCATTATGATAATAAAGTTTTGATTTTTGGGGTTTTAGTAAGTTTATTTTAAGTTTTTGGCATTATAGTTACCATGTTTGTTTATGTTGAAGAATATGACATTTGCATTAAGACTTGTTAAAGTTTTACTATCCATTGTTAAAATTTGTCGGCCTCTTTTGTAATGATTAACAATTTTGTAGATTATATGATAAATTAAATTGTAAAAAAAAAATTGGTCTATAGTGCTTCTATCTAACAAAGTGGTTGATGATAGCGGTGTAGATCAATGTGATATTGATGTTGAGAATGAGTCATGCATTAGACGGAATGAGTTGAATACAAATGATCAAGATGAGGATCTTATAGCGGATGAGTCATATATCAGAAATGACCATAACGAGGGAATTTGGATCCATTCATCCGTCTGCATTGCTAAGACACAAGTAATTCATATTCCAACCAAGAAAAGAAAGAGATGTTAGTGAAAGAGGTAAAATTTGTTATATACTTGATTTCTTTATTATATTTGTTATATATTATGTCATATTTGTTATATATTAGTGAAAGAGCATTTTATTTTCATTTTTTACATGGTAATGTTATTTAGACTCCAACAAGATCCAAAACAAAGGATAAGCGGATTCCGGAGCATACCGAGTCCGTTGTTTCAAAAAAACAGGTACATCACAATTATATGATATTTATGCATAGAAAATGTTAAATTGGATATCTTATACTTCATCTAACAAATTATATGATATATAGCTGTTAATCTTACACTTGTTTAATCTTACAATGGACATTGGTTGTTGGTCGCAATTAACCACAGCGGAGAGTCAACCCCATTATTACATGGAATTATGTGAAGGTATATTAATTATCACATGTTTTATTATATTAGTGATGCTACTTGATAAAACTTAGGATTTATCCATATTTTCTTTTAATTGAATTACAATCTTTGTGTTTTCAGGACCTATAATGTAGATTTGAAGCAATGCTTTGGTTGAATGCAAAAGTATTAGTATAAGTAATATGTGCATTTGTAGAAAAAATGTAATGATTTGTAATTATAAATAGGTGTATATATAATTTTGGTTTGTAATTTTAAATATATATATTGGTTTGAATTGCCAATTGTTTTGCATATATAATTTTGGTGTAAATTGCCAATGGTTTGAATTGCCAATTTCTGAAAAAACTTGCTGGTTGAAAAACAGGTAAAATTCTGGTTGAAAAAACCTGGTAAAAATTGTGGTTTAAAAAAATTTATATAAAATTTTTCGTATACCTTAGACAGCGCTTCTGGAGAAAGCGCTGTCTAAGGTAGGGATTAGACAGCGCTTTTGACAAAAGCGCTGTCTAAGGTAGGGCTTAGAAAGCGCTTTTGACAAAAGCGTTGTCTAAGGTATACCTAGAAAAATTCAAAAAGGTTGACCTTAGACAGCGCTTTCACCAAAACCGCTGTCTAAGGTATACCAAAAAAATGTCAAAAAAGGCGAGGCTTAGAAAGCGCTTTTTCCAAAAGCGATGTCTAAGGTGTACCTTATAATGTCAAAAAGCGCTGTCTAAAGGTACCATAGACAGCGCTTTTCATTAAATAGACCCCCCTTTAGTCAGCGCTTTTGGTATTACCCAAAGCGCTGTCTAAACCTATAGCAGCGCAGGTTTATACAGCGCTTAAAAGCGCTGTCTAAGGGCAAAAAAAGCGCTGTCTAAGGTCTTTTTTGTGGTAGTGATGGTATGTAGTAGACATACTTTTAAAACAACTCTCATTTATTCAAACCCTAATATTTATTTTTCATATAACCACAAACACCTCATTTTGAAGACACTAATTGGTCTCTGCTTCGTTCTTTATTTTCACTCATAGTAGGAAAAGTCTTTATTGCAAAACATAGAGAATACATTCTTTTCTATTTTCTATTACTCGTTGTCGTTGGAGTCGGGTTCTAAAGCTATAAGGTAAGTTTTACACAGAGGAGTTTGTTTCTCATTATGATAATAAAGTTTTGATTTTTGGGGTTTTAGTAAGTTTATTTTAAGTTTTTGGCATTATAGTTACCATGTTTGTTTATGTTGAAGAATATGACATTTGCATTAAGACTTGTTAAAGTTTTACTATCCATTGTTAAAATTTGTCGGCCTCTTTTGTAATGATTAAAAATTTTGTAGATTATATGATAAATTAAATTGTAAAAAAAAAATTGGTCTATAGTGCTTCTATCTAACAAAGTGGTTGATGATAGCGGTGTAGATCAATGTGATATTGATGTTGAGAATGAGTCACGCATTAGACGGAATGAGTTGAATACAAATGATCAAGATGAGGATCTTATAGCGGATGAGTCATATATCAGAAATGACCATAACGAGGGAATTTGGATCCAATCATCCGTCTGCATTGCTAAGACACAAGTAATTCATATTCCAACCAAGAAAAGAAAGAGATGTTAGTGAAAGAGGTAAAATTTGTTATATACTTGATTTCTTTATTATATTTGTTATATATTATGTCATATTTGTCATATATTAGTGAAAGAGCATTTTATTTTCATTTTTTACATGGTAATGTTATTTAGACTCCAACAAGATCCAAAACAAAGGATAAGCGGATTCCGGAGCATACCGAGTCCGTTGTTTCAAAAAAACAGGTACATCACAATTATATGATATTTATGCATAGAAAATGTTAAATTGGATATCTTATACTTCATCTAATATATTATATGATATATAGCTGTTAATCTTACACTTGTTTAATCTTACAGTGGACATTGGTTGTTGGTCGCAATTAACCACAGCGGAGAGTCAACCCCACTATTACATGGAATTATGTGAAGGTATATTAATTATCACATGTTTTATTATATTAGTGATGCTACTTGATAAAACTTAGGATTTATCGATATTTTCTTTTAATTGAATTACAATCTTTGTGTTTTCAGGACCTATAATGTAGATTTGAAGCAATGCTTTGGTTGAATGCAAAAGTATTAGTATAAGTAATATGTGCATTTGTAGAAAAAATGTAATGATTTGTAATTATAAATAGGTGTATATATAATTTTGGTTTGTAATTTTAAATATATATATTGGTTTGAATTGCCAATTGTTTTGCATATATAATTTTGGTGTAAATTGCCAATGGTTTGAATTGCCAATTTCTGAAAAAACTTGCTGGTTGAAAAACAGGTAAAATTCTGGTTGAAAAAACCTGGTAAAAATTGTGGTTTAAAAAAATTTATATAAAATTTTTCGTATACCTTAGACAGCGCTTCTGGAGAAAGCGCTGTCTAAGGTAGGGATTAGACAGCGCTTTTGACAAAAGCGCTGTCTAAGGTAGGGCTTAGAAAGCGCTTTTGACAAAAGCGCTGTCTAAGGTATACCTAGAAAAATTCAAAAAGGTTGACCTTAGACAGCGCTTTCACCAAAACGCTGTCTAAGGTATACCAAAAAAATGTCAAAAAAGGTGAGGCTTAGAAAGCGCTTTTTCCAAAAGCGATGTCTAAGGTGTACCTTATAATGTCAAAAAGCGCTGTCTAAAGGTACCATAGACAGCGCTTTTCATTAAATAGACCCCCCTTTAGACAGCGCTTTTGGTATTACCCAAAGCGCTGTCTAAACCTATAGCAGCGCAGGTTTATACAGCGCTTAAAAGCATTGTCTAAGGGCAAAAAAAGCGCTGTCTAAGGTCTTTTTTGTGGTAGTGTATAAAGCATAACATCCCTGAAGGATAAGAAACTAACATTGTATAGTTCCTGAAGAACTTGTAAAGCTCTATTTGCTATTTTTCGTTTAAGATGGAGCAAGCAATTTTTTTTTCTCATAAGGAGTTGTTATTTTAAAATACCGAAATTTATTAATTCTTATATTTCATTGTGTCAAGAGATTAAAATTTGTTTGAAATATTATTATTTCATGTTTTTAATCGAGTTAGCAATTTAGATGTTAGATTATATAGCAATTAAAAAAATGCAAGATGTATTTTGTCACTAATTTGGTGTTTTTTAAGTAGATAATTTTAAGACTAATTTAACAATCCAGTTTACTATGTTATTTTAAATATTGGAATTTACAAAAATGTTATTATTTAATATTACCTTTGTGATAATTATCTCACTATATTATTTAATACTTAATATTTTATCTAATTTTTATTTTTTATGATAGAACTAAGTATGTCAAATCTTACGAAATTGGATTTTGGGGCTCTTGATATTTTGGGAAAGAACTATTTGACATGGGCTCTAGATGCTAAAATTTATTTACGCGCAGAAGGTTACGACGACACTATTAAAGAAGGAAATAACTCATCTGATCAACAAAAGGCAAAAGCCATGATATTCCTTCGTCGTCACCTTCATGAGGATCTTAAAAATGAATATCTTACTGTAACTGACCCACATGTCCTGTGGAAAAATTAGAAAGATATATATGATCATCAAAAAACTGTTATCCTACCAAAAGCTCGATATAATTGGATGCATTTACGTTTGCAGGATTTTAAAAGGGTAAGTGATTATAATTCTGCAATGTTTAGAATAACTTCTAAGCTGGCACTATGTGGAGAAAAAGTAACTGATGAAGATATGTTAGAAAAAACATTTTCTACTTTTCATGCATCCAATGTGCTCCTGCAGCAGCAATATCGATAAAAAGGATTTAATAAATATTCCGACCTAATATCTTGTCTTCTTGTGGCTGAGCAAAATAATGAACTATTGATGAAAAATCACGAGGCTCGTTCCACTGGTACAGCTCCATTCCCAGAAGTGAATGTGGCAAGGCACGGTCACTATGGGAAGACCGTGGTCGCGGTCGTACATGCGCACGTGGCCGTGGCCGTGGTCGTAATTATGCTCATGGTCCTGGTTTTAACCGTGGTCACAATGGTAATCATAAGAACACATATTTCCACCAGAAGTGGAAAAATGTTGAAAAGAATGAAAAAGAGGGTCAGATTAGCATAACCAATGAAAATACTTGCTATCGTTGTGGAGGAAGAGGTCATTGGAGTCGCACTTATCGTACTCCAAAACACCTTATTGATCTTTATCAAAAATCACTGAAAAATAAAAAGGTAAGGATTGAGACTCACTTTGCTAATGAAGATGATGATCCAGATTACGGTAATATGGATGTTACCCATTTAGATATTGGTGACTTCTTTACTGATCCAGATGGAAAAATTGATCACCTTATTGGAGATGGAAGTGTCAAGAAATAAAATATATGGAAATCTCCTTTTTAGTTATTAATAAGTGTTTATGGATGTTTTGAATTTTATTTTCTAATAATAATAAAGTGTGTTTTCTACTTGTTTATTTACATAATTTATTGTTTAAATGACTTGTGTTTTTAAAGCGCGCTTATAACTTATTGTTAAAAATTATTATTGCTCTTAGAATGAACATGGACACTAGCACCAGTTATGAAGATATGTGCCTTGCTGACAATGCAACAACCCTCACAATTCTCAAGAATAAAAGATATTTCTATAATTTAGTGAATCGAAAGACTGATGTCAGTACTATATCTGGCACCTCGAAAATAATCGAAGGCTCCGAAAGAGCCAATATGTTGTTACGTGGAGGAACAATATTGCACATTGATAATGCATTATATTCCCCCAAGTCTCATAGAGACTTATTAAGTTTCAAAGATATCCGCCTAAATGGATACCATATTGAAACAGGAGATAATGGAGGGATTGAATATCTTTGTATTACAAAACACAATCCGAACACAAAATGTGTAATGGAAAAGCTACCGGCTTTATCCTCTAGTTTGTACTACACTTATATTAGTACAACTGAAGCACATACAACTGTAAACCAGAAGTTTACAAATAATGATAAATTTCTAATTTGGCATGACCGGTTGGGTCATCCCAGTTATATAATGATGCGAAAAATAATTGAAAATTCATGTGGTCATCAATTAATGAGTAGGGAAATTATTCAATCAAATAAGTTCTCATGCAGCTCTTGCTCGCAAGGGAAGTTGATAATTCGGCCATCACCAACAAAAATTGGAAATGAATCTATCAGTTTTTTAGAGCGTATACATGGTGATATCTGTGGGCCAATACACCTATCATGTGGACCATTTAGATATTTTATGCTTTTAATTGATGCATCAACTAGATGGTCACATGTATGTTTGTTATCAACTCACAATCAGGAGTTTGCGAGATTGCTAGCTCAACTATTTCGAATAAGAGCTCATTTCCCCGATTATCCAGTAAAGAAAATACGTCTTGATAATGCTGCAGAATTTTCATCTCAAGCATTTAATGAGCATTGTATGTCTATTGGAAGTGACATTAAACACCCAGTAGCACATGTTCATACACAAAATGGACTTGCAGAATCATTTATTAAACGAATAAAATTAATTGCAAGACCACTTATTATGAGATGCAAACTCCCAGTTTTTGCTTGGGGACATGCAATCTTGCATGCTACAACATTGATTCACATAAGGCCAACGAGTTACCACACATCTTCACCTTTACAATTAGTCTTTGGTAAAGAACCTAATATTTCCCATCTAAGAATTTTTGGATGTGCGGTGTATGTTCCAATTTCTCTACCACAGCGTTATAAGATGGGTCCTCAAAGGAGAATGAGAATATATGTTGGATATGAATCTCCATCTATTGTAAAGTACCTTGAACCAACAACATGTGATTTATTCACTGCTCGTTTTCTTGATTGTCATTTTGATGAGTCAAATTTTCCAGCATTAGGGGGAGAGAATAAGAAGATGGAAAAAGAGATCAGTTGGAATGAATTATCATTATCTCATCTTGATCCTCGAACAAAACAATGTGAACTAGAAGTTCAAAAGATAATTCAGCTGCAAAACTTAGCAAATCAATTACCAAATGCATTAAATGATCCAAAAGGTGTGACTAAATCATATATACCAGCTGCAAATGCTCCAATAAAAATTGATATCCCTGTTGGACAATCCAATGAGTCTCAACCATGCCTGAAGCGTGGCAGACCAATCGGTTCCAAGGATAAAAATCCTCGAACAAGAAAGGGAGCTAAGAATAAAGATGGCCCAAGTGAGGATATAGAAATTCTAAAAGAACCTTCAGACATAATAAATATTTCATCTCTAGATGAGATTGATCAGGTACTTGAAACTCATGAAAATAAAGAGATCTCGATAAATTATGTCCAAAATAGAATACAATGGAACCGGAATGAAGTCGACATTGATGATGTTTTTGCATACAATATAGCACTAAATGAGATAAATGGCAAAGAGGATCAGGAATCAACGTCTATAAAAATTTGTAGACAAAGTGAGGACTGAACAAAATGGAAAGATGCAATTAAAGCAGAATTAAACTCACTCTACAAAAGACAAGTTTTTGGACCTGTAGTCTGAACACCTAAAGGTCTGAAGCCAGTTGGATACAAATGGTTTTTCGTACGAAAACAAAATGCAAAAAAATGAAATTGTGAGATACAAAGCTAGACCTCTCGCTCAAGGATTTTTGCAAAGACCTGGAATTGATTTTTATGAGACATATTCACCTGTAATGGATGCAAGCACTTTTCGATATCTAATAAGCCTTGTAGAACATGAAGGGCTTAATTTGCACATGATGGATGTTGTAACAGCTTATCTGTATGGTTCACTTGATAGTGAAATTTACATGAAACTCCCTGAAGGGTTCAATATACCAGATGCACACAACTCCGAATCTCGAGAAAGCTACTCCATAATATTGAACAAGTCTCTCTATGGGTTGAAACAATCTGGACGAATGTGGTATAATCGTCTCAGTGAATATTTGCTTAGAGAGGGATATACAAATAACGCCATTTGTCCTTGTATTTTTATAAAAAGGTCAGGAAAGGAATTTGCAATAATAGCTGTCTATGTGGATGACATAAATATTATTGGGACTCCTGAAGAGCTTCCAAAAGCTATGAATTGTTTAAAGAAAGAGTTTGAGATGAAGGACTTAGCAAAGACAAAATTACGTCTAGGTTTGCAAATTGAACATTTGGACAAAAGAATATTTGTACATCAAGAAGGCTATATAAAAAAGGTGTTAAAACGCTTCTATATGGGCAAATGTCACCCGTTGTCTACTCCAATGGTTGTTAGATCATTAGATGTGGAGAAAGATTCTTTCAGACCTCGAGAAAAGGATGAAGAATTTCTTGGTCCTAAAGTACCATATCTCTGTGCAATTGGAGCACTAATGTACCTTGCTAATTATACACGTCCTGATATATCATTTGCTGTCAATCTATTAGCAAGATATAGTTCTTCACCTACACGAAGACATTGGAACGGAGTCAAACATATACACCGTTACCTTAGAGGTACAATAGACATGGGTTTGTTTTATAGCAAAGTATCCAGATTTGAATTAACAGGTTATATAGATGCAAGTTACTTGTCTAATCCTCATAATGGTAGATCACAAACAGGTTATTTGTTTACATGTGGGGGTACAACTATTTCATGGAGATCAGTTAAACAAACCATAGCAACAACATCATCTAATCATGCAGAACTTTTAGCATTACATGAGGCAAGTCGAGAATGCGTTTGGTTGAGATCCTTAATTCAGCATATCCAAAATACTTGTGGTTTATCTTCTGAGATATTAAATACAACGACCTTATATGAAGATAATACTACATGCATCGCTCAATTGAAAGATGGTTACATTAAAGGAGACCGGACAAAACACATTTCTCTAAAGTTCTTTTTTACTCATGATCTTCAAAAGAGTGGTGATATAAGCATCCAACAAGTTTGTTCATGTGATAATCTTGCAGACCTTTTCACAAAGTCACTCACAAGTAGAATTTTTAACCAACTAGTACAAAAGATTGGTCTTCATCGAAGAAATGATCGTTCAGCTGAGGGGGAGAAATGAAAGGATATTGTACTCTTTTTCCTTCACTAGATTTTTTCCCACTGGGTTTTTTTCTAGTAAGGTTTTAACGAGGCATATCCTCAATGGACATCCTAGGGGGAGTGTTATGAATAAAGATAAAAGTGGATGTCCATTCTTATTCTTCTTTTCATCATCCTATTCCTTATTAATAGTTGTGACTTTCCATCTCCCGTAGGTCCTATAAATAAGGTCCATATTGTAATATAAAGTGTATATTTGAATAAGATAATATATGATTACTTTCTCCCCTCCCTTCCTCTCTTTAATCTCTATATTATTTTGTTTAGTTTCATAACATGTATAATTTTTTCTTTTATTTTTGTTTTTAATATGTAACAAAACAACTGATTAATAATTTATAGGTTAATTCTTATCTACCCACCTCAAAAAGTTGGGTAGAGTTATCCATAGAGTAAATTGCATTGAAAATCTACAAAATTTAAAGTATTACATAAATAATTAAATATAATAAAATGATATGACATTAGTTGATTGGTTGAAGGTATACTACCTAATTTTTTGTAGTGGATATAGAAGTTGTCCCCTAATTTATATATATTTAGTTTTTCAAATATACAAATATTATTTTTTTTAGTAGCAAATTTTCTAAATAATTTATAGTAACATAAACAATCTGGTGGGGGCAATTGTCCCCAATGACATACATGTAAATCCGAGTCTGACTCTGAATCACACCCAAATAATTATTCACACTTATGTTTGCAAATTCTACATCTCTTATTTACATTCATCCTTATATATATGTGTGACTTTGAGTCACACTAAGATAGTTAGTTATTCATATACATGCTTGCAAATTCTACATATTTAATGACTTGAATGTTTGGATGCTAATCTTATTGATCCTCTCTTAAATTATTGGAGGCCATTTAAAATTTTGTTGCCATGGAGATAGAATGAATAAATTTTCTATGAATTAAAAAAAAACCGTTGCTTAATTAAAAACACACTCTTCTATTCAACCAAAATAAAATAAAGAGAAACATGCCCTTTAGTGACATTTAACAGTCGAGATTTATATATAAATTTCTGTGATCTAAACCCCACAGATGGCGTTCACTCACCAATAAGAGAAAGCAAGAGCAATGGTTCCTAGTGTCCATAATTTTCTTATTTCACTAACAGCAATGATGTGTATGTACTCTACTTTTTATGAGGCAGGTGATTGTTCAATGGTTTGCCTTCTTTCATGCTCTTTACGTGATATTTAGGTAGCAAAAACAAAAAAAAGTTTAATTTGTTTGTCACCATATCCAAATGAAATGAAATCATGAAAGTGACTTTCAAAAGTAATATGTTACTGTTTGTTAAGTATATTTCATTTTAATGTTTCTTGGTATCATAATCACTGACTCAATATAAACCGAATTCGTTTGGATTATATTTTACTTACACGTACGAAGATCAAGTGTCAGTATAGTATATATTGTGTATGGTTTTTTATCACACCACCCAAGTTTTTTATATACTACATAAAATTTTATTTTTGCCTCTGGATTTCGGATGTGCACATCCGGACGCACAGTTTTTTTAAAAAACGCTGATGTGTTTCAGGTGTGCACATCCGAAACTTAGTATAACTTTATTTTTTTAAATTCTTGATCTGCAGATCCAGAAAATAGCATAACTTTATTTTTTTTTAAATCGGTTTTGTCGGTTGGTCGCATACGTTAATATATCATCGCAAGTTAATATACATTCGAATGAGGGGAGGGAGAAGGTCTTGACAGCGTGATGAAGATCTTAAGTCAAGGGATTAGATTTCTCGCCAATAAAAAACTTTGTTCTTCGTATCTCTTCAATGTGTTGTTTCGGTGTAGCCACTAATCTTCAGTCAATGTCAATAAAGTAAACATGCATTACAGACGTTGATGAATAAAAAAAAGTTTGTATGCATAAAAAAACGCATTATTATTTACCTGTAAGGGTACAGAGCACCGAAAAGACTGAGCTTTGTGGAGAAGAAAGGTTAAGAATGAGAGTAGTTACTAACTTACATGATACAAGAAAAGTGTTTGAATGCATAAATAATTCATTATTATTTACCATTTTGGTTTTCAGGGAGTGGCGTGTGGCTTTCTATAAATTAACTGGGTTTAAGCCTAAAAGAATTATATTTTATAGGTTTGAAGATTGTAGGACAAATGAAGATCAACAGTAAAACATTACTTCATTGACGTTATCTAAGATAAATGGCAGCAGAGTCGACACAAAGTTGGTGGAACTCCTATTACCACTTGCAGAACCAGAATCAGAATTTTTTACTTCAATTATGTAGTATCGAGCGCGGAAAACTATCAAGTGTTCCCCGGTTTTAAAGCAAAACCTAACTTAACTGACCCTCACTTACTCCATATACATAAATATACATCAACATGTATCAATTAGGCACCACGCTCGATACTACATAAGTGAAGTCGAAAATTCTGATTCTAGTTCTGCAAGTGGTAATAGAAGTACCAACTTTGTGTCGACTCTGCTGCCATTTATCTTGGATAACGTCAATGAAGTAATGTTTTACTGTTGATCTTCATTTGTCCTACAATCTTCGAGGATAGATTTGGGAGTTCGGATATTCACAATGTCTTTTTTGGATATATAACTTATGGTTACAGAGGTCATGTTTGTCACCATAGGTGGATGACCGTTATTTTGTTTAAATATGGGTTATGACTACTAGACAACTTTTGTATACGGAACAAGTGGCCATCATGCGTTTTGATAAATATTTTGAAGTTATCATTAAAGGATGTCTGCCATATTCGTTCCTCTAACCTTGTTAAATCTAGCTCCCCTAGGCTCATGATGAAAGAGAAAAAAAGAAATACAAGAGATAGAAAAAACATATATTATTATTATTATCTCAGATAATTCTCTTTGGTACATGGCAAGGCTTAATATATATATACAACAATGGTAACAGAAAAGTAACGGTAAAAAATAAATAACCTAATCTATTTTAACACCCCCCCCCCCTCAAACTAGAGTGTATATTTAGCAATCATAGTTTGAAAACAAGTGTAGAGAAAGGTCCAAGGTGAAGAGGTTTGGTAAATATGTCTGCAACTTGTTGGTTGGAAGAGATGGACATAAGATGAATAATATTATCTTGAATCTTGTCCCGAGTGATGTGGCAATCCATCTCGATGTGTTTTGTCCGTTCTTGAAACACCGGGTTGTTGGCAATATGGATCGCCGAATTGTTATCACAGAAGATTGTAACTGGTTTGGGATGAGGGATGTGCAAGTCGTGGAGCAGGAATAAAAGCCATTGAGCTTCACATGTTGCATTAGCGAGTGCACGATACTCAGCTTCGGATGATGATCTAGAAACCACAGTTTGCTTTTTGCTTTTCCAGCTTATGAGTGAACTGCCAATGTAGAAGCAGAATCCAGTTGTAGATTTGCGAGTATCTGGACAGGAGCCCCAATCCGAGTCAGAAAAAACCAGAAATATGTAGAGAGGAATCAGAGGTGAAGAACAATCCTTGGCCTGGTGCATTTTTGAGATAGCGAAGGATGCGCATAGCAGCTTGGTGATGAGAGATGGTTGGTTTTGATAAAAATTGACTTAGCCTGCAAACAGAAAAACAAATATCAGGCCTAGTGTGAGTTAAATATAGCAGCTTACCAATTAAACTTCTGAACGTGGTTGGATCAGGGAGTAAGGAGTCTGAATCGTGATTAAGATGATGTGTAGGATCCATGGGGGTGGAGGCTGGTTTTGCTCCCAAGAGTCCGGCTGTTTGAAGCAGATCAAGACAGTATTTCCGCTGACAGACAAAAATTCCAGTTTTGGACCTGGATATTTCAAAACCCAGAAAATATTTAATATTCCCTAAATCTTTGATGCTGAAAGTGTCATCCAAGATGGCTTTGATGTGATTAATTTCCTCAATGTGATTTCCTGCAATTAAGAGATCATCTACATATACGAGAATAACAGTGAAGCTGTTAGGCAAAGATTTAGTAAATAATGAGTAATCAGCCTTGGATTGATAATATCCTAAGTTGGTAAGTGTGTTAGTGAGTTTATAGTTCCATTGCCGGCTAGCCTGTTTGAGGCCATAAAGAGATTTATTCAATTTGCAAACCAGATATTTATTAGAGGTTGGAAGGCCTGGAGGAATTTTCATGTAAACATCCTCATCTAAATCACCATGGAGAAAGGCAGTATTTATGTCAAGCTGATGAACAAACCAATTTTGAGAAGCAGCAAGAGCTAAAATAAGTCTAATGGTTGTCATTTTAACAACAGGACTAAAAGTGTCAAGATAGTCAATTCCCTCAGTTTGTGTGAAGCCTTTTGCCACTAATCGTGCTTTGTATCTCTCAACAGTACCATTAGCATGAAATTTGATTTTAAAATCCATTTACAGCCTATGGGTTTCTTATTAGGTGGTAAGGGAACCAAGTCCCATGTGTGTGTATTAGTGAGAGAATCTAGTTCTTGATTGATGGCTTTAACCCAGTTTGGATTAGTGATAGCTTGAGCATAGCTAGAGGGCTCTTCTAAAGAGGTTAATTTAATATTGAATAATTGATGTGAAGGAGATAATTTAGAGTAAGAGATAAAATTGTGCAAAGAGTAAGGAGTAGTACCTGGAGTATTAGTAGACTGATGAATATTTTACCTGTTAGGAGAGAACAGTGGTAATCAACTAGATAGTTAGGTTTTTTGGTAATTCTGGTAGATTTTCTTATTGTCACAGGTGATGTATCTTGAGGAGGAGGTGTTTCATGGATTATAAGAGACTGTTGGGTGGGAGTATTCTGTGATGAATGGTAGGTGGGAGGAGTAGTAAGAAGAGGGGAAGAAGAATCAGTTGTTGAAGTAGGAGTAGTGGTTATGTAATCATAATCAGAGAATATGGTGGGATTAGGAGGGGGAGAGGGTAGGGCAGGGTGGCTGGCAGTGGTAGTAGGGGTGGTTTGGTAAGGAAAAATGTGTTCAAAAAAGACAGTATCACGGGATATGAAGAGTTGTTTAGTATGCAAGTCAAATAGGATGTCTCCTTTTGTGGTATCTTTGTGTCCTAAAAAAATGCATTTTCTGCTGTGGTTGTCAAGTTTGGTTGTTTTGTGTTTAGAAATGGTATAATAGACTAAGCAACCAAAGACTTTTATGTTAGTGTAGATGGGTGGTGTGTTATGGAGCACATGAAAAGGAGAGTTGAATTTAAGAAATTTTGAAGGGAGTCTATTGATTAGGTAAGTAGCATGAGCAAGAGCATGGGCCCAAAAAAGTTTGGGAAGGTTAGCATGAAATAAAATGGACCTAGTAACACAAAGCAAATGTTGATGTTTTCGTTCAACAACCCTATTCTGTTGGGGAGTATCAATGCAGGAGGTTTGATGTATAATACCTTGTTCTTTGTAGAATTATTTTAATAAAAATTCTTGACCATTATCACTTCTAATGATTTTGGGAGTAGTTTTGAATTGGGTTTGTGTGAAATAAACAAAAGATTTGACTAAAGAGCTAGTTTTGGTTTTGGGTGGTGATGGTGGTGGAGTTTCGTTGTCAGCCATGGCGAGGAAGGAAAAGGAAGAAAGGTGAAAGAAGAACAGAGGAAGAAGATGACGGAATCAAGAAAGAGAGAAAGAAGAGATAAGGTGAACGAGAAAGCAGAGAAAGAAGAGATAAGGTGGAACACGTGTTAGAATGTAAACGGAAGCAAAAAAGAATCTACTGATACCATGTTAAATCTAGCTCCCCTAGGCTCTTGATGAAAGAGAAAAAAAGAAATACAAGAGATAGAAAAAACAGATATTATTATTATTATCTCAGATAATTCTCTTTGGTACATGGCAAGGCTTAATATATATATACAACAATGGTAACAGAAAAGTAACGGTCAAAAATAAATAACCTAATCTATTTTAACAAACCTTCTGTTAAAATACATATTATTATTATTATTTCTTAAAATAAATATATCTTTTAAGTTTCAGCCATTTTTCCGGATGTGCACACCCGGATTACGCGTAACTTGGCATTACGGATTTGCACATCCAGAACAAAGCAAAGTTTAAAAAAAAAAAATAGTGCGTCCGGATGTGCACATCCGAAACTGAGAGGCAAAAACGAAATTTCACGTGATGTATAAGAAACATGGATGGTGTGTTAAGAAATGGTCTATATTATCTATAACATATATAAAGGCAAAACTTAGTTTTGGTGTAGCCTTTTTTGTCTTCCAATTATACCCTTTTCAATTTTTATTTTAAATTTTAACTTCTATTTTAGTAACTGTTATATGGCAGTTTGCATATTTGTTTATTCAATTTTTTTATTCTAAAAATAATTTAAACTAAAATAAAAAATAAACATAAAAAAAAATACCGTTTATATTTTTACCTGTTTGCGCATTATAAAAAGCGGACAGACGGGCACTTAGACGCTAGTATGGTTATAAAAAGGATAATTTCACACGATTTTAATCTTTCAATAAATTTTCTTTAAAAGAAATACACAAAAATACATAGGACCAAAACAATTAACATTACAAAATCATTAACGACAAATATTATAACGAATGCATGAATGAGGATTTGTCCACCAATAACACACACTTATATAACTTCATCCGTAACAACAATTCATTAACAAAAGTCAATATTTCATATTTATTAAAAAATTAATTTTTGCGTCCTTTTTAAAATATGTTTTAAGATGTAAAAATAATTTTAATTTGTTGTTTTTTTATGTAAAAAAATGAGAGAGAAAACAGATTAAATATAATGTGTTAATTTTACCTTAAAAAATGCATTGTTAAAATAAAATAAGATTGATGTTTTTTTCTTATAACTTGTAACAAGAAAGATGTACGTTTCCCTTATAAATCGTTAGGGAGAGAGTATCCTTGTTAACAAGTTTTTATCATAATTTATTTAGAGCAAAAATATTGGTGGTTCTTTAAGTATTTTTTTCACCAATTTCAAAAATACTTGTCAGAAGCTAATGAATAATTGCACATCTGTAGCATTACTTTTTTTGAAAGCGTCTTTCTACAAACCAACGCTCTTTTATATATATATATATATATATATATATATATATATATATATATATATATATATATATATATATATATATATATATATATAATTAAATTTTAAGTATTGTGTAGTATTTAGTAGGACCCATTTTAAAGTTTTTTCTGAGTTATATGAATATTGCAAAATGTAATTAGGTTATTTAAAAAATGTAAAAGTGTAATATAATATAAAAAATTATGTGGATTTCATTTAAAGAACTAAAATGTAATTGGTGAGTGTGGATGCTTAGTTTACCGACTAACATTACAAGAAACACAACATTACTCGGATTGAATTTGAGCTAAAATTCCGCAGGAAGTACCGTAGATAAATCTGCAGGGAATTATTTGCCGCAGCTAATTTACCTTTCCGTAGGTAAATCCGCAACTAATTTCTTTTTAAAATTAGAAATAATGAAAAAAAAAAATTTACGAAACGTTATTGATGTTTCAAAGCATTTATTGTAATTTTACGAAACATTGAATCCTATCCCGATCCGGATTAATCCAAAGCATTTATTGTAATTTTAAATTTTTATTTTTGTAAAATATTTATTACATTTTGGCATATTGTACACTTTTTATTTAAAAATTTTATTCTAAATTTTGGTATTTATTTATAATTATTAATTTTTGTTATTTAAATTTATTAAATTTTCAAATTAAATTATTATTAAAAAAAATTTAATATTCATTTTGTTTTGTAAAATAATTAAAAAAACAAACTATAATTAAAAATTTTAATTATAATTTTAAATTATAAATAAAAATACAAAACGTACCACATAATTAATCAATTTTTTTTTATAAAATAAATCATGTAGCCACGTGATATTCACTTCGTAACTTGCGACATGAATTCCACTTCGCAACTTGCCACGTGAAGTTCACTTCACAACTTGCCACATGAAATTCACTTCACAACTTGCCACATGAATTTCACGTGGCAAACTTCTTACACACACTGCAACTCTGTTTTATTTGTTGCGACGTGAAAATCACGTGGCAAAGTTGTGAAGTGATTTTCACGTGGCAACATAGTTGCCACACGTGCTCCTGCGACGTGAATAGTCACGTCGCTAATACCAGTTTGTGAAGTGATTTTGCATGTTGTGAAGTGATTTTCATGTGGCAAATACCAGTTTTTTTTGTAGTGTGTTGGATAATTGAAAATAATAGCGTCACTTGGTTTGTGAATGTCCTCAAGCAAGAGAAGTTTTTTTTACCAGCTGGATGAAATAATTAATATAATATAAAAATTGTGGATATATTGTGAGATATGGTGGGACCCATGTTAGAGTTTTTGATGAGTTGTATAGATATTTGAAAAATGTAGAAGTATAATATTATATAAAAAATTGTGTGGATCTCAGTTAAGAAAGTGGAGCGAAGGATACTTTAACTGTTCCTGCGGATTTATTTGCAGATTTAAGCTAAAATTCCGCAGGAAATACTGTAGATAAATCCGCATGAAATGTATTTGCCGCAGGTGAATCCGCAGCTAATTTACCTTTCCGTAGGTAAATCCGCAACTAACTTGTTTTTAAAATTAAAAATAGTGAAAATAATAAATTTTACGAAACGTTATTATTGATGTTTCATGTCAATGTGTCAAGGGTCTGAATCTCTTCATCTTTATGATGTGCTTTTGAATGATTTCTAGATTCAATCTAAATTTGTTTTCATCTACACAATTTGACACATAATAATGCATACTAAATCCAAAATAGCATAAGAGAAGCAAAATATTTTGCTGTGATAGGTGAAATGATTGGTCAATGTATCAGTTTTGTATAAAATAACTTGCCACTTTCATTACATGTTTCACATTTAAGTAATCCACGAGATCCACAAGTTGCACAAGGAAGCTTCAGCATTATATTTCACACATCTGCAAAAATATATAAATTGAATAAATCAAGTATGAGTATAAACTGATATTTGACCCTGGCTTGAACTTCTATGGAAATATTGAAAATATTACAACTCCAAACTCAATCTGATCTGTTATAAATGTGACTCTGAAGGTGCTTTTGACATCCAAGTTATAGATTGAAAATATACCTTGTTACTTAATAGAATGATCCCTATTTAAAACTTAAATTTGTTAACAATAGCATAACATTTAAAAACAACATTGGCGATAAAGTAAATACCTAACCGAATAAGATCTCATTTGTGGATGATTAATCATGAATAATTTAATTAAGTTAGGCCATGTGAAAACATACTCGGAGCAGCATATATGACCCAAAATGATAGCTACCAACTGAAAATTCATATATAAAATTTTAAAAACAGTATTTCAGGAACACATTCTCAAATAGATCAACTTTAGCTCGCATTGCAACCTAAGGTGTTCGTGTTAATAAATGATAAGGATACATAAAGAAACCATTACTCATCACAAAACTTGTAACATTAAAGATCAGGTAAATGTCTTATTGATTAAACACGCCTCATATAATTTATCGATTACTCATGTCGGAGAAGGAATATTGGTTCAAGTGCTGAAATTTGTGAAGTATTTTTAGAACAAGAGTGGTATCATATTAAACAATTGGTCTTTTTTTATAAGCATAAGTATATTCAATAAGAGGTAGTAGGGGTACCACAACCCAACCAACAACTTACAACAACAAAGCAAACTACATCAACAAATCAAACAAATCAAAGACACCAACACATCAGACAATAAACCTACAAAAAGTCAATTGGACATTTAAACCAATCATAAAAATTGCACCTAATTCTAGGATAAGAACTTAAAGACAACCACCCCCAAGAATAACTAATAATTCTATGGTAAATTTCAACAGGATTACTAACACCATCATTAAACATGATTTGGTTCCTTATCCACCATATGCTCCAACAAGAGGCAAACTAAATCAGACCTGCAGATGAATTAGATGTCTTCCTAATGATTTTTAAAAACTAGTCCAACAAGTGATCGGAGCAATTACCTGATATGGGGGGATCGAACCCAATCAAATCCCCTACTGCCTTCCAAACCAGACGAATGCACAGGCATGTCATCCTCAGCATTAAAACAAAACACGCATACCTTCTCATGTATATTAGATATAACACCTCTCGTCGTAAGGTTTGCTCGAGTAAGTAGTCTATCCAAAAATAATCTCCACCCAAAAATTTTGATTTTCAAAGGAATTCTGGATTGCCACACAATGTGCAAAGTCGTTTTTATATTACAATCCAACATCACTTCACCACCTATTTGTAACACAAAAGAATAACAAAACTTTACAGTAAAGCAATTAAATTTTCCTCTAGGGCACACAAAACCATCTGGATGTCCATCCCGCGGCCGAACCTCAGACAACAGCAACATCAAATCATGAAATTCAGCCTCCAATCAACCAACAAGCTCCAATGTACAAAGCCTATATCGCACTGCCATGTTTTACCCTGCCACTCCCAATCTCTTTAACTGTTCCATTTTGTTTTGATGAGGCTGCATAAAGACCCGGAAATAGATTGCAGAACATTTCCTGACCTATACAACAGAAAGTCCAAAACGCTACAACCCCTCCATCTCCCAATTTGCACAATAAAAGACTTGTGAATCCATCTTCAACCAAAGAATCCCCCAATCCCATTAGATCCATCCACCACAAAGATTCTTTTTTTTTTAAGTAAGCCATGATATTAAAACAAGCACAAGGGGTGCTTGAACCCATGTTACAAAAGATTAGGATAGTTACATCCTCTTGATACACTCAGTAGGGGCAACGAACCAATCGTAAAAATTACAAATAGGGAATTTACAATGCCCTCCCCACCATCTCCAAGAAAAGAAAATGATAGAATTAATGATATCATCGACTGTCAACAAAATGTTTCTAAATATACGACTGTTTCTACTATGCCAAATAAACCAAACCGTAAAGAACCAAATTGAACTTCCCACCATGTTTCCTCTATTCTTAGTCGACTCCACAGCACAAAAAGTAAAACACTCTAAACAATTACTTCCTACCAGAAACTCAACACCAAACCAATTAGCCACACCTTTCCACACATAACCTGCATAATTACACTCCAAGAAAAGGTGGTTAACAGATTCAGCCTCCAAATTACACAAACAACACACAGCCGAGTCTCCGCCGAGACCGATATTCCTCCTCAACAACTGATCTTTGGTGGCTAATCTGTCCCTCAATAATCTCCAGCCAAACACCTGAATATTGGACGGTAAATAGGACTTCCAAAGGAGATTCATACCATTTAACAGCTTCGCATCCTCCTCGGTACCAGACCCGACGTTCTGCAAAACATCGTAATAAGACGAGACAGAGAAAGACAGTGTATCCTCAGCACTCCAACTGAACTGATCGCTCCTCCCTTCGACAGGCTCAAGATTAGCAAGAAGATCCATCATCCCGTCCCTTTCGACCTGCAAAATGAGATCAGGATCTAAATGACTAACCTCCACATTCCACTTCCACTTAGACTCTCTCCACAATCCGAACTCTGCAACTGCTCCTTTTGGGTTACTGCTAGCCAGAAAAAGGTTGGGAAAAAGCACCTTCAGAGGCATGTTCCTAGTCCAATTAACTAACCAGAAAGCAGTATCATTGCCGTCGCCTATGACGCTGGCCAAATTCTCCACGAAAAGATCCGTCGAAGAGGCATGGTCGAAAGAAATGGTCACCAAATCTCTCCACCAAATAAAGTCAGAAGACTTACCTTTTTTCCCGTCGCAACTAGAAATAGCTAAACCGAGGCTATTAGTCGCGTATCTGTGCTCCAGAATATCCCTCCACAACGCTTTCTTCTCAGACATGCATCTCCATTTCAACTTAATAAGGAGAGACTTGTTAAACACATCGAGATCTTTAACTCTGAGGCCCCCCTTGTCTTTTGGCGTACAAACCGATTTCCAACTTACCCAATGAATTCTCTTTTCCAAAGAGGTTCCACCCCATAGAAAGTTACTCTGAATCCTTTGAATCGCTTTGATTACCGCTTTAGGAGCCTTATAGAAAGACAATGAGTATAACGGTAAAGCATTAAGAACCGAGTTAATCAATATGACTCTACCACCCACAGATAAATGATTTCCTTTCCATCCTGCTAGTTTCCTTCTCACATGCTCAATAACCTCCACCCACATAGACGCCTTCCTAGGACTGTCTCCAACCTTAACACCGAGGAACTTCATTGGAAATTTCAGGATGTCACAGTGTAAGAAAACCGAAGCAGCCCCCAGAAAATCAGGCCTAAGATTAACACCCCCAATACGACTTTTATTAAAATTCACTTTTAAACCTGAAACCAATTCAAATCCACGCAAGATCGCTTTGATACTCCACAGGTTGTCCCAACTCGCTTCACCTAAGAGAAGTGTATCATCTGCGAACTGAACTATACTATACTCGGCTTTGTCGTTAACCTTGAACCCTGCATAAAGACCCTTTGAAACAGCTCCCTGAAGCAACTTAGTAAGCCCTTCCATTACCAATATAAATAGGAAAGGTGACAACGGATCCCCCTGGCGGAGGCCTTTACCAACTCCAAAATCTGTAGTTGCACTTCCGTTAACCAATACCGACATCGTACCGTTGAAAACCAACTTCTCCATCCAACTCCTCCAGCCCCTTCCAAAGTTCATCCGCTCGAATAAAAATCTGAGGAAATTCCAAGAAACACAGTCATAAGCCCTTTCAAAATCAATCTTCATTATCATACAACTCCGTTTCGATCTTTTCGCCAAATCCAACACTTCATTAGTTGCAACAACACCGTCCAAAATGAACCTACCAGGAACAAATGCAGACTGCTCGATAGAAATGATACTACCTACAACCTTCTTCAATCTACCTGCAAGAACCTTAGTCAAAATTTTCTGAAAGCAGTTGACAAGGCATATAGGCCTATAATGACTAAGCTTTTGAGGGTTCTTGTTTTTAGCAACCAAGGTCAAGAAAGATGCAGACGCAGCCTTTGTGAGAGAAGGATAACTGAAAAACTCTTTGACAAAACGCACCACGTCCTGTTTAACAATTTCCCAACACGATTTAAAGAAACAGAAACTGTAACCGTCTGGTCCCGGACTTTTGCTCCCATCACAATCCCACACCGCTTCTCTAATTTCCTCTTCTGAGACCATCTTATCCAAAGACATTTTATCAGAATCTGATAAAGACATCAGACCAACGTCGCCAAGAGAAGGCCTAACATACATCTTCTCCTTAAAGTTATCAGCAAAGAAATTACTGACAAAGCTTTTAACTTCCTCCACCTGCTCAGTAATACCTCTGTAAGTTTCAACAAAAGAGAGGTTAGTGCTCCTACGTCTACCATTAATAACCTTATGGAAATACCTAGTATTCCTATCACCATCTTTAATCCACGCTGCTTTAGCTTTCTGTTTCAGCATAGCATCTTTAAGATTAAGATTCTTCCAAATCCTAGACGAAGCTTGCTGTCTCGACTTCACCAACTCATCAAAACTGTCGAAACCAAGGCCACTTAACTCAGCATCAAGGTCGTTTAAATACGATACAGCAGCCTCCACGCTCAATTCAATCACACCAAAAACTTCACGGTTCCAGATTTTGAGCTTAGCCTTAAGAATATTCAACTTCGACTTCAGAACGAAATCTCCTCTACCTTCCGTCTTGGCAGAATCCCAAACACCCTTCACAAAATCCATAAAACCTTCATGATTAACCCAACTGTTGTTAAACTTAAAAGGTTTGGGGCCCCAATCCTTAGCATTACCTTTGACAAAAATCGGGCAATGATCGGAAGTGTCTCTCCTGCCTATGACTTGGTTGTTCAACTTCCACTCAACTATCAAATTTTGCGATATCAGAAACCTATCCAGCCTGCTCATAGAGTTCCCCAAATTGTTGAACCAAGTAAACTGTCCACCACAGTAGGGTAAATCGATACAATCCAGTTTCCCAATGAAATCGTAGAATTCAGCCATTTCCTTACTCTACCTCCTTCACTGATCCCTTTCCTTTCTCTAGCATGAGACACAGCGTTGAAATCCCCTCCAAATAACCACTCTCCATGACCTTTGGACGCCTTCACTTTCAAAAGATCCTCCCACAACTTCCTTTTGAGGACAGCTCTGCAAGGAGAGTAGACATTGACCATGTGAATGATTTTTCCCTTCCGTTCAAAAGTTGTTCCAAGGAACCCTTCCCCACGAAAACTACTGACAGAATTCACCATATCCTTCCTCCAAAGAGTAACCAAACCTCCTGCTGCGCCATTCGCCCCAGAAAAAGACCACTCCACATCTCTACAACCCCACATAGAGTAAGCAATACGATCATCGATTAACCCCATTTTGGATTCTTGCACAAAACACACGTCGACATTCTCCTTCTGTATCAGGTTAGCAAGACGTTTTCTCTTTACCTTACTACCGCATCCTCTTATGTTGAAAGATAAAAGATTCATGGGACACCGTTTATAGAAGACACCCTCAATGCGTTACCCTCCTTATCTCTATCCTCCAGCTCACCTAACGCCTTCAACATCTCTTCCTTCCTCCCTCCCCCTTTGATTCCAATTGAATCAATTATCTCCCAGACCTTGTTTGTCACCTTAGATTCCATCTCCTTCCAAAACCTCTTGTTACCTTGAAGAACTTCAGAGTCAGTTACCGACAAACATCTCGACCCCGAACCTTCCCTCTCCGCCTTCTTCTGTGACGACGACGAAGCTTTGTTGAAAGAGTTCTTAGACAAACTCTCACTGATAGAAGACGAACGAATAACGTCTTTAACAGTTGTAGTATGATTCTTCTTAGATAAAATTTTTGGCTGAGAGTAAGGTTTAACACGACGATGATTAGTTTCTGAAATTCCCAATTTCAAATCCCTAACCACAGAATCACCAGGATCACTAAACCGGTCTCCTTTAATTACCCATTTTCTCGCCCCATGACCCGCTCCATCATCTGGGAAATGGGCCTGTTGGGCTTTAAGTAATCTGTCAAAAGAGATATTCTTCCCTCTCTGGCCCAACGTACAATCTGCCTCAGAAAGATTCTCACAAACAGGTCCCACAAAGGCACCTTTATCAAAACCTAGTACAACCCTATCCTTAGAACCTGACACGTAACTCTGAACCTCTTCCCCAGACGAAAGAGACTTTTCCAAATTCTCGAGCCCCTCACGAAACTTAAGAATAGCTTCTGCTCTAGCCACAGGCCAACCTTTGGAAATAGCACAGGTACTCTTTACGTTAATATCCTCCTGGGGAAGATCGCCATGGAGGAAATCACGACCCCCTTCGCCTTCGCCTTCGTCTTCGTCGTCTATTCACCGTTCATCATCATCCTCTACCCAGTCAGCGCTATCCTTCACAAAAGAGACTTCAGACTCCGACACCGACAACGATGGTTTAGTTTGACTCACCACTTTAGCTAACGGTCCCATGGTTTCTTCAACTATTCTGATTCTGTATGAAACACCATTGATGGAAACCGATAAAACCTCGTTAATAAGTTTACCACATGACGTCCGAACCAATAAGCTAGCCACGCCCATCTTTGTAAAATCAGAGGAGCTCTCCTCGCAGTTAACATACTTACCGATCGTCGAAGATAAGAATTGAAAAAACGAAACTGACCAAGCAAAACATGGGATTCCGTAACATCTTATCCACGTTAACCTTTCCGTATCCACCATCTCCTTCTTCCATCTGCTTACATCCGAAAACCACTGCCCAAGCCAATCCTTCGCCCCTTCCACAAGATCCTCTAACTCTCCTTCATCATTCTCCTCTAGGAGACAAAGGTTGGCTCCTAGAGGGGTAACCTTAACCCCAAAGTAACCTTCCAAGTGGAAATTGTTCTGCATATTGTAAGAGGATCCAGGAATACGAACCTTCCCCACAAAAGCTCTCTCGAATCTAGACACAGTTTCCTTTCCAACATTAAACGTGAGACCTCCTGGGTAATCCTGTTCGTTCCGTTTCGCCGCCTCCGCATAAGAACCTCTCTTGAACGAGGATACCAGAAATCCCTTGTCTCGAAAGAGATGGTCTCCTTCAAACTGCTTGACACCTTCATTTCTACGAGAAGATTTTGACTTAAAACTCCTCCCCCTAACCTTCGCTTCCTTGGGAAACCTCGGAATGTTGGCGTAGAGTTTTCTTCCCTCAATGAAGAAGTTATCCAGTTTCAGGGCCAAATCCCTTTCGTCTTCCACGTCAAAGAATCGGGAAAAGCCGTATTTCTTCCCTCTTTTGTCTCTCTTCCTCGGAATGAACACCTCGTCTACCTCTCCAAAATCCGACAACAATGAGTAGAGTTCCTTTGCCCTCATTTCCTCTGGAAATTCTGTGATGAAGATGGTAGTAGAATCTCTGAACCCCCTTCCCTTCGTTCTCCCCTCTGCGTCCCATTTGAATTTGTTCCTGTAAGATACCTTAGTCCACTTTCCCTGCTCCATTCAAACGTAAGAGAAGAAAACACAAACAGCTAGTTGGGAACTAAACCGGTACCAAGGCCCCTAGCCCTAAGGCTAGGAGTTTAAGCCAAAAATACCAGAAAGCCTCAACTAAAACAACCTAGACACACAACATAACCACAAAGATTCATGATTAGCCCCTCTACGAATAACTTTGGAAACAAATCTATTAATAAGGTTCCCATACCTGAGCAAAATGGTGGACAAGTAAGTTTGTAATGACATAGTTAATAAGAATGACCCTACCCCTAATTGAGAGCATTCTTCCCTTCCAAGTAGATAGACGGGCCTGAAAACAAATCAATCACCGGTTTCCAAAATGAGACCCTCATATGATTTCCATCAATAGTTATTACAAGAAATTTAAATAGTGGAACATCAATTTTATACGCCAGTAATTGTGCTTCTGCTTTCAAAAAATATTCATCAACTCCCACTACAAACAAGCAACTTTTCCAAAAATTGATTTTCATCTCAAAAATCAATTCAAACCCTCTTAGTACAGATTTCAATCCCCAGAAAATATTCTTGCTAGTGTCATACCCTAATTTTTAACCCTGAGATTCTGTTTTTTGTGTCGCATCGTCTGCATAGCATATCACGCATTTTATCATGCATAATACCCAATTTATCAGCTGGAATAAACGTGTTTGAATTACAGCCGAATTGGTCAAATAAAAGTCAACTGTGTGTAAAATCAGTGGACGAAAAATTTCAAAATTGATCTTGCAAACTACAGTGATATTAATCTATGTTTCGTGTAGTTTAACATTGCGTGCTCATTTAAATTTTTTGACCACCTTTTGGACTTTTTTTATCAGCTTAAGCCTTTTTAGAGGGTAAAATTTATTTCAAAATCTGACCAAATGCTGTATTTTTCCGAGTCGTTTATTTCGCGCTGATTATTTTGGTGCATTTATTTTATTTTTTTCGAGCATTTTTCTACCTGACTTTTTATTTTGTTTTTTAATCATTTTTATTTAAAAGCTTGCGCCCAAACCAAGTGGATAACCGAGCTCTAAAACAACTCAGAATTGGCTGCCAAGAATTCAATCTTCTTTGGTTGCCACCAATAACCAGCCCAAGAAATTTATTTATTAAAAAATTAATTTTTGCGTCATTTTTAAAATATGTTTTAAGATGTAAAAATAATTTTAATTTGTTGTTTTTTATGTAAAAAAAATGAGAGACAAAACAAATTAAATATAATGTGTATTTAATTTTACCTTAAAAAATGCATTGTTAAAATAAAATAAGATTCATGTTTTTTTTCTTATAACTTGTAACAAGAAAGACGTATGTTTTCCTTATAAATCGTTCCTTTTTATGAAAGAGTCTTTCTGCAAACCAACGCTCTTATACTTGAATTGCACTAAAAATATATATATTTAATTAAATTTTAGGTATAGTGTAGTTTTTAATGTGAACCATTTTAGAGTTTTTACGGAGTTATATGAATAGTTGGAAAATGTAGTTAGGTTGTTTAAAAAATGTAGAAGTGTAATATAATATTAAAAATTGTGTGTGTCCTATTTAAAGAACCAAAATGTAGTTGGTGAGTGTGGATGCTTAGTTTACCGACTAACATTACACGAATCATAAGAGCATAAATATCGGTGTGCTCATAATGTTTTTACACAATATTTAAAAGTTACATGTCAGAGTTGTCACTACAAGAAATATTGTATCCAGTCACATGATTTAGTGAAGTGAAAATCACGTGGCAAAAAAAAAGAGTTTGCAAAGTGATAATCACGTCACTAACATATCTATAACTATTTATAATGGGGATGGGGTGTTTTGGGCTGGCCTATTTTCATACCAATAATACCCTTTACAGTTACATGAATTAAAAAAACTTCTCCATCTATTTAGCCAAATAGGAGTAACATTTGTACCATTTCACTTGGAATTTTGTATACAGGTTATAAACACTCTGAATCTTATGAAATCCTGCCACGTAGATGATATCATAACTTCCATGCAGTTTTCTTTTTTTAAAAGATTGTAGTTTCATAACACTAACGTCTCTACAACTTCCATGCAGTTTTTCTTCTTTAACAATGCAATTTCATAACAGTAACATTGACACAAAGTGAGGCACAATGATGAAATTATTTTGAGTGA
This sequence comes from Lathyrus tuberosus, assembly GCA_022829125.1. NCBI lineage: Eukaryota > Viridiplantae > Streptophyta > Magnoliopsida > Fabales > Fabaceae > Lathyrus > Lathyrus tuberosus. The sequence goes on from JALAZF010000477.1 coordinate 2,828,365, forward strand.
GGAAAGGAATAGAAAATATATTTAAAATTGTGGTGGTTTGTCTTCTTTGATCATCATTAACATTCTTGAAATCCACTCTATCATTTTGTGTGTCTTGAAATCAAAATGCTGAAGTCATTTATTTTCATAAATTCAATTATAATTTTCACAATTATTGGAATGAGACTGGTGTAGCAAGGTTTATGAAATGCATTTATGGGGTTATTGTTTTTCTATCTACGAATATTGAGTTTTGGTTCATTTCAAAATGTTTCAAACTTTTCTTTTGTAATGTTTTTTTAATCGTTTTAAACTTTTCTTTTACAATATTATGTTATTTAATGTTTCTGTCTCTAGACTACTTCGTATCATGCACATGGAAATTATGAAACTTTTTCCAGACAATGAAATGACAATGCAATTGTTATCTATACCTATAAATATTGGCAAGTTCATTTATACCAGCAAAGTCCTTTGTCTTCTATGACTTTAGAAATCCATATTTTTTATTGCTCATTCGATACAGGTTTTAGTTATCACTCATTGTGTACAATAGTCACTCCTAGGCAGTATAGATCAATCCACCTTAGACAGAGGAATTGCTATCTTTGGTCTTTGACTCCCACATGTAAGAATCTTTCTCAAATTTTATTTGCAAAATATTGGTTTGCAACTTGCTATCTTCAACATTTACACTTCTTATCTCTAATGTTTATTAATCTTAATTAATTTTATATTTTATATTTTATATTTTATCAATCATGAGTCATGACATTAAATTTTATATTTAATTTATCAAGTTAAGACAATAATTCTAATTTTTAATATTTTTGGGTATGTTTTACTTTTCAAATTTTGATTGCTATTTGGATCAAATGGTCGAGTGATGCTTTTATTCTATTTTGGGTTAATTCAATTTTTTACGCTTTATCTATTGTATACATAAATATCAGATGATGTATTTATCTTTTAAAAATTATGTTGCTATATTAGATAAAGGGATGGGTCGAATAAATTATTTATTAAAGTATAGTGTACTGGATTAATGAACCATCTTCACATTAGTGAATTAGTAATCAATGTAAAAATGTGTTTTTTTTTTTTTCTTTCTGTTCCATTGTGGGAGATAGTGAGATAAATCATTGTATTTAAATTTTAATGGTCTCCTTTTGTATTTCTATTGTCTAATGATATACACGAATGTATTGCAAAATCATTTTCATTCTCATCCCAACCTCAATCCAACAAGGATCAGCCCCAAAGTCCAAACCAAATCTAGCTTGGCATGAGTCTTACAATCATCTAAGTGTACTAATTCCCTACTTCTTTTAAAAAAGAGTTTCATTTGCAATTTATTTTTTTATCATAAAATAATTGTTTCTTTTACTCAAGATTATTCAGAGGTTTTAAGTTTGAATCTAATTTTAGATATGCAGTGTTATTAAATTTTTAGAAGAAGAATTTTATTGTTTATTATGATCTTATGTGGTTTAAGAGAATAGTATTTATAATTGTGTGTAAATGAGTATATAATTTATATAAAAATTAATAATTATCTCTTTTACAATATTAACGAAACATTTAATATATTTTTTATTATTACTAGCATCCAAACGGGCACTCCCGTGTCCGTTTGTCCGTTTTTTTAAGGTCTACCGCGTGAAAATATTAACCGTATCAATTTTTATAAGTTTGATTTTATAATAAATAATTTGTATAATGAGGTCTAGAATATTTATTCAGATACTTACAAAACAATTTGTATGAAGAGAAGAATACTTACAATTTTTTTTTTGTAAGTATCTGAATAAATATTCTAGACCTCATCATACAAATTGTTTATTATAAAATCAAACTTATAAAAACTTGACACTATTAATATTTTCACGCGGTGCACCTTAAAAAAGCGGACAAACGGGCACGGGAGCCCGTTTGGACGCTAGTTTACTATTATAATAAGATGTATAATGATAGCATGTGGGTTATGGAATTTTTTTTTTTTTTAAATGTTGTGACGTGAAATTCACTTCACAACATTTATAATTAAATAAAAAAAATTAAAAGGGCAATGGCGTAAACAAGAGGGAAAGTTGAAAAATTCAAAATTTGACTTGTGAAGTATTATTCACGTCGCAAGATTTAGGGGGGAAAAATTTATGACACTTAATTGATAGGTTACAGAATGTGCAGGTTGAGATCTGCAAAAGATTTGACTGTTGAAATTTAGTGAAGTATTTTTCACTTCGCAAATTAGCGACGTGAAATTCACGTCACTAGCTGGGGCATTTAAAGCAACACGCAATTGTGTTTCCCAGGCAGTCGGTTCCCACGATTCAAGATTTTCTATCCTCTCCAACCTTATCCTTTCCTATCCTTACCCATTTAAATCTCTTTTCATTAATATTTCATCTCCTTCTCCAACCTTTTCCTTCTTCTCATTTTCTATCTTCTCACCATTTTTCAGTTTTCATTCTTCTTCATCTTCAATGTTCAGGTAAGTTTTTTAATTTTATTTCTTCTACTATTTTTTAATTATTTCTATTTAAACATAATATATTCTAATGTACCTTATTTTTTATTTTTTTTATGTCAAAATATTAAAGTTTAGAAGATTGAAAGAGATATTTGAAGAACAAATTGAAGAAATAATTTTGGAACAAGAAGAGTGAAGGAGATTGAAGAAGAGGTAATTTTGTCATTAATTTTTTTTTCTGAATTTATTATTTAGTTGTTGTTTTTTTAAATATTATGGTTTTTTGGTTAAATATTTGTATTGTAATATATATGTAAAATGAAAATGTATTATTCAAAATTTTTTAATATATTTATTTAACACGAAAAATGTATATTTTTTTATTAGAAAAGAATTATATTTATTTATATATAAATATTTATTTATTAAAACAGATTATTTTATTAAGTAAAATAGATTATATAATATATTTATTTAAAACATATTATATTTATTTAAAACAGATTATATTTATTTATTAAATAAAACTGATTTTATTTTTAAAATCAGATTATAATAAAAAATCATATCTAAAACTGATTATGTTATATATTTATTTAAGACATATTACATTTATTTATTAAATATTTATTTATTAAAACAGACTATATTTATTTTATAAAATAGATTATATAATATTTTTTTATTAAAACTGAAATATATTAAAACGAAAATATTTATTTTGTTATTTTTTATATTCAAAACAGATTATATTTGTAAATATATAAATATTTATTAAATTTTAATTTTTAATTATTAATTTTATGTAAATGTATTTTTTAAAGTTAATTATTTTTATATTATTATTTATTATATATTTTTAATTAAAGTTAATTTTATTATTTAGGAAAAGAGATTGGGGAGACCTCCACTCATGCCGGGGCTAGTTGTACAGACCAGAACAAAAAAATCGAGGGACTTTGTTGACGAACGCACCAAAAAAGCTTTGGTAAGTACGTCGTTTTATTTTATTTAAATTGTTATTATTTTTTTAATTTAATGACAATTTTGAGACGTAATTATCACGTGGCAATTGAGATATTGTGGCGTGAAAATCACGTGGCAATTGAGATATTGTGGCGTGAAAATCACGTGGCAAAATTTATTATTTAATTTAACTTAAATTGTTTAATCTATATTTAACTTAATTTTTTATTTTATTTTATGTGTAGGAGGATTACCAGGTATTGCTCACACAATTTTTGATAGAGAATCCTTAGTATACTCCAAGATGTTCTGAGCCGCTTAATCAACGTGTGGATTTTTATATTTGGGATTTAGTAACCGGCAAAAAAGGACCGAATGAATGTTTATTTGGTGCTGGAGCTTTGGTCGGTGGTATGCGAAAAGGGGACAGAACTCTATTTCAAAGAGTTAGAGATGGTGAGGGAACGTCAAATCCGCCACAATTGACCCCCGAGATGATAGAAACGGTAAGACAACTGGCGCTAACTGAAGCGAGACGCGAAACGACGCAACGTGAGGCGACATTACAGGCCCAATTGGAGGCGCAACAAAGTCAGATAGAGGCAATGAAGAATAGGCAAGCTGAAATGGAGGCGATGATGCCCCAATTTATGCAATCGCAAGGTGGCGGTAATCCAGTTGTTGGAAATGAAGAAGTTGGTGGTCAACAACAGATGGATAACGATGATATTGGCTCGGATGACGATGATATTAACATTGAATCCTATCCCGATCCGGATTAATCCAAAGCATTTATTGTAATTTTAAATTTTTATTTTTGTAAAATATTTATTACATTTTGGCATATTGTACACTTTTTATTTAAAAATTTTATTCTAAATTTTGGTATTTATTTATAATTATTAATTTTTGTTATTTAAATTTATTAAATTTTCAAATTAAATTATTATTAAAAAAAATTTAATATTCATTTTGTTTTGTAAAATAATTAAAAAAACAAACTATAATTAAAAATTTTAATTATAATTTTAAATTATAAATAAAAATACAAAACGTACCACATAATTAATCAATTTTTTTTTATAAAATAAATCATGTAGCCACGTGATATTCACTTCGTAACTTGCGACATGAATTCCACTTCGCAACTTGCCACGTGAAGTTCACTTCACAACTTGCCACATGAAATTCACTTCACAACTTGCCACATGAATTTCACGTGGCAAACTTCTTACACACACTGCAACTCTGTTTTATTTGTTGCGACGTGAAAATCACGTGGCAAAGTTGTGAAGTGATTTTCACGTGGCAACATAGTTGCCACACGTGCTCCTGCGACGTGAATAGTCACGTCGCTAATACCAGTTTGTGAAGTGATTTTGCATGTTGTGAAGTGATTTTCATGTGGCAAATACCAGTTTTTTTTGTAGTGTGTTGGATAATTGAAAATAATAGCGTCACTTGGTTTGTGAATGTCCTCAAGCAAGAGAAGTTTTTTTTACCAGCTGGATGAAATAATTAATATAATATAAAAATTGTGGATATATTGTGAGATATGGTGGGACCCATGTTAGAGTTTTTGATGAGTTGTATAGATATTTGAAAAATGTAGAAGTATAATATTATATAAAAAATTGTGTGGATCTCAGTTAAGAAAGTGGAGCGAAGGATACTTTAACTGTTCCTGCGGATTTATTTGCAGATTTAAGCTAAAATTCCGCAGGAAATACTGTAGATAAATCCGCATGAAATGTATTTGCCGCAGGTGAATCCGCAGCTAATTTACCTTTCCGTAGGTAAATCCGCAACTAACTTGTTTTTAAAATTAAAAATAGTGAAAATAATAAATTTTACGAAACGTTATTATTGATGTTTCATGTCAATGTGTCAAGGGTCTGAATCTCTTCATCTTTATGATGTGCTTTTGAATGATTTCTAGATTCAATCTAAATTTGTTTTCATCTACACAATTTGACACATAATAATGCATACTAAATCCAAAATAGCATAAGAGAAGCAAAATATTTTGCTGTGATAGGTGAAATGATTGGTCAATGTATCAGTTTTGTATAAAATAACTTGCCACTTTCATTACATGTTTCACATTTAAGTAATCCACGAGATCCACAAGTTGCACAAGGAAGCTTCAGCATTATATTTCACACATCTGCAAAAATATATAAATTGAATAAATCAAGTATGAGTATAAACTGATATTTGACCCTGGCTTGAACTTCTATGGAAATATTGAAAATATTACAACTCCAAACTCAATCTGATCTGTTATAAATGTGACTCTGAAGGTGCTTTTGACATCCAAGTTATAGATTGAAAATATACCTTGTTACTTAATAGAATGATCCCTATTTAAAACTTAAATTTGTTAACAATAGCATAACATTTAAAAACAACATTGGCGATAAAGTAAATACCTAACCGAATAAGATCTCATTTGTGGATGATTAATCATGAATAATTTAATTAAGTTAGGCCATGTGAAAACATACTCGGAGCAGCATATATGACCCAAAATGATAGCTACCAACTGAAAATTCATATATAAAATTTTAAAAACAGTATTTCAGGAACACATTCTCAAATAGATCAACTTTAGCTCGCATTGCAACCTAAGGTGTTCGTGTTAATAAATGATAAGGATACATAAAGAAACCATTACTCATCACAAAACTTGTAACATTAAAGATCAGGTAAATGTCTTATTGATTAAACACGCCTCATATAATTTATCGATTACTCATGTCGGAGAAGGAATATTGGTTCAAGTGCTGAAATTGGTGAAGTATTTTTAGAACAAGAGTGGTATCATATTAAACAATTGGTCTTTTTTTATAAGCATAAGTATATTCAATAAGAGGTAGTAGGGGTACCACAACCCAACCAACAACTTACAACAACAAAGCAAACTACATCAACAAATCAAACAAATCAAAGACACCAACACATCAGACAATAAACCTACAAAAAGTCAATTGGACATTTAAACCAATCATAAAAATTGCACCTAATTCTAGGATAAGAACTTAAAGACAACCACCCCCAAGAATAACTAATAATTCTATGGTAAATTTCAACAGGATTACTAACACCATCATTAAACATGATTTGGTTCCTTATCCACCATATGCTCCAACAAGAGGCAAACTAAATCAGACCTGCAGATGAATTAGATGTCTTCCTAATGATTTTTAAAAACTAGTCCAACAAGTGATCGGAGCAATTACCTGATATGGGGGGATCGAACCCAATCAAATCCCCTACTGCCTTCCAAGCCAGACGAATGCACAGGCATGTCATCCTCAGCATTAAAACAAAACACGCATACCTTCTCATGTATATTAGATATAACACCTCTCGTCGTAAGGTTTGCTCGAGTAGGTAGTCTATCCAAAAATAATCTCCACCCAAAAATTTTGATTTTCAAAGGAATTCTGGATTGCCACACAATGTGCAAAGTCGTTTTTATATTACAATCCAACATCACTTCACCACCTATTTGTAACACAAAAGAATAACAAAACTTTACAGTAAAGCAATTAAATTTTCCTCTAGGGCACACAAAACCATCTGGATGTCCATCCCGCGGCCGAACCTCAGACAACAGCAACATCAAATCATGAAATTCAGCCTCCAATCAACCAACAAGCTCCAATGTACAAAGCCTATATCGCACTGCCATGTTTTACCCTGCCACTCCCAATCTCTTTAACTGTTCCATTTTGTTTTGATGAGGCTGCATAAAGACCCGGAAATAGATTGCAGAACATTTCCTGACCTATACAACAGAAAGTCCAAAACGCTACAACCCCTCCATCTCCCAATTTGCACAATAAAAGACTTGTGAATCCATCTTCAACCAAAGAATCCCCCAATCCCATTAGATCCATCCACCACAAAGATTCATGATTAGCCCCTCTACGAATAACTTTGGAAACAAATCTATTAATAAGGTTCCCATACCTGAGCAAAATGGTGGACAAGTAAGTTTGTAATGACATAGTTAATAAGAATGACCCTACCCCTAATTGAGAGCATTCTTCCCTTCCAAGTAGATAGACGGGCCTGAAAACAAATCAATCACCGGTTTCCAAAATGAGACCCTCATATGATTTCCATCAATAGTTATTACAAGAAATTTAAATAGTGGAACATCAATTTTATACGCCAGTAATTGTGCTTCTGCTTTCAAAAAATATTCATCAACTCCCACTCCAAACAAGCAACTTTTCCAAAAATTGATTTTCATCTCAAAAATCAATTCAAACCCTCTTAGTACAGATTTCAATCCCCAGAAAATATTCTTGCTAGTGTCATACCCTAATTTTTAACCCTGAGATTCTGTTTTTTGTGTCGCATCGTCTGCATAGCATATCACGCATTTTATCATGCATAATACCCAATTTATCAGCTGGAATAAACGTGTTTGAATTACAGCCGAATTGGTCAAATAAAAGTCAACTGTGTGTAAAATCAGTGGACGAAAAATTTCAAAATTGATCTTGCAAACTACAGTGATATTAATCTATGTTTCGTGTAGTTTAACATTGCGTGCTCATTTAAATTTTTTGACCACCTTTTGGACGTTTTTTTATCAGCTTAAGCCTTTTTAGAGGGTAAAACTTATTTCAAAATCTGACCAAATGCTGTATTTTTCCGAGTCGTTTATTTCGCGCTGATTATTTTGGTGCATTTATTTTATTTTTTTCGAGCATTTTTCTGCCTGACTTTTTATTTTGTTTTTTAATCATTTTTATTTAAAAGCTTGCGCCCAAACCAAGTGGATAACCGAGCTCTAAAACAACTCAAAATTGGCTGCCAAGAATTCAATCTTCTTTGGTTGCCACCAATAACCAGCCCAAGAAATTTATTTATTAAAAAATTAATTTTTGCGTCATTTTTAAAATATGTTTTAAGATGTAAAAATAATTTTAATTTGTTGTTTTTTATGTAAAAAAAATGAGAGACAAAACAAATTAAATATAATGTGTATTTAATTTTACCTTAAAAAATGCATTGTTAAAATAAAATAAGATTCATGTTTTTTTTCTTATAACTTGTAACAAGAAAGATGTATGTTTTCCTTATAAATCGTTCCTTTTTATGAAAGAGTCTTTCTGAAAACCAACGCTCTTATACTTGAATTGCACTAAAAAAATATATATTTAATTAAATTTTAGGTATAGTGTAGTTTTTAATGTGAACCATTTTAGAGTTTTTACGGAGTTATATGAATAGTTGGAAAATGTAGTTAGGTTGTTTAAAAAATGTAGAAGTGCTTCGCTCAAAGTTGCGGGTTTGGAACAGAAACACGTTTGATTGGGTGGATACAAAAATTGGGGAGTATACTGAAACATTGAATAACATAGAAGAGGGTATAGCTGAGTTACAGTGTTTGGGCGGTTCTCAGGAACTCATTAACCGTAGAACGGCGGAAGACGAGTTGTGGAAGCATTTGAGGATTAAGGAAAGTCTTCTCCACCAAAAATCTCATTTCAAATGGATTGCGGAGGGCGACAGGAATACCAAATTCTTCCATGCTGCCATCAAACATCACAACATTTCGAATATCATTTCATCGGTGACAGTGGGTGACCAAACAGTAGAAGATGTGGAAGGGGTGAAAAACGCTGTGGCTAATCACTTTGAATCTCGTTTTCAATCTGTATACAGGTGCACACCGTCTATTGGAAAAGCCAATTTGCAATGCCTCTCCGATGCCAATAGGTGTGCCTTAGAGGCTGAGTTTGGTGCAGATGAGATTAAGAGAGCAGTGTTTCAATGCAACGGAGACAGATGCCCAGGGCCGGATGGTTTCAATATGAAGTTTTTCCAAGTATGTTGGGATATTGTAGGTTTGGAGTTCATAAAGTGTGTTCAGGAGTTTTTTGAATTAGGAAAACTTCCCAAAATCCTTTCTTCATCCTTCTTAGTACTGATTCCTAAACACAACCAGTCGGATAACCTTGATGATTATAGACCTATAACTCTCATTGGCTGTGTATACAAAGTAGTAGCCAAACTGATGGCTGGCAGACTTAAGCATGTTCTAGGTAATATTATTTCAGCTTCCCAAACTGCGTTTTTACCGGGTCGGAATTTACTAGATGGCGTGCTAGTTTTAAACGAGGTGGTGGACTTCGCGAAAAGGAGTAAGAATAAAGGGCTGATTCTCAAAGTGGATTTCGTAAAGGCTTACGATTGCGTTGAATGGAGCTACCTTCGGAACATCATGAAATTGATGGGGTTCGGAGATAAATGGATGAAGTGGATCGAGGGCAGTGTTTTCAACAGTTACATGTCAGTACTCATTAATGGGAGTCCTTCTCGCGAGTTCAAAGTTTCGAGAGGTTTAAGGCAGGGCGATCCTCTTTCGCCGTATCTTTTTACGATTGTGGCTGAAGGACTTGCGGTTTTATTTAGAAGAGCTTCTGATTCAAATTTTTTCACTGGTTTTCGGCTGAATGATAATATTTCATTCAATCTTCTGCAATACGCGGACGACACAGTTATTCTAGGTGATGCCTCGTGGGATAATTTATGGGCGATCAAAGTGTTACTTAAAGGTTTCCAAGTTCTGTCAGGGCTGGATATCAACTTCAGCAAAACCTGTCTTGTTGGGTTTGGATTAGATCAAACATGGTTGAGGGCTGCGGAGTGTTTTTTGGGATGCAGGACGCAAGAGACCCCGTTCAAATTTCTTGGTGTATTAATAGGAGGAAATCATAATCGTGTTTCCTTTTGGCAGCCTGTTATTGAGAAGGTACGAGCGAAACTTTCATCGTGGAAAGGTAGACTTTTGTCTATGGGGGGAAGGACTACGCTTATCAAATCGGTCTTGGCCAATCTTCCAATACACTACATGTCTTTTTACAAGATGCCTGGTAAAGTTATTCGTATCATTACATCTCTTCAACGTCGTTTCCTTTGGTCGGGGTCAACTGTAAAGCGAGGCATGGCCTGGATTAATTGGAGTACTATATGCAAAGATAAGAATGATGGTGGCCTAGGGATTTTGGATTTACGGTATTTCAACACGGCACTCCTCTCTAAATGGTTATGGAAATGTGCTCATCATACCGACAGCTTGTGGCATAATGTTTTGGTGGCTAGATATGGTCTAAATTTTGTTCAACATCTGAGTATAAGTGAACCCCAACCTTACAGAGTTCCGGCTTCTCTTTGGTGGCGTGATTTACGGTCCATTTCTCAATCGTTCGGCACGTTAACGTTCTTCGGTTTGCTAGATGTTACAGTTGGTAACGGGAAGCGCATTTCTTTTTGGCATTCCAAATGGTTAGGTGAGAACTGTTTGGCAAACATATTTCCAAACCTCTATCGTTCTGCACACCAAAGATTTTCCCTCATTGCGGATAACGGAGCGTGGGCTGGTGATAACTGGGTTTGGAGCATCGGGTGCGACATGCGTAGTCCAGATAGCGGTCAGCAACGGGATCTTGATGAACTGCTGCATTGCCTGGCTGCTGTCTCGCTAAACAAGGAAGTCATTGACAGTTTGGTCTGGCCGTTCCATCCTTCCTCGACTTTCACGACAAACTCTGCTTATAAGTTGTTGAAAACGGATGTGTTGCCAGCCGTTGTTCATTCCACAGGTGGGGAGATTTTCAAATCGTTGTGGGAGGCCACTGCTCCTCCAAAGGCATTGCTGTTCGGGTGGCGTCTCATTCACGATAGATTACCATCTCGTGTTAATTTGGCCAACAGAGGTATCCTTTCCAACACCCATGATATAGTGTGCCCTTTTTGTTTTGTAGCAGACGAGAGTGCGTCTCATTTGATGTTTATATGTCACAAAAGTCAGTCGGTGTGGATTAAAGTTTTCAATTGGGTGGGTTTGACGTTTTTTCACAGCAACGGAATATCTAGTCATCTTAGAAAATGGTTGCAGGGTTGTTCTTCTCGTGGTGTCAATTCGAAAAATGCTGTGGGGTTGTGGTTGGTGGTGGGGTGGGTGTTGTGGAATTGCAGAAACAACATTATGTTTAACGATGGCTTGTGGGATTCGGATGAGTTAGTTCACAAGATTATTCTAGTTTCTTGGTGGTGGATAGGAAAAAATGGTACAAAATCATTTACTTGTAATTACTACGATTGGTACAAAGCACCGTGCGATTTTTTGTAGGATTTTTGCTTGTGTCGGGCCGGTGCTATTTTTGTAATGGGTTAGGATACCCCTAGTATCCTAATTATATATATTTTGCTTATTAAAAAAAAAAAATGTAGAAGTGTAATATAATATTAAAAATTGTGTGTGTCCTATTTAAAGAACCAAAATGTAGTTGGTGAGTGTGGATGCTTAGGTTACCGACTAACATTACACGAATCATAAGAGCATAAATATCGGTGTGCTCATAATGTTTTTACACAATATTTAAAAGTTACATGTCAGAGTTGTCACTACAAGAAATATTGTATCCAGTCACATGATTTAGTGAAGTGAAAATCACGTGGCAAAAAAAAAAGAGTTTGCGAAGTGATAATCACGTCACTAACATATCTATAACTATATATAAAGGGGATGGGGTGTTTTGGGCTGGCCTATTTTCATACCAATAATACCCTTTACAGTTACATGAATTAAAAAAACTTCTCCATCTATTTAGCCAAATAGGAGTAACATTTGTACCATTTCACTTGGAATTTTGTATACAGGTTATAAACACTCTGAATCTTATGAAATCCTGCCACGTAGATGATATCATAACTTCCATGCAGTTTTCTTTTTTTAAAAGATTGTAGTTTCATAACACTAACGTCTCTACAACTTCCATGCAGTTTTTCTTCTTTAACAATGCAATTTCATAACAGTAACATTGACACAAAGTGAGGCACAATGATGAAATTATTTTGAGTGAGGAAAGGAATAGAAAATATATTTAAAATTGTGGTGGTTTGTCTTCTTTGATCATCATTAACATTCTTGAAATCCACTCTATCATTTTGTGTGTCTTGAAATCAAAATGCTGAAGTCATTTATTTTCATAAATTCAATTATAATTTTCACAATTATTGGAATGAGACTGGTGTAGCAAGGTTTATGAAATGCATTTATGGGGTTATTGTTTTTCTATCTACGAATATTGAGTTTTGGTTCATTTCAAAATGTTTCAAACTTTTCTTTTGTAATGTTTTTTTAATCGTTTTAAACTTTTCTTTTACAATATTATGTTATTTAATGTTTCTGTCTCTAGACTACTTCGTATCATGCACATGGAAATTATGAAACTTTTTCCAGACAATGAAATGACAATGCAATTGTTATCTATACCTATAAATATTGGCAAGTTCATTTATACCAGCAAAGTCCTTTGTCTTCTATGACTTTAGAAATCCATATTTTTTATTGCTCATTCGATACAGGTTTTAGTTATCACTCATTGTGTACAATAGTCACTCCTAGGCAGTATAGATCAATCCACCTTAGACAGAGGAATTGCTATCTTTGGTCTTTGACTCCCACATGTAAGAATCTTTCTCAAATTTTATTTGCAAAATATTGGTTTGCAACTTGCTATCTTCAACATTTACACTTCTTATCTCTAATGTTTATTAATCTTAATTAATTTTATATTTTATATTTTATATTTTATCAATCATGAGTCATGACATTAAATTTTATATTTAATTTATCAAGTTAAGACAATAATTCTAATTTTTAATATTTTTGGGTATGTTTTACTTTTCAAATTTTGATTGCTATTTGGATCAAATGGTCGAGTGATGCTTTTATTCTATTTTGGGTTAATTCAATTTTTTACGCTTTATCTATTGTATACATAAATATCAGATGATGTATTTATCTTTTAAAAATTATGTTGCTATATTAGATAAAGGGATGGGTCGAATAAATTATTTATTAAAGTATAGTGTACTGGATTAATGAACCATCTTCACATTAGTGAATTAGTAATCAATGTAAAAATGTGTTTTTTTTTTTCTTTCTGTTCCATTGTGGGAGATAGTGAGATAAATCATTGTATTTAAATTTTAATGGTCTCCTTTTGTATTTCTATTGTCTAATGATATACACGAATGTATTGCAAAATCATTTTCATTCTCATCCCAACCTCAATCCAACAAGGATCAGCCCCAAAGTCCAAACCAAATCTAGCTTGGCATGAGTCTTACAATCATCTAAGTGTACTAATTCCCTACTTCTTTTAAAAAAGAGTTTCATTTGCAATTTATTTTTTTATCATAAAATAATTGTTTCTTTTACTCAAGATTATTCAGAGGTTTTAAGTTTGAATCTAATTTTAGATATGCAGTGTTATTAAATTTTTAGAAGAAGAATTTTATTGTTTATTATGATCTTATGTGGTTTAAGAGAATAGTATTTATAATTGTGTGTAAATGAGTATATAATTTATATAAAAATTAATAATTATCTCTTTTACAATATTAACGAAACATTTAATATATTTTTTATTATTACTAGCATCCAAACGGGCACTCCCGTGTCCGTTTGTCCGCTTTTTTAAGGTCTACCGCGTGAAAATATTAACCGTATCAATTTTTATAAGTTTGATTTTATAATAAATAATTTGTATAATGAGGTCTAGAATATTTATTCAGATACTTACAAAACAATTTGTATGAAGAGAAGAATACTTACAATTTTTTTTTTGTAAGTATCTGAATAAATATTCTAGACCTCATCATACAAATTGTTTATTATAAAATCAAACTTATAAAAACTTGACACTATTAATATTTTCACGCGGTGCACCTTAAAAAAGCGGACAAACGGGCACGGGAGCCCGTTTGGACGCTAGTTTACTATTATAATAAGATGTATAATGATAGCATGTGGGTTATGGAATTTTTTTTTTTTTAAATGTTGTGACGTGAAATTCACTTCACAACATTTATAATTAAATAAAAAAAATTAAAAGGGCAATGGCGTAAACAAGAGGGAAAGTTGAAAAATTCAAAATTTGACTTGTGAAGTATTATTCACGTCGCAAGATTTAGGGGGGAAAAATTTATGACACTTAATTGATAGGTTACAGAATGTGCAGGTTGAGATCTGCAAAATATTTGACTGTTGAAATTTAGTGAAGTATTTTTCACTTCGCAAATTAGCGACGTGAAATTCACGTCACTAGCTGGGGCATTTAAAGCAACACGCAATTGTGTTTCCCAGGCAGTCGGTTCCCACGATTCAAGATTTTCTATCCTCTCCAACCTTATCCTTTCCTATCCTTACCCATTTAAATCTCTTTTCATTAATATTTCATCTCCTTCTCCAACCTTTTCCTTCTTCTCATTTTCTATCTTCTCACCATTTTTCAGTTTTCATTCTTCTTCATCTTCAATGTTCAGGTAAGTTTTTTAATTTTATTTCTTCTACTATTTTTTAATTATTTCTATTTAAACATAATATATTCTAATGTACCTTATTTTTTATTTTTTTTATGTCAAAATATTAAAGTTTAGAAGATTGAAAGAGATATTTGAAGAACAAATTGAAGAAATAATTTTGGAACAAGAAGAGTGAAGGAGATTGAAGAAGAGGTAATTTTGTCATTAATTTTTTTTCTGAATTTATTATTTAGTTGTTGTTTTTTTAAATATTATGGTGTTTTGGTTAAATATTTGTATTGTAATATATATGTAAAATGAAAATGTATTATTCAAAATTTTTTAATATATTTATTTAACACGAAAAATGTATATTTTTTTATTAGAAAAGAATTATATTTATTTATATATAAATATTTATTTATTAAAACAGATTATTTTATTAAGTAAAATAGATTATATAATATATTTATTTAAAACAGATTATATTTATTTAAAACAGATTATATTTATTTATTAAATAAAACTGATTTTATTTTTAAAATCAGATTATAATAAAAAATCATATCTAAAACTGATTATGTTATATATTTATTTAAGACATATTACATTTATTTATTAAATATTTATTTATTAAAACAGACTATATTTATTTTATAAAATAGATTATATAATATTTTTTTATTAAAACTGAAATATATTAAAACGAAAATATTTATTTTGTTATTTTTTATATTCAAAACAGATTATATTTGTAATATATAAATATTTATTAAATTTTAATTTTTAATTATTAATTTTATGTAAATGTATTTTTTAAAGTTAATTATTTTTATATTATTATTTATTATATATTTTTAATTAAAGTTAATTTTATTATTTAGGAAAAGAGATTGGGGAGACCTCCACTCATGTCGGAGCTAGTTGTACAGACCAGAACAAAAAAATCGAGGGACTTTGTTGACGAACGCACCAAAAAAGCTTTGGTAAGTACGTCGTTTTATTTTATTTAAATTGTTATTATTTTTTTAATTTAATGACAATTTTGAGACGTAATTATCACGTGGCAATTGAGATATTGTGGCGTGAAAATCACGTGGCAATTGAGATATTGTGGCGTGAAAATCACGTGGCAAAATTTATTATTTAATTTAACTTAAATTGTTTAATCTATATTTAACTTAATTTTTTATTTTATTTTATGTGTAGGAGGATTACCAGGTATTGCTCACACAATTTTTGATAGAGAATCCTCAGTATACTCCAAGAGGTTCTGAGCCGCTTAATCCACGTGTGGATTTTTATATTTGGGATTTAGTAACCGGCGAAAAAGGACCGAATGAATGTTTATTTGGTGCTGGAGCTTTGGCCGGTGGTATGCGAAAAGGGGACAGAACTCTATTTCAAAGAGTTAGAGATGGTGAGGGAACGTCAAATCCGCCACAATTGACCCCCGAGATGATAGAAACGGTAAGACAACTGGCGCTAACTGAAGCGAGACGCGAAACGACGCAACGTGAGGCGACATTACAGGCCCAATTGGAGGCGCAACAAAGTCAGATAGAGGCAATGAAGAATAGGCAAGCTGAAATGGAGGCGATGATGCCCCAATTTATGCAATCGCAAGGTGGCGGTAATCCAGTTGTTGGAAATGAAGAAGTTGGTGGTCAACAACTGATGGATAACGATGATATTGGCTCGGATGACGATGATATTAACATTGAATCCTATCCCGATCCGGATTAATCCAAAGCATTTATTGTAATTTTAAATTTTTATTTTTGTAAAATATTTATTCAATTTTGGCATATTGTACACTTTTTATTTAAAAATTTTATTCTAAATTTTGGTATTTATTTATAATTATTAATTTTTGTTATTTAAATTTATTAAATTTTCAAATTAAATTATTATTAAAAAAAATTTAATATTCATTTTGTTTTGTAAAATAATTAAAAAAACAAACTATAATTAAAAATTTTAATTATAATTTTAAATTATAAATAAAAATACAAAACGTACCACATAATTAATCAATTTTTTTTTATAAAATAAATCATGTAGCCACGTGATATTCACTTCGTAACTTGCGACATGAATTCCACTTCGCAACTTGCCACGTGAAGTTCACTTCACAACTTGCCACATGAAATTCACTTCACAACTTGCCACATGAATTTCACGTGGCAAACTTCTTACACACACTGCAACTCTGTTTTATTTGGTGCGACGTGAAAATCACGTGGCAAAGTTGTGAAGTGATTTTCACGTGGCAACATAGTTGCCACACGTGCTCCTGCGACGTGAATAGTCACGTCGCTAATACCAGTTTGTGAAGTGATTTTGCATGTTGTGAAGTGATTTTCATGTGGCAAATACCAGTTTTTTTTGTAGTGTGTTGGATAATTGAAAATAATAGCGTCACTTGGTTTGTGAATGTCCTCAAGCAAGAGAAGTTTTTTTTACCAGCTGGATGAAATAATTAATATAATATAAAAATTGTGGATATATTGTGAGATATGGTGGGACCCATGTTAGAGTTTTTGATGAGTTGTATAGATATTTGAAAAATGTAGAAGTATAATATTATATAAAAAATTGTGTGGATCTCAGTTAAGAAAGTGGAGCGAAGGATACTCTAACTGTTCCTGCGGATTTATTTGCAGATTTAAGCTAAAATTCCGCAGGAAATACTGTAGATAAATCCGCATGCAATGTATTTGCCGCAGGTGAATCCGCAGCTAATTTACCTTTCCGTAGGTAAATCCGCAACTAACTTGTTTTTAAAATTAAAAATAGTGAAAATAATAAATTTTACGAAACGTTATTATTGATGTTTCATGTCAATGTGTCAAGGGTCTGAATCTCTTCATCTTTATGATGTGCTTTTGAATGATTTCTAGATTCAATCTAAATTTGTTTTCATCTACACAATTTGACACATAATAATGCATACTAAATCCAAAATAGCATAAGAGAAGCAAAATATTTTGCTGTGATAGGTGAAATGATTGGTCAATGTATCAGTTTTGTATAAAATAACTTGCCACTTTCATTACATGTTTCACATTTAAGTAATCCACGAGATCCACAAGTTGCACAAGGAAGCTTCAGCATTATATTTCACACATCTGCAAAAATATATAAATTGAATAAATCAAGTATGAGTATAAACTGATATTTGACCCTGGCTTGAACTTCTATGGAAATATTGAAAATATTACAACTCCAAACTCAATCTGATCTGTTATAAATGTGACTCTGAAGGTGCTTTTGACATCCAAGTTATAGATTGAAAATATACCTTGTTACTTAATAGAATGATCCCTATTTAAAACTTAAATTTGTTAACAATAGCATAACATTTAAAAACAACATTGGCGATAAAGTAAATACCTAACCGAATAAGATCTCATTTGTGGATGATTAATCATGAATAATTTAATTAAGTTAGGCCATGTGAAAACATACTCGGAGCAGCATATATGACCCAAAATGATAGCTACCAACTGAAAATTCATATATAAAATTTTAAAAACAGTATTTCAGGAACACATTCTCAAATAGATCAACTTTAGCTCGCATTGCAACCTAAGGTGTTCGTGTTAATAAATGATAAGGATACATAAAGAAACCATTACTCATCACAAAACTTGTAACATTAAAGATCAGGTAAATGTCTTATTGATTAAACACGCCTCATATAATTTATCGATTACTCATGTCGGAGAAGGAATATTGGTTCAAGTGCTGAAATTGGTGAAGTATTTTTAGAACAAGAGTGGTATCATATTAAACAATTGGTCTTTTTTTATAAGCATAAGTATATTCAATAAGAGGTAGTAGGGGTACCACAACCCAACCAACAACTTACAACAACAAAGCAAACTACATCAACAAATCAAACAAAATATAGGAAAACCTACAAATCAGGCTTTGGATCACTCAAAATGGTTGCTTGGATCATAAGTTATGGTCCTTGGAAGTTGGCACCAAAACCATTAAAACTTAATAACTTAGAAAATTTTTCAAATTTTCAAGGTTACCCCTTTTACAAGTTATCATGATTTCTTGATCAATTCTTGTTCAAATGTCATCATAAGTCACATTTTATGAAAATATGAATCATAAGGATCATTTTTGTCAACAAAAAGTCATGTTTTGACTTTTGGCTCCAGAGCGGTTCGGCGCGTAAAACCCTAATTCTCGACTTTTGAGGAATGCATCCTCTGAGGATCATTTAGCTTTGAAAATGGATCCCTAGGGTTATTTTGAGCATATTGAGTCACATGTTGAAGTCTTGGCTCATGCCCTTGTGAAAATCTCACTCTGGAGGTTTCGTCCGTCCAAAACCCTATTCCCGCGACATCGGGTGTTTCGAGGCTCAAAACACTTGGAATGTCACAACTGTGTGCTTGATTTTTGATGTGGGAGTCCACTTGATCCCTTGTGGATGTTTGAGAGGTTAAACAAGTTGAAGATCATATCATTTCTTGATTGATCTTTTGTCTAAGTATCTTGGGAGGGCTCGAAACCCTAATTCTGGATTGTAGTGAATACTCAATCGTCTTTAAGAAGATTGATGAGGCATAAAGATACATCCATATTGTGGTAATAATTTGCACAATGATGGGAAATCTTGGTGGTCAAAATTCGGGGTATGACAGATGCCCCTATTTAATCTTCTTGGACCTGAAGGTGTGAATAACGAAGATATTCGGACATTCAGGGTGCAAGAGGATTAAATATCGGAATACCAGAAATTTTGACTGTGGTTATGAATGTTAGCGGTTTGCTCATCCATCTTCTTTTGCTAAGCAATGTTACTTAGAAAAGGGTAAAACTTCCCCTCGATCCTGGTCTTCAGCCACAGAACTGGTCTCAGTTTCTTTTATAATAAACCTCCCCTCGATCTTGGTTTTTCGCCACAGAACTGGTCTCAGTCTCTGTGTAATACCCCGTAATTTATAAACGCTCTAGTTAATATTATTATGATCAACTGGGTTCCGGAGTACTCTGAGTAATTATTTGATAAAATAATTAGAGTAAACTGACGAACTCAGAGTCGATTAAATTAATAGTATTTAACGTTGAGTTTTTATAATTTGATGTATTTGAGCTAATTTTGGACATTTAGTAGTGTTACTAAAAAATGATAGTTCTATACTATCTATTTTCTTTTCTTTTTCCTTGGAAAACCAAACAAAGCTAAAGAGAAAAGCTAGGAAAGAAGGAAAAGAGGAAAAAGGAAAGAAAGAAAGGAAAAGGAAGTGGAAGAAGAGAAAATTGTCCAAGAGCTCAAGAATCATCATCAATTCATCTGTTCTTCACCTAAATCATCTCAGTATCAACCTCCTCGTCTAGTAATCCAGGTGGGTTCTAGTTAGACTCTTTAGAGTAGGATTATTTTGAGTTTAGAGTTAGATTAGAAATTGTGAAAATTGAATCTTTTTGCACAAAATTCGTGAATCTAACTGCTAAATGCAATGTTTGATTATATGTTATACTGGTTGTGATGTTATAACATGTTTTGATGCATTTTGATTGATGAAAATGGGATTTGGGGTTGATTTTGGATCAACCCGTAGCAGAGAAATTCTGCAGGAACTTCTGCATTTTTCTTCTGCCCATACGCGTATGGAGCATGTCAATACGCGTATGGAGCTGGTCAATACGCGTACGGCAAGGGAAATACGCGTATGGATGGCCGGGCACTTTGAGCAATACGCGTATCGCTTGGGGCAATACGCGTATGGCTGGGCGAGCTTTAGGGCATACGCGTACGGGGAATGCCAATACGCGTACGGCCAGGAGAGTTACAGAATTCTGCTGTTGTGATTTATTTTTCCGATCGATTGTTTACAATGCCGTAACTTTTTGTACGTAAATCGGATTGGAACAATTTTGATATCGTTGGAAAGATAATAAAATGTACTTTCTTATTACTTTGGTTTTAAGATTGTCAGCCGATTTAATTAAGTCGGGATTTCTGAAATTGTGTCGTTTTATCGACTTTTATCTGTTAATTGTGTATAATTACTATTGACAATATATGCATGTTAAAATGTGGACTAGGCAGGGTGAGGATTATTACCAAAAACTATGTTGGAAGTGTGAATTGTTCCATGTGTTGCAACGCTCGTGCATGAAGGCCGAGGCGTGTGCATTCTGTTTATCAATAACCACAGTTGTGCGGTGTAGTTCATGAGACTCGAGCACCTCCTCTGAACGTTATACACAACTACTTGGCAGGTTTGAGTCCCGTGTTAAGTACGATTGGAGCCTACGGGTAAAGAGACTTGAGACGGCGTACGGTCCGTGAGAAGTGACGGATCACGGTGTACGGCCCGTGATCCCGAATCCAATCGTATGCCAAGTAGCTACAAGGATCCATGACTCGGATCGCCTTCTAGACGTAGAAGGGTACGGGAAAAAGGGATACCTTGGTATTGGTTATTGATATGTGAGTTCTTGAGTGTACGGACTCAGAACGTACTTCGGTACTTTGTGAATCCTTGAGTTTACAGGCTCAAGAGGTACTTCGGTACTAGTGTGAGTTTACAGGCTCACCGTGGCGGTTACTTGTGTGTGTGTACTCATGGTCTTTCCCCTTTCCCCTTGGACATGAGTTAGGACTTTGTTAGAACCTTGTAAAGCCGAGAGGACTTTAAGATAGGGAACTCACTGAGATTTGATGTATCTCACCCCACTGTTGTTGTTTACATCACAGGTTCTGCAGGTTTGGCGAAGGGTAAGGACAAGGTTATTTGACTTTCCTTACGGATCGTGGTTTTGTGATGGCATGGCTTCCGCTATGGCGTTATGTTTTGAGATCATTGTATTGATCTAGTTCTTAGTTTTTATCATTTTGGAACATCTTGTATATGTAATGCCTTAGACTTTTAGTTCTTTTGTATTAGAGGCATTTATATATATAATGTGTTAACTAGGAACTTATTATGTTTCAGTACCAAAAGTGAAACTCATGTATAATATATGATTTGATGCATGTATTATTATATGGTCTTTACAGTTGGTATCAGAGCAGGTCGTATCCTCGACCTAGCCATGAAATAGAATAAGTGTTTCTTTCCGTTTCATATGCGGCGGGTCGCCATGGGTCTTGTCTGTTATATTTATGGTATTGAGTCTGATCAACTTAATCCTATTGATATGGAATTCAGGAACATGGCTGATAGACGCAGAAACAACCGTGGAAGACCAAGGACTACTCCAGCTGGGACAGTTCCACAAGGTGATGAAGGGAATGCCCCTTTGTACCATTTTATGCAACAGATGCAGCGGCAGCAGAACCAGTTCATGCAACATATGGTGCAACGGATGAATGTAGGTCTTCATCCTCGAGTGGTTGTTCCAGAGGTTATAGGTGGGAGTTTTCGGGATTTTCTCCGCATGAATCCTCCAGAATTTCATGGCGGAATGGATCCTGTGAGAGCTCATGACTGGATTGCTGGCATGGAGAGAATTTTTCTGGTAATTTGCTGTAGTGAGGAGAACAAGGTAGTGTTTGCTTCTCACTCACTGAGGGGTCCTGCTGAAAGATGGTGGGATGTTGCTTCAGCTTTCATGACTATGCAAGGTGTACCTAAGGTGTGGGAGCAGTTCAGGTCTATTTTTATTGAAAAGTATCTTCCTAGTTCTTTGAGGATCCGAAGAGAGTTTGAATTCCAGCAGTTGCGACAATACTGTGTGGCAGAGAACAGTGTGAAGGAAGTTCGGACAGAAGGGGGTTCGCGTAGGGCAAGCCAACAGTCTAATCCTAGGCAACGAGTTTTTAAAAGGAAACAAGTTCAGAGCTCTAGGACTAGTGCATGTCGACACTGTGGTAGAAATCATCGGGGAAAGTGCGGTATCGAAGGTGTGAAGTGTTATCAATGTCAGAAGGTGGGACACATTGCAAGGGATTGTCCTCAGAATAGGAATCAGACGCAAAGGAAGGAAGCAAAAGGCGACGACCTTGGAATTTCGGGTACGTGCTTCGTTAATGGACAACCTTGTTTTGTTTTATTTGACTGTGGGGCTACACATTCTTTCGTGTCTTTGAGATGCGTGAAGCGACTTGGGTTGCAAACTATTCCTTTATTTCCTCATATGGTGGTTACTACTGCCATGGATGAAATGGTTGAAACACCCCTGATGTGTGAAAATTGTGTGTTGTCGGTGAACGAAAGAGTTTTCCAGATTGATCTTATTTGTCTACCGCTCAAGAAAGTGGATGTTGTTCTGGGAATGGACTGGCTTTCAGCTAATTCGGTTTTTATCGGTTGTGAGGAGAAGCTAATTATTATTCCATCTACTGAGGCTACTCCGAAAGATGTATTATCAACGATTTTAGAAGGTACGGTGGGAATGGTAAATTTCTTGTTTGAGAAAGAGAAATCTGTTTTATTGGTTCTTACTAAGGAGGGAAGCAGTGAACAGCAAGTTCTGAGTATTCCAATAGTGTGTGAATTTCCTGAAGTGTTTCCTGAGGATGTTTCTTCTCTTCCTCCGGAGAGAGAAGTAGAGTTCTCTATTGACCTGATACCGGGAACGGCTCCTATATCCGTTTCTCCGTATCGGATGGCACCGCTTGAATTAAGAGAATTAAAGGACCAATTGGAGGACTTGATGTCCAAGCATTTCGTTAGGCCTAGTGTTTCACCGTGGGGAGCTCCAGTGTTGTTGGTAAAGAAGAAAGATGGGGGAATGCGGTTGTGCATTGATTATCGTAAGTTGAATAAAGTTACCATTAAGAACAAGTATCCCTTACCAAGGATAGACGACTTATTAGATCAATTGAAAGGAGCCTGTGTGTTCTCGAAGATTGATTTACGGTCGGGTTATCATCAGATTCGAGTGAAGAGTTCCGATGTGCCAAAGACTGCATTTAGGACACGTTACGGTCATTATGAATTCTTAGTGATGCCTTTCGGTGTGACTAATGCTCCAGCTGTTTTCATGGATTACATGAATCGAATATTTCAGGCTTACTTGGACCAATTTGTGGTAATCTTTATTGACGACATTCTTATTTATTCTCGTACTCCACAAGAGCACGGAGAACATCTGAGGATTGTCTTATCGGTCTTGCAAGAGAAGCAATTGTTTGCTAAGTTGAGCAAGTGTGAGTTTTGGATGTCGGAAGTTAATTTTCTTGGACATGTGATATCTCGAGGTGGTGTGGCAGTGGATCCATCGAAAGTAGAAGCAGTAATTAATTGGGAGAGACCGAGAAATGTTTCAGAAGTTAGAAGTTTCTTGGGATTGGCCGGTTACTATAGAAGGTTTATCAAGGGCTTTTCTCAATTGGCCTTACCAATGACGAAACTTACTCGGAAGGATGTTACTTTTGAATGGGATTCAGGTTGCGAACAAAGTTTTATGCATTTGAAGGAAAGTTTGACGAGTGCTCCAGTATTAATTATTCCTGATCCTAACAACTCTTATGAAGTATTCTGTGATGCTTCTAAGAGGGGATTAGGGGGTGTTCTGATGCAAGGTGGTCAAGTGGTAGCTTATGCTTCTCGACAGTTAAAAGTTCATGAGAAGAATTATCCAACTCATGATTTGGAACTAGCTGCAGTGGTTTTTGCACCGAAGGTGTGGCATCATTATTTATATGGTGTACTCTTTGAAATGTTCAGTGACCACAAAAGTTTGAAGTATTTGTTTGATCAAAAGGAGTTGAATATGCGACAAAGAAGGTGGATGGAGTACTTAAAGGATTATGACTTAGAATTGAAGTATCATCCAGGAAAGGCGAATAAAGTAGCGGATGCTTTAAGTCGGAAAATGGTTCATAGTGCGGAATTGATGATTTTAGAGTATTCATTGTTGGAAAAGTTTAGAGATCTTAATCTCCAATTTGTGTGGACTCCGAATGGTGTGATTATGGGAAATTTGAATGTCAATTCTACTTTGAGAGTTGAGATTCAACAGGCACAATTGTTAGAAGAAGAGTTACAAGAATTGTTACTTCAGCCGGGTTTTACACGAGCGACAGATGGGATTGTTCTGTTTAATCAAAGGATTTGTGTTCCGAAGGATGAGGCATTACGAAGGAAGATTTTAGACGAAGCTCATAAGGGTACTTTTACGATACATCCTGGTTCTTCAAAGATGTATCAGGATTTAAAGAAGGATTATTGGTGGCCTGGGATGAAAAAGGATATAGCGGGATACGTGTCAGAATGTGCGGTATGCCAACAGGTGAAGATTGAACACCAAAGACCGGGCGGTTTGTTACAACCTTTGGATATTCCAGTTTGGAAGTGGGATAGTATTTCTATGGATTTTGCAGTGGGTTTACCCCGTACCCAAGGTGGGTATGATTCTATTTGGGTGATGGTAGATCGACTAACGAAATCTGCACACTTCTTAGCCGTAAAGACTACTTATAAGGCAAGTCATCTTGCAAGGTTGTTTATTGCTGAGATTGTGAGATTGCATGGTATTCCTTCCAGTATTGTGTCCGATAGAGATCCGAAGTTTACTTCGAGATTTTGGAAAGTGTTCCAACAAGCGATGGGTACGAATTTGTGTTTGAGCACGTCGAATCATCCTCAAACGGATGGTCAGGCTGAACGAACAATACAAACGATGGAGGATATGTTAAGAGCTTGTGTGTTAGAGAGTAGAGGGAATTGGAAGGAACTTTTGCCGTTAATTGAGTTTTCCTATAACAATAGTTATCATGTGAGCATCGGTATGGCGCCGTATGAAGCATTGTATGGGAGAAAGTGTAGAACACCTTTGTGTTGGGCTGAAATTGGCGAAGATAGAATTTTGGGACCCGAGATTATTCAAGAGACTACGGAAAAGATTCGAATGATCCGCGAGAAGGTTAAACAAGCACAAGATCGTCAAAAGAGTTATGCGGACAATCGTAGGAGACCTTTGGAATTTGAGGAGGGTGACCATGTATTTCTGAAAGTTACTCCGAGATTGAGATTGAAAGGACCGTTTAAGTCGCGTAAGTTAAGTCCTAGATACGTGGGACCGTATCAGATTTTAGAAAGGATTGGTGAAGTTGCTTATAGATTAGCCTTACCACCCTCTCTATCCGAGATGCATGACGTTTTTCACGTATCTCAGCTCCGTAAGTTTATTCCTGATCCTCTTCAGCCAATTCTACCCGAGTCAGTGGAAATTGAAGCGGATTTGACTTTTGAACCACAACCGAGTTGTATTGTGGGAAGGGAAACAAAAGTGTTAAGGAACAAAGATATTCCACTTGTTAAGGTGCAATGGGATATGACGCATCCGGGCGATGCTACTTGGGAACTAGAATCGGAAATGCGAGATTCTTATCCACATCTGTTCAGGTAATATTCTAAATTCGAGGACGAATTTCTATTTAAGGGGGGGAGGATGTAATACCCCGTAAATTTATAAACGCTCTAGTTAATATTATTATGATCAACTGGGTTCCGGAGTACTCTGAGTAATTATTTGATAAAATAATTAGAGTAAACTGACGAACTCAGAGTCGATTAAATTAATAGTATTTAACGTTGAGTTTTTATAATTTGATGTATTTGAGCTAATTTTGGACATTTAGTAGTGTTACTAAAAAATGATAGTTCTATACTATCTATTTTCTTTTCTTTTTCCTTGGAAAACCAAACAAAGCTAAAGAGAAAAGCTAGGAAAGAAGGAAAAGAGGAAAAAGGAAAGAAAGAAAGGAAAAGGAAGTGGAAGAAGAGAAAATTGTCCAAGAGCTCAAGAATCATCATCAATTCATCTGTTCTTCACCTAAATCATCTCAGTATCAACCTCCTCGTCTAGTAATCCAGGTGGGTTCTAGTTAGACTCTTTAGAGTAGGATTATTTTGAGTTTAGAGTTAGATTAGAAATTGTGAAAATTGAATCTTTTTGCACAAAATTCGTGAATCTAACTGCTAAATGCAATGTTTGATTATATGTTATACTGGTTGTGATGTTATAACATGTTTTGATGCATTTTGATTGATGAAAATGGGATTTGGGGTTGATTTTGGATCAACCCGTAGCAGAGAAATTCTGCAGGAACTTCTGCATTTTTCTTCTGCCCATACGCGTATGGAGCATGTCAATACGCGTATGGAGCTGGTCAATACGCGTACGGCAAGGGAAATACGCGTATGGATGGCCGGGCACTTTGAGCAATACGCGTATCGCTTGGGGCAATACGCGTATGGCTGGGCGAGCTTTAGGGCATACGCGTACGGGGAATGCCAATACGCGTACGGCCAGGAGAGTTACAGAATTCTGCTGTTGTGATTTATTTTTCCGATCGATTGTTTACAATGCCGTAACTTTTTGTACGTAAATCGGATTGGAACAATTTTGATATCGTTGGAAAGATAATAAAATGTACTTTCTTATTACTTTGGTTTTAAGATTGTCAGCCGATTTAATTAAGTCGGGATTTCTGAAATTGTGTCGTTTTATCGACTTTTATCTGTTAATTGTGTATAATTACTATTGACAATATATGCATGTTAAAATGTGGACTAGGCAGGGTGAGGATTATTACCAAAAACTGTGTTGGAAGTGTGAATTGTTCCATGTGTTGCAACGCTCGTGCATGAAGGCCGAGGCGTGTGCATTCTGTTTATCAATAACCACAGTTGTGCGGTGTAGTTCATGAGACTCGAGCACCTCCTCTGAACGTTATACACAACTACTTGGCAGGTTTGAGTCCCGTGTTAAGTACGATTGGAGCCTACGGGTAAAGAGACTTGAGACGGCGTACGGTCCGTGAGAAGTGACGGATCACGGTGTACGGCCCGTGATCCCGAATCCAATCGTATGCCAAGTAGCTACAAGGATCCATGACTCGGATCGCCTTCTAGACGTAAAAGGGTACGGGAAAAAGGGATACCTTGGTATTGGTTATTGATATGTGAGTTCTTGAGTGTACGGACTCAAAACGTACTTCGGTACTTTGTGAATCCTTGAGTTTACAGGCTCAAGAGGTACTTCGGTACTAGTGTGAGTTTACAGGCTCACCGTGGCGGTTACTTGTGTGTGTGTACTCATGGTCTTTCCCCTTTCCCCTTGGACATGAGTTAGGACTTTGTTAGAACCTTGTAAAGCCGAGAGGACTTTAAGATAGGGAACTCACTGAGATTTGATGTATCTCACCCCACTGTTGTTGTTTACATCACAGGTTCTGCAGGTTTGGCGAAGGGTAAGGACAAGGTTATTTGACTTTCCTTACGGATCGTGGTTTTGTGATGGCATGGCTTCCGCTATGGCGTTATGTTTTGAGATCATTGTATTGATCTAGTTCTTAGTTTTTATCATTTTGGAACATCTTGTATATGTAATGCCTTAGACTTTTAGTTCTTTTGTATTAGAGGCATTTATATATATAATGTGTTAACTAGGAACTTATTATGTTTCAGTACCAAAAGTGAAACTCATGTATAATATATGATTTGATGCATGTATTATTATATGGTCTTTACACTCCGATATAAACTTCCCCTCGATCATGGTCTTTAACCAAGGAACTGGTCTCAGTTTCAGAAATAAACTTCCCCTGGATCCTGGTTTTCAGCCACGGAACTGGTCTCAGTTTCTGAAATAAACTTCCCCTCGATCCTGGTTTTCAGCCACGGAACTGGTCTTAGTTTCTTCTTGTCGAGTTCCTTTCTTGACAAGGGACGCTATGTGTAGCGGTTTTCATCAAACTTCTCGCCGAGTTTTTACTGGGGAGATGCCATTTGATTGAAAAAGTTTTGATGTCAGACTTGCTGGGGAAACCCATTCGTCTGAGCTGTAGAGGTGTTTAAACTTCTCTGTTGGAGATGCTATTTGTTGACCCTACTGGGGAAAATGAGTCTCTTGATAGATTAATTTTCTACTTGGGGGATATTACATCATACTTTTCTTTGAGATCTTTTTCGGAGAAATGTCATGTGATGTAATCCAATTTTGTGGTGCTGATGACTTCATTAACATTGACTTTTTTGGGAGAAAAACCAATGTGTTGCTGAGAGTCTTTGGTTGAGAGGCTTTCTCTGGGGATTTTCCTTAATTCGGGAAAGCGAAAATATCATCTTCAATGGTGAAGAGTGATGTTCATCGAATGTCTTTTTGCCTTATAGAGGTCCAAGTTATCAAAGTGGTCGAGGACCGTCTCCAATCCAGAAATAAACTGGGGGAGAGAGATTTTTCAGACAAAGCATTTCCTGACGAGGAAAGAACTGACACTCGATTGACAAGAGGACTTTTATCACTTGGGTACAAGACTGACCAGAGTGATGGTAATGCAATATGAATATGAATGTGAATCGATAATACATGATGTATGTATATTTATGCTGGCAAAACTGACGCGACATACAGACCATTGGATGAACACGAGTGGATACTCGGCCACTGCGGGGAATGAAAAGTACCATTGGTTTAAGATAGCAATTCTTCCTTGCTTAGGAGAAGTAGACCCTGCGGGGGTGACAATACTGTTCAATCGGTCTTAAGAGGTAAGAACTCTGTCGGGGATATCAAATGGGACATTTGCATCTGACACATTTAATCATTCATTCAGGTGCACTGGTTTTAGAATGAGTACTTTGATTCTGCACTTTGAGGTTCAACCACCTTCGGAGAAGCGATCGATGTTCTTTCGATGTTCAACAGTCAAAAGAATTGCCATCTTTATTTTTTAAAAGCAGAAAAATTTTGACAAGTAAATTCATTTTTGTTTTATTTCAAGAATCGTTGATCATGTTAAAAATGTTATTCTGTAAAGCTAAAACAAATAAGAATTGCAAACAAAAACACTAGGGCTCAAATTTTATTGATAGAATGGTAATCAGCCAAGCGCGTGATTCCATAGAGCCTTTACAAAGTTTAGAAAATGGTAATTTAAGGGAAAAGGGGCTACATTGAAACATAACGACCGTTATCCTTCTACCAACTTTGAATTCTGGACATTCTGAGCTTCTGTCAAGGTGACCTTGACTGGAAGTTTTTTCGACGGATAATGTTATCGCTGGGGATTTAACCTTGTAGGACGTAGTTACTTGCCATGAATCCCTAACTTTTGCCTGGATTATACTTTGAGATTTCCAATCCATTGGGATGATTTTTTGCTTATGTCTTTAATTTTTGCCTGGACTGCCCTTTCGGGTTTTCAATCCACCGAGACATTTTTTTTTATTTAGGCGAAGTATTTCTTGACTAAATCAACGTTCGTGGGGTAGGTAAATTCCTCTCCTTCCATGGTTGCGAGTCTCAAGGCACCGCCTGAGAAAGCTTTCTTGACCACATAGGGGCCGTCATAATTTGGAGTCCATTTGCCCCGGGAATCAGTGAGGAATGATTGTATCTTTTTGAGCATAAGGTCTCCTTTCCTGAAGACACGGGGTCAGACCTTTTTGTGGAACGCTTTCTTCATTCTTTGCTGATACAACTGACCATGGCATAGAGTCGTTATTCGCTTTTCTTCGATTAGGTTCAGTTCATCGTGTCAACTTTGACACCATTCAGCTTCTGTTAGCTTAGCTTCCATCAATACCCTGATTGATGGGATCTCTACTTCTATGGGAAGCACTGCTTCCATGCCATATACTAGAGAGAAAGGGGTTGCCCCTGTTGAAGTGCGGACAGATGTGCGATAACCGTGAAGAGCAAAAGGCAACATTTCGTGCCAGTCTTTGTAGGTTACAACCATCTTTTGAATGATCTTTTTGATGTTCTTGTTAGTCGCTTCTACCGCTCCGTTCATCTTAGGCCGGTAGGGAGATGAGTTATGGTGTTTGATCTTGAACTCAACGCGCAACTCTTTCATCATCTTATTGTTCAAGTTAGATCCATTATTCGTAATGATCTGGCTTGGAACACCATAACGGCAGATGAGATTGTTTTTGATAAATCGGACCACTACTTGTCGGGTTACATTGACGTCTGACGCTGCTTCGACCCACTTGGTGAAGTAGTCAATGGCTACCAGGACGAACCGATGTCCGTTCGAAGCCTTGGGTTCGATTATGCCAATCATGTCGATTCCCCATATAGAAAAAGGCCATGGAGAAGAGAGAACTTTGAGATGCGTTGGCGGTACATGGATTTTGTCTGAGTATATCTGACACTTGTAACACCTTCTCATGTACTTGTAGCAATCAGATTCCATGGTCAACCAGTAGTATCATGCTCTCAGAATTTGTCTCGCCATTGTGTGTCCGTTGGCATGAGTGCCAAAGGATCCTTCGTGAATTTCTTTCATCAGCATGTTTACTTCTGGTCTGTCTACGCATCGGAGCAAGACCATGTCAAAATTTCTCTTATAGAGTGTATCACCACTTAAGAAGAAGTTGCCTGCCAGTCTCCTGAGGGTTTTCCTGTCTTTTTTGGATGCCCCATGAGGGTACTCTTGTTTCTGAAGGAAGCATTTGATATCGTGATACCAAGGTTTGTCGTCTATACCTGCTTCGATCGTGAAGATGTAAGCGGGCCGTTCCAGGCGCATTATGTCGATCTTAGGTACGTCGTTCCATTGACCTACACTAATCATAGAGGAGAGAGTGGCTAATGCATCAGCCATGTGATTCTCTTCATGAGGGATATGATGAAACTCAATTCTGTCGAAGAATGGTAATAACCTCCTCGCGTAA
The DNA here is from genome assembly GCA_022829125.1 of Lathyrus tuberosus. NCBI lineage: Eukaryota > Viridiplantae > Streptophyta > Magnoliopsida > Fabales > Fabaceae > Lathyrus > Lathyrus tuberosus. The sequence continues at coordinate 2,859,733 of JALAZF010000477.1, forward strand.
TCTTTGTAAGGAATCAATCCTAATTAGAATGTGTTCTAATCTCCTTTGATCTGATTGATAACTAGGGCTGAGTCTCCATACACATCTAAGTTCTTGATCCTTAAGTCGATCGCTTCTTCGAGACCCATGATACAAGCTTCGTATTCGGCCTCGTTGTTTGTGCACTTAAATGATAGTCGGGCGGTGAAAGGAATATGGGTATCCTGAGGTGTTATGATGATTGCCCCAATTCCGTTTCCGTAAATGTTGACAGCTCCGTCAAAAAGATACTACAAGTCATTATATTTTAAAATTATTGTATTGTTATGAATAAAGATAAAAGTGGATGTCCATTCTTATTCTTCTTTTCATCTTCCTATTCCCTATTAATAGCTGTGACTTTCCATCTCCCTTAGGTCATATAAATAAGGTCCATATTGCAATATAAAGTGTACATTTGAAGAAGATAATATATGATTACTTTCTCTCATCCCTTCCTCTCTTTGATCTCTATATTGTTTTGTTTTGTTTCATAACACGTTATCAGCACGAAACTCTCAGGTATGATTCTTTTGCTTCCATCTCAAATTAATATTGAACCATCATTTGCTTAGAATCATGGAAATAAGAAAGAAAAAGTTGAGTATGTGATATAAAAGTTGCCAAAAGATAGCCATTCCAGAAGAATGACACAAATAATTTAAACGCATCCCGGAAGGATGATTATAATTTTTAAATCATTGTTTCTAACAAATCATTTATATAGTTCCTGAAGAACTACAACAAAAGTAAGTTATAACATCGCACCTTAGACAGCGCTTTAATACAAAAGCGCTGCTATAAGTTAAAAACAAGGAAACTAGCCATTTAAAAAAGTAAAAGCGCAAAAAAATATAAGACCTTAGACAGCGCTTTGGTCAAAAGCACTTTATAAGGTCTTATTAATTTTAAAAAAAAAATTAAAGGAAAATATTAGACAGCGCTTACCTTAAAAGCGCTGTCTAAGGTCTTAAAAATAAAAAAAAAAATAAAATCAAAAGCGCTGTCTAAGGCCAACCTTAGAAAGCACTTTGAAAAGCGCTGTCTAAGATCCACCTTAGAAAGCGCTTTTATGACAAGCGCTGTCTAAGGTCTAATAAAATTAAAATATATGAATAGTCAGTATTCATTTTCATATTTCCGCTCTTTCTTCTCCCCTGTATGCGAACAGAGCTCAAAACCCTTGCGAACGAAAAACCTTCACTGTCAACCGTCCTCCACCGTGCCGTCGTTCGTTGTTGCCGTCGTTGCATTGCCGTCCGTCCGTTTCTGCTCACTGCCGTCGTTTTCGTTTCTGCTCATTGCCGTCGTCGTTCGTTTCTCTTTCTGCTCTTTGATACATTTCGTTCTTGCATTGCCGTTGTTACCGTCGTTAAAGGTACGTCGTTGTTGTGAACAATAGGGTTTTGTTACTTTACATTGTTGTTGTAGGGTTTTGTTGCTTTACAATGTTGTAGTGAATGATTATGTTTGGTGAGTTTTGTTAATGAAGTTATGTTGTTCTGTTTTATTAATGAAGTTTTGTAGTGAATGAGTATGTTTGAAGTGTTGTTAATGAAGTTTTGTAGTGAATGAGTATGTTTGATGAAATCTTCTAAAAAACTCTAAAAAACTCTTAAAATTGATGGAGTTTTGTTAAAATTGATGGAAATAGTTTAGTTTAGTTTTATTTTTTCCACCTCTTAAATCTTCTAAAAAACTCTTAAAATTGATGGAAATGTCCTCTGAATTTTAGAATTCAAAGCTTGTTTTTGAAGCCTCAAAATTCTAGAATTTGAGATGGTTGAGTTAATAAACAAATATAATGAACATAAACATTTCACTAAAACATAAGAAATTCAACCAGTTACATATCAAACACTATCAAACTTGTTCATTTCTTGATTAATATGGTTGAATTAATGTTATTTTGTTGACCTTAATAAGTAGGAAAACCATGGATAAAAAATGGATGGATGCCGATCGATTGTCCAAAGAGTACGAGAATGGGGTATTGGATTTCGTTAAGTTTGCTGTTCAACACGCTGACGCTGAAGAGCTCAATCGAATAAAATGTCCTTGCCTGGGTTGTTGTTATGTGGGTAGGGTTGACGCAGATGGATTGAAATCGCATTTACTGATGAATGGAATTGATCGAAGTTATAAGTGTTGGATACATCATGGGGAGAAAATTAACGAGAATGTTGAACCGACGGGGAAAAGTAATACGACCTATGCTTCAGATGACAAAGACACGGAAACATACGATTGTGATCGAGTCAAAGAGATTGCAGAAGCAGTTGTAGAAGATCTTCATGATTGTCCCGAAATGTTTGAGAGGTTGGTAAGCGATGCAGAGAAACCGCTCTATCAAGGTTGCACTAAATTCACAAGACTGTCTGCGGTATTGAAGTTGTACAAAAAGGCGGGCAATGGATGGTCGGATAAAAGTTTCACAGAGTTGTTGGCCCTTTTGAGAGAAATGCTACCGGAGGATAATGTTCTTCCCAATCGAACCTATGAGGCCAAAAAAATGTTGTGTTCTATTGGCATGAGCTATGATAAGATACATGCTTGTCCAAACGATTGCGTTTTGTTTCGAAACGAATATGCATCGTTAACTGAGTGCCCTAAATGCAGTTTGTCTCGATATAAGAAAAAATTGTCTCCAGCCAAGGTCTTATGGTATTTTCCTATAATACCGAGATTTAGGCGCTTGTTTCGTAGTGAAACCGATGCAAGACACCTGACTTGGCGTCGAAAATTGATAATGATTATCCTGACTTTGGAGAAGAAGCAAGAAACCTTCGCTTGGCATTATCTACTGATGGAATGAACCCGCATGGTCTTCAAAGTATCTCACATACCACATGGCCTGTGATTCTTATGATTTATAACCTACCTCCGTCGCTATGCATGAAGCGTAAGTACATGATGTTATCTATGTTAATCTCTGGGCCTAAACAACCAGGGAATGACATAGACGTATACTTGACACCTTTGATCGAAGATTTAAAGATATTGTGGGAGAACGGTGTGGAGGTTCATGATGGATATAGGAAAGAAAGTTTCAATTTGAGGGCGATGTTATTTGGCACAATTAATGATTTTCCAGCTTACGGGAATCTATCAGGGTATAGCATAAAAGGTGAAAAAGCGTGTCCTATTTGTGAAGATAAAACAGTTTCGAAGCGATTGGAGTTTGGTCATAAGAATGTCTTTCTCGGTCATCGTAGATTCTTAAATGCCAAACATAACTACCGTGGGTGGAGACAAGAATTCAATGGAGACATCGAACAAGGTAGAGCTCCACCCATGTTGTCAGGTGACCAAGTTTTTAAAAAGGTGAAAGATATGCGTACTGAGTTTGGCAAACCTTTTGCACATAAGGTTGTCAAAGGTGGGTGGAAAAAGAGGTCGATATTTTTTGAATTGCCATATTGGAAGTCTTTGTATGTGAGACATTTTCTCGATGTTATGCATATTGAGAAAAATGTATTTGAAAGTGTTATTGGTACGTTACTCAATATAAAAGGAAAGACTAAAGATGGCCTTAAAGCAAGAAAAGACTTGGAAGCGATGGGGATTAGACCTGAATTAGCACCCGTGAAGAAAGGAAGACGAACATATCTACCACCTGCTGCTTTTACTCTGTCTAGAAAGGAGAAGAAAATATTGTGTAAGTTTCTGAGTGGAGTTAAAGTTCCAGAAGGATACTCTTCAGATGTCAGAAGACTTGTGTCTATGAAAGACCTAACGTTGAAGAGTTTAAAGACACACGACTGCCATGTTATAATGGAACACTTTCTACCAATAGGTATACGTTCTATTTTTCCAGTGAAAGTAAGAAGCGCCATAACTAATTTGTGTTTTTTCTTTAGGTCAATTTGTAGTAAGGTAATCGATCCCGATATCTTACCAACACTACAAAAAGAGATAGTTATTACCTTGTGTGAGCTTGAAATGTATTTTCTTCCCTCTTTTTTTTGACATAATGGTACATCTAGTTGTTCATCTTGTGAAAGAGACAGTTGTGTGGACCAGCTTATATGAGATGGATGTACCCTGCTGAACGTTATATGAAAATATTAAAAGGGTACGTGAAAAGCCGAAGTCGACCAGAGGGGTGTATTGTTGAACGATACATTGTTGAAGAAGCGGTTGAGTTTTGTACTGAATATTTGTCCAATGTTCAGTCGATTGGACTCCCCAAAGCTCATATTTTTGAAAAAAAGGATGGTAAAAATTTAATTGGAAATAAAATTGTGACAGTATCAAGGGATGAACGGGATCAAGTGCATTTGTATGTTCTGTACAATGATAATGAGGTTGAGCCATATGTTGAGATGCACAAGGATGTACTCCGAAGGTTAAATCAGAACAGAAATGAAAATTGGATAGTACGAGAGCACAATCAAAGTTTCATACAATGGTTAAAGGATCATATTTATTCGAAGCGCTCTTTAGATCCTGCTTCAGTAACAGAAAGGTTGAGATGTTTGGCATATAGTTCAAGTTTGCATGTGTATTCTCATAGCGCATACGCAATTAATGGATACACATTTTATACCAAAGACCAAGACGATAAAAGTACTATGCAAAATAGTGGTGTCACCGTCCTAGCTGAAGCAATGCACATATCAAGTATGAAGGACTTAAACCCTAAATATGCAAATCTGTCATATTTTGGAGTTATTGAGCACATTTGGGTGTTTGATTACGAGAAGTTTCAGATTCCAATCTTTGGTTGCAACTGGGTAAATAGTAGTGGCATACGAATAGATAAGTCTGGATTTTTGCAAGTGGATCTTAATAGGGTGGGGTACAAAGATGAGCCTTTTATTCTAGCATCTCAAGCTAGACAAGTGTTCTATGTCACTGACCCGACGACTACAAAATGGTCTATAGTGCTTCTATCTAACAAAGTGGTTGATGATAGCGGTGTAGATCAATGTGATATTGATGTTGAGAATGAGTCATGCATTAGACGGAATGAGTTGAATACAAATGATCAAGATGAGGATCTTATAGCGGATGAGTCATATATCAGAAATGACCATAACGAGGGAATTTGGATCCATTCATCCGTCCGCATTGCTAAGACACAAGTAATTCATATTCCAACCAAGAAAAGAAAGAGATGTTAGTGAAAGAGGTAAAATTTGTTATATACTTGATTTCTTTATTATATTTGTTATATATTATGTCATATTTGTTATATATTAGTGAAAGAGCATTTTATTTTCATTTTTTACATGGTAATGTTATTTAGACTCCAACAAGATCCAAAACAAAGGATAAGCGGATTCCGGAGCATACCGAGTCCGTTGTTTCAAAAAAACAGGTACATCACAATTATATGATATTTATGCATAGAAAATGTTAAATTGGATATCTTATACTTCATCTAACAAATTATATGATATATAGCTGTTAATCTTACACTTGTTTAATCTTACAGTGGACATTGGTTGTTGGTCGCAATTAACCACAGCGGAGAGTCAACCCCATTATTACATGGAATTATGTGAAGGTATATTAATTATCACATGTTTTATTATATTAGTGATGCTACTTGATAAAACTTAGGATTTATCCATATTTTCTTTTAATTGAATTACAATCTTTGTGTTTTCAGGACCTATAATGTAGATTTGAAGCAATGCTTTGGTTGAATGCAAAAGTATTAGTATAAGTAATATGTGCATTTGTAGAAAAAATGTAATGATTTGTAATTATAAATAGGTGTATATATAATTTTGGTTTGTAATTTTAAATATATATATTGGTTTGAATTGCCAATTGTTTTGCATATATAATTTTGGTGTAAATTGCCAATGGTTTGAATTGCCAATTTCTGAAAAAACTTGCTGGTTGAAAAACAGGTAAAATTCTGGTTGAAAAAACCTGGTAAAAATTGTGGTTTAAAAAAATTTATATAAAATTTTTCGTATACCTTAGACAGCGCTTCTGGAGAAAGCGCTGTCTAAGGTAGGGATTAGACAGCGCTTTTGACAAAAGCGCTGTCTAAGGTAGGGCTTAGAAAGCGCTTTTGACAAAAGCGCTGTCTAAGGTATACCTAGAAAAATTCAAAAAGGTCGACCTTAGACAGCGCTTTCACCAAAACCGATGTCTAAGGTATACCAAAAAAATGTCAAAAAAGGTGAGGCTTAGAAAGCGTTTTTTCCAAAAGCGATGTCTAAGGTGTACCTTATAATGTCAAAAAGCGCTGTCTAAAGGTACCATAGACAGCGCTTTTCATTAAATAGACCCCCCTTTAGACAGCGCTTTTGGTATTACCCAAAGCGCTGTCTAAACCTATAGCAGCGCAGGTTTATACAGCGCTTAAAAGCGCTGTCTAAGGGCAAAAAAAGCGCTGTCTAAGGTCTTTTTTGTGGTAGTGATGGTATGTAGTAGACATACTTTTAAAACAACTCTCATTTATTCAAACCCTAATATTTATTTTTCATATAACCACAAACACCTCATTTTGAAGACACTAATTGGTCTCTCCTTCGTTCTTTATTTTCACTCATAGTAGGAAAAGTCTTTATTGCAAAACATAGAGAATACATTCTTTTCTATTTTCTATTACTCGTTGTCGTTGGAGTCGGGTTCTAAAGCTATAAGGTAAGTTTTACACAGAGGAGTTTGTTTCTCATTATGATAATAAAGTTTTGATTTTTGGGGTTTTAGTATGTTTATTTTAAGTTTTTGGCATTATAGTTACCATGTTTGTTTATGTTGAAGAATATGACATTTGCATTAAGACTTGTTAAAGTTTTACTATCCATTGTTAAAATTTGTCGGCCTCTTTTGTAATGATTAACAATTTTGTAGATTATATGATAAATTAAATTGTAAAAAAAAATTGGTCTATAGTGCTTATATCTAACAAAGTGGTTGATGATAGCGGTGTAGATCAATGTGATATTGATGTTGAGAAAGAGTCATGCATTAGACGGAATGAGTTGAATACAAATGATCAAGATGAGGATCTTATAGCGGATGAGTCATATATCAGAAATGACCATAACGAGGGAATTTGGATCCATTCATCCGTCCGCATTGCTAAGACACAAGTAATTCATATTCCAACCAAGAAAAGAAAGAGATGTTAGTGAAAGAGGTAAAATTTGTTATATACTTGATTTCTTTATTATATTTGTTATACATTATGTCATATTTGTTATATATTAGTGAAAGAGCATTTTATTTTCATTTTTTACATGGTAATGTTATTTAGACTCCAACAAGATCCAAAACAAAGGATAAGCGGATTCCGGAGCATACCGAGTCCGTTGTTTCAAAAAAACAGGTACATCACAATTATATGATATTTATGCATAGAAAATGTTAAATTGGATATCTTATACTTCATCTAACAAATTATATGATATATAGCTGTTAATCTTACAGTGGACATTGGTTGTTGGTCGCAATTAACCACAGCGGAGAGTCAACCCCATTATTACATGGAATTATGTGAAGGTATATTAATTATCACATGTTTTATTATATTAGTGACGCTACTTGATAAAACTTAGGATTTATCCATATTTTCTTTTAATTGATTTACAATCTTTGTGTTTTCAGGACCTATAATGTAGATTTAAACCAATGCTTTGGTTGAATGCAAAAGTATTAGTATAAGTAATATGTGCATTTGTAGAAAAAATGTAATGATTTGTAATTAGAAATAGGTGTATATATAATTTTGGTTTGTAATTTTAAATATATATATTGGTTTGAATTGCCAATTGTTTTGCATATATAATTTTGGTGTAAATTGCCAATGGTTTGAATTGCCAATTTCTGAAAAAACTTGCTGGTTGAAAAACAGGTAAAATTCTGGTTGAAAAAACCTGGTAAAAATTGTGGTTTAAAAAAATTTATATAAAATTTTTCGTATACCTTAGACACCGCTTCTGGAGAAAGCGCTGTCTAAGGTAGGGATTAGACAGCGCTTTTGACAAAAGCGCTGTCTAAGGTAGGGCTTAGAAAGCGCTTTTGACAAAAGCGCTGTCTAAGGTATACCTAGAAAAATTCAAAAACGTTGACCTTAGACAGCGCTTTCACCAAAACCGCTGTCTAAGGTATACCAAAAAAATGTCAAAAAAGGTGAGGCTTAGAAAGCGCTTTTTCCAAAAGCGATGTCTAAGGTGTACCTTATAATGTCAAAAAGCGTTGTCTAAAGGTACCATAGACAGCGCTTTTCATTAAATAGACCCCCCTTTAGACAGCGCTTTTGGTATTACCCAAAGCGCTGTCTAAACCTATAGCAGCGCAGGTTTATACAGCGCTTAAAAGCGCTGTCTAAGGGCAAAAAAAAGCGCTGTCTAAGGTCTTTTTTGTGGTAGTGATGGTATGTAGTAGACATACTTTTAAAACAACTCTCATTTATTCAAACCCTAATATTTATTTTTCATATAACCACAAACACCTCATTTTGAAGACACTAATTGGTCTCTGCTTCGTTCTTTATTTTCACTCATAGTAGGAAAAGTCTTTATTGCAAAACATAGAGAATACATTCTTTTCTATTTTCTATTACTCGTTGTCGTTGGAGTCGGGTTCTAAAGCTATAAGGTAAGTTTTACACAGAGGAGTTTGTTTCTCATTATGATAATAAAGTTTTGATTTTTGGGGTTTTAGTATGTTTATTTTAAGTTTTTGGCATTATAGTTACCATGTTTGTTTATGTTGAAGAATATGACATTTGCATTAAGACTTGTTAAAGTTTTACTATCCATTGTTAAAATTTGTCGGCCTCTTTTGTAATGATTAACAATTTTGTAGATTATATGATAAATTAAATTGTAAAAAAAAATTGGTCTATAGTGCTTCTATCTAACAAAGTGGTTGATGATAGCGGTGTAGATCAATGTGATATTGATGTTGAGAATGAGTCATGCATTAGACGGAATGAGTTGAATACAAATGATCAAGATGAGGATCTTATAGCGGATGAGTCATATATCAGAAATGACCATAACGAGGGAATTTGGATCCATTCATCCATCCGCATTGCTAAGACACAAGTAATTCATATTCCAACCAAGAAAAGAAAGAGATGTTAGTGAAAGAGGTAAAATTTGTTATATACTTGATTTCTTTATTATATTTGTTATATAATATGTCATATTTGTTATATATTAGTGAAAGAGCATTTTATTTTCATTTTTTACATGGTAATGTTATTTAGACTCCAACAAGATCCAAAACAAAGGATAAGCGGATTCCGGAGCATACCGAGTCCGTTGTTTCAAAAAAACAGGTACATCACAATTATATGATATTTATGCATAGAAAATGTTAAATTGGATATCTTATACTTCATCTAACAAATTATATGATATATAGCTGTTAATCTTACACTTGTTTAATCTTACAGTGGACATTGGTTGTTGGTCGCAATTAACCACAGCGGAGAGTCAACCCCATTATTACATGGAATTATGTGAAGGTATATTAATTATCACATGTTTTATTATATTAGTGATGCTACTTGATAAAACTTAGGATTTATCCATATTTTCTTTTAATTGAATTACAATCTTTGTGTTTTCAGGACCTATAATGTAGATTTGAAGCAATGCTTTGGTTGAATGCAAAAGTATTAGTATAAGTAATATGTGCATTTGTAGAAAAAATGTAATGATTTGTAATTATAAATAGGTGTATATATAATTTTGGTTTGTAATTTTAAATATATATATTGGTTTGAATTGCCAATTGTTTTGCATATATAATTTTGGTGTAAATTGCTAATGGTTTGAATTGCCAATTTCTGAAAAAACTTGCTGGTTGAAAAACAGGTAAAATTCTGGTTGAAAAAACCTGGTAAAAATTGTGGTTTAAAAAAATTTATATAAAATTTTTCGTATACCTTAGACACCGCTTCTGGAGAAAGCGCTGTCTAAGGTAGGGATTAGACAGCGCTTTTGACAAAAGCGCTGTCTAAGGTAGGGCTTAGAAAGCGCTTTTGACAAAAGCGCTGTCTAAGGTATACCTAGAAAAATTCAAAAAGGTTGACCTTAGACAGCGCTTTCACCAAAACCGCTGTCTAAGGTATACCAAAAAAATGTCAAAAAAGGTGAGGCTTAGAAAGCGTTTTTTCCAAAAGCGATGTCTAAGGTGTACCTTATAATATCAAAAAGCGTTGTCTAAAGGTACCATAGACAACGCTTTTCATTAAATAGACCCCCTTTAGACAGCGCTTTTGGTATTACCCAAAGCGCTGTCTAAACCTATAGCAGCGCAGGTTTATACAGGGCTTAAAAGCGCTGTCTAAGGGCAAAAAAAGCGCTGTCTAAGGTCTTTTTTGTGGTAGTGATGGTATGTAGTAAACATACTTTTAAAATAACTCTCATTTATTCAAACCCTAATATTTATTTTTCATATAACCACAAACACCTCATTTTGAAGACACTAATTGGTCTCTGCTTCGTTCTTTATTTTCACTCATAGTAGGAAGAGTCTTTATTGCAAAACATAGAGAATACATTCTTTTCTATTTTCTATTACTCGTTGTCGTTGGAGTCGGGTTCTAAAGCTATAAGGTAAGTTTTACACAGAGGAGTTTGTTTCTCATTATGATAATAAAGTTTTGATTTTTGGGGTTTTAGTATGTTTATTTTAAGTTTTTGGCATTATAGTTACCATGTTTGTTTATGTTGAAGAATATGACATTTGCATTAAGACTTGTTAAAGTTTTACTATCCATTGTTAAAATTTGTCGGCCTCTTTTGTAATGATTAACAATTTTGTAGATTATATGATAAATTAAATTGTAAAAAAAAATTGGTCAATAGTGCTTCTATCTAACAAAGTGGTTGATGATAGCGGTGTAAATCAATGTGATATTGATGTTGAGAATGAGTCATGCATTAGACGGAATGAGTTGAATACAAATGATCAAGATGAGGATCTTATAGCGGATGAGTCATATATCAGAAATGACCATAACGAGGGATTTGGATCCATTCATCCGTCCGCATTGCTAAGACACAAGTAATTCATATTCCAACCAAGAAAAGAAAGAGATGTTAGTGAAAGAGGTAAAATTTGTTATATTCTTGATTTCTTTATTATATTTGTTATATATTATGTCATATTTGTTATATATTAGTGAAAGAGCATTTTATTTTCATTTTTTACATGGTAATGTTATTTAGACTCCAACAAGATCCAAACAAAGGATAAGCGGATTCCGGAGCATACCGAGTCCGTTGTTTCAAAAAAACAGGTACATCACAATTATATGATATTTATGCATAGAAAATGTTAAATTGGATATCTTATACTTCATCTAACAAATTATATGATATATAGCTGTTAATCTTACACTTGTTTAATCTTACAGTGGACATTGGTTGTTGGTCGCAATTAACCACAGCGGAGAGTCAACCCCATTATTACATGGAATTATGTGAAGGTATATTAATTATCACATGTTTTATTATATTAGTGATGCTACTTGATAAAACTTAGGATTTATCCATATTTTCTTTTAATTGAATTACAATCTTTGTGTTTTCAGGACCTATAATGTAGATTTGAAGCAATGCTTTGGTTGAATGCAAAAGTATTAGTATAAGTAATATGTGCATTTGTAGAAAAAATGTAATGATTTGTAATTATAAATAGGTGTATATATAATTTTGGTTTGTAATTTTAAATATATATATTGGTTTGAATTGCCAATTGTTTTGCATATATAATTTTGGTGTAAATTGCCAATGGTTTGAATTGCCAATTTCTGAAAGAACTTGCTGGTTGAAAAACAGGTAAAATTCTGGTTGAAAAAACCTGGTAAAAATTGTGGTTTAAAAAAATTTATATAAAATTTTTCGTATACCTTAGACAGCGCTTCTAGCGAAAGCGCTGTCTAAGGTAGGGATTAGACAGCGCTTTTGACAAAAGCGCTGTCTAAGGTAGGGCTTAGAAAGCGCTTTTGACAAAAGCCCTGTCTAAGGTATACCTAGAAAAATTCAAAAAGGTTGACCTTAGACAGCGCTTTCACCAAAACCGATGTCTAAGGTATACCAAAAAAATGTCAAAAAAGGTGAGGCTTAGAAAGCGCTTTTTCCAAAAGCGATGTCTAAGGTGTACCTTATAATGTCAAAAAGTGCTGTCTAAAGGTACCATAGACAGCGCTTTTCATTAAATAGACCCCCCTTTAGACAGCGCTTTTGGTATTACCCAAAGCGCTGTCTAAACCTATAGCAGCGCAGGTTTATACAGCGCTTAAAAGCGCTGTCTAAGGGCAAAAAAAGCGTTGTCTAAGGTCTTTTTTGTGGTAGTGATGGTATGTAGTAGACATACTTTTAAAACAACTCTCATTTATTCAAACCCTAATATTTATTTTTCATATAACCACAAACACCTCATTTTGAAGACACTAATTGGTCTCTGCTTCGTTCTTTATTTTCACTCATAGTAGGAAAAGTCTTTATTGCAAAACATAGAGAATACATTCTTTTCTATTTTCTATTACTCGTTGTCGTTGGAGTCGGGTTCTAAAGCTATAAGGTAAGTTTTACACAGAGGAGTTTGTTTCTCATTATGATAATAAAGTTTTGATTTTTGGGGTTTTAGTATGTTTATTTTAAGTTTTTGGCATTATAGTTACCATGTTTGTTTATGTTGAAGAATATGACATTTGCATTAAGACTTGTTAAAGTTTTACTATCCATTGTTAAAATTTGTCGGCCTCTTTTGTAATGATTAACAATTTTGTAGATTATATGATAAATTAAATTGTAAAAAAAAATTGGTCTATAGTGCTTCTATCTAACAAAGTGGTTGATGATAGCGGTGTAGATCAATGTGATATTGATGTTGAGAATGAGTCATGCATTAGACGGAATGAGTTGAATACAAATGATCAAGATGAGGATCTTATAGCGGATGAGTCATATATCAGAAATGACCATAACGAGGGAATTTGGATCCATTCATCCGTCCGCATTGCTAAGACACAAGTAATTCATATTCCAACCAAGAAAAGAAAGAGATGTTAGTGAAAGAGGTAAAATTTGTTATATACTTGATTTCTTTATTATATTTGTTATATATTATGTCATATTTGTTATATATTAGTGAAAGAGCATTTTATTTTCATTTTTTACATGGTAATGTTATTTAGACTCCAACAAGATCCAAAACAAAGGTTAAGCGGATTCCGGAGCATATCGAGTCCGTTGTTTCAAAAAAACAGGTACATCACAATTATATGATATTTATGCATAGAAAATGTTAAATTGGATATCTTATACTTCATCTAACAAATTATATGATATATAGCTGTTAATCTTACACTTGTTTAATCTTACAGTGGACATTGGTTGTTGGTCGCAATTAACCACAGCGGAGAGTCAACCCCATTATTACATGGAATTATGTGAAGGTATATTAATTATCACATGTTTTATTATATTAGTGATGCTACTTGATAAAACTTAGGATTTATCCATATTTTCTTTTAATTGAATTACAATCTTTGTGTTTTCAGGACCTATAATGTAGATTTGAAGCAATGCTTTGGTTGAATGCAAAAGTATTAGTATAAGTAATATGTGAATTTGTAGAAAAAATGTAATGATTTGTAATTATAAATAGGTGTATATATAATTTTGGTTTGTAATTTTAAATATATATATTGGTTTGAATTGCCAATTGTTTTGCATATATAATTTTGGTGTAAATTGCCAATGGTTTGAATTGCCAATTTCTGAAAAAACTTGCTGGTTGAAAAACAGGTAAAATTCTGGTTGAAAAAACCTGGTAAAAATTGTGGTTTAAAAAAATTTATATAAAATTTTTCGTATACCTTAGACAGCGCTTCTGGAGAAAGCGCTGTCTAAGGTAGGGATTAGACAGCGCTTTTGACAAAAGCGCTGTCTAAGGTAGGGCTTAGAAAGCGCTTTTGACAAAAGAGCTGTCTAAGGTATACCTAGAAAAATTCAAAAAGGTTGACCTTAGACAGCGCTTTCACCAAAACCGCTGTCTAAGGTATACCAAAAAAATGTCAAAAAAGGTGAGGCTTAGAAAGCGTTTTTTCCAAAAGCGATGTCTAAGGTGTACCTTATAATATCAAAAAGCGTTGTCTAAAGGTACCATAGACAACGCTTTTCATTAAATAGACCCCCTTTAGACAGCGCTTTTGGTATTACCCAAAGCGCTGTCTAAACCTATAGCAGCGCAGGTTTATACAGCGCTTAAAAGCGCTGTCTAAGGGCAAAAAAAGCGTTGTCTAAGGTCTTTTTTGTGGTAGTGATGGTATGTAGTAGACATACTTTTAAAACAACTCTCATTTATTCAAACCCTAATATTTATTTTTCATATAACCACAAACACCTCATTTTGAAGACACTAATTGGTCTCTGCTTCGTTCTTTATTTTCACTCATAGTAGGAAAAGTCTTTATTGCAAAACATAGAGAATACATTCTTTTCTATTTTCTATTACTCGTTGTCGTTGGAGTCGGGTTCTAAAGCTATAAGGTAAGTTTTACACAGAGGAGTTTGTTTCTCATTATGATAATAAAGTTTTGATTTTTGGGGTTTTAGTATGTTTATTTTATGTTTTTGGCATTATAGTTACCATGTTTGTTTATGTTGAAGAATATGACATTTGCATTAAGACTTGTTAAAGTTTTACTATCCATTGTTAAAATTTGTCGGCCTCTTTTGTAATGATTAACAATTTTGTAGATTATATGATAAATTAAATTGTAAAAAAAAATTGGTCTATAGTGCTTCTATCTAACAAAGTGGTTGATGATAGCGGTGTAGATCAATGTGATATTGATGTTGAGAATGAGTCATGCATTAGACGGAATGAGTTGAATACAAATGATCAAGATGAGGATCTTATAGCGGATGAGTCATATATCAGAAATGACCATAACGAGGGAATTTGGATCCATTCATCCGTCCGCATTGCTAAGACACAAGTAATTCATATTCCAACCAAGAAAAGAAAGAGATGTTAGTGAAAGAGGTAAAATTTGTTATATACTTGATTTCTTTATTATATTTGTTATATAATATGTCATATTTGTTATATATTAGTGAAAGAGCATTTTATTTTCATTTTTTACATGGTAATGTTATTTAGACTCCAACAAGATCCAAAACAAAGGATAAGCGGATTCCGGAGCATACCGAGTCCGTTGTTTCAAAAAAACAGGTACATCACAATTATATGATATTTATGCATAGAAAATGTTAAATTGGATATCTTATACTTCATCTAACAAATTATATGATATATAGCTGTTAATCTTACACTTGTTTAATCTTACAGTGGACATTGGTTGTTGGTCGCAATTAACCACAGTGGAGAGTCAACCCCATTATTACATGGAATTATGTGAAGGTATATTAATTATCACATGTTTTATTATATTAGTGATGCTACTTGATAAAACTTAGGATTTATCCATATTTTCTTTTAATTGAATTACAATCTTTGTGTTTTCAGGACCTATAATGTAGATTTGAAGCAATGCTTTGGTTGAATGCAAAAGTATTAGTATAGGTAATATGTGCATTTGTAGAAAAAAATGTAATGATTTGTAATTATAAATAGGTGTATATATAATTTTGGTTTGTAAATTTAAATATATATATTGGTTTGAATTGCCAATTGTTTTGCATATATAATTTTGGTGTAAATTGCCAATGGTTTGAATTGCCAATTTCTGAAAAAACTTGCTGGTTGAAAAACAGGTAAAATTCTGGTTGAAAAAACCTGGTAAAAATTATGGTTTAAAAAAATTTATATAAAATTTTTCGTATACCTTAGACAGCGCTTCTGGAGAAAGCGCTGTCTAAGGTAGGGATTAGACAGCGCTTTTGACAAAAGCGCTGTCTAAGGTAGGGCTTAGAAAGCGCTTTTGACAAAAGCGTTGTCTAAGGTATACCTAGAAAAATTCAAAAAGGGTGACCTTAGACAGCGCTTTCACCAAAACCGCTGTCTAAGGTATACCAAAAAAATGTCAAAAAAGGTGAGGCTTAGAAAGCGCTTTTTCCAAAAGCGATGTCTAAGGTGTACCTTATAATGTCAAAAAGCGCTGTCTAAAGGTACCATAGACATCGCTTTTCATTAAATAGACCCCCCTTTAGACAGCGCTTTTGGTATTACCCAAAGCGCTGTCTAAACCTATAGCAGCGCAGGTTTATACAGCGCTTAAAAGCGCTGTCTAAGGGCAAAAAAAGCGCTGTCTAAGGTCTTTTTTGTGGTAGTGATGGTATGTAGTAGACATACTTTTAAAACAACTCTCATTTATTCAAACCCTAATATTTATTTTTCATATAACCACAAACACCTCATTTTGAAGACACTAATTGGTCTCTGCTTCGTTCTTTATTTTCACTCATAGTAGGAAAAGTCTTTATTGCAAAACATAGAGAATACATTCTTTTCTATTTTCTATTACTCGTTGTCGTTGGAGTCGGGTTCTAAAGCTATAAGGTAAGTTTTACACAGAGGAGTTTGTTTCTCATTATGATAATAAAGTTTTGATTTTTGGGGTTTTAGTATGTTTATTTTAAGTTTTTGGCATTATAGTTACCATGTTTGTTTATGTTGAAGAATATGACATTTGCATTAAGACTTGTTAAAGTTTTACTATCCATTGTTAAAATTTGTCGGCCTCTTTTGTAATGATTAACAATTTTGTAGATTATATGATAAATTAAATTGTAAAAAAAAATTGGTCTATAGTGCTTCTGTCTAACAAAGTGGTTGATGATAGCGGTGTAGATCAATGTGATATTGATGTTGAGAATGAGTCATGCATTAGACGGAATGAGTTGAATACAAATGATCAAGATGAGGATCTTATAGCGGATGAGTCATATATCAGAAATGACCATAACGAGGGAATTTGGATCCATTCATCCGTCCGCATTGCTAAGACACAAGTAATTCATATTCCAACCAAGAAAAGAAAGAGATGTTAGTGAAAGAGGTAAAATTTGTTATATACTTGATTTCTTTATTATATTTGTTATATATTATGTCATATTTGTTATATATTAGTGAAAGAGCATTTTATTTTCATTTTTTACATGGTAATGTTATTTAGACTCCAACAAGATCCAAAACAAAGGATAAGCGGATTCCAGAGCATACCGAGTCCGTTGTTTCAAAAAAATAGGTACATCACAATTATATGATATTTATGCATAGAAAATGTTAAATTGGATATCTTATACTTCATCTAACAAATTATATGATATATAGCTGTTAATCTTACACTTGTTTAATCTTACAGTGGACATTGGTTGTTGGTCGCAATTAACCACAGCGGAGAGTCAACCCCATTATTACATGGAATTATGTGAAGGTATATTAATTATCACATGTTTTATTATATTAGTGATGCTACTTGATAAAACTTAGGATTTATCCATATTTTCTTTTAATTGAATTACAATCTTTGTGTTTTCAGGACCTATAATGTAGATTTGAAGCAATGCTTTGGTTGAATGCAAAAGTATTAGTATAAGTAATATGTGCATTTGTAGAAAAAATGTAATGATTTGTAATTATAAATAGGTGTATATATAATTTTGGTTTGTAATTTTAAATATATATATTGGTTTGAATTGCCAATTGTTTTGCATATATAATTTTGGTGTAAATTGCCAATGGTTTGAATTGCCAATTTCTGAAAAAACTTGCTGGTTGAAAAACAGGTAAAATTCTGGTTGAAAAAACCTGGTAAAAATTGTGGTTTAAAAAAATTTATATAAAATTTTTCGTATACCTTAGACAGCGCTTCTGGAGAAAGCGCTGTCTAAGGTAGGGATTAGACAGCGCTTTTGACAAAAGCGCTGTCTAAGGTAGGGCTTAGAAAGCGCTTTTGACAAAAGCGCTGTCTAAGGTATACCTAGAAAAATTCAAAAAGGGTGACCTTAGACAACGCTTTCACCAAAACCGCTGTCTAAGGTATACCAAAAAAATGTCAAAAAAGGTGAGGCTTAGAAAGCACTTTTTCCAAAAGCGATGTCTAAGGTGTACCTTATAATGTCAAAAAGCGCTGTCTAAAGGTACCATAGACAACGCTTTTCATTAAATAGACCCCCCTTTAGACAGCGCTTTTGGTATTACCCAAAGCGCTGTCTAAACCTATAGCAGCGCAGGTTTATACAGCGCTTAAAAGCGCTGTCTAAGGGCAAAAAAAAGCGTTGTCTAAGGTCTTTTTTGTGGTAGTGATGGTATGTAGTAGACATACTTTTAAAACAACTCTCATTTATTCAAACCCTAATATTTATTTTTCATATAACCACAAACACCTCATTTTGAAGACACTAATTGGTCTCTGCTTCGTTCTTTATTTTCACTCATAGTAGGAAAAGTCTTTATTGCAAAACATAGAGAATACATTCTTTTCTATTTTCTATTACTCGTTGTCGTTGGAGTCGGGTTCTAAAGCTATAAGGTAAGTTTTACACAGAGGAGTTTGTTTCTCATTATGATAATAAAGTTTTGATTTTTGGGGTTTTAGTATGTTTATTTTAAGTTTTTGGCATTATAGTTACCATGTTTGTTTATGTTGAAGAATATGACATTTGCATTAAGACTTGTTAAAGTTTTACTATCCATTGTTAAAATTTGTCGGCCTCTTTTGTAATGATTAACAATTTTGTAGATTATATGATAAATTAAATTGTAAAAAAAAAATTGGTCTATAGTGCTTATATCTAACAAAGTGGTTGATGATAGCGGTGTAGATCAATGTGATATTGATGTTGAGAATGAGTCATGCATTAGACGGAATGAGTTGAATACAAATGATCAAGATGAGGATCTTATAGCGGATGAGTCATATATCAGAAATGACCATAACGAGGGAATTTGGATCCATTCATCCGTCCGCATTGCTAAGACACAAGTAATTCATATTCCAACCAAGAAAAGAAAGAGATGTTAGTGAAAGAGGTAAAATTTGTTATATACTTGATTTCTTTATTATATTTGTTATATATTATGTCATATTTGTTATATATTAGTGAAAGAGCATTTTATTTTCATTTTTTACATGGTAATGTTATTTAGACTCCAACAAGATCCAAAACAAAGGATAAGCGGATTCCGGAGCATACCGAGTCCGTTGTTTCAAAAAAACAGGTACATCACAATTATATGATATTTATGCATAGAAAATGTTAAATTGGATATCTTATACTTCATCTAACAAATTATATGATATATAGCTGTTAATCTTATACTTGTTTAATCTTACAGTGGACATTGGTTGTTGGTCGCAATTAACCACAGCGGAGAGTCAACCCCATTATTACATGGAATTATGTGAAGGTATATTAATTATCACATGTTTTATTATATTAGTGATGCTACTTGATAAAACTTAGGATTTATCCATATTTTCTTTTAATTGAATTACAATCTTTGTGTTTTCAGGACCTATAATGTAGATTTGAAGCAATGCTTTGGTTGAATGCAAAAGTATTAGTATAAGTAATATGTGCATTTGTAGAAAAAATGTAATGATTTGTAATTATAAATAGGTGTATATATAATTTTGGTTTGTAATTTTAAATATATATATTGGTTTGAATTGCCAATTGTTTTGCATATATAATTTTGGTGTAAATTGCCAATGGTTTGAATTGCCAATTTCTGAAAAAACTTGCTGGTTGAAAAACAGGTAAAATTCTGGTTGAAAAAACCTGGTAAAAATTGTGGTTTAAAAAAATTTATATAAAATTTTTCGTATACCTTAGACAGCGCTTCTGGAGAAAGCGCTGTCTAAGGTAGGGATTAGACAGCGCTTTTGACAAAAGCGCTGTCTAAGGTAGGGCTTAGAAAGCGCTTTTGACAAAAGCGCTGTCTAAGGTATACCTAGAAAAATTCAAAAAGGGTGACCTTAGACAGCGCTTTCACCAAAACCGCTGTCTAAGGTATACCAAAAAAATGTCAAAAAAGGTGAGGCTTAGAAAGCGCTTTTTCCAAAAGCGATGTCTAAGGTGTACCTTATAATGTCAAAAAGCGCTGTCTAAAGGTACCATAGACATCGCTTTTCATTAAATAGACCCCCCTTTAGACAGCGCTTTTGGTATTACCCAAAGCGCTGTCTAAACCTATAGCAGCGCAGGTTTATACAGCGCTTAAAAGCGCTGTCTAAGGGCAAAAAAAAGCGCTGTCTAAGGTCTTTTTTGTGGTAGTGATGGTATGTAGTAGACATACTTTTAAAACAACTCTCATTTATTCAAACCCTAATATTTATTTTTCATATAACCACAAACACCTCATTTTGAAGACACTAATTGGTCTCTGCTTCGTTCTTTATTTTCACTCATAGTAGGAAAAGTCTTTATTGCAAAACATAGAGAATACATTCTTTTCTATTTTCTATTACTCGTTGTCGTTGGAGTCGGGTTCTAAAGCTATAAGGTAAGTTTTACACAGAGGAGTTTGTTTCTCATTATGATAATAAAGTTTTGATTTTTGGGGTTTTAGTATGTTTATTTTAAGTTTTTGGCATTATAGTTACCATGTTTGTTTATGTTGAAGAATATGACATTTGCATTAAGACTTGTTAAAGTTTTACTATCCATTGTTAAAATTTGTCGGCCTCTTTTGTAATGATTAACAATTTTGTAGATTATATGATAAATTAAATTGTAAAAAAAAATTGGTCTATAGTGCTTTTGTCTAACAAAGTGGTTGATGATAGCGGTGTAGATCAATGTGATATTGATGTTGAGAATGAGTCATGCATTAGACGGAATGAGTTGAATACAAATGATCAAGATGAGGATCTTATAGCGGATGAGTCATATATCAGAAATGACCATAACGAGGGAATTTGGATCCATTCATCCGTCCGCATTGCTAAGACACAAGTAATTCATATTCCAACCAAGAAAAGAAAGAGATGTTAGTGAAAGAGGTAAAATTTGTTATATACTTGATTTCTTTATTATATTTGTTATATATTATGTCATATTTGTTATATATTAGTGAAAGAGCATTTTATTTTCATTTTTTACATGGTAATGTTATTTAGACTCCAACAAGATCCAAAACAAAGGATAAGCGGATTCCAGAGCATACCGAGTCCGTTGTTTCAAAAAAATAGGTACATCACAATTATATGATATTTATGCATAGAAAATGTTAAATTGGATATCTTATACTTCATCTAACAAATTATATGATATATAGCTGTTAATCTTACACTTGTTTAATCTTACAGTGGACATTGGTTGTTGGTCGCAATTAACCACAGCGGAGAGTCAACCCCATTATTACATGGAATTATGTGAAGGTATATTAATTATCACATGTTTTATTATATTAGTGATGCTACTTGATAAAACTTAGGATTTATCCATATTTTCTTTTAATTGAATTACAATCTTTGTGTTTTCAGGACCTATAATGTAGATTTGAAGCAATGCTTTGGTTGAATGCAAAAGTATTAGTATAAGTAATATGTGCATTTGTAGAAAAAATGTAATGATTTGTAATTATAAATAGGTGTATATATAATTTTGGTTTGTAATTTTAAATATATATATTGGTTTGAATTGCCAATTGTTTTGCATATATAATTTTGGTGTAAATTGCCAATGGTTTGAATTGCCAATTTCTGAAAAAACTTGCTGGTTGAAAAACAGGTAAAATTCTGGTTGAAAAAACCTGGTAAAAATTGTGGTTTAAAAAAATTTATATAAAATTTTTCGTATACCTTAGACAGCGCTTCTGGAGAAAGCGCTGTCTAAGGTAGGGATTAGACAGCGCTTTTGACAAAAGCGCTGTCTAAGGTAGGGCTTAGAAAGCGCTTTTGACAAAAGCGCTGTCTAAGGTATACCTAGAAAAATTCAAAAAGGGTGACCTTAGACAACGCTTTCACCAAAACCGCTGTCTAAGGTATACCAAAAAAATGTCAAAAAAGGTGAGGCTTAGAAAGCACTTTTTCCAAAAGCGATGTCTAAGGTGTACCTTATAATGTCAAAAAGCGCTGTCTAAAGGTACCATAGACAACGCTTTTCATTAAATAGACCCCCCTTTAGACAGCGCTTTTGGTATTACCCAAAGCGCTGTCTAAACCTATAGCAGCGCAGGTTTATACAGCGCTTAAAAGCGCTGTCTAAGGGCAAAAAAAGCGTTGTCTAAGGTCTTTTTTGTGGTAGTGATGGTATGTAGTAGACATACTTTTAAAACAACTCTCATTTATTCAAACCCTAATATTTATTTTTCATATAACCACAAACACCTCATTTTGAAGACACTAATTGGTCTCTGCTTCGTTCTTTATTTTCACTCATAGTAGGAAAAGTCTTTATTGCAAAACATAGAGAATACATTCTTTTCTATTTTCTATTACTCGTTGTCGTTGGAGTCGGGTTCTAAAGCTATAAGGTAAGTTTTACACAGAGGAGTTTGTTTCTCATTATGATAATAAAGTTTTGATTTTTGGGGTTTTAGTATGTTTATTTTAAGTTTTTGGCATTATAGTTACCATGTTTGTTTATGTTGAAGAATATGACATTTGCATTAAGACTTGAAAGTTTTACTATCCATTGTTAAAATTTGTCGGCCTCTTTTGTAATGATTAACAATTTTGTAGATTATATGATAAATTAAATTGTAAAAAAAAAATTGGTCTATAGTGCTTATATCTAACAAAGTGGTTGATGATAGCGGTGTAGATCAATGTGATATTGATGTTGAGAATGAGTCATGCATTAGACGGAATGAGTTGAATACAAATGATCAAGATGAGGATCTTATAGCGGATGAGTCATATATCAGAAATGACCATAACGAGGGAATTTGGATCCATTCATCCGTCCGCATTGCTAAGACACAAGTAATTCATATTCCAACCAAGAAAAGAAAGAGATGTTAGTGAAAGAGGTAAAATTTGTTATATACTTGATTTCTTTATTATATTTGTTATATATTATGTCATATTTGTTATATATTAGTGAAAGAGCATTTTATTTTCATTTTTTACATGGTAATGTTATTTAGACTCCAACAAGATCCAAAACAAAGGATAAGCGGATTCCGGAGCATACCGAGTCCGTTGTTTCAAAAAAACAGGTACATCACAATTATATGATATTTATGCATAGAAAATGTTAAATTGGATATCTTATACTTCATCTAACAAATTATATGATATATAGCTGTTAATCTTACACTTGTTTAATCTTACAGTGGACATTGGTTGTTGGTCGCAATTAACCACAGCGGAGAGTCAACCCCATTATTACATGGAATTATGTGAAGGTATATTAATTATCACATGTTTTATTATATTAGTGATGCTACTTGATAAAACTTAGGATTTATCCATATTTTCTTTTAATTGAATTACAATCTTTGTGTTTTCAGGACCTATAATGTAGATTTGAAGCAATGCTTTGGTTGAATGCAAAAGTATTAGTATAAGTAATATGTGCATTTGTAGAAAAAATGTAATGATTTGTAATTATAAATAGGTGTATATATAATTTTGGTTTGTAATTTTAAATATATATATTGGTTTGAATTGCCAATTGTTTTGCATATATAATTTTGGTGTAAATTGCCAATGGTTTGAATTGCCAATTTCTGAAAAAACTTGCTGGTTGAAAAACAGGTAAAATTCTGGTTGAAAAAACCTGGTAAAAATTGTGGTTTAAAAAAATTTATATAAAATTTTTCGTATACCTTAGACAGCGCTTCTGGAGAAAGCGCTGTCTAAGGTAGGGATTAGACAGCGCTTTTGACAAAAGCGCTGTCTAAGGTAGGGCTTAGAAAGCGCTTTTGACAAAAGCGCTGTCTAAGGTATACCTAGAAAAATTCAAAAAGGGTGACCTTAGACAGCGCTTTCACCAAAACCGCTGTCTAAGGTATACCAAAAAAATGTCAAAAAAGGTGAGGCTTAGAAAGCGCTTTTTCCAAAAGCGATGTCTAAGGTGTACCTTATAATGTCAAAAAGCGCTGTCTAAAGGTACCATAGACAGCGCTTTTCATTAAATAGACCCCCCTTTAGACAGCGCTTTTGGTATTACCCAAAGCGCTGTCTAAACCTATAGCAGCGCAGGTTTATACAGCGCTTAAAAGCGCTGTCTAAGGGCAAAAAAAGCGCTGTCTAAGGTCTTTTTTGTGGTAGTGATGGTATGTAGTAGACATACTTTTAAAACAACTCTCATTTATTCAAACCCTAATATTTATTTTTCATATAACCACAAACACCTCATTTTGAAGACACTAATTGGTCTCTGCTTCGTTCTTTATTTTCACTCATAGTAGGAAAAGTCTTTATTGCAAAACATAGAGAATACATTCTTTTATATTTTCTATTACTCGTTGTCGTTGGAGTCGGGTTCTAAAGCTATAAGGTAAGTTTTACACAGAGGAGTTTGTTTCTCATTATGATAATAAAGTTTTGATTTTTGGGGTTTTAGTATGTTTATTTTAAGTTTTTGGCATTATAGTTACCATGTTTGTTTATGTTGAAGAATATGACATTTGCATTAAGACTTGTTAAAGTTTTACTATCCATTGTTAAAATTTGTCGGCCTCTTTTGTAATGATTAACAATTTTGTAGATTATATGATAAATTAAATTGTAAAAAACAAATTGGTCTATAGTGCTTATATCTAACAAAGTGGTTGATGATAGCGGTGTAGATCAATGTGATATTGATGTTGAGAATGAGTCATGCATTAGACGGAATGAGTTGAATACAAATGATCAAGATGAGGATCTTATAGCGGATGAGTCATATATCAGAAATGACCATAACGAGGGAATTTGGATCCATTCATCCGTCCGCATTGCTAAGACACAAGTAATTCATATTCCAACCAAGAAAAGAAAGAGATGTTAGTGAAAGAGGTAAAATTTGTTATATACTTGATTTCTTTATTATATTTGTTATATATTATGTCATATTTGTTATATATTAGTGAAAGAGCATTTTATTTTCATTTTTTACATGGTAATGTTATTTAGACTCCAACAAGATCCAAAACAAAGGATAAGCGGATTCCGGAGCATACCGAGTCCGTTGTTTCAAAAAAACAGGTACATCACAATTATATGATATTTATGCATAGAAAATGTTAAATTGGATATCTTATACTTCATCTAACAAATTATATGATATATAGCTGTTAATCTTACACTTGTTTAATCTTACAGTGGACATTGGTTGTTGGTCGCAATTAACCACAGCGGAGAGTCAACCCCATTATTACATGGAATTATGTGAAGGTATATTAATTATCACATGTTTTATTATATTAGTGATGCTACTTGATAAAACTTAGGATTTATCCATATTTTCTTTTAATTGAATTACAATCTTTGTGTTTTCAGGACCTATAATGTAGATTTGAAGCAATGCTTTGGTTGAATGCAAAAGTATTAGTATAAGTAATATGTGCATTTGTAGAAAAAATGTAATGATTTGTAATTATAAATAGGTGTATATATAATTTTGGTTTGTAATTTTAAATATATATATTGGTTTGAATTGCCAATTGTTTTGCATATATAATTTTGGTGTAAATTGCCAATGGTTTGAATTGCCAATTTCTGAAAAAACTTGCTGGTTGAAAAACAGGTAAAATTCTGGTTGAAAAAACCTGGTAAAAATTGTGGTTTAAAAAAATTTATATAAAATTTTTCGTATACCTTAGACAGCGCTTCTGGAGAAAGCGCTGTCTAAGGTAGGGATTAGACAGCGCTTTTGACAAAAGCGCTGTCTAAGGTAGGGCTTAGAAAGCGCTTTTGACAAAAGCGCTGTCTAAGGTATACCTAGAAAAATTCAAAAAGGGTGACCTTAGACAGCGCTTTCACCAAAACCGCTGTCTAAGGTATACCAAAAAAATGTCAAAAAAGGTGAGGCTTAGAAAGCGCTTTTTCCAAAAGCGATGTCTAAGGTGTACCTTATAATGTCAAAAAGCGCTGTCTAAAGGTACCATAGACAGCGCTTTTCATTAAATAGACCCCCCTTTAGACAGCGCTTTTGGTATTACCCAAAGCGCTGTCTAAACCTATAGCAGCGCAGGTTTATACAGCGCTTAAAAGCGCTGTCTAAGGGCAAAAAAAGCGCTGTCTAAGGTCTTTTTTGTGGTAGTGATGGTATGTAGTAGACATACTTTTAAAACAACTCTCAGTTATTCAAACCCTAATATTTATTTTTCATATAACCACAAACACCTCATTTTGAAGACACTAATTGGTCTCTGCTTCGTTCTTTATTTTCACTCATAGTAGGAAAAGTCTTTATTGCAAAACATAGAGAATACATTCTTTTATATTTTCTATTACTCGTTGTCGTTGGAGTCGGGTTCTAAAGCTATAAGGTAAGTTTTACACAGAGGAGTTTGTTTCTCATTATGATAATAAAGTTTTGATTTTTGGGGTTTTAGTATGTTTATTTTAAGTTTTTGGCATTATAGTTACCATGTTTGTTTATGTTGAAGAATATGACATTTGCATTAAGACTTGTTAAAGTTTTACTATCCATTGTTAAAATTTGTCGGCCTCTTTTGTAATGATTAACAATTTTGTAGATTATATGATAAATTAAATTGTAAAAAACAAATTGGTCTATAGTGCTTATATCTAACAAAGTGGTTGATGATAGCGGTGTAGATCAATGTGATATTGATGTTGAGAATGAGTCATGCATTAGACGGAATGAGTTGAATACAAATGATCAAGATGAGGATCTTATAGCGGATGAGTCATATATCAGAAATGACCATAACGAGGGAATTTGGATCCATTCATCCGTCCGCATTGCTAAGACACAAGTAATTCATATTCCAACCAAGAAAAGAAAGAGATGTTAGTGAAAGAGGTAAAATTTGTTATATACTTGATTTCTTTATTATATTTGTTATATATTATGTCATATTTGTTATATATTAGTGAAAGAGCATTTTATTTTCATTTTTTACATGGTAATGTTATTTAGACTCCAACAAGATCCAAAACAAAGGATAAGCGGATTCCGGAGCATACCGAGTCCGTTGTTTCAAAAAAACAGGTACATCACAATTATATGATATTTATGCATAGAAAATGTTAAATTGGATATCTTATACTTCATCTAACAAATTATATGATATATAGCTGTTAATCTTACACTTGTTTAATCTTACAGTGGACATTGGTTGTTGGTCGCAATTAACCACAGCGGAGAGTCAACCCCATTATTACATGGAATTATGTGAAGGTATATTAATTATCACATGTTTTATTATATTAGTGATGCTACTTGATAAAACTTAGGATTTATCCATATTTTCTTTTAATTGAATTACAATCTTTGTGTTTTCAGGACCTATAATGTAGATTTGAAGCAATGCTTTGGTTGAATGCAAAAGTATTAGTATAAGTAATATGTGCATTTGTAGAAAAAATGTAATGATTTGTAATTATAAATAGGTGTATATATAATTTTGGTTTGTAATTTTAAATATATATATTGGTTTGAATTGCCAATTGTTTTGCATATATAATTTTGGTGTAAATTGCCAATGGTTTGAATTGCCAATTTCTGAAAAAACTTGCTGGTTGAAAAACAGGTAAAATTCTGGTTGAAAAAACCTGGTAAAAATTGTGGTTTAAAAAAATTTATATAAAATTTTTCGTATACCTTAGACAGCGCTTCTGGAGAAAGCGCTGTCTAAGGTAGGGATTAGACAGCGCTTTTGACAAAAGCGCTGTCTAAGGTAGGGCTTAGAAAGCGCTTTTGACAAAAGCGCTGTCTAAGGTATACCTAGAAAAATTCAAAAAGGGTGACCTTAGACAGCGCTTTCACCAAAACCGCTGTCTAAGGTATACCAAAAAAATGTCAAAAAAGGTGAGGCTTAGAAAGCGCTTTTTCCAAAAGCGATGTCTAAGGTGTACCTTATAATGTCAAAAAGCGCTGTCTAAAGGTACCATAGACAGCGCTTTTCATTAAATAGACCCCCCTTTAGACAGCGCTTTTGGTATTACCCAAAGCGCTGTCTAAACCTATAGCAGCGCAGGTTTATACAGCGCTTAAAAGCGCTGTCTAAGGGCAAAAAAAGCGCTGTCTAAGGTCTTTTTTGTGGTAGTGATGGTATGTAGTAGACATACTTTTAAAACAACTCTCATTTATTCAAACCCTAATATTTATTTTTCATATAACCACAAACACCTCATTTTGAAGACACTAATTGGTCTCTGCTTCGTTCTTTATTTTCACTCATAGTAGGAAAAGTCTTTATTGCAAAACATAGAGAATACATTCTTTTATATTTTCTATTACTCGTTGTCGTTGGAGTCGGGTTCTAAAGCTATAAGGTAAGTTTTACACAGAGGAGTTTGTTTCTCATTATGATAATAAAGTTTTGATTTTTGGGGTTTTAGTATGTTTATTTTAAGTTTTTGGCATTATAGTTACCATGTTTGTTTATGTTGAAGAATATGACATTTGCATTAAGACTTGTTAAAGTTTTACTATCCATTGTTAAAATTTGTCGGCCTCTTTTGTAATGATTAACAATTTTGTAGATTATATGATAAATTAAATTGTAAAAAACAAATTGGTCTATAGTGCTTATATCTAACAAAGTGGTTGATGATAGCGGTGTAGATCAATGTGATATTGATGTTGAGAATGAGTCATGCATTAGACGGAATGAGTTGAATACAAATGATCAAGATGAGGATCTTATAGCGGATGAGTCATATATCAGAAATGACCATAACGAGGGAATTTGGATCCATTCATCCGTCCGCATTGCTAAGACACAAGTAATTCATATTCCAACCAAGAAAAGAAAGAGATGTTAGTGAAAGAGGTAAAATTTGTTATATACTTGATTTCTTTATTATATTTGTTATATAATATGTCATATTTGTTATATATTAGTGAAAGAGCATTTTATTTTCATTTTTTACATGGTAATGTTATTTAGACTCCAACAAGATCCAAAACAAAGGATAAGCGGATTCCGGAGCATACCGAGTCCGTTGTTTCAAAAAAACAGGTACATCACAATTATATGATATTTATGCATAGAAAATGTTAAATTGGATATCTTATACTTCATCTAACAAATTATATGATATATAGCTGTTAATCTTACACTTGTTTAATCTTACAGTGGACATTGGTTGTTGGTCGCAATTAACCACAGCGGAGAGTCAACCCCATTATTACATGGAATTATGTGAAGGTATATTAATTATCACATGTTTTATTATATTAGTGATGCTACTTGATAAAACTTAGGATTTATCCATATTTTCTTTTAATTGAATTACAATCTTTGTGTTTTCAGGACCTATAATGTAGATTTGAAGCAATGCTTTGGTTGAATGCAAAAGTATTAGTATAAGTAATATGTGCATTTGTAGAAAAAATGTAATGATTTGTAATTATAAATAGGTGTATATATAATTTTGGTTTGTAATTTTAAATATATATATTGGTTTGAATTGCCAATTGTTTTGCATATATAATTTTGGTGTAAATTGCCAATGGTTTGAATTGCCAATTTCTGAAAAAACTTGCTGGTTGAAAAACAGGTAAAATTCTGGTTGAAAAAACCTGGTAAAAATTGTGGTTTAAAAAAATTTATATAAAATATTTCGTATACCTTAGACAGCGTTTCTGGAGAAAGCGCTGTCTAAGGTAGGGATTAGACAGCGCTTTTGACAAAAGCGCTGTCTAAGGTAGGGCTTAGAAAGCGCTTTTGACAAAAGCGCTGTCTAAGGTATACCTAGAAAAATTCAAAAAGGGTGACCTTAGACAGCGCTTTCACCAAAACCGCTGTCTAAGGTATACCAAAAAAATGTCAAAAAAGGTGAGGCTTAGAAAGCGCTTTTTCCAAAAGCGATGTCTAAGGTGTACCTTATAATGTCAAAAAGCGCTGTCTAAAGGTACCATAGACAGCGCTTTTCATTAAATAGACCCCCCTTTAGACAGCGCTTTTGGTATTACCCAAAGCGCTGTCTAAACCTATAGCAGCGCAGGTTTATACAGCGCTTAAAAGCGCTGTCTAAGGGCAAAAAAAAGCGCTGTCTAAGGTCTTTTTCGTGGTAGTGATGGTATGTAGTAGACATACTTTTAAAACAACTCTCATTTATTCAAACCCTAATATTTATTTTTCATATAACCACAAACACCTCATTTTGAAGACACTAATTGGTCTCTGCTTCGTTCTTTATTTTCACTCATAGTAGGAAAAGTCTTTATTGCAAAACATAGAGAATACATTCTTTTCTATTTTCTATTACTCGTTGTCGTTGGAGTCGGGTTCTAAAGCTATAAGGTAAGTTTTACACAGAGGAGTTTGTTTCTCATTATGATAATAAAGTTTTGATTTTTGGGGTTTTAGTATGTTTATTTTAAGTTTTTGGCATTATAGTTACCATGTTTGTTTATGTTGAAGAATATGACATTTGCATTAAGACTTGTTAAAGTTTTACTATCCATTGTTAAAATTTGTCGGCCTCTTTTGTAATGATTAACAATTTTGTAGATTATATGATAAATTAAATTGTAAAAAACAAATTGGTCTATAGTGCTTATATCTAACAAAGTGGTTGATGATAGCGGTGTAGATCAATGTGATATTGATGTTGAGAATGAGTCATGCATTAGACGGAATGAGTTGAATACAAATGATCAAGATGAGGATCTTATAGCGGATGAGTCATATATCAGAAATGACCATAACGAGGGAATTTGGATCCATTCATCCGTCCGCATTGCTAAGACACAAGTAATTCATATTCCAACCAAGAAAAGAAAGAGATGTTAGTGAAAGAGGTAAAATTTGTTATATACTTGATTTCTTTATTATATTTGTTATATATTATGTCATATTTGTTATATATTAGTGAAAGAGCATTTTATTTTCATTTTTTACATGGTAATGTTATTTAGACTCCAACAAGATCCAAAACAAAGGATAAGCGGATTCCGGAGCATACCGAGTCCGTTGTTTCAAAAAAACAGGTACATCACAATTATATGATATTTATGCATAGAAAATGTTAAATTGGATATCTTATACTTCATCTAACAAATTATATGATATATAGCTGTTAATCTTACACTTGTTTAATCTTACAGTGGACATTGGTTGTTGGTCGCAATTAACCACAGCGGAGAGTCAACCCCATTATTACATGGAATTATGTGAAGGTATATTAATTATCACATGTTTTATTATATTAGTGATGCTACTTGATAAAACTTAGGATTTATCCATATTTTCTTTTAATTGAATTACAATCTTTGTGTTTTCAGGACCTATAATGTAGATTTGAAGCAATGCTTTGGTTGAATGCAAAAGTATTAGTATAAGTAATATGTGCATTTGTAGAAAAAATGTAATGATTTGTAATTATAAATAGGTGTATATATAATTTTGGTTTGTAATTTTAAATATATATATTGGTTTGAATTGCCAATTGTTTTGCATATATAATTTTGGTGTAAATTGCCAATGGTTTGAATTGCCAATTTCTGAAAAAACTTGCTGGTTGAAAAACAGGTAAAATTCTGGTTGAAAAAACCTGGTAAAAATTGTGGTTTAAAAAAATTTATATAAAATTTTTCGTATACCTTAGACAGCGTTTCTGGAGAAAGCGCTGTCTAAGGTAGGGATTAGACAGCGCTTTTGACAAAAGCGCTGTCTAAGGTAGGGCTTAGAAAGCGCTTTTGACAAAAGCGCTGTCTAAGGTATACCTAGAAAAATTCAAAAAGGGTGACCTTAGACAGCGCTTTCACCAAAACCGCTGTCTAAGGTATACCAAAAAAATGTCAAAAAAGGTGAGGCTTAGAAAGCGCTTTTTCCAAAAGCGATGTCTAAGGTGTACCTTATAATGTCAAAAAGCGCTGTCTAAAGGTACCATAGACAGCGCTTTTCATTAAATAGACCCCCCTTTAGACAGCGCTTTTGGTATTACCCAAAGCGCTGTCTAAACCTATAGCAGCGCAGGTTTATACAGCGCTTAAAAGCGCTGTCTAAGGGCAAAAAAAGCGCTCTCTAAGGTCTTTTTTGTGGTAGTGATGGTATGTAGTAGACATACTTTTAAAACAACTCTCATTTATTCAAACCCTAATATTTATTTTTCATATAACCACAAACACCTCATTTTGAAGACACTAATTGGTCTCTGCTTCGTTCTTTATTTTCACTCATAGTAGGAAAAGTCTTTATTGCAAAACATAGAGAATACATTCTTTTCTATTTTCTATTACTCGTTGTCGTTGGAGTCGGGTTCTAAAGCTATAAGGTAAGTTTTACACAGAGGAGTTTGTTTCTCATTATGATAATAAAGTTTTGATTTTTGGGGTTTTAGTATGTTTATTTTAAGTTTTTGGCATTATAGTTACCATGTTTGTTTATGTTGAAGAATATGACATTTGCATTAAGACTTGTTAAAGTTTTACTATCCATTGTTAAAATTTGTCGGCCTCTTTTGTAATGATTAACAATTTTGTAGATTATATGATAAATTAAATTGTAAAAAAAAATTGGTCTATAGTGCTTCTATCTAACAAAGTGGTTGATGATAGCGGTGTAGATCAATGTGATATTGATGTTGAGAATGAGTCATGCATTAGACGGAATGAGTTGAATACAAATGATCAAGATGAGGATCTTATAGCGGATGAGTCATATATCAGAAATGACCATAACGAGGGAATTTGGATCCATTCATCCGTCCGCATTGCTAAGACACAAGTAATTCATATTCCAACCAAGAAAAGAAAGAGATGTTAGTGAAAGAGGTAAAATTTGTTATATACTTGATTTCTTTATTATATTTGTTATATATTATGTCATATTTGTTATATATTAGTGAAAGAGCATTTTATTTTCATTTTTTACATGGTAATGTTATTTAGACTCCAACAAGATCCAAAACAAAGGATAAGCGGATTCCGGAGCATACCGAGTCCGTTGTTTCAAAAAAACAGGTACATCACAATTATATGATATTTATGCATAGAAAATGTTAAATTGGATATCTTATACTTCATCTAACAAATTATATGATATATAGCTGTTAATCTTACACTTGTTTAATCTTACAGTGGACATTGGTTGTTGGTCGCAATTAACCACAGCGGAGAGTCAACCCCATTATTACATGGAATTATGTGAAGGTATATTAATTATCACATGTTTTATTATATTAGTGATGCTACTTGATAAAACTTAGGATTTATCCATATTTTCTTTTAATTGTATTACAATCTTTGTGTTTTCAGGACCTATAATGTAGATTTGAAGCAATGCTTTGGTTGAATGCAAAAGTATTAGTATAAGTAATATGTGCATTTGTAGAAAAAATGTAATGATTTGTAATTATAAATAGGTGTATATATAATTTTGGTTTGTAATTTTAAATATATATATTGGTTTGAATTGCAAATTGTTTTGCATATATAATTTTGGTGTAAATTGCCAATGGTTTGAATTGCCAATTTCTGAAAAAACTTGCTGGTTGAAAAACAGGTAAAATTCTGGTTGAAAAAACCTGGTAAAAATTGTGGTTTAAAAAAATTTATATAAAATTTTTCGTATACCTTAGACAGCGTTTCTGGAGAAAGCGCTGTCTAAGGTAGGGATTAGACAGCGCTTTTGACAAAAGCGCTGTCTAAGGTAGGGCTTAGAAAGCGCTTTTGACAAAAGCGCTGTCTAAGGTATACCTAGAAAAATTCAAAAAGGGTGACCTTAGACAGCGCTTTCACCAAAACCGCTGTCTAAGGTATACCAAAAAAATGTCAAAAAAGGTGAGGCTTAGAAAGCGCTTTTTCCAAAAGCGATGTCTAAGGTGTACCTTATAATGTCAAAAAGCGCTGTCTAAAGGTACCATAGACAGCGCTTTTCATTAAATAGACCCCCCTTTAGACAGCGCTTTTGGTATTACCCAAAGCGCTGTCTAAACCTATAGCAGCGCAGGTTTATACAGCGCTTAAAAGCGCTGTCTAAGGGCAAAAAAAGCGCTCTCTAAGGTCTTTTTTGTGGTAGTGATGGTATGTAGTAGACATACTTTTAAAACAACTCTCATTTATTCAAACCCTAATATTTATTTTTCATATAACCACAAACACCTCATTTTGAAGACACTAATTGGTCTCTGCTTCGTTCTTTATTTTCACTCATAGTAGGAAAAGTCTTTATTGCAAAACATAGAGAATACATTCTTTTCTATTTTCTATTACTCGTTGTCGTTGGAGTCGGGTTCTAAAGCTATAAGGTAAGTTTTACACAGAGGAGTTTGTTTCTCATTATGATAATAAAGTTTTGATTTTTGGGGTTTTAGTATGTTTATTTTAAGTTTTTGGCATTATAGTTACCATGTTTGTTTATGTTGAAGAATATGACATTTGCATTAAGACTTGTTAAAGTTTTACTATCCATTGTTAAAATTTGTCGGCCTCTTTTGTAATGATTAACAATTTTGTAGATTATATGATAAATTAAATTGTAAAAAAAAATTGGTCTATAGTGCTTCTATCTAACAAAGTGGTTGATGATAGCGGTGTAGATCAATGTGATATTGATGTTGAGAATGAGTCATGCATTAGACGGAATGAGTTGAATACAAATGATCAAGATGAGGATCTTATAGCGGATGAGTCATATATCAGAAATGACCATAACGAGGGAATTTGGATCCATTCATCCGTCCGCATTGCTAAGACACAAGTAATTCATATTCCAACCAAGAAAAGAAAGAGATGTTAGTGAAAGAGGTAAAATTTGTTATATACTTGATTTCTTTATTATATTTGTTATATATTATGTCATATTTGTTATATATTAGTGAAAGAGCATTTTATTTTCATTTTTTACATGGTAATGTTATTTAGACTCCAACAAGATCCAAAACAAAGGATAAGCGGATTCCGGAGCATACCGAGTCCGTTGTTTCAAAAAAACAGGTACATCACAATTATATGATATTTATGCATAGAAAATGTTAAATTGGATATCTTATACTTCATCTAACAAATTATATGATATATAGCTGTTAATCTTACACTTGTTTAATCTTACAGTGGACATTGGTTGTTGGTCGCAATTAACCACAGCGGAGAGTCAACCCCATTATTACATGGAATTATGTGAAGGTATATTAATTATCACATGTTTTATTATATTAGTGATGCTACTTGATAAAACTTAGGATTTATCCATATTTTCTTTTAATTGTATTACAATCTTTGTGTTTTCAGGACCTATAATGTAGATTTGAAGCAATGCTTTGGTTGAATGCAAAAGTATTAGTATAAGTAATATGTGCATTTGTAGAAAAAATGTAATGATTTGTAATTATAAATAGGTGTATATATAATTTTGGTTTGTAATTCTAAATATATATATTGGTTTGAATTGCCAATTGTTTTGCATATATAATTTTGGTGTAAATTGCCAATGGTTTGAATTGCCAATTTCTGAAAAAACTTGCTGGTTGAAAAACAGGTAAAATTCTGGTTGAAAAAACCTGGTAAAAATTGTGGTTTAAAAAAATTTATATAAAATTTTTCGTATACCTTAGACAGCGCTTCTGGAGAAAGCGCTGTCTAAGGTAGGGATTAGACAGCGCTTTTGACAAAAGCGCTGTCTAAGGTAGGGCTTAGAAAGCGCTTTTGACAAAAGCGCTGTCTAAGGTATACCTAGAAAAATTCAAAAAGGTTGACCTTAGACAGCGCTTTCACCAAAACCGCTGTCTAAGGTATACCAAAAAAATGTCAAAAAAGGCGAGGCTTAGAAAGCGCTTTTTCCAAAAGCGATGTCTAAGGTGTACCTTATAATGTCAAAAAGCGTTGTCTAAAGGTACCATAGACAGCGCTTTTCATTAAATAGACCCCCCTTTAGACAGCGCTTTTGGTATTACCCAAAGCGCTGTCTAAACCTATAGCAGCGCAGGTTTATACAGCGCTTAAAAGCGCTGTCTAAGGGCAAAAAAAGCGCTGTCTAAGGTCTTTTTTGTGGTAGTGATGGTATGTAGTAGACATACTTTTAAAACAACTCTCATTTATTCAAACCCTAATATTTATTTTTCATATAACCACAAACACCTCATTTTGAAGACACTAATTGGTCTCTGCTTCGTTCTTTATTTTCACTCATAGTAGGAAAAGTCTTTATTGCAAAACATAGAGAATACATTCTTTTCTATTTTCTATTACTCGTTGTCGTTGGAGTCGGGTTCTAAAGCTATAAGGTAAGTTTTACACAGAGGAGTTTGTTTCTCATTATGATAATAAAGTTTTGATTTTTGGGGTTTTAGTATGTTTATTTTAAGTTTTTGGCATTATAGTTACCATGTTTGTTTATGTTGAAGAATATGACATTTGCATTAAGACTTGTTAAAGTTTTACTATCCATTGTTAAAATTTGTCGGCCTCTTTTGTAATGATTAACAATTTTGTAGATTATATGATAAATTAAATTGTAAAAAAAAATTGGTCTATAGTGCTTCTATCTAACAAAGTGGTTGATGATAGCGGTGTAGATCAATGTGATATTGATGTTGAGAATGAGTCATGCATTAGACGGAATGAGTTGAATACAAATGATCAAGATGAGGATCTTATAGCGGATGAGTCATATATCAGAAATGACCATAACGAGGGAATTTGGATCCATTCATCCGTCCGCATTGCTAAGACACAAGTAATTCATATTCCAACCAAGAAAAGAAAGAGATGTTAGTGAAAGAGGTAAAATTTGTTATATACTTGATTTCTTTATTATATTTGTTATATATTATGTCATATTTGTTATATATTAGTGAAAGAGCATTTTATTTTCATTTTTTACATGGTAATGTTATTTAGACTCCAACAAGATCCAAAACAAAGGATAAGCGGATTCCGGAGCATACCGAGTCCGTTGTTTCAAAAAAACAG
This sequence comes from Lathyrus tuberosus, assembly GCA_022829125.1. NCBI lineage: Eukaryota > Viridiplantae > Streptophyta > Magnoliopsida > Fabales > Fabaceae > Lathyrus > Lathyrus tuberosus. The sequence goes on from JALAZF010000477.1 coordinate 2,896,647, forward strand.
GTACATCACAATTATATGATATTTATGCATAGAAAATGTTAAATTGGATATCTTATACTTCATCTAACAAATTATATGATATATAGCTGTTAATCTTACACTTGTTTAATCTTACAGTGGACATTGGTTGTTGGTCGCAATTAACCACAGCGGAGAGTCAACCCCATTATTACATGGAATTATGTGAAGGTATATTAATTATCACATGTTTTATTATATTAGTGATGCTACTTGATAAAACTTAGGATTTATCCATATTTTCTTTTAATTGTATTACAATCTTTGTGTTTTCAGGACCTATAATGTAGATTTGAAGCAATGCTTTGGTTGAATGCAAAAGTATTAGTATAAGTAATATGTGCATTTGTAGAAAAAATGTAATGATTTGTAATTATAAATAGGTGTATATATAATTTTGGTTTGTAATTCTAAATATATATATTGGTTTGAATTGCCAATTGTTTTGCATATATAATTTTGGTGTAAATTGCCAATGGTTTGAATTGCCAATTTCTGAAAAAACTTGCTGGTTGAAAAACAGGTAAAATTCTGGTTGAAAAAACCTGGTAAAAATTGTGGTTTAAAAAAATTTATATAAAATTTTTCGTATACCTTAGACAGCGCTTCTGGAGAAAGCGCTGTCTAAGGTAGGGATTAGACAGCGCTTTTGACAAAAGCGCTGTCTAAGGTAGGGCTTAGAAAGCGCTTTTGACAAAAGCGCTGTCTAAGGTATACCTAGAAAAATTCAAAAAGGTTGACCTTAGACAGCGCTTTCACCAAAACCGCTGTCTAAGGTATACCAAAAAAATGTCAAAAAAGGCGAGGCTTAGAAAGCGCTTTTTCCAAAAGCGATGTCTAAGGTGTACCTTATAATGTCAAAAAGCGTTGTCTAAAGGTACCATAGACAGCGCTTTTCATTAAATAGACCCCCCTTTAGACAGCGCTTTTGGTATTACCCAAAGCGCTGTCTAAACCTATAGCAGCGCAGGTTTATACAGCGCTTAAAAGCGCTGTCTAAGGGCAAAAAAAGCGCTGTCTAAGGTCTTTTTTGTGGTAGTGATGGTATGTAGTAGACATACTTTTAAAACAACTCTCATTTATTCAAACCCTAATATTTATTTTTCATATAACCACAAACACCTCATTTTGAAGACACTAATTGGTCTCTGCTTCGTTCTTTATTTTCACTCATAGTAGGAAAAGTCTTTATTGCAAAACATAGAGAATACATTCTTTTCTATTTTCTATTACTCGTTGTCGTTGGAGTCGGGTTCTAAAGCTATAAGGTAAGTTTTACACAGAGGAGTTTGTTTCTCATTATGATAATAAAGTTTTGATTTTTGGGGTTTTAGTATGTTTATTTTAAGTTTTTGGCATTATAGTTACCATGTTTGTTTATGTTGAAGAATATGACATTTGCATTAAGACTTGTTAAAGTTTTACTATCCATTGTTAAAATTTGTCGGCCTCTTTTGTAATGATTAACAATTTTGTAGATTATATGATAAATTAAATTGTAAAAAAAAATTGGTCTATAGTGCTTCTATCTAACAAAGTGGTTGATGATAGCGGTGTAGATCAATGTGATATTGATGTTGAGAATGAGTCATGCATTAGACGGAATGAGTTGAATACAAATGATCAAGATGAGGATCTTATAGCGGATGAGTCATATATCAGAAATGACCATAACGAGGGAATTTGGATCCATTCATCCGTCCGCATTGCTAAGACACAAGTAATTCATATTCCAACCAAGAAAAGAAAGAGATGTTAGTGAAAGAGGTAAAATTTGTTATATACTTGATTTCTTTATTATATTTGTTATATATTATGTCATATTTGTTATATATTAGTGAAAGAGCATTTTATTTTCATTTTTTACATGGTAATGTTATTTAGACTCCAACAAGATCCAAAACAAAGGATAAGCGGATTCCGGAGCATACCGAGTCCGTTGTTTCAAAAAAACAGGTACATCACAATTATATGATATTTATGCATAGAAAATGTTAAATTGGATATCTTATACTTCATCTAACAAATTATATGATATATAGCTGTTAATCTTACACTTGTTTAATCTTACAGTGGACATTGGTTGTTGGTCGCAATTAACCACAGCGGAGAGTCAACCCCATTATTACATGGAATTATGTGAAGGTATATTAATTATCACATGTTTTATTATATTAGTGATGCTACTTGATAAAACTTAGGATTTATCCATATTTTCTTTTAATTGTATTACAATCTTTGTGTTTTCAGGACCTATAATGTAGATTTGAAGCAATGCTTTGGTTGAATGCAAAAGTATTAGTATAAGTAATATGTGCATTTGTAGAAAAAATGTAATGATTTGTAATTATAAATAGGTGTATATATAATTTTGGTTTGTAATTCTAAATATATATATTGGTTTGAATTGCCAATTGTTTTGCATATATAATTTTGGTGTAAATTGCCAATGGTTTGAATTGCCAATTTCTGAAAAAACTTGCTGGTTGAAAAACAGGTAAAATTCTGGTTGAAAAAACCTGGTAAAAATTGTGGTTTAAAAAAATTTATATAAAATTTTTCGTATACCTTAGACAGCGCTTCTGGAGAAAGCGCTGTCTAAGGTAGGGATTAGACAGCGCTTTTGACAAAAGCGCTGTCTAAGGTAGGGCTTAGAAAGCGCTTTTGACAAAAGCGCTGTCTAAGGTATACCTAGAAAAATTCAAAAAGGTTGACCTTAGACAGCGCTTTCACCAAAACCGCTGTCTAAGGTATACCAAAAAAATGTCAAAAAAGGCGAGGCTTAGAAAGCGCTTTTTCCAAAAGCGATGTCTAAGGTGTACCTTATAATGTCAAAAAGCGTTGTCTAAAGGTACCATAGACAGCGCTTTTCATTAAATAGACCCCCCTTTAGACAGCGCTTTTGGTATTACCCAAAGCGCTGTCTAAACCTATAGCAGCGCAGGTTTATACAGCGCTTAAAAGCGCTGTCTAAGGGCAAAAAAAGCGCTGTCTAAGGTCTTTTTTGTGGTAGTGATGGTATGTAGTAGACATACTTTTAAAACAACTCTCATTTATTCAAACCCTAATATTTATTTTTCATATAACCACAAACACCTCATTTTGAAGACACTAATTGGTCTCTGCTTCGTTCTTTATTTTCACTCATAGTAGGAAAAGTCTTTATTGCAAAACATAGAGAATACATTCTTTTCTATTTTCTATTACTCGTTGTCGTTGGAGTCGGGTTCTAAAGCTATAAGGTAAGTTTTACACAGAGGAGTTTGTTTCTCATTATGATAATAAAGTTTTGATTTTTGGGGTTTTAGTATGTTTATTTTAAGTTTTTGGCATTATAGTTACCATGTTTGTTTATGTTGAAGAATATGACATTTGCATTAAGACTTGTTAAAGTTTTACTATCCATTGTTAAAATTTGTCGGCCTCTTTTGTAATGATTAACAATTTTGTAGATTATATGATAAATTAAATTGTAAAAAAAAAATTGGTCTATAGTGCTTATATCTAACAAAGTGGTTGATGATAGCGGTGTAGATCAATGTGATATTGATGTTGAGAATGAGTCATGCATTAGACGGAATGAGTTGAATACAAATGATCAAGATGAGGATCTTATAGCGGATGAGTCATATATCAGAAATGACCATAACGAGGGAATTTGGATCCATTCATCCGTCCGCATTGCTAAGACACAAGTAATTCATATTCCAACCAAGAAAAGAAAGAGATGTTAGTGAAAGAGGTAAAATTTGTTATATACTTGATTTCTTTATTATATTTGTTATATATTATGTCATATTTGTTATATATTAGTGAAAGAGCATTTTATTTTCATTTTTTACATGGTAATGTTATTTAGACTCCAACAAGATCCAAAACAAAGGATAAGCGGATTCCGGAGCATACCGAGTCCGTTGTTTCAAAAAAACAGGTACATCACAATTATATGATATTTATGCATAGAAAATGTTAAATTGGATATCTTATACTTCATCTAACAAATTATATGATATATAGCTGTTAATCTTACACTTGTTTAATCTTACAGTGGACATTGGTTGTTGGTCGCAATTAACCACAGCGGAGAGTCAACCCCATTATTACATGGAATTATGTGAAGGTATATTAATTATCACATGTTTTATTATATTAGTGATGCTACTTGATAAAACTTAGGATTTATCCATATTTTCTTTTAATTGTATTACAATCTTTGTGTTTTCAGGACCTATAATGTAGATTTGAAGCAATGCTTTGGTTGAATGCAAAAGTATTAGTATAAGTAATATGTGCATTTGTAGAAAAAATGTAATGATTTGTAATTATAAATAGGTGTATATATAATTTTGGTTTGTAATTCTAAATATATATATTGGTTTGAATTGCCAATTGTTTTGCATATATAATTTTGGTGTAAATTGCCAATGGTTTGAATTGCCAATTTCTGAAAAAACTTGCTGGTTGAAAAACAGGTAAAATTCTGGTTGAAAAAACCTGGTAAAAATTGTGGTTTAAAAAAATTTATATAAAATTTTTCGTATACCTTAGACAGCGCTTCTGGAGAAAGCGCTGTCTAAGGTAGGGATTAGACAGCGCTTTTGACAAAAGCGCTGTCTAAGGTAGGGCTTAGAAAGCGCTTTTGACAAAAGCGCTGTCTAAGGTATACCTAGAAAAATTCAAAAAGGTTGACCTTAGACAGCGCTTTCACCAAAACCGCTGTCTAAGGTATACCAAAAAAATGTCAAAAAAGGCGAGGCTTAGAAAGCGCTTTTTCCAAAAGCGATGTCTAAGGTGTACCTTATAATGTCAAAAAGCGTTGTCTAAAGGTACCATAGACAGCGCTTTTCATTAAATAGACCCCCCTTTAGACAGCGCTTTTGGTATTACCCAAAGCGCTGTCTAAACCTATAGCAGCGCAGGTTTATACAGCGCTTAAAAGCGCTGTCTAAGGGCAAAAAAAGCGCTGTCTAAGGTCTTTTTTGTGGTAGTGATGGTATGTAGTAGACATACTTTTAAAACAACTCTCATTTATTCAAACCCTAATATTTATTTTTCATATAACCACAAACACCTCATTTTGAAGACACTAATTGGTCTCTGCTTCGTTCTTTATTTTCACTCATAGTAGGAAAAGTCTTTATTGCAAAACATAGAGAATACATTCTTTTCTATTTTCTATTACTCGTTGTCGTTGGAGTCGGGTTCTAAAGCTATAAGGTAAGTTTTACACAGAGGAGTTTGTTTCTCATTATGATAATAAAGTTTTGATTTTTGGGGTTTTAGTATGTTTATTTTAAGTTTTTGGCATTATAGTTACCATGTTTGTTTATGTTGAAGAATATGACATTTGCATTAAGACTTGTTAAAGTTTTACTATCCATTGTTAAAATTTGTCGGCCTCTTTTGTAATGATTAACAATTTTGTAGATTATATGATAAATTAAATTGTAAAAAAAAAATTGGTCTATAGTGCTTATATCTAACAAAGTGGTTGATGATAGCGGTGTAGATCAATGTGATATTGATGTTGAGAATGAGTCATGCATTAGACGGAATGAGTTGAATACAAATGATCAAGATGAGGATCTTATAGCGGATGAGTCATATATCAGAAATGACCATAACGAGGGAATTTGGATCCATTCATCCGTCCGCATTGCTAAGACACAAGTAATTCATATTCCAACCAAGAAAAGAAAGAGATGTTAGTGAAAGAGGTAAAATTTGTTATATACTTGATTTCTTTATTATATTTGTTATATATTATGTCATATTTGTTATATATTAGTGAAAGAGCATTTTATTTTCATTTTTTACATGGTAATGTTATTTAGACTCCAACAAGATCCAAAACAAAGGATAAGCGGATTCCGGAGCATACCGAGTCCGTTGTTTCAAAAAAACAGGTACATCACAATTATATGATATTTATGCATAGAAAATGTTAAATTGGATATCTTATACTTCATCTAACAAATTATATGATATATAGCTGTTAATCTTACACTTGTTTAATCTTACAGTGGACATTGGTTGTTGGTCGCAATTAACCACAGCGGAGAGTCAACCCCATTATTACATGGAATTATGTGAAGGTATATTAATTATCACATGTTTTATTATATTAGTGATGCTACTTGATAAAACTTAGGATTTATCCATATTTTCTTTTAATTGAATTACAATCTTTGTGTTTTCAGGACCTATAATGTAGATTTGAAGCAATGCTTTGGTTGAATGCAAAAGTATTAGTATAAGTAATATGTGCATTTGTAGAAAAAATGTAATGATTTGTAATTATAAATAGGTGTATATATAATTTTGGTTTGTAATTTTAAATATATATATTGGTTTGAATTGCCAATTGTTTTGCATATATAATTTTGGTGTAAATTGCCAATGGTTTGAATTGCCAATTTCTGAAAAAACTTGCTGGTTGAAAAACAGGTAAAATTCTGGTTGAAAAAACCTGGTAAAAATTGTGGTTTATAAAAATTTATATAAAATTTTTCGTATACCATAGACAGCGCTTCTGGAGAAAGCGCTGTCTAAGGTAGGGATTAGACAGCGCTTTTGACAAAAGCGCTGTCTAAGGTAGGGCTTAGAAAGCGCTTTTGAGAAAAGCGCTGTCTAAGGTATACCTAGAAAAATTCAAAAAGGGTGACCTTAGACAGCGCTTTCACCAAAACCGCTGTCTAAGGTATACCAAAAAAATGTCAAAAAAGGTGAGGCTTAGAAAGCGCTTTTTCCAAAAGCGATGTCTAAGGTGTACCTTATAATGTCAAAAAGCGCTGTCTAAAGGTACCATAGACAGCGCTTTTCATTAAATAGACCCCCCTTTAGACAGCGCTTTTGGTATTACCCAAAGCGCTGTCTAAACCTATAGCAGCGCAGGTTTATACAGCGCTTAAAAGCGTTGTCTAAGGGCAAAAAAAGCGCTGTCTAAGGTCTTTTTTGTGGTAGTGATGGTATGTAGTAGACATACTTTTAAAACAACTCTCATTTATTCAAACCCTAATATTTATTTTTCATATAACCACAAACACCTCATTTTGAAGACACTAATTGGTCTCTGCTTCGTTCTTTATTTTCACTCATAGTAGGAAAAGTCTTTATTGCAAAACATAGAGAATACATTCTTTTATATTTTCTATTACTCGTTGTCGTTGGAGTCGGGTTCTAAAGCTATAAGGTAAGTTTTACACAGAGGAGTTTTTTTCTCATTATGATAATAAAGTTTTGATTTTTGGGGTTTTAGTATGTTTATTTTAAGTTTTTGGCATTATAGTTACCATGTTTGTTTATGTTGAAGAATATGACATTTGCATTAAGACTTGTTAAAGTTTTACTATCCATTGTTAAAATTTGTCGGCCTCTTTTGTAATGATTAACAATTTTGTAGATTATATGATAAATTAAATTGTAAAAAACAAATTGATCTATAGTGCTTATATCTAACAAAGTGGTTGATGATAGCGGTGTAGATCAATGTGATATTGATGTTGAGAATGAGTCATGCATTAGACGGAATGAGTTGAATACAAATGATCAAGATGAGGATCTTATAGCGGATGAGTCATATATCAGAAATGACCATAACGAGGGAATTTGGATCCATTCATCCGTCCGCATTGCTAAGACACAAGTAATTCATATTCCAACCAAGAAAAGAAAGAGATGTTAGTGAAAGAGGTAAAATTTGTTATATACTTGATTTCTTTATTATATTTGTTATATATTATGTCATATTTGTTATATATTAGTGAAAGAGCATTTTATTTTCATTTTTTACATGGTAATGTTATTTAGACTCCAACAAGATCCAAAACAAAGGATAAGCGGATTCCAGAGCATACCGAGTCCGTTGTTTCAAAAAAACAGGTACATCACAATTATATGATATTTATGCATAGAAAATGTTAAATTGGATATCTTATACTTCATCTAACAAATTATATGATATATAGCTGTTAATCTTACACTTGTTTAATCTTACAGTGGACATTGGTTGTTGGTCGCAATTAACCACAGCGGAGAGTCAACCCCATTATTACATGGAATTATGTGAAGGTATATTAATTATCACATGTTTTATTATATTAGTGATGCTACTTGATAAAACTTAGGATTTATCCATATTTTCTTTTAATTGAATTACAATCTTTGTGTTTTCAGGACCTATAATGTAGATTTGAAGCAATGCTTTGGTTGAATGCAAAAGTATTAGTATAAGTAATATGTGCATTTGTAGAAAAAATGTAATGATTTGTAATTATAAATAGGTGTATATATAATTTTGGTTTGTAATTTTAAATATATATATTGGTTTGAATTGCCAATTGTTTTGCATATATAATTTTGGTGTAAATTGCCAATGGTTTGAATTGCCAATTTCTGAAAAAACTTGCTGGTTGAAAAACAGGTAAAATTCTGGTTGAAAAAACCTGGTAAAAATTGTGGTTTAAAAAAATTTATATAAAATTTTTCGTATACCTTAGACAGCGTTTCTGGAGAAAGCGCTGTCTAAGGTAGGGATTAGACAGCGCTTTTGACAAAAGCGCTGTCTAAGGTAGGGCTTAGAAAGCGCTTTTGACAAAAGCGCTGTCTAAGGTATACCTAGAAAAATTCAAAAAGGGTGACCTTAGACAGCGCTTTCACCAAAACCGCTGTCTAAGGTATACCAAAAAAATGTCAAAAAAGGTGAGGCTTAGAAAGCGCTTTTTCCAAAAGCGATGTCTAAGGTGTACCTTATAATGTCAAAAAGCGCTGTCTAAAGGTACCATAGACAGCGCTTTTCATTAAATAGACCCCCCTTTAGACAGCGCTTTTGGTATTACCCAAAGCGCTGTCTAAACCTATAGCAGCGCAGGTTTATACAGCGCTTAAAAGCGCTGTCTAAGGGCAAAAAAAAGCGCTGTCTAAGGTCTTTTTTGTGGTAGTGATGGTATGTAGTAGACATACTTTTAAAACAACTCTCATTTATTCAAACCCTAATATTTATTTTTCATATAACCACAAACACCTCATTTTGAAGACACTAATTGGTCTCTGCTTCGTTCTTTATTTTCACTCATAGTAGGAAAAGTCTTTATTGCAAAACATAGAGAATACATTCTTTTCTATTTTCTATTACTCGTTGTCGTTGGAGTCGGGTTCTAAAGCTATAAGGTAAGTTTTACACAGAGGAGTTTGTTTCTCATTATGATAATAAAGTTTTGATTTTTGGGGTTTTAGTATGTTTATTTTAAGTTTTTGGCATTATAGTTACCATGTTTGTTTATGTTGAAGAATATGACATTTGCATTAAGACTTGTTAAAGTTTTACTATCCATTGTTAAAATTTGTCGGCCTCTTTTGTAATGATTAACAATTTTGTAGATTATATGATAAATTAAATTGTAAAAAAAAATTGGTCTATAGTGCTTCTATCTAACAAAGTGGTTGATGATAGCGGTGTAGATCAATGTGATATTGATGTTGAGAATGAGTCATGCATTAGACGGAATGAGTTGAATACAAATGATCAAGATGAGGATCTTATAGCGGATGAGTCATATATCAGAAATGACCATAACGAGGGAATTTGGATCCATTCATCCGTCCGCATTGCTAAGACACAAGTAATTCATATTCCAACCAAGAAAAGAAAGAGATGTTAGTGAAAGAGGTAAAATTTGTTATATACTTGATTTCTTTATTATATTTGTTATATATTATGTCATATTTGTTATATATTAGTGAAAGAGCATTTTATTTTCATTTTTTACATGGTAATGTTATTTAGACTCCAACAAGATCCAAAACAAAGGATAAGCGGATTCCGGAGCATACCGAGTCCGTTGTTTCAAAAAAATAGGTACATCACAATTATATGATATTTATGCATAGAAAATGTTAAATTGGATATCTTATACTTCATCTAACAAATTATATGATATATAGCTGTTAATCTTACACTTGTTTAATCTTACAGTGGACATTGGTTGTTGGTCGCAATTAACCACAGCGGAGAGTCAACCCCATTATTACATGGAATTATGTGAAGGTATATTAATTATCACATGTTTTATTATATTAGTGATGCTACTTGATAAAACTTAGGATTTATCCATATTTTCTTTTAATTGAATTACAATCTTTGTGTTTTCAGGACCTATAATGTAGATTTGAAGCAATGCTTTGGTTGAATGCAAAAGTATTAGTATAAGTAATATGTGCATTTGTAGAAAAAATGTAATGATTTGTAATTATAAATAGGTGTATATATAATTTTGGTTTGTAATTTTAAATATATATATTGGTTTGAATTGCCAATTGTTTTGCATATATAATTTTGGTGTAAATTGCCAATGGTTTGAATTGCCAATTTCTGAAAAAACTTGCTGGTTGAAAAACAGGTAAAATTCTGGTTGAAAAAACCTGGTAAAAATTGTGGTTTAAAAAAATTTATATAAAATTTTTCGTATACCTTAGACAGCGTTTCTGGAGAAAGCGCTGTCTAAGGTAGGGATTAGACAGCGCTTTTGACAAAAGCGCTGTCTAAGGTAGGGCTTAGAAAGCGCTTTTGACAAAAGCGCTGTCTAAGGTATACCTAGAAAAATTCAAAAAGGGTGACCTTAGACAGCGCTTTCACCAAAACCGCTGTCTAAGGTATACCAAAAAAATGTCAAAAAAGGTGAGGCTTAGAAAGCGCTTTTTCCAAAAGCGATGTCTAAGGTGTACCTTATAATGTCAAAAAGCGCTGTCTAAAGGTACCATAGACAGCGCTTTTCATTAAATAGACCCCCCTTTAGACAGCGCTTTTGGTATTACCCAAAGCGCTGTCTAAACCTATAGCAGCGCAGGTTTATACAGCGCTTAAAAGCGCTGTCTAAGGGCAAAAAAAGCGCTGTCTAAGGTCTTTTTTGTGGTAGTGATGGTATGTAGTAGACATACTTTTAAAACAACTCTCATTTATTCAAACCCTAATATTTATTTTTCATATAACCACAAACACCTCATTTTGAAGACACTAATTGGTCTCTGCTTCGTTCTTTATTTTCACTCATAGTAGGAAAAGTCTTTATTGCAAAACATAGAGAATACATTCTTTTCTATTTTCTATTACTCGTTGTCGTTGGAGTCGGGTTCTAAAGCTATAAGGTAAGTTTTACACAGAGGAGTTTGTTTCTCATTATGATAATAAAGTTTTGATTTTTGGGGTTTTAGTATGTTTATTTTAAGTTTTTGGCATTATAGTTACCATGTTTGTTTATGTTGAAGAATATGACATTTGCATTAAGACTTGTTAAAGTTTTACTATCCATTGTTAAAATTTGTCGGCCTCTTTTGTAATGATTAACAATTTTGTAGATTATATGATAAATTAAATTGTAAAAAAAAAATTGGTCTATAGTGCTTCTATCTAACAAAGTGGTTGATGATAGCGGTGTAGATCAATGTGATATTGATGTTGAGAATGAGTCATGCATTAGACGGAATGAGTTGAATACAAATGATCAAGATGAGGATCTTATAGCGGATGAGTCATATATCAGAAATGACCATAACGAGGGAATTTGGATCCATTCATCCGTCCGCATTGCTAAGACACAAGTAATTCATATTCCAACCAAGAAAAGAAAGAGATGTTAGTGAAAGAGGTAAAATTTGTTATATACTTGATTTCTTTATTATATTTGTTATATATTATGTCATATTTGTTATATATTAGTGAAAGAGCATTTTATTTTCATTTTTTACATGGTAATGTTATTTAGACTCCAACAAGATCCAAAACAAAGGATAAGCGGATTCCGGAGCATACCGAGTCCGTTGTTTCAAAAAAATAGGTACATCACAATTATATGATATTTATGCATAGAAAATGTTAAATTGGATATCTTATACTTCATCTAACAAATTATATGATATATAGCTGTTAATCTTACACTTGTTTAATCCTACAGTGGACATTAGTTGTTGGTCGCAATTAACCACAGCGGAGAGTCAACCCCATTATTACATGGAATTATGTGAAGGTATATTAATTATCACATGTTTTATTATATTAGTGATGCTACTTGATAAAACTTAGGATTTATCCATATTTTCTTTTAATTGTATTACAATCTTTGTGTTTTCAGGACATATAATGTAGATTTGAAGCAATGCTTTGGTTGAATGCAAAAGTATTAGTATAAGTAATATGTGCATTTGTAGAAAAAATGTAATGATTTGTAATTATAAATAGGTGTATATATAATTTTGGTTTGTAATTTTAAATATATATATTGGTTTGAATTGCCAATTGTTTTGCATATATAATTTTGGTGTAAATTGCCAATGGTTTGAATTGCCAATTTCTGAAAAAACTTGCTGGTTGAAAAACAGGTAAAATTCTGGTTGAAAAAACCTGGTAAAAATTGTGGTTTAAAAAAATTTATATAAAATTTTTCGTATACCTTAGACAGCGCTTCTGGAGAAAGCGCTGTCTAAGGTAGGGATTAGACAGCGTTTTTGACAAAAGCGCTGTCTAAGGTAGGGCTTAGAAAACGCTTTTGACAAAAGCGCTGTCTAAGGTATACCTAGAAAAATTCAAAAAGGTTGACCTTAGACAGCGCTTTCACCAAAACCGCTGTCTAAGGTATACCAAAAAAATGTCAAAAAAGGCGAGGCTTAGAAAGCGCTTTTTCCAAAAGCGATGTCTAAGGTGTACCTTATAATGTCAAAAAGCGCTGTCTAAAGGTACCATAGACAGCGCTTTTCATTAAATAGACCCCCCTTTAGACAGCGCTTTTGGTATTACCCAAAGCGCTGTCTAAACCTATAGCAGCGCAGGTTTATACAGCGCTTAAAAGCGCTGTCTAAGGGCAAAAAAAAGCGCTGTCTAAGGTCTTTTTCGTGGTAGTGATGGTATGTAGTAGACATACTTTTAAAACAACTCTCATTTATTCAAACCCTAATATTTATTTTTCATATAACCACAAACACCTCATTTTGAAGACACTAATTGGTCTCTGCTTCGTTCTTTATTTTCACTCATAGTAGGAAAAGTCTTTATTGCAAAACATAGAGAATACATTCTTTTCTATTTTCTATTACTCGTTGTCGTTGGAGTCGGGTTCTAAAGCTATAAGGTAAGTTTTACACAGAGGAGTTTGTTTCTCATTATGATAATAAAGTTTTGATTTTTGGGGTTTTAGTATGTTTATTTTAAGTTTTTGGCATTATAGTTACCATGTTTGTTTATGTTGAAGAATATGACATTTGCATTAAGACTTGTTAAAGTTTTACTATCCATTGTTAAAATTTGTCGGCCTCTTTTGTAATGATTAACAATTTTGTAGATTATATGATAAATTAAATTGTAAAAAACAAATTGGTCTATAGTGCTTATATCTAACAAAGTGGTTGATGATAGCGGTGTAGATCAATGTGATATTGATGTTGAGAATGAGTCATGCATTAGACGGAATGAGTTGAATACAAATGATCAAGATGAGGATCTTATAGCGGATGAGTCATATATCAGAAATGACCATAACGAGGGAATTTGGATCCATTCATCCGTCCGCATTGCTAAGACACAAGTAATTCATATTCCAACCAAGAAAAGAAAGAGATGTTAGTGAAAGAGGTAAAATTTGTTATATACTTGATTTCTTTATTATATTTGTTATATATTATGTCATATTTGTTATATATTAGTGAAAGAGCATTTTATTTTCATTTTTTACATGGTAATGTTATTTAGACTCCAACAAGATCCAAAACAAAGGATAAGCGGATTCCGGAGCATACCGAGTCCGTTGTTTCAAAAAAACAGGTACATCACAATTATATGATATTTATGCATAGAAAATGTTAAATTGGATATCTTATACTTCATCTAACAAATTATATGATATATAGCTGTTAATCTTACACTTGTTTAATCTTACAGTGGACATTGGTTGTTGGTCGCAATTAACCACAGCGGAGAGTCAACCCCATTATTACATGGAATTATGTGAAGGTATATTAATTATCACATGTTTTATTATATTAGTGATGCTACTTGATAAAACTTAGGATTTATCCATATTTTCTTTTAATTGAATTACAATCTTTGTGTTTTCAGGACCTATAATGTAGATTTGAAGCAATGCTTTGGTTGAATGCAAAAGTATTAGTATAAGTAATATGTGCATTTGTAGAAAAAATGTAATGATTTGTAATTATAAATAGGTGTATATATAATTTTGGTTTGTAATTTTAAATATATATATTGGTTTGAATTGCCAATTGTTTTGCATATATAATTTTGGTGTAAATTGCCAATGGTTTGAATTGCCAATTTCTGAAAAAACTTGCTGGTTGAAAAACAGGTAAAATTCTGGTTGAAAAAACCTGGTAAAAATTGTGGTTTAAAAAAATTTATATAAAATTTTTCGTATACCTTAGACAGCGTTTCTGGAGAAAGCGCTGTCTAAGGTAGGGATTAGACAGCGCTTTTGACAAAAGCGCTGTCTAAGGTAGGGCTTAGAAAGCGCTTTTGACAAAAGCGCTGTCTAAGGTATACCTAGAAAAATTCAAAAAGGGTGACCTTAGACAGCGCTTTCACCAAAACCGCTGTCTAAGGTATACCAAAAAAATGTCAAAAAAGGTGAGGCTTAGAAAGCGCTTTTTCCAAAAGCGATGTCTAAGGTGTACCTTATAATGTCAAAAAGCGCTGTCTAAAGGTACCATAGACAGCGCTTTTCATTAAATAGACCCCCCTTTAGACAGCGCTTTTGGTATTACCCAAAGCGCTGTCTAAACCTATAGCAGCGCAGGTTTATACAGCGCTTAAAAGCGCTGTCTAAGGGCAAAAAAAGCGCTCTCTAAGGTCTTTTTTGTGGTAGTGATGGTATGTAGTAGACATACTTTTAAAACAACTCTCATTTATTCAAACCCTAATATTTATTTTTCATATAACCACAAACACCTCATTTTGAAGACACTAATTGGTCTCTGCTTCGTTCTTTATTTTCACTCATAGTAGGAAAAGTCTTTATTGCAAAACATAGAGAATACATTCTTTTCTATTTTCTATTACTCGTTGTCGTTGGAGTCGGGTTCTAAAGCTATAAGGTAAGTTTTACACAGAGGAGTTTGTTTCTCATTATGATAATAAAGTTTTGATTTTTGGGGTTTTAGTATGTTTATTTTAAGTTTTTGGCATTATAGTTACCATGTTTGTTTATGTTGAAGAATATGACATTTGCATTAAGACTTGTTAAAGTTTTACTATCCATTGTTAAAATTTGTCGGCCTCTTTTGTAATGATTAACAATTTTGTAGATTATATGATAAATTAAATTGTAAAAAAAAATTGGTCTATAGTGCTTCTATCTAACAAAGTGGTTGATGATAGCGGTGTAGATCAATGTGATATTGATGTTGAGAATGAGTCATGCATTAGACGGAATGAGTTGAATACAAATGATCAAGATGAGGATCTTATAGCGGATGAGTCATATATCAGAAATGACCATAACGAGGGAATTTGGATCCATTCATCCGTCCGCATTGCTAAGACACAAGTAATTCATATTCCAACCAAGAAAAGAAAGAGATGTTAGTGAAAGAGGTAAAATTTGTTATATACTTGATTTCTTTATTATATTTGTTATATATTATGTCATATTTGTTATATATTAGTGAAAGAGCATTTTATTTTCATTTTTTACATGGTAATGTTATTTAGACTCCAACAAGATCCAAAACAAAGGATAAGCGGATTCCGGAGCATACCGAGTCCGTTGTTTCAAAAAAACAGGTACATCACAATTATATGATATTTATGCATAGAAAATGTTAAATTGGATATCTTATACTTCATCTAACAAATTATATGATATATAGCTGTTAATCTTACACTTGTTTAATCTTACAGTGGACATTGGTTGTTGGTCGCAATTAACCACAGCGGAGAGTCAACCCCATTATTACATGGAATTATGTGAAGGTATATTAATTATCACATGTTTTATTATATTAGTGATGCTACTTGATAAAACTTAGGATTTATCCATATTTTCTTTTAATTGTATTACAATCTTTGTGTTTTCAGGACCTATAATGTAGATTTGAAGCAATGCTTTGGTTGAATGCAAAAGTATTAGTATAAGTAATATGTGCATTTGTAGAAAAAATGTAATGATTTGTAATTATAAATAGGTGTATATATAATTTTGGTTTGTAATTTTAAATATATATATTGGTTTGAATTGCCAATTGTTTTGCATATATAATTTTGGTGTAAATTGCCAATGGTTTGAATTGCCAATTTCTGAAAAAACTTGCTGGTTGAAAAACAGGTAAAATTCTGGTTGAAAAAACCTGGTAAAAATTGTGGTTTAAAAAAATTTATATAAAATTTTTCGTATACCTTAGACAGCGTTTCTGGAGAAAGCGCTGTCTAAGGTAGGGATTAGACAGCGCTTTTGACAAAAGCGCTGTCTAAGGTAGGGCTTAGAAAGCGCTTTTGACAAAAGCGCTGTCTAAGGTATACCTAGAAAAATTCAAAAAGGGTGACCTTAGACAGCGCTTTCACCAAAACCGCTGTCTAAGGTATACCAAAAAAATGTCAAAAAAGGTGAGGCTTAGAAAGCGCTTTTTCCAAAAGCGATGTCTAAGGTGTACCTTATAATGTCAAAAAGCGCTGTCTAAAGGTACCATAGACAGCGCTTTTCATTAAATAGACCCCCCTTTAGACAGCGCTTTTGGTATTACCCAAAGCGCTGTCTAAACCTATAGCAGCGCAGGTTTATACAGCGCTTAAAAGCGCTGTCTAAGGGCAAAAAAAGCGCTCTCTAAGGTCTTTTTTGTGGTAGTGATGGTATGTAGTAGACATACTTTTAAAACAACTCTCATTTATTCAAACCCTAATATTTATTTTTCATATAACCACAAACACCTCATTTTGAAGACACTAATTGGTCTCTGCTTCGTTCTTTATTTTCACTCATAGTAGGAAAAGTCTTTATTGCAAAACATAGAGAATACATTCTTTTCTATTTTCTATTACTCGTTGTCGTTGGAGTCGGGTTCTAAAGCTATAAGGTAAGTTTTACACAGAGGAGTTTGTTTCTCATTATGATAATAAAGTTTTGATTTTTGGGGTTTTAGTATGTTTATTTTAAGTTTTTGGCATTATAGTTACCATGTTTGTTTATGTTGAAGAATATGACATTTGCATTAAGACTTGTTAAAGTTTTACTATCCATTGTTAAAATTTGTCGGCCTCTTTTGTAATGATTAACAATTTTGTAGATTATATGATAAATTAAATTGTAAAAAAAAATTGGTCTATAGTGCTTCTATCTAACAAAGTGGTTGATGATAGCGGTGTAGATCAATGTGATATTGATGTTGAGAATGAGTCATGCATTAGACGGAATGAGTTGAATACAAATGATCAAGATGAGGATCTTATAGCGGATGAGTCATATATCAGAAATGACCATAACGAGGGAATTTGGATCCATTCATCCGTCCGCATTGCTAAGACACAAGTAATTCATATTCCAACCAAGAAAAGAAAGAGATGTTAGTGAAAGAGGTAAAATTTGTTATATACTTGATTTCTTTATTATATTTGTTATATATTATGTCATATTTGTTATATATTAGTGAAAGAGCATTTTATTTTCATTTTTTACATGGTAATGTTATTTAGACTCCAACAAGATCCAAAACAAAGGATAAGCGGATTCCGGAGCATACCGAGTCCGTTGTTTCAAAAAAACAGGTACATCACAATTATATGATAGTTATGCATAGAAAATGTTAAATTGGATATCTTATACTTCATCTAACAAATTATATGATATATAGCTGTTAATCTTACACTTGTTTAATCTTACAGTGGACATTGGTTGTTGGTCGCAATTAACCACAGCGGAGAGTCAACCCCATTATTACATGGAATTATGTGAAGGTATATTAATTATCACATGTTTTATTATATTAGTGATGCTACTTGATAAAACTTAGGATTTATCCATATTTTCTTTTAATTGTATTACAATCTTTGTGTTTTCAGGACCTATAATGTAGATTTGAAGCAATGCTTTGGTTGAATGCAAAAGTATTAGTATAAGTAATATGTGCATTTGTAGAAAAAATGTAATGATTTGTAATTATAAATAGGTGTATATATAATTTTGGTTTGTAATTCTAAATATATATATTAGTTTGAATTGCCAATTGTTTTGCATATATAATTTTGGTGTAAATTGCCAATGGTTTGAATTGCCAATTTCTGAAAAAACTTGCTGGTTGAAAAACAGGTAAAATTCTGGTTGAAAAAACCTGGTAAAAATTGTGGTTTAAAAAAATTTATATAAAATTTTTCGTATACCTTAGACAGCGCTTCTGGAGAAAGCGCTGTCTAAGGTAGGGATTAGACAGCGCTTTTGACAAAAGCGTTGTCTAAGGTAGGGCTTAGAAAGCGCTTTTGACAAAAGCGCTGTCTAAGGTATACCTAGAAAAATTCAAAAAGGTTGACCTTAGACAGCGCTTTCACCAAAACCGCTGTCTAAGGTATACCAAAAAAATGTCAAAAAAGGCGAGGCTTAGAAAGCGCTTTTTCCAAAAGCGATGTCTAAGGTGTACCTTATAATGTCAAAAAGCGTTGTCTAAAGGTACCATAGACAGCGCTTTTCATTAAATAGACCCCCCTTTAGACAGCGCTTTTGGTATTACCCAAAGCGCTGTCTAAACCTATAGCAGCGCAGGTTTATACAGCGCTTAAAAGCGCTGTCTAAGGGCAAAAAAAGCGCTGTCTAAGGTCTTTTTTGTGGTAGTGATGGTATGTAGTAGACATACTTTTAAAACAACTCTCATTTATTCAAACCCTAATATTTATTTTTCATATAACCACAAACACCTCATTTTGAAGACACTAATTGGTCTCTGCTTCGTTCTTTATTTTCACTCATAGTAGGAAAAGTCTTTATTGCAAAACATAGAGAATACATTCTTTTCTATTTTCTATTACTCGTTGTCGTTGGAGTCGGGTTCTAAAGCTATAAGGTAAGTTTTACACAGAGGAGTTTGTTTCTCATTATGATAATAAAGTTTTGATTTTTGGGGTTTTAGTATGTTTATTTTAAGTTTTTGGCATTATAGTTACCATGTTTGTTTATGTTGAAGAATATGACATTTGCATTAAGACTTGTTAAAGTTTTACTATCCATTGTTAAAATTTGTCGGCCTCTTTTGTAATGATTAACAATTTTGTAGATTATATGATAAATTAAATTGTAAAAAAAAATTGGTCTATAGTGCTTCTATCTAACAAAGTGGTTGATGATAGCGGTGTAGATCAATGTGATATTGATGTTGAGAATGAGTCATGCATTAGACGGAATGAGTTGAATACAAATGATCAAGATGAGGATCTTATAGCGGATGAGTCATATATCAGAAATGACCATAACGAGGGAATTTGGATCCATTCATCCGTCCGCATTGCTAAGACACAAGTAATTCATATTCCAACCAAGAAAAGAAAGAGATGTTAGTGAAAGAGGTAAAATTTGTTATATACTTGATTTCTTTATTATATTTGTTATATATTATGTCATATTTGTTATATATTAGTGAAAGAGCATTTTATTTTCATTTTTTACATGGTAATGTTATTTAGACTCCAACAAGATCCAAAACAAAGGATAAGCGGATTCCGGAGCATACCGAGTCCGTTGTTTCAAAAAAACAGGTACATCACAATTATATGATATTTATGCATAGAAAATGTTAAATTGGATATCTTATACTTCATCTAACAAATTATATGATATATAGCTGTTAATCTTACACTTGTTTAATCTTACAGTGGACATTGGTTGTTGGTCGCAATTAACCACAGCGGAGAGTCAACCCCATTATTACATGGAATTATGTGAAGGTATATTAATTATCACATGTTTTATTATATTAGTGATGCTACTTGATAAAACTTAGGATTTATCCATATTTTCTTTTAATTGTATTACAATCTTTGTGTTTTCAGGACCTATAATGTAGATTTGAAGCAATGCTTTGGTTGAATGCAAAAGTATTAGTATAAGTAATATGTGCATTTGTAGAAAAAATGTAATGATTTGTAATTATAAATAGGTGTATATATAATTTTGGTTTGTAATTCTAAATATATATATTGGTTTGAATTGCCAATTGTTTTGCATATATAATTTTGGTGTAAATTGCCAATGGTTTGAATTGCCAATTTCTGAAAAAACTTGCTGGTTGAAAAACAGGTAAAATTCTGGTTGAAAAAACCTGGTAAAAATTGTGGTTTAAAAAAATTTATATAAAATTTTTCGTATACCTTAGACAGCGCTTCTGGAGAAAGCGCTGTCTAAGGTAGGGATTAGACAGCGCTTTTGACAAAAGCGCTGTCTAAGGTAGGGCTTAGAAAGCGCTTTTGACAAAAGCGCTGTCTAAGGTATACCTAGAAAAATTCAAAAAGGTTGACCTTAGACAGCGCTTTCACCAAAACCGCTGTCTAAGGTATACCAAAAAAATGTCAAAAAAGGCGAGGCTTAGAAAGCGCTTTTTCCAAAAGCGATGTCTAAGGTGTACCTTATAATGTCAAAAAGCGTTGTCTAAAGGTACCATAGACAACGCTTTTCATTAAATAGACCCCCCTTTAGACAGCGCTTTTGGTATTACCCAAAGCGCTGTCTAAACCTATAGCAGCGCAGGTTTATACAGCGCTTAAAAGCGCTGTCTAAGGGCAAAAAAAGCGCTGTCTAAGGTCTTTTTTGTGGTAGTGATGGTATGTAGTAGACATACTTTTAAAACAACTCTCATTTATTCAAACCCTAATATTTATTTTTCATATAACCACAAACACCTCATTTTGAAGACACTAATTGGTCTCTGCTTCGTTCTTTATTTTCACTCATAGTAGGAAAAGTCTTTATTGCAAAACATAGAGAATACATTCTTTTCTATTTTCTATTACTCGTTGTCGTTGGAGTCGGGTTCTAAAGCTATAAGGTAAGTTTTACACAGAGGAGTTTGTTTCTCATTATGATAATAAAGTTTTGATTTTTGGGGTTTTAGTATGTTTATTTTAAGTTTTTGGCATTATAGTTACCATGTTTGTTTATGTTGAAGAATATGACATTTGCATTAAGACTTGTTAAAGTTTTACTATCCATTGTTAAAATTTGTCGGCCTCTTTTGTAATGATTAACAATTTTGTAGATTATATGATAAATTAAATTGTAAAAAAAAAATTGGTCTATAGTGCTTATATCTAACAAAGTGGTTGATGATAGCGGTGTAGATCAATGTGATATTGATGTTGAGAATGAGTCATGCATTAGACGGAATGAGTTGAATACAAATGATCAAGATGAGGATCTTATAGCGGATGAGTCATATATCAGAAATGACCATAACGAGGGAATTTGGATCCATTCATCCGTCCGCATTGCTAAGACACAAGTAATTCATATTCCAACCAAGAAAAGAAAGAGATGTTAGTGAAAGAGGTAAAATTTGTTATATACTTGATTTCTTTATTATATTTGTTATATATTATGTCATATTTGTTATATATTAGTGAAAGAGCATTTTATTTTCATTTTTTACATGGTAATGTTATTTAGACTCCAACAAGATCCAAAACAAAGGATAAGCGGATTCCGGAGCATACCGAGTCCGTTGTTTCAAAAAAACAGGTACATCACAATTATATGATATTTATGCATAGAAAATGTTAAATTGGATATCTTATACTTCATCTAACAAATTATATGATATATAGCTGTTAATCTTACACTTGTTTAATCTTACAGTGGACATTGGTTGTTGGTCGCAATTAACCACAGCGGAGAGTCAACCCCATTATTACATGGAATTATGTGAAGGTATATTAATTATCACATGTTTTATTATATTAGTGATGCTACTTGATAAAACTTAGGATTTATCCATATTTTCTTTTAATTGAATTACAATCTTTGTGTTTTCAGGACCTATAATGTAGATTTGAAGCAATGCTTTGGTTGAATGCAAAAGTATTAGTATAAGTAATATGTGCATTTGTAGAAAAAATGTAATGATTTGTAATTATAAATAGGTGTATATATAATTTTGGTTTGTAATTTTAAATATATATATTGGTTTGAATTGCCAATTGTTTTGCATATATAATTTTGGTGTAAATTGCCAATGGTTTGAATTGCCAATTTCTGAAAAAACTTGCTGGTTGAAAAACAGGTAAAATTCTGGTTGAAAAAACCTGGTAAAAATTGTGGTTTATAAAAATTTATATAAAATTTTTCGTATACCATAGACAGCGCTTCTGGAGAAAGCGCTGTCTAAGGTAGGGATTAGACAGCGCTTTTGACAAAAGCGCTGTCTAAGGTAGGGCTTAGAAAGCGCTTTTGACAAAAGCGCTGTCTAAGGTATACCTAGAAAAATTCAAAAAGGGTGACCTTAGACAGCGCTTTCACCAAAACCGCTGTCTAAGGTATACCAAAAAAATGTCAAAAAAGGTGAGGCTTAGAAAGCGCTTTTTCCAAAAGCGATGTCTAAGGTGTACCTTATAATGTCAAAAAGCGCTGTCTAAAGGTACCATAGACAGCGCTTTTCATTAAATAGACCCCCCTTTAGACAGCGCTTTTGGTATTACCCAAAGCGCTGTCTAAACCTATAGCAGCGCAGGTTTATACAGCGCTTAAAAGCGTTGTCTAAGGGCAAAAAAAGCGCTGTCTAAGGTCTTTTTTGTGGTAGTGATGGTATGTAGTAGACATACTTTTAAAACAACTCTCATTTATTCAAACCCTAATATTTATTTTTCATATAACCACAAACACCTCATTTTGAAGACACTAATTGGTCTCTGCTTCGTTCTTTATTTTCACTCATAGTAGGAAAAGTCTTTATTGCAAAACATAGAGAATACATTCTTTTATATTTTCTATTACTCGTTGTCGTTGGAGTCGGGTTCTAAAGCTATAAGGTAAGTTTTACACAGAGGAGTTTTTTTCTCATTATGATAATAAAGTTTTGATTTTTGGGGTTTTAGTATGTTTATTTTAAGTTTTTGTCATTATAGTTACCATGTTTGTTTATGTTGAAGAATATGACATTTGCATTAAGACTTGTTAAAGTTTTACTATCCATTGTTAAAATTTGTCGGCCTCTTTTGTAATGATTAACAATTTTGTAGATTATATGATAAATTAAATTGTAAAAAACAAATTGATCTATAGTGCTTATATCTAACAAAGTGGTTGATGATAGCGGTGTAGATCAATGTGATATTGATGTTGAGAATGAGTCATGCATTAGACGGAATGAGTTGAATACAAATGATCAAGATGAGGATCTTATAGCGGATGAGTCATATATCAGAAATGACCATAACGAGGGAATTTGGATCCATTCATCCGTCCGCATTGCTAAGACACAAGTAATTCATATTCCAACCAAGAAAAGAAAGAGATGTTAGTGAAAGAGGTAAAATTTGTTATATACTTGATTTCTTTATTATATTTGTTATATATTATGTCATATTTGTTATATATTAGTGAAAGAGCATTTTATTTTCATTTTTTACATGGTAATGTTATTTAGACTCCAACAAGATCCAAAACAAAGGATAAGCGGATTCCAGAGCATACCGAGTCCGTTGTTTCAAAAAAACAGGTACATCACAATTATATGATATTTATGCATAGAAAATGTTAAATTGGATATCTTATACTTCATCTAACAAATTATATGATATATAGCTGTTAATCTTACACTTGTTTAATCTTACAGTGGACATTGGTTGTTGGTCGCAATTAACCACAGCGGAGAGTCAACCCCATTATTACATGGAATTATGTGAAGGTATATTAATTATCACATGTTTTATTATATTAGTGATGCTACTTGATAAAACTTAGGATTTATCCATATTTTCTTTTAATTGAATTACAATCTTTGTGTTTTCAGGACCTATAATGTAGATTTGAAGCAATGCTTTGGTTGAATGCAAAAGTATTAGTATAAGTAATATGTGCATTTGTAGAAAAAATGTAATGATTTGTAATTATAAATAGGTGTATATATAATTTTGGTTTGTAATTTTAAATATATATATTGGTTTGAATTGCCAATTGTTTTGCATATATAATTTTGGTGTAAATTGCCAATGGTTTGAATTGCCAATTTCTGAAAAAACTTGCTGGTTGAAAAACAGGTAAAATTCTGGTTGAAAAAACCTGGTAAAAATTGTGGTTTAAAAAAATTTATATAAAATTTTTCGTATACCTTAGACAGCGTTTCTGGAGAAAGCGCTGTCTAAGGTAGGGATTAGACAGCGCTTTTGACAAAAGCGCTGTCTAAGGTAGGGCTTAGAAAGCGCTTTTGACAAAAGCGCTGTCTAAGGTATACCTAGAAAAATTCAAAAAGGGTGACCTTAGACAGCGCTTTCACCAAAACCGCTGTCTAACGTATACCAAAAAAATGTCAAAAAAGGTGAGGCTTAGAAAGCGCTTTTTCCAAAAGCGATGTCTAAGGTGTACCTTATAATGTCAAAAAGCGCTGTCTAAAGGTACCATAGACAGCGCTTTTCATTAAATAGACCCCCCTTTAGACAGCGCTTTTGGTATTACCCAAAGCGCTGTCTAAACCTATAGCAGCGCAGGTTTATACAGCGCTTAAAAGCGCTGTCTAAGGGCAAAAAAAGCGCTGTCTAAGGTCTTTTTTGTGGTAGTGATGGTATGTAGTAGACATACTTTTAAAACAACTCTCATTTATTCAAACCCTAATATTTATTTTTCATATAACCACAAACACCTCATTTTGAAGACACTAATTGGTCTCTGCTTCGTTCTTTATTTTCACTCATAGTAGGAAAAGTCTTTATTGCAAAACATAGAGAATACATTCTTTTCTATTTTCTATTACTCGTTGTCGTTGGAGTCGGGTTCTAAAGCTATAAGGTAAGTTTTACACAGAGGAGTTTGTTTCTCATTATGATAATAAAGTTTTGATTTTTGGGGTTTTAGTATGTTTATTTTAAGTTTTTGGCATTATAGTTACCATGTTTGTTTATGTTGAAGAATATGACATTTGCATTAAGACTTGTTAAAGTTTTACTATCCATTGTTAAAATTTGTCGGCCTCTTTTGTAATGATTAACAATTTTGTAGATTATATGATAAATTAAATTGTAAAAAAAAATTGGTCTATAGTGCTTCTATCTAACAAAGTGGTTGATGATAGCGGTGTAGATCAATGTGATATTGATGTTGAGAATGAGTCATGCATTAGACGGAATGAGTTGAATACAAATGATCAAGATGAGGATCTTATAGCGGATGAGTCATATATCAGAAATGACCATAACGAGGGAATTTGGATCCATTCATCCGTCCGCATTGCTAAGACACAAGTAATTCATATTCCAACCAAGAAAAGAAAGAGATGTTAGTGAAAGAGGTAAAATTTGTTATATACTTGATTTCTTTATTATATTTGTTATATATTATGTCATATTTGTTATATATTAGTGAAAGAGCATTTTATTTTCATTTTTTACATGGTAATGTTATTTAGACTCCAACAAGATCCAAAACAAAGGATAAGCGGATTCCGGAGCATACCGAGTCCGTTGTTTCAAAAAAACAGGTACATCACAATTATATGATATTTATGCATAGAAAATGTTAAATTGGATATCTTATACTTCATCTAACAAATTATATGATATATAGCTGTTAATCTTACACTTGTTTAATCTTACAGTGGACATTAGTTGTTGGTCGCAATTAACCACAGCGGAGAGTCAACCCCATTATTACATGGAATTATGTGAAGGTATATTAATTATCACATGTTTTATTATATTAGTGATGCTACTTGATAAAACTTAGGATTTATCCATATTTTCTTTTAATTGTATTACAATCTTTGTGTTTTCAGGACATATAATGTAGATTTGAAGCAATGCTTTGGTTGAATGCAAAAGTATTAGTATAAGTAATATGTGCATTTGTAGAAAAAATGTAATGATTTGTAATTATAAATAGGTGTATATATAATTTTGGTTTGTAATTTTAAATATATATATTGGTTTGAATTGCCAATTGTTTTGCATATATAATTTTGGTGTAAATTGCCAATGGTTTGAATTGCCAATTTCTGAAAAAACTTGCTGGTTGAAAAACAGGTAAAATTCTGGTTGAAAAAACCTGGTAAAAATTGTGGTTTAAAAAAATTTATATAAAATTTTTTGTATACCTTAGACAGCGCTTCTGGAGAAAGCGCTGTCTAAGGTAGGGATTAGACAGCGTTTTTGACAAAAGCGCTGTCTAAGGTAGGGCTTAGAAAACGCTTTTGACAAAAGCGCTGTCTAAGGTATACCTAGAAAAATTCAAAAAGGTTGACCTTAGACAGCGCTTTCACCAAAACCGCTGTCTAAGGTATACCAAAAAAATGTCAAAAAAGGCGAGGCTTAGAAAGCGCTTTTTCCAAAAGCGATGTCTAAGGTGTACCTTATAATGTCAAAAAGCGCTGTCTAAAGGTACCATAGACAGCGCTTTTCATTAAATAGACCCCCCTTTAGACAGCGCTTTTGGTATTACCCAAAGCGCTGTCTAAACCTATAGCAGCGCAGGTTTATACAGCGCTTAAAAGCGCTGTCTAAGGGCAAAAAAAGCGCTGTCTAAGGTCTTTTTTGTGGTAGTGATGGTATGTAGTAGACATACTTTTAAAACAACTCTCATTTATTCAAACCCTAATATTTATTTTTCATATAACCACAAACACCTCATTTTGAAGACACTAATTGGTCTCTGCTTCGTTCTTTATTTTCACTCATAGTAGGAAAAGTCTTTATTGCAAAACATAGAGAATACATTCTTTTCTATTTTCTATTACTCGTTGTCGTTGGAGTCGGGTTCTAAAGCTATAAGGTAAGTTTTACACAGAGGAGTTTGTTTCTCATTATGATAATAAAGTTTTGATTTTTGGGGTTTTAGTATGTTTATTTTAAGTTTTTGGCATTATAGTTACCATGTTTGTTTATGTTGAAGAATATGACATTTGCATTAAGACTTGTTAAAGTTTTACTATCCATTGTTAAAATTTGTCGGCCTCTTTTGTAATGATTAACAATTTTGTAGATTATATGATAAATTAAATTGTAAAAAAAAATTGGTCTATAGTGCTTCTATCTAACAAAGTGGTTGATGATAGCGGTGTAGATCAATGTGATATTGATGTTGAGAATGAGTCATGCATTAGACGGAATGAGTTGAATACAAATGATCAAGATGAGGATCTTATAGCGGATGAGTCATATATCAGAAATGACCATAACGAGGGAATTTGGATCCATTCATCCGTCCGCATTGCTAAGACACAAGTAATTCATATTCCAACCAAGAAAAGAAAGAGATGTTAGTGAAAGAGGTAAAATTTGTTATATACTTGATTTCTTTATTATATTTGTTATATATTATGTCATATTTGTTATATATTAGTGAAAGAGCATTTTATTTTCATTTTTTACATGGTAATGTTATTTAGACTCCAACAAGATCCAAAACAAAGGATAAGCGGATTCCGGAGCATACCGAGTCCGTTGTTTCAAAAAAACAGGTACATCACAATTATATGATATTTATGCATAGAAAATGTTAAATTGGATATCTTATACTTCATCTAACAAATTATATGATATATAGCTGTTAATCTTACACTTGTTTAATCTTACAGTGGACATTGGTTGTTGGTCGCAATTAACCACAGCGGAGAGTCAACCCCATTATTACATGGAATTATGTGAAGGTATATTAATTATCACATGTTTTATTATATTAGTGATGCTACTTGATAAAACTTAGGATTTATCCATATTTTCTTTTAATTGAATTACAATCTTTGTGTTTTCAGGACCTATAATGTAGATTTGAAGCAATGCTTTGGTTGAATGCAAAAGTATTAGTATAAGTAATATGTGCATTTGTAGAAAAAATGTAATGATTTGTAATTATAAATAGGTGTATATATAATTTTGGTTTGTAATTTTAAATATATATATTGGTTTGAATTGCCAATTGTTTTGCATATATAATTTTGGTGTAAATTGCCAATGGTTTGAATTGCCAATTTCTGAAAAAACATGCTGGTTGAAAAACAGGTAAAATTCTGGTTGAAAAAACCTGGTAAAAATTGTGGTTTAAAAAAATTTATATAAAATTTTTCGTATACCTTAGACAGCGCTTCTGGAGAAAGCGCTGTCTAAGGTAGGGATTAGACAGCGCTTTTGACAAAAGCGCTGTCTAAGGTAGGGCTTAGAAAGCGCTTTTGACAAAAGCGCTGTCTAAGGTATACCTAGAAAAATTCAAAAAGGTTGACTTTAGACAGCGCTTTCACCAAAACCGCTGTCTAAGGTATACCAAAAAAATGTCAAAAAAGGTGAGGCTTAGAAAGCGTTTTTTCCAAAAGCGATGTCTAAGGTGTACCTTATAATGTCAAAAAGCGCTGTCTAAAGGTACCATAGACAGCGCTTTTCATTAAATAGACCCCCCTTTAGACAGCGCTTTTGGTATTACCCAAAGCGCTGCTAAACCTATAGCAGCGCAGGTTTATACAGCGCTTAAAAGCGCTGTCTAAGGGCAAAAAAAGCGCTCTCTAAGGTCTTTTTTGTGGTAGTGATGGTATGTAGTAGACATACTTTTAAAACAACTCTCATTTATTCAAACCCTAATATTTATTTTTCATATAACCACAAACACCTCATTTTGAAGACACTAATTGGTCTCTGCTTCGTTCTTTATTTTCACTCATAGTAGGAAAAGTCTTTATTGCAAAACATAGAGAATACATTCTTTTCTATTTTCTATTACTCGTTGTCGTTGGAGTCGGGTTCTAAAGCTATAAGGTAAGTTTTACACAGAGGAGTTTGTTTCTCATTATGATAATAAAGTTTTGATTTTTGGGGTTTTAGTATGTTTATTTTAAGTTTTTGGCATTATAGTTACCATGTTTGTTTATGTTGAAGAATATGACATTTGCATTAAGACTTGTTAAAGTTTTACTATCCATTGTTAAAATTTGTCGGCCTCTTTTGTAATGATTAACAATTTTGTAGATTATATGATAAATTAAATTGTAAAAAAAAATTGGTCTATAGTGCTTATATCTAACAAAGTGGTTGATGATAGCGGTGTAGATCAATGTGATATTGATGTTGAGAATGAGTCATGCATTAGACGGAATGAGTTGAATACAAATGATCAAGATGAGGATCTTATAGCGGATGAGTCATATATTAGAAATGACCATAACGAGGGAATTTGGATCCATTCATCCGTCCGCATTGCTAAGACACAAGTAATTCATATTCCAACCAAGAAAAGAAAGAGATGTTAGTGAAAGAGGTAAAATTTGTTATATACTTGATTTCTTTATTATATTTGTTATATATTATGTCATATTTGTTATATATTAGTGAAAGAGCATTTTATTTTCATTTTTTACATGGTAATGTTATTTAGACTCCAACAAGATCCAAAACAAAGGATAAGCGGATTCCGGAGCATACCGAGTCCGTTGTTTCAAAAAAACAGGTACATCACAATTATATGATATTTATGCATAGAAAATGTTAAATTGGATATCTTATACTTCATCTAACAAATTATATGATATATAGCTGTTAATCTTACACTTGTTTAATCTTACAGTGGACATTGGTTGTTGGTCGCAATTAACCACAGCGGAGAGTCAACCCCATTATTACATGGAATTATGTGAAGGTATATTAATTATCACATGTTTTATTATATTAGTGATGCTACTTGATAAAACTTAGGATTTATCCATATTTTCTTTTAATTGAATTACAATCTTTGTGTTTTCAGGACCTATAATGTAGATTTGAAGCAATGCTTTGGTTGAATGCAAAAGTATTAGTATAAGTAATATGTGCATTTGTAGAAAAAATGTAATGATTTGTAATTATAAATAGGTGTATATATAATTTTGGTTTGTAATTTTAAATATATATATTGGTTTGAATTGCCAA
The DNA here is from genome assembly GCA_022829125.1 of Lathyrus tuberosus. Taxonomy (NCBI): domain Eukaryota; kingdom Viridiplantae; phylum Streptophyta; class Magnoliopsida; order Fabales; family Fabaceae; genus Lathyrus; species Lathyrus tuberosus. Next base: position 2,926,723 of record JALAZF010000477.1, read on the forward strand.
TTGTTTTGCATATATAATTTTGGTGTAAATTGCCAATGGTTTGAATTGCCAATTTCTGAAAAAACTTGCTGGTTGAAAAACAGGTAAAATTCTGGTTGAAAAAACCTGGTAAAAATTGTGGTTTAAAAAAATTTATATAAAATTTTTCGTATACCTTAGACAGCGCTTCTGGAGAAAGCGCTGTCTAAGGTAGGGATTAGACAGCGCTTTTGACAAAAGCGCTGTCTAAGGTAGGGCTTAGAAAGCGCTTTTGACAAAAGCGCTGTCTAAGGTATACCTAGAAAAATTCAAAAAGGTTGACTTTAGACAGCGCTTTCACCAAAACCGCTGTCTAAGGTATACCAAAAAAATGTCAAAAAAGGTGAGGCTTAGAAAGCGTTTTTTCCAAAAGCGATGTCTAAGGTGTACCTTATAATGTCAAAAAGCGCTGTCTAAAGGTACCATAGACAGCGCTTTTCATTAAATAGACCCCCCTTTAGACAGCGCTTTTGGTATTACCCAAAGCGCTGTCTAAACCTATAGCAGCGCAGGTTTATACAGCGCTTAAAAGCGCTGTCTAAGGGCAAAAAAAGCGCTCTCTAAGGTCTTTTTTGTGGTAGTGATGGTATGTAGTAGACATACTTTTAAAACAACTCTCATTTATTCAAACCCTAATATTTATTTTTCATATAACCACAAACACCTCATTTTGAAGACACTAATTGGTCTCTGCTTCGTTCTTTATTTTCACTCATAGTAGGAAAAGTCTTTATTGCAAAACATAGAGAATACATTCTTTTCTATTTTCTATTACTCGTTGTCGTTGGAGTCGGGTTCTAAAGCTATAAGGTAAGTTTTACACAGAGGAGTTTGTTTCTCATTATGATAATAAAGTTTTGATTTTTGGGGTTTTAGTATGTTTATTTTAAGTTTTTGGCATTATAGTTACCATGTTTGTTTATGTTGAAGAATATGACATTTGCATTAAGACTTGTTAAAGTTTTACTATCCATTGTTAAAATTTGTCGGCCTCTTTTGTAATGATTAACAATTTTGTAGATTATATGATAAATTAAATTGTAAAAAAAAATTGGTCTATAGTGCTTCTATCTAACAAAGTGGTTGATGATAGCGGTGTAGATCAATGTGATATTGATGTTGAGAATGAGTCATGCATTAGACGGAATGAGTTGAATACAAATGATCAAGATGAGGATCTTATAGCGGATGAGTCATATATCAGAAATGACCATAACGAGGGAATTTGGATCCATTCATCCGTCCGCATTGCTAAGACACAAGTAATTCATATTCCAACCAAGAAAAGAAAGAGATGTTAATGAAAGAGGTAAAATTTGTTATATACTTGATTTCTTTATTATATTTGTTATATATTATGTCATATTTGTTATATATTAGTGAAAGAGCATTTTATTTTCATTTTTTACATGGTAATGTTATTTAGACTCCAACAAGATCCAAAACAAAGGATAAGCGGATTCCGGAGCATACCGAGTCCGTTGTTTCAAAAAAACAGGTACATCACAATTATATGATATTTATGCATAGAAAATGTTAAATTGGATATCTTATACTTCATCTAACAAATTATATGATATATAGCTGTTAATCTTACACTTGTTTAATCTTACAGTGGACATTGGTTGTTGGTCGCAATTAACCACAGCGGAGAGTCAACCCCATTATTACATGGAATTATGTGAAGGTATATTAATTATCACATGTTTTATTATATTAGTGATGCTACTTGATAAAACTTAGGATTTATCCATATTTTCTTTTAATTGAATTACAATCTTTGTGTTTTCAGGACCTATAATGTAGATTTGAAGCAATGCTTTGGTTGAATGCAAAAGTATTAGTATAAGTAATATGTGCATTTGTAGAAAAAATGTAATGATTTGTAATTATAAATAGGTGTATATATAATTTTGGTTTGTAATTTTAAATATATATATTGGTTTGAATTGCCAATTGTTTTGCATATATAATTTTGGTGTAAATTGCCAATGGTTTGAATTGCCAATTTCTGAAAAAACTTGCTGGTTGAAAAACAGGTAAAATTCTGGTTGAAAAAACCTGGTAAAAATTGTGGTTTAAAAAAATTTATATAAAATTTTTCGTATACCTTAGACAGCGCTTCTGGAGAAAGCGCTGTCTAAGGTAGGGATTAGACAGCGCTTTTGACAAAAGCGCTGTCTAAGGTAGGGCTTAGAAAGCGCTTTTGACAAAAGCGCTGTCTAAGGTATACCTAGAAAAATTCAAAAAGGTTGACTTTAGACAGCGCTTTCACCAAAACCGCTGTCTAAGGTATACCAAAAAAATGTCAAAAAAGGTGAGGCTTAGAAAGCGTTTTTTCCAAAAGCGATGTCTAAGGTGTACCTTATAATGTCAAAAAGCGCTGTCTAAAGGTACCATAGACAGCGCTTTTCATTAAATAGACCCCCCTTTAGACAGCGCTTTTGGTATTACCCAAAGCGCTGTCTAAACCTATAGCAGCGCAGGTTTATACAGCGCTTAAAAGCGCTGTCTAAGGGCAAAAAAAGCGCTCTCTAAGGTCTTTTTTGTGGTAGTGATGGTATGTAGTAGACATACTTTTAAAACAACTCTCATTTATTCAAACCCTAATATTTATTTTTCATATAACCACAAACACCTCATTTTGAAGACACTAATTGGTCTCTGCTTCGTTCTTTATTTTCACTCATAGTAGGAAAAGTCTTTATTGCAAAACATAGAGAATACATTCTTTTCTATTTTCTATTACTCGTTGTCGTTGGAGTCGGGTTCTAAAGCTATAAGGTAAGTTTTACACAGAGGAGTTTGTTTCTCATTATGATAATAAAGTTTTGATTTTTGGGGTTTTAGTATGTTTATTTTAAGTTTTTGGCATTATAGTTACCATGTTTGTTTATGTTGAAGAATATGACATTTGCATTAAGACTTGTTAAAGTTTTACTATCCATTGTTAAAATTTGTCGGCCTCTTTTGTAATGATTAACAATTTTGTAGATTATATGATAAATTAAATTGTAAAAAAAAATTGGTCTATAGTGCTTATATCTAACAAAGTGGTTGATGATAGTGGTGTAGATCAATGTGATATTGATGTTGAGAATGAGTCATGCATTAGACGGAATGAGTTGAATACAAATGATCAAGATGAGGATCTTATAGCGGATGAGTCATATATTAGAAATGACCATAACGAGGGAATTTGGATCCATTCATCCGTCCGCATTGCTAAGACACAAGTAATTCATATTCCAACCAAGAAAAGAAAGAGATGTTAGTGAAAGAGGTAAAATTTGTTATATACTTGATTTCTTTATTATATTTGTTATATATTATGTCATATTTGTTATATATTAGTGAAAGAGCATTTTATTTTCATTTTTTACATGGTAATGTTATTTAGACTCCAACAAGATCCAAAACAAAGGATAAGCGGATTCCGGAGCATACCGAGTCCGTTGTTTCAAAAAAACAGGTACATCACAATTATATGATATTTATGCATAGAAAATGTTAAATTGGATATCTTATACTTCATCTAACAAATTATATGATATATAGCTGTTAATCTTACACTTGTTTAATCTTACAGTGGACATTGGTTGTTGGTCGCAATTAACCACAGCGGAGAGTCAACCCCATTATTACATGGAATTATGTGAAGGTATATTAATTATCACATGTTTTATTATATTAGTGACGCTACTTGATAAAACTTAGGATTTATCCATATTTTCTTTTAATTGAATTACAATCTTTGTGTTTTCAGGACCTATAATGTAGATTTGAAGCAATGCTTTGGTTGAATGCAAAAGTATTAGTATAAGTAATATGTGCATTTGTAGAAAAAATGTAATGATTTGTAATTATAAATAGGTGTATATATAATTTTGGTTTGTAATTTTAAATATATATATTGGTTTGAATTGCCAATTGTTTTGCATATATAATTTTGGTGTAAATTGCCAATGGTTTGAATTGCCAATTTCTGAAAAAACTTGCTGGTTGAAAAACAGGTAAAATTCTGGTTGAAAAAACCTGGTAAAAATTGTGGTTTAAAAAAATTTATATAAAATTTTTCGTATACCTTAGACAGCGCTTCTGGAGAAAGCGCTGTCTAAGGTAGGGATTAGACAGCGCTTTTGACAAAAGCGCTGTCTAAGGTAGGGCATAGAAAGCGCTTTTGACAAAAGCGCTGTCTAAGGTATACCTAGAAAAATTCAAAAAGGTTGACTTTAGACAGCGCTTTCACCAAAACCGCTGTCTAAGGTATACCAAAAAAATGTCAAAAAAGGTGAGGCTTAGAAAGCGTTTTTTCCAAAAGCGATGTCTAAGGTGTACCTTATAATGTCAAAAAGCGCTGTCTAAAGGTACCATAGACAGCGCTATTCATTAAATAGACCCCCCCTTTAGACAGCGCTTTTGGTATTACCCAAAGCGCTGTCTAAACCTATAGCAGCGCAGGTTTATACAGCGCTTAAAAGCGCTGTCTAAGGGCAAAAAAAGCGCTCTCTAAGGTCTTTTTTGTGGTAGTGATGGTATGTAGTAGACATACTTTTAAAACAACTCTCATTTATTCAAACCCTAATATTTATTTTTCATATAACCACAAACACCTCATTTTGAAGACACTAATTGGTCTCTGCTTCGTTCTTTATTTTCACTCATAGTAGGAAAAGTCTTTATTGCAAAACATAGAGAATACATTCTTTTCTATTTTCTATTACTCGTTGTCGTTGGAGTCGGGTTCTAAAGCTATAAGGTAAGTTTTACACAGAGGAGTTTGTTTCTCATTATGATAATAAAGTTTTGATTTTTGGGGTTTTAGTATGTTTATTTTAAGTTTTTGGCATTATAGTTACCATGTTTGTTTATGTTGAAGAATATGACATTTGCATTAAGACTTGTTAAAGTTTTACTATCCATTGTTAAAATTTGTCGGCCTCTTTTGTAATGATTAACAATTTTGTAGATTATATGATAAATTAAATTGTAAAAAAAAATTGGTCTATAGTGCTTATATCTAACAAAGTGGTTGATGATAGTGGTGTAGATCAATGTGATATTGATGTTGAGAATGAGTCATGCATTAGACGGAATGAGTTGAATACATATGATCAAGATGAGGATCTTATAGCGGATGAGTCATATATTAGAAATGACCATAACGAGGGAATTTGGATCCATTCATCCGTCCGCATTGCTAAGACACAAGTAATTCATATTCCAACCAAGAAAAGAAAGAGATGTTAGTGAAAGAGGTAAAATTTGTTATATACTTGATTTCTTTATTATATTTGTTATATATTATGTCATATTTGTTATATATTAGTGAAAGAGCATTTTATTTTCATTTTTTACATGGTAATGTTATTTAGACTCCAACAAGATCCAAAACAAAGGATAAGCGGATTCCGGAGCATACCGAGTCCGTTGTTTCAAAAAAACAGGTACATCACAATTATATGATATTTATGCATAGAAAATGTTAAATTGGATATCTTATACTTCATCTAACAAATTATATGATATATAGCTGTTAATCTTACACTTGTTTAATCTTACAGTGGACATTGGTTGTTGGTCGCAATTAACCACAGCGGAGAGTCAACCCCATTATTACATGGAATTATGTGAAGGTATATTAATTATCACATGTTTTATTATATTAGTGACGCTACTTGATAAAACTTAGGATTTATCCATATTTTCTTTTAATTGAATTACAATCTTTGTGTTTTCAGGACCTATAATGTAGATTTGAAGCAATGCTTTGGTTGAATGCAAAAGTATTAGTATAAGTAATATGTGCATTTGTAGAAAAAATGTAATGATTTGTAATTATAAATAGGTGTATATATAATTTTGGTTTGTAATTTTAAATATATATATTGGTTTGAATTGCCAATTGTTTTGCATATATAATTTTGGTGTAAATTGCCAATGGTTTGAATTGCCAATTTCTGAAAAAACTTGCTGGTTGAAAAACAGGTAAAATTCTGGTTGAAAAAACCTGGTAAAAATTGTGGTTTAAAAAAATTTATATAAAATTTTTCGTATACCTTAGACAGCGCTTCTGGAGAAAGCGCTGTCTAAGGTAGGGATTAGACAGCGCTTTTGACAAAAGCGCTATCTAAGGTAGGGCTTAGAAAGCGCTTTTGACAAAAGCGCTGTCTAAGGTATACCTAGAAAAATTCAAAAAGGTTGACCTTAGACAGCGCTTTCACCAAAACCGCTGTCTAAGGTATACCAAAAAAATGTCAAAAAAGGCGAGGCTTAGAAAGCGCTTTTTCCAAAAGCGATGTCTAAGGTGTACCTTATAATGTGAAAAAGCGCTGTCTAAAGGTACCATAGACAGCGCTTTTCATTAAATAGACCCCCCTTTAGACAGCGCTTTTGGTATTACCCAAAGCGCTGTCTAAACCTATAGCAGCGCAGGTTTATACAGCGCTTAAAAGCGCTGTCTAAGGGCAAAAAAAAGCGCTGTCTAAGGTCTTTTTTGTGGTAGTGATGGTATGTAGTAGACATACTTTTAAAACAACTCTCATTTATTCAAACCCTAATATTTATTTTTCATATAACCACAAACACCTCATTTTGAAGACACTAATTGGTCTCTGCTTCGTTCTTTATTTTCACTCATAGTAGGAAAAGTCTTTATTGCAAAACATAGAGAATACATTCTTTTCTATTTTCTATTACTCGTTGTCGTTGGAGTCGGGTTCTAAAGCTATAAGGTAAGTTTTACACAGAGGAGTTTGTTTCTCATTATGATAATAAAGTTTTGATTTTTGGGGTTTTAGTATGTTTATTTTAAGTTTTTGGCATTATAGTTACCATGTTTGTTTATGTTGAAGAATATGACATTTGCATTAAGACTTGTTAAAGTTTTACTATCCATTGTTAAAATTTGTCGGCCTCTTTTGTAATGATTAACAATTTTGTAGATTATATGATAAATTAAATTGTAAAAAAAAAATTGGTCTATAGTGCTTCTATCTAACAAAGTGGTTGATGATAGCGGTGTAGATCAATGTGATATTGATGTTGAGAATGAGTCATGCAATAGACGGAATGAGTTGAATACAAATGATCAAGATGAGGATCTTATAGCGGATGAGTCATATATCAGAAATGACCATAACGAGGGAATTTGGATCCATTCATCCGTCCGCATTGCTAACACACAAGTAATTCATATTCCAACCAAGGAAAGAAAGAGATGTTAGTGAAAGAGGTAAAATTTGTTATATACTTGATTTCTTTATTATATTTGTTATATATTATGTCATATTTGTTATATATTAGTGAAAGAGCATTTTATTTTCATTTTTTACATGGTAATGTTATTTAGACTCCAACAAGATCCAAAACAAAGGATAAGCGGATTCCGGAGCATACCGAGTCCGTTGTTTCAAAAAAACAGGTACATCACAATTATATGATATTTATGCATAGAAAATGTTAAATTGGATATCTTATACTTCATCTAACAAATTATATGATATATAGTTGTTAATCTTACACTTGTTTAATCTTACAGTGGACATTGGTTGTTGGTCGCAATTAACCACAGCGGAGAGTCAACCCCATTATTACATGGAATTATGTGAAGGTATATTAATTATCACATGTTTTATTATATTAGTGATGCTACTTGATAAAACTTAGGATTTATCCATATTTTCTTTTAATTGAATTACAATCTTTGTGTTTTCAGGACCTATAATGTAGATTTGAAGCAATGCTTTGGTTGAATGCAAAAGTATTAGTATAAGTAATATGTGCATTTGTAGAAAAAATGTAATGATTTGTAATTATAAATAGGTGTATATATAATTTTGGTTTGTAATTTTAAATATATATATTGGTTTGAATTGCCAATTGTTTTGCATATATAATTTTGGTGTAAATTGCCAATGGTTTGAATTGCCAATTTCTGAAAAAACTTGCTGGTTGAAAAACAGGTAAAATTCTGGTTGAAAAAACCTGGTAAAAATTGTGGTTTAAAAAAATTTATATAAAATTTTTCGTATACCTTAGACAGCGCTTCTGGAGAAAGCGCTGTCTAAGGTAGGGATTAGACAGCGCTTTTGACAAAAGCGCTGTCTAAGGTAGGGCTTAGAAAGCGCTTTTGACAAAAGCGCTGTCTAAGGTATACCTAGAAAAATTCAAAAAGGTTGACCTTAGACAGCGCTTTCACCAAAACCGCTGTCTAAGGTATACCAAAAAAATGTCAAAAAAGGCGAGGCTTAGAAAGCGCTTTTTCCAAAAGCGATGTCTAAGGTGTACCTTATAATGTCAAAAAGCGCTGTCTAAAGGTACCATAGACAGCGCTTTTCATTAAATAGACCCCCCTTTAGACAGCGCTTTTGGTATTACCCAAAGCGCTGTCTAAACCTATAGCAGCGCAGGTTTATACAGCGCTTAAAAGCGCTGTCTAAGGGCAAAAAAAAGCGCTGTCTAAGGTCTTTTTTGTGGTAGTGATGGTATGTAGTAGACATACTTTTAAAACAACTCTCATTTATTCAAACCCTAATATTTATTTTTCATATAACCACAAACACCTCATTTTGAAGACACTAATTGGTCTCTGCTTCGTTCTTTATTTTCACTCATAGTAGGAAAAGTCTTTATTGCAAAACATAGAGAATACATTCTTTTCTATTTTCTATTACTCGTTGTCGTTGGAGTCGGGTTCTAAAGCTATAAGGTAAGTTTTACACAGAGGAGTTTGTTTCTCATTATGATAATAAAGTTTTGATTTTTGGGGTTTTAGTATGTTTATTTTAAGTTTTTGGCATTATAGTTACCATGTTTGTTTATGTTGAAGAATATGACATTTGCATTAAGACTTGTTAAAGTTTTACTATCCATTGTTAAAATTTGTCGGCCTCTTTTGTAATGATTAACAATTTTGTAGATTATATGATAAATTAAATTGTAAAAAAAAATTGGTCTATAGTGCTTCTATCTAACAAAGTGGTTGATGATAGCGGTGTAGATCAATGTGATATTGATGTTGAGAATGAGTCATGCATTAGACGGAATGAGTTGAATACAAATGATCAAGATGAGGATCTTATAGCGGATGAGTCATATATCAGAAATGACCATAACGAGGGAATTTGGATCCATTCATCCGTCCGCATTGCTAAGACACAAGTAATTCATATTCCAACCAAGAAAAGAAAGAGATGTTAGTGAAAGAGGTAAAATTTGTTATATACTTGATTTCTTTATTATATTTGTTATATATTATGTCATATTTGTTATATATTAGTGAAAGAGCATTTTATTTTCATTTTTTACATGGTAATGTTATTTAGACTCCAACAAGATCCAAAACAAAGGATAAGCGGATTCCGGAGCATACCGAGTCCGTTGTTTCAAAAAAACAGGTACATCACAATTATATGATATTTATGCATAGAAAATGTTAAATTGGATATCTTATACTTCATCTAACAAATTATATGATATATAGCTGTTAATCTTACACTTGTTTAATCTTACAGTGGACATTGGTTGTTGGTCGCAATTAACCACAGCGGAGAGTCAACCCCATTATTACATGGAATTATGTGAAGGTATATTAATTATCACATGTTTTATTATATTAGTGATGCTACTTGATAAAACTTAGGATTTATCCATATTTTCTTTTAATTGAATTACAATCTTTGTGTTTTCAGGACCTATAATGTAGATTTGAAGCAATGCTTTGGTTGAATGCAAAAGTATTAGTATAAGTAATATGTGCATTTGTAGAAAAAATGTAATGATTTGTAATTATAAATAGGTGTATATATAATTTTGGTTTGTAATTTTAAATATATATATTGGTTTGAATTGCCAATTGTTTTGCATATATAATTTTGGTGTAAATTGCCAATGGTTTGAATTGCCAATTTCTGAAAAAACTTGCTGGTTGAAAAACAGGTAAAATTCTGGTTGAAAAAACCTGGTAAAAATTGTGGTTTAAAAAAATTTATATAAAATTTTTCGTATACCTTAGACAGCGCTTCTGGAGAAAGCGCTGTCTAAGGTAGGGATTAGACAGCGCTTTTGACAAAAGCGCTGTCTAAGGTAGGGCTTAGAAAGCGCTTTTGACAAAAGCGTTGTCTAAGGTATACCTAGAAAAATTCAAAAAGGTTGACTTTAGACAGCGCTTTCACCAAAACCGCTGTCTAAGGTATACCAAAAAAAATGTCAAAAAAGGTGAGGCATAGAAAGCGTTTTTTCCAAAAGCGATATCTAAGGTGTACCTTATAATGTCAAAAAGCGCTGTCTAAAGGTACCATAGACAGCGCTTTTCATTAAATAGACCCCCCTTTAGACAGCGCTTTTGGTATTACCCAAAGCGTTGTCTAAACCTATAGCAGCGCAGGTTTATACAGCGCTTAAAAGCGCTGTCTAAGGGCAAAAAAAGCGCTGTCTAAGGTATTTTTTGTGGTAGTGATGGTATGTAGTAGACATACTTTTAAAACAACTCTCATTTATTCAAACCCTAATATTTATTTTTCATATAACCACAAACACCTCATTTTGAAGACACTAATTGGTCTTTGCTTCGTTCTTTATTTTCACTCATAGTAGGAAAAGTCTTTATTGCAAAACATAGAGAATACATTCTTTTCTATTTTCTATTACTCGTTGTCGTTGGAGTCGGGTTCTAAAGCTATAAGGTAAGTTTTACACAGAGGAGTTTGTTTCTCATTATGATAATAAAGTTTTGATTTTTGGGGTTTTAGTATGTTTATTTTAAGTTTTTGGCATTATAGTTACCATGTTTGTTTATGTTGAAGAATATGACATTTGCATTAAGACTTGTTAAAGTTTTACTATCCATTGTTAAAATTTGTCGGCCTCTTTTGTAATGATTAACAATTTTGTAGATTATATGATAAATTAAATTGTAAAAAAAAATTGGTCTATAGTGCTTCTATCTAACAAAGTGGTTGATGATAGCGGTGTAGATCAATGTGATATTGATGTTGAGAATGAGTCATGCATTAGACGGAATGAGTTGAATACAAATGATCAAGATAAGGATCTTATAGCGGATGAGTCATATATCAGAAATGACCATAACGAGGGAATTTGGATCCATTCATCCGTCCGCATTGCTAAGACACAAGTAATTCATATTCCAACCAAGAAAAGAAAGAGATGTTAGTGAAAGAGGTAAAATTTGTTATATACTTGATTTCTTTATTATATTTGTTATATATTATGTCATATTTGTTATATATTAGTGAAAGAGCATTTTATTTTCATTTTTTACATGGTAATGTTATTTAGACTCCAACAAGATCCAAAACAAAGGATAAGCGGATTCCGGAGCATACCGAGTCCGTTGTTTCAAAAAAACAGGTACATCACAATTATATGATATTTATGCATAGAAAATGTTAAATTGGATATCTTATACTTCATCTAACAAATTATATGATATATAGCTGTTAATCTTACACTTGTTTAATCTTACAGTGGACATTGGTTGTTGGTCGCAATTAACCACAGCGGAGAGTCAACCCCATTATTACATGGAATTATGTGAAGGTATATTAATTATCACATGTTTTATTATATTAGTGATGCTACTTGATAAAACTTAGGATTTATCCATATTTTCTTTTAATTGAATTACAATCTTTGTGTTTTCAGGACCTATAATGTAGATTTGAAGCAATGCTTTGGTTGAATGCAAAAGTATTAGTATAAGTAATATGTGCATTTGTAGAAAAAATGTAATGATTTGTAATTATAAATAGGTGTATATATAATTTTGGTTTGTAATTTTAAATATATATATTGGTTTGAATTGCCAATTGTTTTGCATATATAATTTTGGTGTAAATTGCCAATGGTTTGAATTGCCAATTTCTGAAAAAACTTGCTGGTTGAAAAACAGGTAAAATTCTGGTTGAAAAAACCTGGTAAAAATTGTGGTTTAAAAAAATTTATATAAAATTTTTCGTATACCTTAGACAGCGCTTCTGGAGAAAGCGTTGTCTAAGGTAGGGATTAGACAGCGCTTTTGACAAAAGCGCTGTCTAAGGTAGGGCTTAGAAAGCGCTTTTGACAAAAGCGCTGTCTAAGGTATACCTAGAAAAATTCAAAAAGGTTGACTTTAGACAGCGCTTTCACCAAAACCGCTGTCTAAGGTATACCAAAAAAATGTCAAAAAAGGTGAGGCTTAGAAAGCGTTTTTTCCAAAAGCGATGTCTAAGGTGTACCTTATAATGTCAAAAAGCGCTGTCTAAAGGTACCATAGACAGCGCTTTTCATTAAATAGACCCCCCTTTAGACAGCGCTTTTGGTATTACCCAAAGCGCTGTCTAAACCTATAGCAGCGCAGGTTTATACAGCGCTTAAAAGCGCTGTCTAAGGGCAAAAAAAGCGCTCTCAAAGGTCTTTTTTGTGGTAGTGATGGTATGTAGTAGACATACTTTTAAAACAACTCTCATTTATTCAAACCCTAATATTTATTTTTCATATAACCACAAACACCTCATTTTGAAGACACTAATTGGTCTCTGCTTCGTTCTTTATTTTCACTCATAGTAGGAAAAGTCTTTATTGCAAAACATAGAGAATACATTCTTTTCTATTTTCTATTACTCGTTGTCGTTGGAGTCGGGTTCTAAAGCTATAAGGTAAGTTTTACACAGAGGAGTTTGTTTCTCATTATGATAATAAAGTTTTGATTTTTGGGGTTTTAGTATGTTTATTTTAAGTTTTTGGCATTATAGTTACCATGTTTGTTTATGTTGAAGAATATGACATTTGCATTAAGACTTGTTAAAGTTTTACTATCCATTGTTAAAATTTGTCGGCCTCTTTTGTAATGATTAACAATTTTGTAGATTATATGATAAATTAAATTGTAAAAAAAAATTGTTCTATAGTGCTTCTATCTAACAAAGTGGTTGATGATAGCGGTGTAGATCAATGTGATATTGATGTTGAGAATGAGTCATGCATTAGACGGAATGAGTTGAATACAAATGATCAAGATGAGGATCTTATAGCGGATGAGTCATATATCAGAAATGACCATAACGAGGGAATTTGGATCCATTCATCCGTCCGCATTGCTAAGACACAAGTAATTCAAATTCCAACCAAGAAAAGAAAGAGATGTTAGTGAAAGAGGTAAAATTTGTTATATACTTGATTTCTTTATTATATTTGTTATATATTATGTCATATTTGTTATATATTAGTGAAAGAGCATTTTATTTTCATTTTTTACATGGTAATGTTATTTAGACTCCAACAAGATCCAAAACAAAGGATAAGCGGATTCCGGAGCATACCGAGTCCGTTGTTTCAAAAAAACAGGTACATCACAATTATATGATATTTATGCATAGAAAATGTTAAATTGGATATCTTATACTTCATCTAACAAATTATATGATATATAGCTGTTAATCTTACACTTGTTGAATCTTACAGTGGAAATTGGTTGTTGGTCGCAATTAACCACAGCGGAGAGTCAACCCCATTATTACATGGAATTATGTGAAGGTATATTAATTGTCACATGTTTTATTATATTAGTGATGCTACTTGATAAAACTTAGGATTTATCCATATTTTCTTTTAATTGAATTACAATCTTTGTGTTTTCAGGACCTATAATGTAGATTTGAAGCAATGCTTTGGTTGAATGCAAAAGTATTAGTATAAGTAATATGTGCATTTGTAGAAAAAATGTAATAATTTGTAATTATAAATAGGTGTATATATAATTTTGGTTTGTAATTTTAAATATATATATTGGTTTGAATTGCCAATTGTTTTGCATATATAATTTTGGTGTAAATTGCCAATGGTTTGAATTGCCAATTTCTGAAAAAACTTGCTGGTTGAAAAACAGGTAAAATTCTGGTTGAAAAAACCTGGTAAAAATTATGGTTTAAAAAAATTTATATAAAATTTTTCGTATACCTTAGACAGCGCTTCTGGAGAAAGCGCTGTCTAAGGTAGGGATTAGACAGCGCTTTTGACAAAAGCGCTGTCTAAGGTAGGGCTTAGAAAGCGCTTTTGACAAAAGCGCTGTCTAAGGTATACCTAGAAAAATTCAAAAAGGTTGACTTTAGACAGCGCTTTCACCAAAACCGCTGTCTAAGGTATACCAAAAAAATGTCAAAAAAGGTGAGGCTTAGAAAGCGTTTTTTCCAAAAGCGATGTCTAAGGTGTACCTTATAATGTCAAAAAGCGTTGTCTAAAGGTACCATAGACAGCGCTTTTCATTAAATAGACCCCCCTTTAGACAGCGCTTTTGGTATTACCCAAAGCGCTGTCTAAACCTATAGCAGCGCAGGTTTATACAGCGCTTAAAAGCGCTGTCTAAGGGCAAAAAAAGCGCTGTCTAAGGTCTTTTTTGTGGTAGTGATGGTATGTAGTAGACATACTTTTAAAACAACTCTCATTTATTCAAACCCTAATATTTATTTTTCATATAACCACAAACACCTCATTTTGAAGACACTAATTGGTCTCTGCTTCGTTCTTTATTTTCACTCATAGTAGGAAAAGTCTTTATTGCAAAACATAGAGAATACATTCTTTTCTATTTTCTATTACTCGTTGTCGTTGGAGTCGGGTTCTAAAGCTATAAGGTAAGTTTTACACAGAGGAGTTTGTTTCTCATTATGATAATAAAGTTTTTATTTTTGGGGTTTTCGTATGTTTATTTTAAGTTTTTGGCATTATAGTTACCATGTTTGTTTATGTTGAAGAATATGACATTTGCATTAAGACTTGTTAAAGTTTTACTATCCATTGTTAAAATTTGTCGGCCTCTTTTGTAATGATTAACAATTTTGTAGATTATATGATAAATTAAATTGTAAAAAAAAATTGGTCTATAGTGCTTCTATCTAACAAAGTGGTTGATGATAGCGGTGTAGATCAATGTGATATTGATGTTGAGAATGAGTCATGCATTAGACGGAATGAGTTGAATACAAATGATCAAGATGAGGATCTTATAGCGGATGAGTCATATATCAGAAATGACCATAACGAGGCAATTTGGATCCATTCATCCGTCCGCATTGCTAAGACACAAGTAATTCATATTCCAACCAAGAAAAGAAAGAGATGTTAGTGAAAGAGGTAAAATTTGTTATATACTTGATTTCTTTATTATATTTGTTATATATTATGTCATATTTGTTATATATTAGTGAAAGAGCATTTTATTTTCATTTTTTACATGGTAATGTTATTTAGACTCCAACAAGATCCAAAACAAAGGTTAAGCGGATTCCGGAGCATACCGAGTCCGTTGTTTCAAAAAAACAGGTACATCACAATTATATGATATTTATGCATAGAAAATGTTAAATTGGATATCTTATACTTCATCTAACAAATTATATGATATATAGCTGTTAATCTTACACTTGTTTAATCTTACAGTGGACATTGGTTGTTGGTCGCAATTAACCACAGCGGAGAGTCAACCCCATTATTACATGGAATTATGTGAAGGTATATTAATTATCACATGTTTTATTATATTAGTGATGCTACTTGATAAAACTTAGGATTTATCCATATTTTCTTTTAATTGAATTACAATCTTTGTGTTTTCAGGACCTATAATGTAGATTTGAAGCAATGCTTTGGTTGAATGCAAAAGTATTAGTATAAGTAATATGTGCATTTGTAGAAAAAATGTAATGATTTGTAATTATAAATAGGTGTATATATAATTTTGGTTTGTAATTTTAAATATATATATTGGTTTGAATTGCCAATTGTTTTGCATATATAATTTTGGTGTAAATTGCCAATGGTTTGAATTGCCAATTTCTGAAAAAACTTGCTGGTTGAAAAACAGGTAAAATTCTGGTTGAAAAAACCTAGTAAAAATTGTGGTTTAAAAAAATTTATATAAAATTTTTCGTATACCTTAGACAGCGCTTCTGGAGAAAGCGCTGTCTAAGGTAGGGATTAGACAGCGCTTTTGACAAAAGCGATGTCTAAGGTAGGGCTTAGAAAGCGCTTTTGACAAAAGAGCTGTCTAAGGTATACCTAGAAAAATTCAAAAAGGTTGACCTTAGACAGCGCTTTCACCAAAACCGCTGTCTAAGGTATACCAAAAAAATGTCAAAAAAGGTGAGGCTTAGAAAGCGCTTTTTCCAAAAGCGATGTCTAAGGTGTACCTTATAATGTCAAAAAGCGCTGTTTAAAGGTACCATAGACAGCGCTTTTCATTAAATAGACCCCCCTTTAGACAGCGCTTTTGGTATTACCCAAAGCGCTGTCTAAACCTATAGCAGCGCAGGTTTATACAGCGCTTAAAAGCGCTGTCTAAGGGCAAAAAAAGCGCTGTCTAAGGTCTTTTTTGTGGTAGTGATGGTATGTAGTAGACATACTTTTAAAACAACTCTCATTTATTCAAACCCTAATATTTATTTTTCATATAACCACAAACACCTCATTTTGAAGACACTAATTGGTCTCTGCTTCGTTCTTTATTTTCACTCATAGTAGGAAAAGTCTTTATTGCAAAACATAGAGAATACATTCTTTTCTATTTTCTATTACTCGTTGTCGTTGGAGTCGGGTTCTAAAGCTATAAGGTAAGTTTTACACAGAGGAGTTTGTTTCTCATTATGATAATAAAGTTTTGATTTTTGGGGTTTTAGTATGTTTATTTTAAGTTTTTGGCATTATAGTTACCATGTTTGTTTATGTTGAAGAATATGACATTTGCATTAAGACTTGTTAAAGTTTTACTATCCATTGTTAAAATTTGTCGGCCTCTTTTGTAATGATTAACAATTTTGTAGATTATATGATAAATTAAATTGTAAAAAAAAATTGGTCTATAGTGCTTCTATCTAACAAAGTGGTTGATGATAGCGGTGTAGATCAATGTGATATTGATGTTGAGAATGAGTCATGCATTAGACGGAATGAGTTGAATACAAATGATCAAGATGAGGATCTTATAGCGGATGAGTCATATATCAGAAATGACCATAACGAGGGAATTTGGATCCATTCATCCGTCCGCATTGCTAAGACACAAGTAATTCATATTCCAACCAAGAAAAGAAAGAGATGTTAGTGAAAGAGGTAAAATTTGTTATATACTTGATTTCTTTATTATATTTGTTATATATTATGTCATATTTGTTATATATTAGTGAAAGAGCATTTTATTTTCATTTTTTACATGGTAATGTTATTTAGACTCCAACAAGATCCAAAACAAAGGATAAGCGGATTCCGGAGCATACCGAGTCCGTTGTTTCAAAAAAACAGGTACATCACAATTATATGATATTTATGCATAGAAAATGTTAAATTGGATATCTTATACTTCATCTAACAAATTATATGATATATAGCTGTTAATCTTACACTTGTTTAATCTTACAGTGGACATTGGTTGTTGGTCGCAATTAACCACAGCGGAGAGTCAACCCCATTATTACATGGAATTATGTGAAGGTATATTAATTATCACATGTTTTATTATATTAGTGATGCTACTTGATAAAACTTAGGATTTATCCATATTTTCTTTTAATTGAATTACAATCTTTGTGTTTTCAGGACCTATAATGTAGATTTGAAGCAATGCTTTGGTTGAATGCAAAAGTATTAGTATAAGTAATATGTGCATTTGTTGAAAAAATGTAATGATTTGTAATTATAAATAGGTGTATATATAATTTTGGTTTGTAATTTTAAATATATATATTGGTTTGAATTGCCAATTGTTTTGCATATATAATTTTGGTGTAAATTGCCAATGGTTTGAATTGCCAATTTCTGAAAAAACTTGCTGGTTGAAAAACAGGTAAAATTCTGGTTGAAAAAACCTGGTAAAAATTGTGGTTTAAAAAAATTTATATAAAATTTTTCGTATACCTTAGACAGCGCTTCTGGAGAAAGCGCTGTCTAAGGTAGGGATTAGACAGCGCTTTTGACAAAAGCGCTGTCTAAGGTAGGGCTTAGAAAGCGCTTTTGACAAAAGCGCTGTCTAAGGTATACCTAGAAAAATTCAAAAAGGTTGACTTTAGACAGCGCTTTCACCAAAACCGCTGTCTAAGGTATACCAAAAAAATGTCAAAAAAGGTGAGGCTTAGAAAGCGTTTTTTCCAAAAGCGATGTCTAAGGTGTACCTTATAATGTCAAAAAGCGCTGTCTAAAGGTACCATAGACAGCGCTTTTCATTAAATAGACCCCCCTTTAGACAGCGCTTTTGGTATTACCCAAAGCGCTGTCTAAACCTATAGCAGCGCAGGTTTATACAGCGCTTAAAAGCGCTGTCTAAGGGCAAAAAAAGCGTTGTCTAAGGTCTTTTTTGTGGTAGTGATGGTATGTAGTAGACATACTTTTAAAACAACTCTCATTTATTCAAACCCTAATATTTATTTTTCATATAACCACAAACACCTCATTTTGAAGACACTAATTGGTCTCTGCTTCGTTCTTTATTTTCACTCATAGTAGGAAAAGTCTTTATTGCAAAACATAGAGAATACATTCTTTTCTATTTTCTATTACTCGTTGTCGTTGGAGTCGGGTTCTAAAGCTATAAGGTAAGTTTTACACAGAGGAGTTTGTTTCTCATTATGATAATAAAGTTTTGATTTTTGGGGTTTTAGTATGTTTATTTTAAGTTTTTGGCATTATAGTTACCATGTTTGTTTATGTTGAAGAATATGACATTTGCATTAAGACTTGTTAAAGTTTTACTATCCATTGTTAAAATTTGTCGGCCTCTTTTGTAATGATTAACAATTTTGTAGATTATATGATAAATTAAATTGTAAAAAAAAATTGGTCTATAGTGCTTCTATCTAACAAAGTGGTTGATGATAGCGGTGTAGATCAATGTGATATTGATGTTGAGAATGAGTCATGCATTAGACGGAATGAGTTGAATACAAATGATCAAGATGAGGATCTTATAGCGGATGAGTCATATATCAGAAATGACCATAACGAGGCAATTTGGATCCATTCATCCGTCCGCATTGCTAAGACACAAGTAATTCATATTCCAACCAAGAAAAGAAAGAGATGTTAGTGAAAGAGGTAAAATTTGTTATATACTTGATTTCTTTATTATATTTGTTATATATTATGTCATATTTGTTATATATTAGTGAAAGAGCATTTTATTTTCATTTTTTACATGGTAATGTTATTTAGACTCCAACAAGATCCAAAACAAAGGTTAAGCGGATTCCGGAGCATACCGAGTCCGTTGTTTCAAAAAAACAGGTACATCACAATTATATGATATTTATGCATAGAAAATGTTAAATTGGATATCTTATACTTCATCTAACAAATTATATGATATATAGCTATTAATCTTACACTTGTTTAATCTTACAGTGGACATTGGTTGTTGGTCGCAATTAACCACAGCGGAGAGTCAACCCCGTTATTACATGGAATTATGTGAAGGTATATTAATTATCACATGTTTTATTATATTAGTGATGCTACTTGATAAAACTTAGGATTTATCCATATTTTCTTTTAATTGAATTACAATCTTTGTGTTTTCAGGACCTATAATGTAGATTTGAAGCAATGCTTTGGTTGAATGCAAAAGTATTAGTATAAGTAATATGTGCATTTGTAGAAAAAATGTAATGATTTGTAATTATAAATAGGTGTATATATAATTTTGGTTTGTAATTTTAAATATATATATTGGTTTGAATTGCCAATTGTTTTGCATATATAATTTTGGTGTAAATTGCCAATGGTTTGAATTGCCAATTTCTGAAAAAACTTGCTGGTTGAAAAACAGGTAAAATTCTGGTTGAAAAAACCTGGTAAAAATTGTGGTTTAAAAAAATTTATATAAAATTTTTCGTATACCTTAGACAGCGCTTCTGGAGAAAGCGCTGTCTAAGGTAGGGATTAGACAGCGCTTTTGACAAAAGCGCTGTCTAAGGTAGGGCTTAGAAAGCGCTTTTGACAAAAGCGATGTCTAAGGTATACCTAGAAAAATTCAAAAAGGTTGACCTTAGACAGCGCTTTCACCAAAACGCTGTCTAAGGTATACCAAAAAAATGTCAAAAAAGGTGAGGCTTAGAAAGCACTTTTTCCAAAAGCGATGTCTAAGGTGTACCTTATAATGTCAAAAAGCGCTGTCTAAAGGTACCATAGACAACGCTTTTCATTAAATAGACCCCCCTTTAGACAGCGCTTTTGGTATTACCCAAAGCGCTGTCTAAACCTATAGCAGCGCAGGTTTATACAGCGCTTAAAAGCGCTGTCTAAGGGCAAAAAAAGCGCTGTCTAAGGTCTTTTTTGTGGTAGTGATGGTATGTAGTAGACATACTTTTAAAACAACTCTCATTTATTCAAACCCTAATATTTATTTTTCATATAACCACAAACACCTAATTTTGAAGACACTAATTGGTCTCTGCTTCGTTCTTTATTTTCACTCATAGTAGGAAAAGTCTTTATTGCAAAACATAGAGAATACATTCTTTTCTATTTTCTATTACTCGTTGTCGTTGGAGTCGGGTTCTAAAGCTATAAGGTAAGTTTTACACAGAGGAGTTTGTTTCTCATTATGATAATAAAGTTTTGATTTTTGGGGTTTTAGTATGTTTATTTTAAGTTTTTGGCATTATAGTTACCATGTTTGTTTATGTTGAAGAATATGACATTTGCATTAAGACTTGTTAAAGTTTTACTATCCATTGTTAAAATTTGTCGGCCTCTTTGTAATGATTAACAATTTTGTAGATTATATGATAAATTAAATTGTAAAAAAAAATTGGTCTATAGTGCTTCTATCTAACAAAGTGGTTGATGATAGCGGTGTAGATCAATGTGATATTGATGTTGAGAATGAGTCATGCATTAGACGGAATGAGTTGAATACAAATGATCAAGATGAGGATCTTATAGCGGATGAGTCATATATCAGAAATGACCATAACGAGGCAATTTGGATCCATTCATCCGTCCGCATTGCTAAGACACAAGTAATTCATATTCCAACCAAGAAAAGAAAGAGATGTTAGTGAAAGAGGTAAAATTTGTTATATACTTGATTTCTTTATTATATTTGTTATATATTATGTCATATTTGTTATATATTAGTGAAAGAGCATTTTATTTTCATTTTTTACATGGTAATGTTATTTAGACTCCAACAAGATCCAAAACAAAGGTTAAGCGGATTCCGGAGCATACCGAGTCCGTTGTTTCAAAAAAACAGGTACATCACAATTATATGATATTTATGCATAGAAAATGTTAAATTGGATATCTTATACTTCATCTAACAAATTATATGATATATAGCTGTTAATCTTACACTTGTTTAATCTTACAGTGGACATTGGTTGTTGGTCGCAATTAACCACAGCGGAGAGTCAACCCCATTATTACATGGAATTATGTGAAGGTATATTAATTATCACATGTTTTATTATATTAGTGATGCTACTTGATAAAACTTAGGATTTATCCATATTTTCTTTTAATTGAATTACAATCTTTGTGTTTTCAGGACCTATAATGTAGATTTGAAGCAATGCTTTGGTTGAATGCAAAAGTATTAGTATAAGTAATATGTGCATTTGTAGAAAAAATGTAATGATTTGTAATTATAAATAGGTGTATATATAATTTTGGTTTGTAATTTTAAATATATATATTGGTTTGAATTGCCAATTGTTTTGCATATATAATTTTGGTGTAAATTGCCAATGGTTTGAATTGCCAATTTCTGAAAAAACTTGCTGGTTGAAAAACAGGTAAAATTCTGGTTGAAAAAACCTGGTAAAAATTGTGGTTTAAAAAAATTTATATCAAATTTTTCGTATACCTTAGACAGCGCTTCTGGAGAAAGCGCTGTCTAAGGTAGGGATTAGACAGCGCTTTTGACAAAAGCGCTGTCTAAGGTAGGGCTTAGAAAGCGCTTTTGACAAAAGCGATGTCTAAGGTATACCTAGAAAAATTCAAAAAGGTTGACCTTAGACAGCGCTTTCACCAAAACGCTGTCTAAGGTATACCAAAAAAATGTCAAAAAAGGTGAGGCTTAGAAAGCACTTTTTCCAAAAGCGATGTCTAAGGTGTACCTTATAATGTCAAAAAGCGCTGTCTAAAGGTACCATAGACAACGTTTTTCATTAAATAGACCCCCCTTTAGACAGCGCTTTTGGTATTACCCAAAGCGCTGTCTAAACCTATAGCAGCGCAGGTTTATACAACGCTTAAAAGCGCTGTCTAAGGGCAAAAAAAGCGCTGTCTAAGGTCTTTTTTGTGGTAGTGATGGTATGTAGTAGACATACTTTTAAAACAACTCTCATTTATTCAAACCCTAATATTTATTTTTCATATAACCACAAACACCTCATTTTGAAGACACTAATTGGTCTCTGCTTCGTTCTTTATTTTCACTCATAGTAGGAAAAGTCTTTATTGCAAAACATAGAGAATACATTCTTTTCTATTTTCTATTACTCGTTGTCGTTGGAGTCGGGTTCTAAAGCTATAAGGTAAGTTTTACACAGAGGAGTTTGTTTCTCATTATGATAATAAAGTTTTGATTTTTGGGGTTTTAGTATGTTTATTTTAAGTTTTTGGCATTATAGTTACCATGTTTGTTTATGTTGAAGAATATGACATTTGCATTAAGACTTGTTAAAGTTTTACTATCCATTGTTAAAATTTGTCGGCCTCTTTTGTAATGATTAACAATTTTGTAGATTATATGATAAATTAAATTGTAAAAAAAAATTGGTCTATAGTGCTTCTATCTAACAAAGTGGTTGATGATAGCGGTGTAGATCAATGTGATATTGATGTTGAGAATGAGTCATGCATTAGACGGAATGAGTTGAATACAAATGATCAAGATGAGGATCTTATAGCGGATGAGTCATATATCAGAAATGACCATAACGAGGCAATTTGGATCCATTCATCCGTCCGCATTGCTAAGACACAAGTAATTCATATTCCAACCAAGAAAAGAAAGAGATGTTAGTGAAAGAGGTAAAATTTGTTATATACTTGATTTCTTTATTATATTTGTTATATATTATGTCATATTTGTTATATATTAGTGAAAGAGCATTTTATTTTCATTTTTTACATGGTAATGTTATTTAGACTCCAACAAGATCCAAAACAAAGGTTAAGCGGATTCCGGAGCATACCGAGTCCGTTGTTTCAAAAAAACAGGTACATCACAATTATATGATATTTATGCATAGAAAATGTTAAATTGGATATCTTATACTTCATCTAACAAATTATATGATATATAGCTATTAATCTTACATTTGTTTAATCTTACAGTGGACATTGGTTGTTGGTCGCAATTAACCACAGCGGAGAGTCAACCCCGTTATTACATGGAATTATGTGAAGGTATATTAATTATCACATGTTTTATTATATTAGTGATGCTACTTGATAAAACTTAGGATTTATCCATATTTTCTTTTAATTGAATTACAATCTTTGTGTTTTCAGGACCTATAATGTAGATTTGAAGCAATGCTTTGGTTGAATGCAAAAGTATTAGTATAAGTAATATGTGCATTTGTAGAAAAAATGTAATGATTTGTAATTATAAATAGGTGTATATATAATTTTGGTTTGTAATTTTAAATATATATATTGGTTTGAATTGCCAATTGTTTTGCATATATAATTTTGGTGTAAATTGCCAATGGTTTGAATTGCCAATTTCTGAAAAAACTTGCTGGTTGAAAAACAGGTAAAATTCTGGTTGAAAAAACCTGGTAAAAATTGTGGTTTAAAAAAATTTATATAAAATTTTTCGTATACCTTAGACAGCGCTTCTGGAGAAAGCGCTGTCTAAGGTAGGGATTAGACAGCGCTTTTGACAAAAGCGCTGTCTAAGGTAGGGCTTAGAAAGCGCTTTTGACAAAAGCGATGTCTAAGGTATACCTAGAAAAATTCAAAAAGGTTGACCTTAGACAACGCTTTCACCAAAACGCTGTCTAAGGTATACCAAAAAAATGTCAAAAAAGGTGAGGCTTAGAAAGCACTTTTTCCAAAAGCGATGTCTAAGGTGTACCTAATAATGTCAAAAAGCGCTGTCTAAAGGTACCATAGACAACGCTTTTCATTAAATAGACCCCCCTTTAGACAGCGCTTTTGGTATTACCCAAAGCGCTGTCTAAACCTATAGAGCGCAGGTTTATACAGCGCTTAAAAGCGCTGTCTAAGGGCAAAAAAAGCGCTGTCTAAGGTCTTTTTTGTGGTAGTGATGGTATGTAGTAGACATACTTTTAAAACAACTCTCATTTATTCAAACCCTAATATTTATTTTTCATATAACCACAAACACCTAATTTTGAAGACACTAATTGGTCTCTGCTTCGTTCTTTATTTTCACTCATAGTAGGAAAAGTCTTTATTGCAAAACATAGAGAATACATTCTTTTCTATTTTCTATTACTCGTTGTCGTTGGAGTCGGGTTCTAAAGCTATAAGGTAAGTTTTACACAGAGGAGTTTGTTTCTCATTATGATAATA
Organism: Lathyrus tuberosus; assembly: GCA_022829125.1. Taxonomy (NCBI): domain Eukaryota; kingdom Viridiplantae; phylum Streptophyta; class Magnoliopsida; order Fabales; family Fabaceae; genus Lathyrus; species Lathyrus tuberosus. Next base: position 2,951,281 of record JALAZF010000477.1, read on the forward strand.
AAGTTTTGATTTTTGGGGTTTTAGTATGTTTATTTTAAGTTTTTGGCATTATAGTTACCATGTTTGTTTATGTTGAAGAATATGACATTTGCATTAAGACTTGTTAAAGTTTTACTATCCATTGTTAAAATTTGTCGGCCTCTTTGTAATGATTAACAATTTTGTAGATTATATGATAAATTAAATTGTAAAAAAAAATTGGTCTATAGTGCTTCTATCTAACAAAGTGGTTGATGATAGCGGTGTAGATCAATGTGATATTGATGTTGAGAATGAGTCATGCATTAGACGGAATGAGTTGAATACAAATGATCAAGATGAGGATCTTATAGCGGATGAGTCATATATCAGAAATGACCATAACGAGGCAATTTGGATCCATTCATCCGTCCGCATTGCTAAGACACAAGTAATTCATATTCCAACCAAGAAAAGAAAGAGATGTTAGTGAAAGAGGTAAAATTTGTTATATACTTGATTTCTTTATTATATTTGTTATATATTATGTCATATTTGTTATATATTAGTGAAAGAGCATTTTATTTTCATTTTTTACATGGTAATGTTATTTAGACTCCAACAAGATCCAAAACAAAGGTTAAGCGGATTCCGGAGCATACCGAGTCCGTTGTTTCAAAAAAACAGGTACATCACAATTATATGATATTTATGCATAGAAAATGTTAAATTGGATATCTTATACTTCATCTAACAAATTATATGATATATAGCTGTTAATCTTACACTTGTTTAATCTTACAGTGGACATTGGTTGTTGGTCGCAATTAACCACAGCGGAGAGTCAACCCCATTATTACATGGAATTATGTGAAGGTATATTAATTATCACATGTTTTATTATATTAGTGATGCTACTTGATAAAACTTAGGATTTATCCATATTTTCTTTTAATTGAATTACAATCTTTGTGTTTTCAGGACCTATAATGTAGATTTGAAGCAATGCTTTGGTTGAATGCAAAAGTATTAGTATAAGTAATATGTGCATTTGTAGAAAAAATGTAATGATTTGTAATTATAAATAGGTGTATATATAATTTTGGTTTGTAATTTTAAATATATATATTGGTTTGAATTGCCAATTGTTTTGCATATATAATTTTGGTGTAAATTGCCAATGGTTTGAATTGCCAATTTCTGAAAAAACTTGCTGGTTGAAAAACAGGTAAAATTCTGGTTGAAAAAACCTGGTAAAAATTGTGGTTTAAAAAAATTTATATAAAATTTTTCGTATACCTTAGACAGCGCTTCTGGAGAAAGCGCTGTCTAAGGTAGGGATTAGACAGCGCTTTTGACAAAAGCGCTGTCTAAGGTAGGGCTTAGAAAGCGCTTTTGACAAAAGCGATGTCTAAGGTATACCTAGAAAAATTCAAAAAGGTTGACCTTAGACAACGCTTTCACCAAAACGCTGTCTAAGGTATACCAAAAAAATGTCAAAAAAGGTGAGGCTTAGAAAGCACTTTTTCCAAAAGCGATGTCTAAGGTGTACCTAATAATGTCAAAAAGCGCTGTCTAAAGGTACCATAGACAACGCTTTTCATTAAATAGACCCCCCTTTAGACAGCGCTTTTGGTATTACCCAAAGCGCTGTCTAAACCTATAGCAGCGCAGGTTTATACAGCGCTTAAAAGCGCTGTCTAAGGGCAAAAAAAGCGCTGTCTAAGGTCTTTTTTGTGGTAGTGATGGTATGTAGTAGACATACTTTTAAAACAACTCTCATTTATTCAAACCCTAATATTTATTTTTCATATAACCACAAACACCTCATTTTGAAGACACTAATTGGTCTTTGCTTCGTTCTTTATTTTCACTCATAGTAGGAAAAGTCTTTATTGCAAAACATAGAGAATACATTCTTTTCTATTTTCTATTACTCGTTGTCGTTGGAGTCGGGTTCTAAAGCTATAAGGTAAGTTTTACACAGAGGAGTTTGTTTCTCATTATGATAATAAAGTTTTGATTTTTGGGGTTTTAGTATGTTTATTTTAAGTTTTTGGCATTATAGTTACCATGTTTGTTTATGTTGAAGAATATGACATTTGCATTAAGACTTGTTAAAGTTTTACTATCCATTGTTAAAATTTGTCGGCCTCTTTGTAATGATTAACAATTTTGTAGATTATATGATAAATTAAATTGTAAAAAAAAATTGGTCTATAGTGCTTCTATCTAACAAAGTGGTTGATGATAGCGGTGTAGATCAATGTGATATTGATGTTGAGAATGAGTCATGCATTAGACGGAATGAGTTGAATACAAATGATCAAGATGAGGATCTTATAGCGGATGAGTCATATATCAGAAATGACCATAACGAGGCAATTTGGATCCATTCATCCGTCCGCATTGCTAAGACACAAGTAATTCATATTCCAACCAAGAAAAGAAAGAGATGTTAGTGAAAGAGGTAAAATTTGTTATATACTTGATTTCTTTATTATATTTGTTATATATTATGTCATATTTGTTATATATTAGTGAAAGAGCATTTTATTTTCATTTTTTACATGGTAATGTTATTTAGACTCCAACAAGATCCAAAACAAAGGTTAAGCGGATTCCGGAGCATACCGAGTCCGTTGTTTCAAAAAAACAGGTACATCACAATTATATGATATTTATGCATAGAAAATGTTAAATTGGATATCTTATACTTCATCTAACAAATTATATGATATATAGCTGTTAATCTTACACTTGTTTAATCTTACAGTGGACATTGGTTGTTGGTCGCAATTAACCACAGCGGAGAGTCAACCCCATTATTACATGGAATTATGTGAAGGTATATTAATTATCACATGTTTTATTATATTAGTGATGCTACTTGATAAAACTTAGGATTTATCCATATTTTCTTTTAATTGAATTACAATCTTTGTGTTTTCAGGACCTATAATGTAGATTTGAAGCAATGCTTTGGTTGAATGCAAAAGTATTAGTATAAGTAATATGTGCATTTGTAGAAAAAATGTAATGATTTGTAATTATAAATAGGTGTATATATAATTTTGGTTTGTAATTTTAAATATATATATTGGTTTGAATTGCCAATTGTTTTGCATATATAATTTTGGTGTAAATTGCCAATGGTTTGAATTGCCAATTTCTGAAAAAACTTGCTGGTTGAAAAACCGGTAAAATTCTGGTTGAAAAAACCTGGTAAAAATTGTGGTTTAAAAAAATTTATATAAAATTTTTCGTATACCTTAGACACCGCTTCTGGAGAAAGCGCTGTCTAAGGTAGGGATTAGACAGCGCTTTTGACAAAAGCGCTGTCTAAGGTAGGGCTTAGAAAGCGCTTTTGACAAAAGCGCTGTCTAAGGTATACCTAGAAAAATTCAAAAATGGTGACCTTAGACAGCGCTTTCACCAAAACCGCTGTCTAAGGTATACCAAAAAAATGTCAAAAAAGGTGAGGCTTAGAAAGCGCTTTTTCCAAAAGCGATGTCTAAGGTGTACCTTATAATGTCAAAAAGCGCTGTCTAAAGGTACCATAGACAGCGCTTTTCATTAAATAGACCCCCCTTTAGACAGCGCTTTTGGTATTACCCAAAGCGCTGTCTAAACCTATAGCAGCGCAGGTTTATACAGCGCTTAAAAGCGCTGTCTAAGGGCTAAAAAAGCGCTGTCTAAGGTCTTTTTTGTGGTAGTGATGGTATGTAGTAGACATACTTTTAAAACAACTCTCATTTATTCAAACCCTAATATTTATTTTTCATATAACCACAAACACCTCATTTTGAAGACACTAATTGGTCTCTGCTTCGTTCTTTATTTTCACTCATAGTAGGAAAAGTCTTTATTGCAAAACATAGAGAATACATTCTTTTCTATTTTCTATTACTCGTTGTCGTTGGAGTCGGGTTCTAAAGCTATAAGGTAAGTTTTACACAGAGGAGTTTGTTTCTCATTATGATAATAAAGTTTTGATTTTTGGGGTTTTAGTAAGTTTATTTTAAGTTTTTGGCATTATAGTTACCATGTTTGTTTATGTTGAAGAATATGACATTTGCATTAAGACTTGTTAAAGTTTTACTATCCATTGTTAAAATTTGTCGGCCTCTTTTGTAATGATTAACAATTTTGTAGATTATATGATAAATTAAATTGTAAAAAAAAAATTGGTCTATAGTGCTTCTATCTAACAAAGTGGTTGATGATAGCGGTGTAGATCAATGTGATATTGATGTTGAGAATGAGTCATGCATTAGACGGAATGAGTTGAATACAAATGATCAAGATGAGGATCTTATAGCGGATGAGTCATATATCAGAAATGACCATAACGAGGGAATTTGGATCCATTCATCCGTCCGCATTGCTAAGACACAAGTAATTCATATTCCAACCAAGAAAAGAAAGAGATGTTAGTGAAAGAGGTAAAATTTGTTATATACTTGATTTCTTTATTATATTTGTTATATATTATGTCATATTTGTTATATATTAGTGAAAGAGCATTTTATTTTCATTTTTTACATGGTAATGTTATTTAGACTCCAACAAGATCCAAAACAAAGGATAAGCGGATTCCGGAGCATACCGAGTCCGTTGTTTCAAAAAAACAGGTACATCACAATTATATGATATTTATGCATAGAAAATGTTAAATTGGATATCTTATACTTCATCTAACAAATTATATGATATATAGCTGTTAATCTTACACTTGTTTAATCTTACAGTGGACATTGGTTGTTGGTCGCAATTAACCACAGCGGAGAGTCAACCCCATTATTACATGGAATTATGTGAAGGTATATTAATTATCACATGTTTTATTATATTAGTGATGCTACTTGATAAAACTTAGGATTTATCCATATTTTCTTTTAATTGAATTACAATCTTTGTGTTTTCAGGACCTATAATGTAGATTTGAAGCAATGCTTTGGTTGAATGCAAAAGTATTAGTATAAGTAATATGTGCATTTGTAGAAAAAATGTAATGATTTGTAATTATAAATAGGTGTATATATAATTTTGGTTTGTAATTTTAAATATATATATTGGTTTGAATTGCCAATTGTTTTGCATATATAATTTTGGTGTAAATTGCCAATGGTTTGAATTGCCAATTTCTGAAAAAACTTGCTGGTTGAAAAACCGGTAAAATTCTGGTTGAAAAAACCTGGTAAAAATTGTGGTTTAAAAAAATTTATATAAAATTTTTCGTATACCTTAGACACCGCTTCTGGAGAAAGCGCTGTCTAAGGTAGGGATTAGACAGCGCTTTTGACAAAAGCGCTGTCTAAGGTAGGGCTTAGAAAGCGCTTTTGACAAAAGCGCTGTCTAAGGTATACCTTGAAAAATTCAAAAAGGTTGACCTTAGACAGCGCTTTCACCAAAACCGCTGTCTAAGGTATACCAAAAAAATGTCAAAAAAGGTGAGGCTTAGAAAGCGCTTTTTCCAAAAGCGATGTCTAAGGTGTACCTTATAATGTCAAAAAGCGCTGTCTAAAGGTACCATAGACAACGCTTTTCATTAAATAGACCCCCCTTTAGACAGCGCTTTTGGTATTACCCAAAGCGCTGTCTAAACCTATAGCAGCGCAGGTTTATACAGCGCTTAACAGCGCTGTCTAAGGGCAAAAAAAGCGTTGTCTAAGGTCTTTTTTGTGGTAGTGATGGTATGTAGTAGACATACTTTTAAAACAACTCTCATTTATTCAAACCCTAATATTTATTTTTCATATAACCACAAACACCTCATTTTGAAGACACTAATTGGTCTCTGCTTCGTTCTTTATTTTCACTCATAGTAGGAAAAGTCTTTATTGCAAAACATATAGAATACATTCTTTTCTATTTTCTATTACTCGTTGTCGTTGGAGTCGGGTTCTAAAGCTATAAGGTAAGTTTTACACAGAGGAGTTTGTTTCTCATTATGATAATAAAGTTTTGATTTTTGGGGTTTTAGTATGTTTATTTTAAGTTTTTGGCATTATAGTTACCATGTTTGTTTATGTTGAAGAATATGACATTTGCATTAAGACTTGTTAAAGTTTTACTATCCATTGTTAAAATTTGTCGGCCTCTTTTGTAATGATTAACAATTTTGTAGATTATATGATAAATTAAATTGTAAAAAAAAAATTGGTCTATAGTGCTTCTATCTAACAAAGTGGTTGATGATAGCGGTGTAGATCAATGTGATATTGATGTTGAGAATGAGTCATGCATTAGACGGAATGAGTTGAATACAAATGATCAAGATGAGGATCTTATAGCGGATGAGTCATATATCAGAAATGACCATAACGAGGGAATTTGGATCCATTCATCCGTCCGCATTGCTAAGACACAAGTAATTCATATTCCAACCAAGAAAAGAAAGAGATGTTAGTGAAAGAGGTAAAATTTGTTATATACTTGATTTCTTTATTATATTTGTTATATATTATGTCATATTTGTTATATATTAGTGAAAGAGCATTTTATTTTCATTTTTTACATGGTAATGTTATTTAGACTCCAACAAGATCCAAAACAAAGGATAAGCGGATTCCGGAGCATACCGAGTCCGTTGTTTCAAAAAAACAGGTACATCACAATTATATGATATTTATGCATAGAAAATGTTAAATTGGATATCTTATACTTCATCTAACAAATTATATGATATATAGCTGTTAATCTTACACTTGTTTAATCTTACAGTGGACATTGGTTGTTGGTCGCAATTAACCACAGCGGAGAGTCAACCCCATTATTACATGGAATTATGTGAAGGTATATTAATTATCACATGTTTTATTATATTAGTGATGCTACTTGATAAAACTTAGGATTTATCCATATTTTCTTTTAATTGAATTACAATCTTTGTGTTTTCAGGACCTATAATGTAGATTTGAAGCAATGCTTTGGTTGAATGCAAAAGTATTAGTATAAGTAATATGTGCATTTGTAGAAAAAATGTAATGATTTGTAATTATAAATAGGTGTATATATAATTTTGGTTTGTAATTTTAAATATATATATTGGTTTGAATTGCCAATTGTTTTGCATATATAATTTTGGTGTAAATTGCCAATGGTTTGAATTGCCAATTTCTGAAAAAACTTGCTGGTTGAAAAACAGGTAAAATTCTGGTTGAAAAAACCTGGTAAAAATTGTGGTTTAAAAAAATTTATATAAAATTTTTCGTATACCTTAGACAGCGCTTCTGGAGAAAGCGTTGTCTAAGGTAGGGATTAGACAGCGCTTTTGACAAAAGCGCTGTCTAAGGTAGGGCTTAGAAAGCGCTTTTGACAAAAGCGATGTCTAAGGTATACCTAGAAAAATTCAAAAAGGTTGACCTTAGACAGCGCTTTCACCAAAACGCTGTCTAAGGTATACCAAAAAAATGTCAAAAAAGGTGAGGCTTAGAAAGCACTTTTTCCAAAAGCGATGTCTAAGGTGTACCTTATAATGTCAAAAAGCGCTGTCTAAAGGTACCATAGACAACGCTTTTCATTAAATAGACCCCCCTTTAGACAGCGCTTTTGGTATTACCCAAAGCGCTGTCTAAACCTATAGCAGCGCAGGTTTATACAGCGCTTAAAAGCGCTGTCTAAGGGCAAAAAAAGCGCTGTCTAAGGTCTTTTTTGTGGTAGTGATGGTATGTAGTAGACATACTTTTAAAACAACTCTCATTTATTCAAACCCTAATATTTATTTTTCATATAACCACAAACACCTCATTTTGAAGACACTAATTGGTCTCTGCTTTGTTCTTTATTTTCACTCATAGTAGGAAAAGTCTTTATTGCAAAACATATAGAATACATTCTTTTCTATTTTCTATTACTCGTTGTCGTTGGAGTCGGGTTCTAAAGCTATAAGGTAAGTTTTACACAGAGGAGTTTGTTTCTCATTATGATAATAAAGTTTTGATTTTTGGGGTTTTAGTATGTTTATTTTAAGTTTTTGGCATTATAGTTACCATGTTTGTTTATGTTGAAGAATATGACATTTGCATTAAGACTTGTTAAAGTTTTACTATCCATTGTTAAAATTTGTCGGCCTCTTTTGTAATGATTAACAATTTTGTAGATTATATGATAAATTAAATTGTAAAAAAAAATTGGTCTATAGTGCTTCTATCTAACAAAGTGGTTGATGATAGCGGTGTAGATCAATGTGATATTGATGTTGAGAATGAGTCATGCATTAGACGGAATGAGTTGAATACAAATGATCAAGATGAGGATCTTATAGCGGATGAGTCATATATCAGAAATGACCATAACGAGGGAATTTGGATCCATTCATCCGTCTGCATTGCTAAGACACAAGTAATTCATATTCCAACCAAGAAAAGAAAGAGATGTTAGTGAAAGAGGTAAAATTTGTTATATACTTGATTTCTTTATTATATTTGTTATATATTATGTCATATTTGTTATATATTAGTGAAAGAGCATTTTATTTTCATTTTTTACATGGTAATGTTATTTAGACTCCAACAAGATCCAAAACAAAGGATAAGCGGATTCCGGAGCATACCGAGTCCGTTGTTTCAAAAAAACAGGTACATCACAATTATATGATATTTATGCATAGAAAATGTTAAATTGGATATCTTATACTTCATCTAACAAATTATATGATATATAGCTGTTAATCTTACACTTGTTTAATCTTACAGTGGACATTGGTTGTTGGTCGCAATTAACCACAGCGGAGAGTCAACCCCATTATTACATGGAATTATGTGAAGGTATATTAATTATCACATGTTTTATTATATTAGTGATGCTACTTGATAAAACTTAGGATTTATCCATATTTTCTTTTAATTGAATTACAATCTTTGTGTTTTCAGGACCTATAATGTAGATTTGAAGCAATGCTTTGGTTGAATGCAAAATTATTAGTATAAGTAATATGTGCATTTGTAGAAAAAATTTAATGATTTGTAATTATAAATAGGTGTATATATAGTTTTGGTTTGTAATTTTAAATATATATATTGGTTTGAATTGCCAATTGTTTTGCATATATAATTTTGGTGTAAATTGCCAATGGTTTGAATTGCCAATTTCTGAAAAAACTTGCTGGTTGAAAAACAGGTAAAATTCTGGTTGGAAAAACCTGGTAAAAATTGTGGTTTAAAAAAATTTATATAAAATTTTTCGTATACCTTAGACAGCGCTTCTGGAGAAAGCGCTGTCTAAGGTAGGGATTAGACAGCGCTTTTGACAAAAGCGCTGTCTAAGGTAGGGCTTAGAAAGCGCTTTTGACAAAAGCGTTGTCTAAGGTATACCTAGAAAAATTCAAAAAGGTTGACCTTAGACAGCGCTTTCACCAAAACGCTGTCTAAGGTATACCAAAAAAATGTCAAAAAAGGTGAGGCTTAGAAAGCGCTTTTTCCAAAAGCGATGTCTAAGGTGTACCTTATAATGTCAAAAAGCGCTGTCTAAAGGTACCATAGACAGCGCTTTTCATTAAATAGACCCCCCTTTAGACAGCGCTTTTGGTATTACCCAAAGCGCTGTCTAAACCTATAGCAGCGCAGGTTTATACAGCGCTTAAAAGCGCTGTCTAAGGGAAAAAAAAGCGCTGTCTAAGGTCTTTTTTGTGGTAGTGATGGTATGTAGTAGACATACTTTTAAAACAACTCTCATTTATTCAAACCCTAATATTTATTTTTCATATAACCACAAACACCTCATTTTGAAGACACTAATTGGTCTCTGCTTCGTTCTTTATTTTCACTCATAGTAGGAAAAGTCTTTATTGCAAAACATAGAGAATACATTCTTTTCTATTTTCTATTACTCGTTGTCGTTGGAGTCGGGTTCTAAAGCTATAAGGTAAGTTTTACACAGAGGAGTTTGTTTCTCATTATGATAATAAAGTTTTGATTTTTGGGGTTTTAGTATGTTTATTTTAAGTTTTTGGCATTATAGTTACCATGTTTGTTTATGTTGAAGAATATGACATTTGCATTAAGACTTGTTAAAGTTTTACTATCCATTGTTAAAATTTGTCGGCCTCTTTTGTAATGATTAACAATTTTGTAGATTATATGATAAATTAAATTGTAAAAAAAAATTGGTCTATAGTGCTTCTATCTAACAAAGTGGTTGATGATAGCGGTGTAGATCAATGTGATATTGATGTTGAGAATGAGTCATGCAATAGACGGAATGAGTTGAATACAAATGATCAAGATGAGGATCTTATAGCGGATGAGTCATATATCAGAAATGACCATAACGAGGGAATTTGGATCCATTCATCCGTCCGCATTGCTAACACACAAGTAATTCATATTCCAACCAAGGAAAGAAAGAGATGTTAGTGAAAGAGGTAAAATTTGTTATATACTTGATTTCTTTATTATATTTGTTATATATTATGTCATATTTGTTATATATTAGTGAAAGAGCATTTTATTTTCATTTTTTACATGGTAATGTTATTTAGACTCCAACAAGATCCAAAACAAAGGATAAGCGGATTCCGGAGCATACCGAGTCCGTTGTTTCAAAAAAACAGGTACATCACAATTATATGATATTTATGCATAGAAAATGTTAAATTGGATATCTTATACTTCATCTAACAAATTATATGATATATAGCTGTTAATCTTACACTTGTTTAATCTTACAGTGGACATTGGTTGTTGGTCGCAATTAACCACAGCGGAGAGTCAACCCCATTATTACATGGAATTATGTGAAGGTATATTAATTATCACATGTTTTATTATATTAGTGATGCTACTTGATAAAACTTAGGATTTATCCATATTTTCTTTTAATTGAATTACAATCTTTGTGTTTTCAGGACCTATAATGTAGATTTGAAGCAATGCTTTGGTTGAATGCAAAAGTATTAGTATAAGTAATATGTGCATTTGTAGAAAAAATGTAATGATTTGTAATTATAAATAGGTGTATATATAATTTTGGTTTGTAATTTTAAATATATATATTGGTTTGAATTGCCAATTGTTTTGCATATATAATTTTGGTGTAAATTGCCAATGGTTTGAATTGCCAATTTCTGAAAAAACTTGCTGGTTGAAAAACAGGTAAAATTCTGGTTGAAAAAACCTGGTAAAAATTGTGGTTTAAAAAAATTTATATAAAATTTTTCGTATACCTTAGACAGCGCTTCTGGAGAAAGCGCTGTCTAAGGTAGGGATTAGACAGCGCTTTTGACAAAAGCGCTGTCTAAGGTAGGGCTTAGAAAGCGCTTTTGACAAAAGCGTTGTCTAAGGTATACCTAGAAAAATTCAAAAAGGTTGACCTTAGACAGCGCTTTCACCAAAACGCTGTCTAAGGTATACCAAAAAAATGTCAAAAAAGGTGAGGCTTAGAAAGCGCTTTTTCCAAAAGCGATGTCTAAGGTGTACCTTATAATGTCAAAAAGCGCTGTCTAAAGGTACCATAGACAGCGCTTTTCATTAAATAGACCCCCCTTTAGACAGCGGTTTTGGTATTACCCAAAGCGCTGTCTAAACCTATAGCAGCGCAGGTTTATACAGCGCTTAAAAGCGCTGTCTAAGGGCAAAAAAAGCGCTGTCTAAGGTCTTTTTTGTGGTAGTGATGGTATGTAGTAGACATACTTTTAAAACAACTCTCATTTATTCAAACCCTAATATTTATTTTTCATATAACCACAAACACCTCATTTTGAAGACACTAATTGGTCTCTGCTTCGTTCTTTATTTTCACTCATAGTAGGAAAAGTCTTTATTGCAAAACATAGAGAATACATTCTTTTCTATTTTCTATTACTCGTTGTCGTTGGAGTCGGGTTCTAAAGCTATAAGGTAAGTTTTACACAGAGGAGTTTGTTTCTCATTATGATAATAAAGTTTTGATTTTTGGGGTTTTAGTATGTTTATTTTAAGTTTTTGGCATTATAGTTACCATGTTTGTTTATGTTGAAGAATATGACATTTGCATTAAGACTTGTTAAAGTTTTACTATCCATTGTTAAAATTTGTCGGCCTCTTTTGTAATGATTAACAATTTTGTAGATTATATGATAAATTAAATTGTAAAAAAAAAATTGGTCTATAGTGCTTCTATCTAACAAAGTGGTTGATGATAGCGGTGTAGATCAATGTGATATTGATGTTGAGAATGAGTCATGCAATAGACGGAATGAGTTGAATACAAATGATCAAGATGAGGATCTTATAGCGGATGAGTCATATATCAGAAATGACCATAACGAGGGAATTTGGATCCATTCATCCGTCCGCATTGCTAACACACAAGTAATTCATATTCCAACCAAGGAAAGAAAGAGATGTTAGTGAAAGAGGTAAAATTTGTTATATACTTGATTTCTTTATTATATTTGTTATATATTATGTCATATTTGTTATATATTAGTGAAAGAGCATTTTATTTTCATTTTTTACATGGTAATGTTATTTAGACTCCAACAAGATCCAAAACAAAGGATAAGCGGATTCTGGAGCATACCGAGTCCGTTGTTTCAAAAAAACAGGTACATCACAATTATATGATATTTATGCATAGAAAATGTTAAATTGGATATCTTATACTTCATCTAACAAATTATATGATATATAGCTGTTAATCTTACAGTGGACATTGGTTGTTGGTCGCAATTAACCACAGCGGAGAGTCAACCCCATTATTACATGGAATTATGTGAAGGTATATTAATTATCACATGTTTTATTATATTAGTGATGCTAATTGATAAAACTTAGGATTTATCCATATTTTCTTTTAATTGAATTACAATCTTTGTGTTTTCAGGACCTATAATGTAGATTTGAAGCAATGCTTTGGTTGAATGCAAAAGTATTAGTATAAGTAATATGTGCATTTGTAGAAAAAATGTAATGATTTGTAATTATAAATAGGTGTATATATAATTTTGGTTTGTAATTTTAAATATATATATTGGTTTGAATTGCCAATTGTTTTGCATATATAATTTTGGTGTAAATTGCCAATGGTTTGAATTGCCAATTTCTGAAAAAACTTGCTGGTTGAAAAACAGGTAAAATTCTGGTTGAAAAAACCTGGTAAAAATTGTGGTTTAAAAAAATTTATATAAAATTTTTCGTTACCTTAGACAGCGCTTCTGGAGAAAGCGCTGTCTAAGGTAGGGATTAGACAGCGCTTTTGACAAAAGCGCTGTCTAAGGTAGGGCTTAGAAAGCGCTTTTGACAAAAGCGCTGTCTAAGGTATACCTAGAAAAATTCAAAAAGGTTGACCTTAGACAGCGCTTTCCCCAAAACGCTGTCTAAGGTATACCAAAAAAATGTCAAAAAAGGTGAGGCTTAGAAAGCGCTTTTTCCAAAAGCGATGTCTAAGGTGTACCTTATAATGTCAAAAAGCGCTGTCTAAAGGTACCATAGACAGCGCTTTTCATTAAATAGACCCCCCTTTAGACAGCGGTTTTGGTATTACCCAAAGCGCTGTCTAAACCTATAGCAGCGCAGGTTTATACAGCGCTTAAAAGCGCTGTCTAAGGGCAAAAAAAACGCTGTCTAAGGTCTTTTTTGTGGTAGTGATGGTATGTAGTAGACATACTTTTAAAACAACTCTCATTTATTCAAACCCTAATATTTATTTTTCATATAACCACAAACACCTCATTTTGAAGACACTAATTGGTCTCTGCTTCGTTCTTTATTTTCACTCATAGTAGGAAAAGTCTTTATTGCAAAACATAGAGAATACATTCTTTTCTATTTTCTATTACTCGTTGTCGTTGGAGTCGGGTTCTAAAGCTATAAGGTAAGTTTTACACAGAGGAGTTTGTTTCTCATTATGATAATAAAGTTTTGATTTTTGGGGTTTTAGTATGTTTATTTTAAGTTTTTGGCATTATAGTTACCATGTTTGTTTATGTTGAAGAATATGACATTTGCATTAAGACTTGTTAAAGTTTTACTATCCATTGTTAAAATTTGTCGGCCTCTTTTGTAATGATTAATAATTTTGTAGATTATATGATAAATTAAATTGTAAAAAAAAAATTGGTCTATAGTGCTTCTATCTAACAAAGTGGTTGATGATAGCGGTGTAGATCAATGTGATATTGATGTTGAGAATGAGTCATGCAATAGACGGAATGAGTTGAATACAAATGATCAAGATGAGGATCTTATAGCGGATGAGTCATATATCAGAAATGACCATAACGAGGGAATTTGGATCCATTCATCCGTCCGCATTGCTAACACACAAGTAATTCATATTCCAACCAAGGAAAGAAAGAGATGTTAGTGAAAGAGGTAAAATTTGTTATATACTTGATTTCTTTATTATATTTGTTATATATTATGTCATATTTGTTATATATTAGTGAAAGAGCATTTTATTTTCATTTTTTACATGGTAATGTTATTTAGACTCCAACAAGATCCAAAACAAAGGATAAGCGGATTCCGGAGCATACCGAGTCCGTTGTTTCAAAAAAACAGGTACATCACAATTATATGATATTTATGCATAGAAAATGTTAAATTGGATATCTTATACTTCATCTAACAAATTATATGATATATAGCTGTTAATCTTACAGTGGACATTGGTTGTTGGTCGCAATTAACCACAGCGGAGAGTCAACCCCATTATTACATGGAATTATGTGAAGGTATATTAATTATCACATGTTTTATTATATTAGTGATGCTACTTGATAAAACTTAGGATTTATCCATATTTTCTTTTAATTGTATTACAATCTTTGTGTTTTCAGGACCTATAATGTAGATTTGAAGCAATGCTTTGGTTGAATGCAAAAGTATTAGTATAAGTAATATGTGCATTTGTAGAAAAAATGTAATGATTTGTAATTATAAATAGGTGTATATATAATTTTGGTTTGTAATTTTAAATATATATATTGGTTTGAATTGCCAATTGTTTTGCATATATAATTTTGGTGTAAATTGCCAATGGTTTGAATTGCCAATTTCTGAAAAAACTTGCTGGTTGAAAAACAGGTAAAATTCTGGTTGAAAAAACCTGGTAAAAATTGTGGTTTAAAAAAATTTATATAAAATTTTTCGTATACCTTAGACAGCGCTTCTGGAGAAAGCGCTGTCTAAGGTAGGGATTAGACAGCGCTTTTGACAAAAGCGCTGTCTAAGGTAGGGCTTAGAAAGCGCTTTTGACAAAAGCGCTGTCTAAGGTATACCTAGAAAAATTCAAAAAGGTTGACCTTAGACAGCGCTTTCCCCAAAACGCTGTCTAAGGTATACCAAAAAAATGTCAAAAAAGGTGAGGCTTAGAAAGCGCTTTTTCCAAAAGCGATGTCTAAGGTGTACCTTATAATGTCAAAAAGCGCTGTCTAAAGGTACCATAGACAGCGCTTTTCATTAAATAGACCCCCCTTTAGACAGCGGTTTTGGTATTACCCAAAGCGCTGTCTAAACCTATAGCAGCGCAGGTTTATACAGCGCTTAAAAGCGCTGTCTAAGGGCAAAAAAACGCTGTCTAAGGTCTTTTTTGTGGTAGTGATGGTATGTAGTAGACATACTTTTAAAACAACTCTCATTTATTCAAACCCTAATATTTATTTTTCATATAACCACAAACACCTCATTTTGAAGACACTAATTGGTCTCTGCTTCGTTCTTTATTTTCACTCATAGTAGGAAAAGTCTTTATTGCAAAACATAGAGAATACATTCTTTTCTATTTTCTATTACTCGTTGTCGTTGGAGTCGGGTTCTAAAGCTATAAGGTAAGTTTTACACAGAGGAGTTTGTTTCTCATTATGATAATAAAGTTTTGATTTTTGGGGTTTTAGTATGTTTATTTTAAGTTTTTGGCATTATAGTTACCATGTTTGTTTATGTTGAAGAATATGACATTTGCATTAAGACTTGTTAAAGTTTTACTATCCATTGTTAAAATTTGTCGGCCTCTTTTGTAATGATTAATAATTTTGTAGATTATATGATAAATTAAATTGTAAAAAAAAAATTGGTCTATAGTGCTTCTATCTAACAAAGTGGTTGATGATAGCGGTGTAGATCAATGTGATATTGATGTTGAGAATGAGTCATGCAATAGACGGAATGAGTTGAATACAAATGATCAAGATGAGGATCTTATAGCGGATGAGTCATATATCAGAAATGACCATAACGAGGGAATTTGGATCCATTCATCCGTCCGCATTGCTAACACACAAGTAATTCATATTCCAACCAAGGAAAGAAAGAGATGTTAGTGAAAGAGGTAAAATTTGTTATATACTTGATTTCTTTATTATATTTGTTATATATTATGTCATATTTGTTATATATTAGTGAAAGAGCATTTTATTTTCATTTTTTACATGGTAATGTTATTTAGACTCCAACAAGATCCAAAACAAAGGATAAGCGGATTCCGGAGCATACCGAGTCCGTTGTTTCAAAAAAACAGGTACATCACAATTATATGATATTTATGCATAGAAAATGTTAAATTGGATATCTTATACTTCATCTAACAAATTATATGATATATAGCTGTTAATCTTACAGTGGACATTGGTTGTTGGTCGCAATTAACCACAGCGGAGAGTCAACCCCATTATTACATGGAATTATGTGAAGGTATATTAATTATCACATGTTTTATTATATTAGTGATGCTACTTGATAAAACTTAGGATTTATCCATATTTTCTTTTAATTGAATTACAATCTTTGTGTTTTCAGGACCTATAATGTAGATTTGAAGCAATGCTTTGGTTGAATGCAAAAGTATTAGTATAAGTAATATGTGCATTTGTAGAAAAAATGTAATGATTTGTAATTATAAATAGGTGTATATATAATTTTGGTTTGTAATTTTAAATATATATATTGGTTTGAATTGCCAATTGTTTTGCATATATAATTTTGGTGTAAATTGCCAATGGTTTGAATTGCCAATTTCTGAAAAAACTTGCTGGTTGAAAAACAGGTAAAATTCTGGTTGAAAAAACCTGGTAAAAATTGTGGTTTAAAAAAATTTATATAAAATTTTTCGTATACCTTAGACAGCGCTTCTGGAGAAAGCGCTGTCTAAGGTAGGGATTAGACAGCGCTTTTGACAAAAGCGCTGTCTAAGGTAGGGCTTAGAAAGCGCTTTTGACAAAAGCGCTGTCTAAGGTATACCTAGAAAAATTCAAAAAGGTTGACCTTAGACAGCGCTTTCACCAAAACCGCTGTCTAAGGTATACCAAAAAAATGTCAAAAAAGGCGAGGCTTAGAAAGCGCTTTTTCCAAAAGCGATGTCTAAGGTGTACCTTATAATGTCAAAAAGCGCTGTCTAAAGGTACCATAGACAGCGCTTTTCATTAAATAGACCCCCCTTTAGACAGCGGTTTTGGTATTACCCAAAGCGCTGTCTAAACCTATAGCAGCGCAGGTTTATACAGCGCTTAAAAGCGCTGTCTAAGGGCAAAAAAAGCGCTGTCTAAGGTCTTTTTTGTGGTAGTGATGGTATGTAGTAGACATACTTTTAAAACAACTCTCATTTATTCAAACCCTAATATTTATTTTTCATATAACCACAAACACCTCATTTTGAAGACACTAATTGGTCTCTGCTTCGTTCTTTATTTTCACTCATAGTAGGAAAAGTCTTTATTGCAAAACATAGAGAATACATTCTTTTCTATTTTCTATTACTCGTTGTCGTTGGAGTCGGGTTCTAAAGCTATAAGGTAAGTTTTACACAGAGGAGTTTGTTTCTCATTATGATAATAAAGTTTTGATTTTTGGGGTTTTAGTATGTTTATTTTAAGTTTTTGGCATTATAGTTACCATGTTTGTTTATGTTGAAGAATATGACATTTGCATTAAGACTTGTTAAAGTTTTACTATCCATTGTTAAAATTTGTCGGCCTCTTTTGTAATGATTAACAATTTTGTAGATTATATGATAAATTAAATTGTAAAAAAAAAACTGGTCTATAGTGCTTCTATCTAACAAAGTGGTTGATGATAGCGGTGTAGATCAATGTGATATTGATGTTGAGAATGAGTCATGCATTAGACGGAATGAGTTGCATACAAATGATCAAGATGAGGATCTTATAGCGGATGAGTCATATATCAGAAATGACCATAACGAGGGAATTTGGATCCATTCATCCGTCTGCATTGCTAAGACACAAGTAATTCATATTCCAACCAAGAAAAGAAAGAGATGTTAGTGAAAGAGGTAAAATTTGTTATATACTTGATTTCTTTATTATATTTGTTATATATTATGTCATATTTGTTATATATTAGTGAAAGAGCATTTTATTTTCATTTTTTACATGGTAATGTTATTTAGACTCCAACAAGATCCAAAACAAAGGATAAGCGGATTCCGGAGCATACCGAGTCCGTTGTTTCAAAAAAACAGGTACATCACAATTATATGATATTTATGCATAGAAAATGTTAAATTGGATATCTTATACTTCATCTAACAAATTATATGATATATAGCTGTTAATCTTACACTTGTTTAATCTTACAGTGGACATTGGTTGTTGGTCGCAATTAACCACAGCGGAGAGTCAACCCCATTATTACATGGAATTATGTGAAGGTATATTAATTATCACATGTTTTATTATATTAGTGATGCTACTTGATAAAACTTAGGATTTATCCATATTTTCTTTTAATTGAATTACAATCTTTGTGTTTTCAGGACCTATAATGTAGATTTGAAGCAATGCTTTGGTTGAATGCAAAAGTATTAGTATAAGTAATATGTGCATTTGTAGAAAAAATGTAATGATTTGTAATTATAAATAGGTGTATATATAATTTTGGTTTGTAATTTTAAATATATATATTGGTTTGAATTGCCAATTGTTTTGCATATATAATTTTGGTGTAAATTGCCAATGGTTTGAATTGCCAATTTCTGAAAAAACTTGCTGGTTGAAAAACAGGTAAAATTCTGGTTGAAAAAACCTGGTAAAAATTGTGGTTTAAAAAAATTTATATAAAATTTTTCGTATACCTTAGACAGCGCTTCTGGAGAAAGCGCTGTCTAAGGTAGGGATTAGACAGCGCTTTTGACAAAAGCGCTGTCTAAGGTAGGGCTTAGAAAGCGCTTTTGACAAAAGCGTTGTCTAAGGTATACCTAGAAAAATTCAAAAAGGTTGACCTTAGACAGCGCTTTCACCAAAACGCTGTCTAAGGTATACCAAAAAAATGTCAAAAAAGGTGAGGCTTAGAAAGCGCTTTTTCCAAAAGCGATGTCTAAGGTGTACCTTATAATGTCAAAAAGCGCTGTCTAAAGGTACCATAGACAGCGCTTTTCATTAAATAGACCCCCCTTTAGACAGCGGTTTTGGTATTACCCAAAGCGCTGTCTAAACCTATAGCAGCGCAGGTTTATACAGCGCTTAAAAGCGCTGTCTAAGGGCAAAAAAAAGCGCTGTCTAAGGTCTTTTTTGTGGTAGTGATGGTATGTAGTAGACATACTTTTAAAACAACTCTCATTTATTCAAACCCTAATATTTATTTTTCATATAACCACAAACACCTCATTTTGAAGACACTAATTGGTCTCTGCTTCGTTCTTTATTTTCACTCATAGTAGGAAAAGTCTTTATTGCAAAACATAGAGAATACATTCTTTTCTATTTTCTATTACTCGTTGTCGTTGGAGTCGGGTTCTAAAGCTATAAGGTAAGTTTTACACAGAGGAGTTTGTTTCTCATTATGATAATAAAGTTTTGATTTTTGGGGTTTTAGTATGTTTATTTTAAGTTTTTGGCATTATAGTTACCATGTTTGTTTATGTTGAAGAATATGACATTTGCATTAAGACTTGTTAAAGTTTTACTATCCATTGTTAAAATTTGTCGGCCTCTTTTGTAATGATTAACAATTTTGTAGATTATATGATAAATTAAATTGTAAAAAAAAAATTGGTCTATAGTGCTTCTATCTAACAAAGTGGTTGATGATAGCGGTGTAGATCAATGTGATATTGATGTTGAGAATGAGTCATGCAATAGACGGAATGAGTTGAATACAAATGATCAAGATGAGGATCTTATAGCGGATGAGTCATATATCAGAAATGACCATAACGAGGGAATTTGGATCCATTCATCCGTCCGCATTGCTAACACACAAGTAATTCATATTCCAACCAAGGAAAGAAAGAGATGTTAGTGAAAGAGGTAAAATTTGTTATATACTTGATTTCTTTATTATATTTGTTATATATTATGTCATATTTGTTATATATTAGTGAAAGAGCATTTTATTTTCATTTTTTACATGGTAATGTTATTTAGACTCCAACAAGATCCAAAACAAAGGATAAGCGGATTCTGGAGCATACCGAGTCCGTTGTTTCAAAAAAACAGGTACATCACAATTATATGATATTTATGCATAGAAAATGTTAAATTGGATATCTTATACTTCATCTAACAAATTATATGATATATAGCTGTTAATCTTACAGTGGACATTGGTTGTTGGTCGCAATTAACCACAGCGGAGAGTCAACCCCATTATTACATGGAATTATGTGAAGGTATATTAATTATCACATGTTTTATTATATTAGTGATGCTAATTGATAAAACTTAGGATTTATCCATATTTTCTTTTAATTGAATTACAATCTTTGTGTTTTCAGGACCTATAATGTAGATTTGAAGCAATGCTTTGGTTGAATGCAAAAGTATTAGTATAAGTAATATGTGCATTTGTAGAAAAAATGTAATGATTTGTAATTATAAATAGGTGTATATATAATTTTGGTTTGTAATTTTAAATATATATATTGGTTTGAATTGCCAATTGTTTTGCATATATAATTTTGGTGTAAATTGCCAATGGTTTGAATTGCCAATTTCTGAAAAAACTTGCTGGTTGAAAAACAGGTAAAATTCTGGTTGAAAAAACCTGGTAAAAATTGTGGTTTAAAAAAATTTATATAAAATTTTTCGTTACCTTAGACAGCGCTTCTGGAGAAAGCGCTGTCTAAGGTAGGGATTAGACAGCGCTTTTGACAAAAGCGCTGTCTAAGGTAGGGCTTAGAAAGCGCTTTTGACAAAAGCGCTGTCTAAGGTATACCTAGAAAAATTCAAAAAGGTTGACCTTAGACAGCGCTTTCCCCAAAACGCTGTCTAAGGTATACCAAAAAAATGTCAAAAAAGGTGAGGCTTAGAAAGCGCTTTTTCCAAAAGCGATGTCTAAGGTGTACCTTATAATGTCAAAAAGCGCTGTCTAAAGGTACCATAGACAGCGCTTTTCATTAAATAGACCCCCCTTTAGACAGCGGTTTTGGTATTACCCAAAGCGCTGTCTAAACCTATAGCAGCGCAGGTTTATACAGCGCTTAAAAGCGCTGTCTAAGGGCAAAAAAACGCTGTCTAAGGTCTTTTTTGTGGTAGTGATGGTATGTAGTAGACATACTTTTAAAACAACTCTCATTTATTCAAACCCTAATATTTATTTTTCATATAACCACAAACACCTCATTTTGAAGACACTAATTGGTCTCTGCTTCGTTCTTTATTTTCACTCATAGTAGGAAAAGTCTTTATTGCAAAACATAGAGAATACATTCTTTTCTATTTTCTATTACTCGTTGTCGTTGGAGTCGGGTTCTAAAGCTATAAGGTAAGTTTTACACAGAGGAGTTTGTTTCTCATTATGATAATAAAGTTTTGATTTTTGGGGTTTTAGTATGTTTATTTTAAGTTTTTGGCATTATAGTTACCATGTTTGTTTATGTTGAAGAATATGACATTTGCATTAAGACTTGTTAAAGTTTTACTATCCATTGTTAAAATTTGTCGGCCTCTTTTGTAATGATTAATAATTTTGTAGATTATATGATAAATTAAATTGTAAAAAAAAAATTGGTCTATAGTGCTTCTATCTAACAAAGTGGTTGATGATAGCGGTGTAGATCAATGTGATATTGATGTTGAGAATGAGTCATGCAATAGACGGAATGAGTTGAATACAAATGATCAAGATGAGGATCTTATAGCGGATGAGTCATATATCAGAAATGACCATAACGAGGGAATTTGGATCCATTCATCCGTCCGCATTGCTAACACACAAGTAATTCATATTCCAACCAAGGAAAGAAAGAGATGTTAGTGAAAGAGGTAAAATTTGTTATATACTTGATTTCTTTATTATATTTGTTATATATTATGTCATATTTGTTATATATTAGTGAAAGAGCATTTTATTTTCATTTTTTACATGGTAATGTTATTTAGACTCCAACAAGATCCAAAACAAAGGATAAGCGGATTCCGGAGCATACCGAGTCCGTTGTTTCAAAAAAACAGGTACATCACAATTATATGATATTTATGCATAGAAAATGTTAAATTGGATATCTTATACTTCATCTAACAAATTATATGATATATAGCTGTTAATCTTACAGTGGACATTGGTTGTTGGTCGCAATTAACCACAGCGGAGAGTCAACCCCATTATTACATGGAATTATGTGAAGGTATATTAATTATCACATGTTTTATTATATTAGTGATGCTACTTGATAAAACTTAGGATTTATCCATATTTTCTTTTAATTGTATTACAATCTTTGTGTTTTCAGGACCTATAATGTAGATTTGAAGCAATGCTTTGGTTGAATGCAAAAGTATTAGTATAAGTAATATGTGCATTTGTAGAAAAAATGTAATGATTTGTAATTATAAATAGGTGTATATATAATTTTGGTTTGTAATTTTAAATATATATATTGGTTTGAATTGCCAATTGTTTTGCATATATAATTTTGGTGTAAATTGCCAATGGTTTGAATTGCCAATTTCTGAAAAAACTTGCTGGTTGAAAAACAGGTAAAATTCTGGTTGAAAAAACCTGGTAAAAATTGTGGTTTAAAAAAATTTATATAAAATTTTTCGTATACCTTAGACAGCGCTTCTGGAGAAAGCGCTGTCTAAGGTAGGGATTAGACAGCGCTTTTGACAAAAGCGCTGTCTAAGGTAGGGCTTAGAAAGCGCTTTTGACAAAAGCGCTGTCTAAGGTATACCTAGAAAAATTCAAAAAGGTTGACCTTAGACAGCGCTTTCCCCAAAACGCTGTCTAAGGTATACCAAAAAAATGTCAAAAAAGGTGAGGCTTAGAAAGCGCTTTTTCCAAAAGCGATGTCTAAGGTGTACCTTATAATGTCAAAAAGCGCTGTCTAAAGGTACCATAGACAGCGCTTTTCATTAAATAGACCCCCCTTTAGACAGCGGTTTTGGTATTACCCTCAGCGCTGTCTAAACCTATAGCAGCGCAGGTTTATACAGCGCTTAAAAGCGCTGTCTAAGGGCAAAAAAACGCTGTCTAAGGTCTTTTTTGTGGTAGTGATGGTATGTAGTAGACATACTTTTAAAACAACTCTCATTTATTCAAACCCTAATATTTATTTTTCATATAACCACAAACACCTCATTTTGAAGACACTAATTGGTCTCTGCTTCGTTCTTTATTTTCACTCATAGTAGGAAAAGTCTTTATTGCAAAACATAGAGAATACATTCTTTTCTATTTTCTATTACTCGTTGTCGTTGGAGTCGGGTTCTAAAGCTATAAGGTAAGTTTTACACAGAGGAGTTTGTTTCTCATTATGATAATAAAGTTTTGATTTTTGGGGTTTTAGTATGTTTATTTTAAGTTTTTGGCATTATAGTTACCATGTTTGTTTATGTTGAAGAATATGACATTTGCATTAAGACTTGTTAAAGTTTTACTATCCATTGTTAAAATTTGTCGGCCTCTTTTGTAATGATTAATAATTTTGTAGATTATATGATAAATTAAATTGTAAAAAAAAAATTGGTCTATAGTGCTTCTATCTAACAAAGTGGTTGATGATAGCGGTGTAGATCAATGTGATATTGATGTTGAGAATGAGTCATGCAATAGACGGAATGAGTTGAATACAAATGATCAAGATGAGGATCTTATAGCGGATGAGTCATATATCAGAAATGACCATAACGAGGGAATTTGGATCCATTCATCCGTCCGCATTGCTAACACACAAGTAATTCATATTCCAACCAAGGAAAGAAAGAGATGTTAGTGAAAGAGGTAAAATTTGTTATATACTTGATTTCTTTATTATATTTGTTATATATTATGTCATATTTGTTATATATTAGTGAAAGAGCATTTTATTTTCATTTTTTACATGGTAATGTTATTTAGACTCCAACAAGATCCAAAACAAAGGATAAGCGGATTCCGGAGCATACCGAGTCCGTTGTTTCAAAAAAACAGGTACATCACAATTATATGATATTTATGCATAGAAAATGTTAAATTGGATATCTTATACTTCATCTAACAAATTATATGATATATAGCTGTTAATCTTACAGTGGACATTGGTTGTTGGTCGCAATTAACCACAGCGGAGAGTCAACCCCATTATTACATGGAATTATGTGAAGGTATATTAATTATCACATGTTTTATTATATTAGTGATGCTACTTGATAAAACTTAGGATTTATCCATATTTTCTTTTAATTGTATTACAATCTTTGTGTTTTCAGGACCTATAATGTAGATTTGAAGCAATGCTTTGGTTGAATGCAAAAGTATTAGTATAAGTAATATGTGCATTTGTAGAAAAAATGTAATGATTTGTAATTATAAATAGGTGTATATATAATTTTGGTTTGTAATTTTAAATATATATATTGGTTTGAATTGCCAATTGTTTTGCATATATAATTTTGGTGTAAATTGCCAATGGTTTGAATTGCCAATTTCTGAAAAAACTTGCTGGTTGAAAAACAGGTAAAATTCTGGTTGAAAAAACCTGGTAAAAATTGTGGTTTAAAAAAATTTATATAAAATTTTTCGTATACCTTAGACAGCGCTTCTGG
This sequence comes from Lathyrus tuberosus, assembly GCA_022829125.1. Lineage (NCBI taxonomy): Eukaryota > Viridiplantae > Streptophyta > Magnoliopsida > Fabales > Fabaceae > Lathyrus > Lathyrus tuberosus. Next base: position 2,976,143 of record JALAZF010000477.1, read on the forward strand.
AGAAAGCGCTGTCTAAGGTAGGGATTAGACAGCGCTTTTGACAAAAGCGCTGTCTAAGGTAGGGCTTAGAAAGCGCTTTTGACAAAAGCGCTGTCTAAGGTATACCTAGAAAAATTCAAAAAGGTTGACCTTAGACAGCGCTTTCACCAAAACCGCTGTCTAAGGTATACCAAAAAAATGTCAAAAAAGGCGAGGCTTAGAAAGCGCTTTTTCCAAAAGCGATGTCTAAGGTGTACCTTATAATGTCAAAAAGCGCTGTCTAAAGGTACCATAGACAGCGCTTTTCATTAAATAGACCCCCCTTTAGACAGCGGTTTTGGTATTACCCAAAGCGCTGTCTAAACCTATAGCAGCGCAGGTTTATACAGCGCTTAAAAGCGCTGTCTAAGGGCAAAAAAAGCGCTGTCTAAGGTCTTTTTTGTGGTAGTGATGGTATGTAGTAGACATACTTTTAAAACAACTCTCATTTATTCAAACCCTAATATTTATTTTTCATATAACCACAAACACCTCATTTTGAAGACACTAATTGGTCTCTGCTTCGTTCTTTATTTTCACTCATAGTAGGAAAAGTCTTTATTGCAAAACATAGAGAATACATTCTTTTCTATTTTCTATTACTCGTTGTCGTTGGAGTCGGGTTCTAAAGCTATAAGGTAAGTTTTACACAGAGGAGTTTGTTTCTCATTATGATAATAAAGTTTTGATTTTTGGGGTTTTAGTATGTTTATTTTAAGTTTTTGGCATTATAGTTACCATGTTTGTTTATGTTGAAGAATATGACATTTGCATTAAGACTTGTTAAAGTTTTACTATCCATTGTTAAAATTTGTCGGCCTCTTTTGTAATGATTAAAAATTTTGTAGATTATATGATAAATTAAATTGTAAAAAAAAAACTGGTCTATAGTGCTTCTATCTAACAAAGTGGTTGATGATAGCGGTGTAGATCAATGTGATATTGATGTTGAGAATGAGTCATGCATTAGACGGAATGAGTTGCATACAAATGATCAAGATGAGGATCTTATAGCGGATGAGTCATATATCAGAAATGACCATAACGAGGGAATTTGGATCCATTCATCCGTCTGCATTGCTAAGACACAAGTAATTCATATTCCAACCAAGAAAAGAAAGAGATGTTAGTGAAAGAGGTAAAATTTGTTATATACTTGATTTCTTTATTATATTTGTTATATATTATGTCATATTTGTTATATATTAGTGAAAGAGCATTTTATTTTCATTTTTTACATGGTAATGTTATTTAGACTCCAACAAGATCCAAAACAAAGGATAAGCGGATTCCGGAGCATACCGAGTCCGTTGTTTCAAAAAAACAGGTACATCACAATTATATGATATTTATGCATAGAAAATGTTAAATTGGATATCTTATACTTCATCTAACAAATTATATGATATATAGCTGTTAATCTTACACTTGTTTAATCTTACAGTGGACATTGGTTGTTGGTCGCAATTAACCACAGCGGAGAGTCAACCCCATTATTACATGGAATTATGTGAAGGTATATTAATTATCACATGTTTTATTATATTAGTGATGCTACTTGATAAAACTTAGGATTTATCCATATTTTCTTTTAATTGAATTACAATCTTTATGTTTTCAGGACCTATAATGTAGATTTGAAGCAATGCTTTGGTTGAATGCAAAAGTATTAGTATAAGTAATATGTGCATTTGTAGAAAAAATGTAATGATTTGTAATTATAAATAGGTGTATATATAATTTTGGTTTGTAATTTTAAATATATATATTGGTTTGAATTGCCAATTGTTTTGCATATATAATTTTGGTGTAAATTGCCAATGGTTTGAATTGCCAATTTCTGAAAAAACTTGCTGGTTGAAAAACAGGTAAAATTCTGGTTGAAAAAACCTGGTAAAAATTGTGGTTTAAAAAAATTTATATAAAATTTTTCGTATACCTTAGACAGCGCTTCTGGAGAAAGCGCTGTCTAAGGTAGGGATTAGACATCGCTTTTGACAAAAGCGCTGTCTAAGGTAGGGCTTAGAAAGCGCTTTTGACAAAAGCGCTGTCTAAGGTATACCTAGAAAAATTCAAAAAGGTTGACCTTAGACAGCGCTTTCACCAAAACCGCTGTCTAAGGTATACCAAAAAAATGTCAAAAAAGGTGAGGCTTAGAAAGCGCTTTTTCCAAAAGCGATGTCTAAGGTGTACCTTATAATGTCAAAAAGCGCTGTCTAAAGGTACCATAGACAGCGCTTTTCATTAAATAGACCCCCCTTTAGACAGCGCTTTTGGTATTACCCAAAGCGCTGTCTAAACCTATAGCAGTGCAGGTTTATACAGCGCTTAAAAGCGTTGTCTAAGGGCAAAAAAAGCGCTGTCTAAGGTCTTTTTTGTGGTAGTGTATAAAGCATAACATCCCTGAAGGATAACAAACTAACATTGTATAGTTCCTGAAGAACTTGTAAAGCTCTATTTGCTATTTTTCGTTTAAGATGGAGCAAGCAATTTTTTTTTCTCATAAGGAGTTGTTATTTTAAAATACCGAAATTTATTAATTCTTATATTTCATTGTGTCAAGAGATTGAAATTTGTTTGAAATATTATTATTTCATGTTTTTGATCGAGTTAGCAATTTAGATGTTAGATTATATAGCAATTAAAAAAATGCAAGATGTATTTTGTCACTAATTTGGTGTTTTTTAAGTAGATAATTTTAAGACTAATTTAACAATCCAGTTTACTATGTTATTTTAAATATTGGAATTTACAAAAATGTTATTATTTAATATTACCTTTGTGATAATTATCTCACTATATTATTTAATACTTAATATTTTATCTAATTTTTATTTTTTATGATAGAACTAAGTATGTCAAATCTTACAAAATTGGATTTTGGGGCTCTTGATATTTTGGGAAAGAACTATTTGACATGGGCTCTAGATGCTAAAATTTATTTACGCGCAGAAGGTTACGACGACACTATTAAAGAAGGAAATAACTCATCTGATCAACAAAAGGCAAAAGCCATGATATTCCTTCGTCGTCACCTTCATGAGGATCTTAAAAATGAATATCTTACTGTAACTGACCCACATGTCCTGTGGAAAAATTAGAAAGATATATATGATCATCAAAAAACTGTTATCCTACCAAAAGCTCGATATAATTGGATGCATTTACGTTTGCAGGATTTTAAAAGGGTAAGTGATTATAATTCTGCAATGTTTAGAATAACTTCTAAGCTGGCACTATGTGGAGAAAAAGTAACTGATGAAGATATGTTAGAAAAAACATTTTCTACTTTTCATGCATCCAATGTGCTCCTGCAGCAGCAATATCGAGAAAAAGGATTTAATAAATATTCCGACCTAATATCTTGTCTTCTTGTGGCTGAGCAAAATAATGAACTATTGATGAAAAATCACGAGGCTCGTTCCACTGGTACAGCTCCATTCCCAGAAGTGAATGTGGCAAGGCACGGTCACTATGGGAAGACCGTGGTCGCGGTCGTACATGCGCACGTGGTCGTGGCCGTGGTCGTAATTATGCTCATGGTCCTGGTTTTAACCGTGGTCACAATGGTAATCATAAGAACACATATTTCCACCAGAAGTGGAAAAATGTTGAAAAGAATGAAAAAGAGGGTCAGATTAGCATAACCAATGAAAATACTTGCTATCGTTGTGGAGGAAGAGGTCATTGGAGTCGCACTTATCGTACTCCAAAACACCTTATTGATCTTTATCAAAAATCACTGAAAAATAAAAAGGTAAGGATTGAGACTCACTTTGCTAATGAAGATGATGATCCAGATTACGGTAATATGGATGTTACCCATTTAGATATTGGTGACTTCTTTACTGATCCAGATGGAAAAATTGATCACCTTATTGGAGATGGAAGTGTCAAGAAATAAAATATATGGAAATCTCCTTTTTAGTTATTAATAAGTGTTTATGGATGTTTTGAATTTTATTTTCTAATAATAATAAAGTGTGTTTTCTACTTGTTTATTTACATAATTTATTGTTTAAATGACTTGTGTTTTTAAAGCGCGCTTATAACTTATTGTTAAAAATTATTATTGCTCTTAGAATGAACATGGACACTAGCACCAGTTATGAAGATATGTGCCTTGCTGACAATGCAACAACCCTCACAATTCTCAAGAATAAAAGATATTTCTATAATTTAGTGAATCGAAAGACTGATGTCAGTACTATATCTGGCACCTCGAAAATAATCGAAGGCTCCGAAAGAGCCAATATGTTGTTACGTGGAGGAACAATATTGCACATTGATAATGCATTATATTCCCCCAAGTCTCATAGAGACTTATTAAGTTTCAAAGATATCCGCCTAAATGGATACCATATTGAAACAGGAGATAATGGAGGGATTGAATATCTTTGTATTACAAAACACAATCCGAACACAAAATGTGTAATGGAAAAGCTACCGGCTTTATCCTCTAGTTTGTACTACACTTATATTAGTACAACTGAAGCACATACAACTGTAAACCAGAAGTTTACAAATAATGATAAATTTCTAATTTGGCATGACCGGTTGGGTCATCCCAGTTATATAATGATGCGAAAAATAATTGAAAATTCATGTGGTCATCAATTAATGAGTAGGGAAATTATTCAATCAAATAAGTTCTCATGCAGCTCTTGCTCGCAAGGGAAGTTGATAATTCGGCCATCACCAACAAAAATTGGAAATGAATCTATCAGTTTTTTAGAGCGTATACATGGTGATATCTGTGGGCCAATACACCTATCATGTGGACCATTTAGATATTTTATGCTTTTAATTGATGCATCAACTAGATGGTCACATGTATGTTTGTTATCAACTCGCAATCAGGAGTTTGCGAGATTGCTAGCTCAACTATTTCGAATAAGAGCTCATTTCCCCGATTATCCAGTAAAGAAAATACGTCTTGATAATGCTGCAGAATTTTCATCTCAAGCATTTAATGAGCATTGTATGTCTATTGGAAGTGACATTAAACACCCAGTAGCACATGTTCATACACAAAATGGACTTGCAGAATCATTTATTAAACGAATAAAATTAATTGCAAGACCACTTATTATGAGATGCAAACTCCCAGTTTTTGCTTGGGGACATGCAATCTTGCATGCTACAACATTGATTCACATAAGGCCAACGAGTTACCACACATCTTCACCTTTACAATTAGTCTTTGGTAAAGAACCTAATATTTCCCATCTAAGAATTTTTGGATGTGCGGTGTATGTTCCAATTTCTCTACCACAGCGTAATAAGATGGGTCCTCAAAGGAGAATGAGAATATATGTTGGATATGAATCTCCATCTATTGTAAAGTACCTTGAACCAACAACATGTGATTTATTCACTGCTCGTTTTCTTGATTGTCATTTTGATGAGTCAAATTTTCCAGCATTAGGGGGAGAGAATAAGAAGATGGAAAAAGAGATCAGTTGGAATGAATTATCATTATCTCATCTTGATCCTCGAACAAAACAATGTGAACTAGAAGTTCAAAAGATAATTCAGCTGCAAAACTTAGCAAATCAATTACCAAATGCATTAAATGATCCAAAAGGTGTGACTAAATCATATATACCAGCTGCAAATGCTCCAATAAAAATTGATATCCCTGTTGGACAATCCAATGAGTCTCAACCATGCCTGAAGCGTGGCAGACCAATCGGTTCCAAGGATAAAAATCCTCGAACAAGAAAGGGAGCTAAGAATAAAGATGGCCCAAGTGAGGATATAGAAATTCTAAAAGAACCTTCAGACATAATAAATATTTCATCTCTAGAAGAGATTGATCAGGTACTTGAAACTCATGAAAATAAAGAGATCTCGATAAATTATGTCCAAAATAGAATACAATGGAACCGGAATGAAGTCGACATTGATGATGTTTTTGCATACAATATAGCACTAAATGAGATAAATGGCAAAGAGGATCAGGAATCAACGTCTATAAAAATTTGTAGACAAAGTGAGGACTGAACAAAATGGAAAGATGCAATTAAAGCAGAATTAAACTCACTCTACAAAAGACAAGTTTTTGGACCTGTAGTCCTCACACCTAAAGGTCTGAAGCCAGTTGGATACAAATGGTTTTTCGTACAAAAACAAAATGCAAAAAAATGAAATTGTGAGATACAAAGCTAGACTTCTCGCTCAAGGATTTTCGCAAAGACCTGGAATTGATTTTTATGAGACATATTCACCTGTAATGGATGCAAGCACTTTTCGATATCTAATAAGCCTTGTAGAACATGAAGGGCTTAATTTGCACATGATGGATGTTGTAACAGCTTATCTGTATGGTTCACTTGATAGTGAAATTTACATGAAACTCCCTGAAGGGTTCAATATACCAGATGCACACAACTCCGAATCTCGAGAAAGCTACTCCATAATATTGAACAAGTCTCTCTATGGGTTGAAACAATCTGGACGAATGTGGTATAATCGTCTCAGTGAATATTTGCTTAGAGAGGGATATACAAATAACGCCATTTGTCCTTGTATTTTTATAAAAAGGTCAGGAAAGGAATTTGCAATAATAGCTGTCTATGTGGATGACATAAATATTATTGGAACTCCTGAAGAGCTTCCAAAAGCTATGAATTGTTTAAAGAAAGAGTTTGAGATGAAGGACTTAGCAAAGACAAAATTACGTCTAGGTTTGCAAATTGAACATTTGGACAAAAGAATATTTGTACATCAAGAAGGCTATATAGAAAAGGTGTTAAAACGCTTCTATATGGGCAAATGTCACCCGTTGTCTACTCCAATGGTTGTTAGATCATTAGATGTGGAGAAAGATTCTTTCAGACCTCGAGAAAAGGATGAAGAATTTCTTGGTCCTAAAGTACCATATCTCTGTGCAATTGGAGCACTAATGTACCTTGCTAATTATACACGTCCTGATATATCATTTGTTGTCAATCTATTAGCAAGATATAGTTCTTCACCTACACGAAGACATTGGAACGGAGTCAAACATATACACCGTTACCTTAAAGGTACAATAGACATGGGTTTGTTTTATAGCAAAGTATCTAGATTTGAATTAACAGGTTATATAGATGCAAGTTACTTGTCTGATCCTCATAATGGTAGATCACAAACAGGTTATTTGTTTACATGTGGGGGTACAACTATTTCATGGAGATCAGTTAAACAAACCATAGCAACAACATCATCTAATCATGCAGAACTTTTAGCATTACATGAGGCAAGTCGAGAATGCGTTTGGTTGAGATCCTTAATTCAGCATATCCAAAATACTTGTGGTTTATCTTCTGAGATATTAAATACAACGACCTTATATGAAGATAATACTACATGCATCGCTCAATTGAAAGATGGTTACATTAAAGGAGACCGGACAAAACACATTTCTCTAAAGTTCTTTTTTACTCATGATCTTCAAAAGAGTGGTGATATAAGCATCCAACAAGTTTGTTCATGTGATAATCTTGCAGACCTTTTCACAAAGTCACTCACAAGTAGAATTTTTAACCAACTAGTACAAAAGATTGGTCTTCATCGAAGAAATGATCGTTCAGCTGAGGGGGAGAAATGAAAGGATATTGTACTCTTTTTCCTTCACTAGATTTTTTCCCACTGGGTTTTTTTCTAGTAAGGTTTTAACGAGGCATATCCTCAATGGACATCCTAGGGGGAGTGTTATGAATAAAGATAAAAGTGGATGTCCATTCTTATTCTTCTTTTCATCATCCTATTCCCTATTAATAGTTGTGACTTTCCATCTCCCGTAGGTCCTATAAATAAGGTCCATATTGTAATATAAAGTGTATATTTGAATAAGATAATATATGATTACTTTCTCCCCTCCCTTCCTCTCTTTAATCTCTATATTATTTTGTTTAGTTTCATAACATGTATAATTTTTTCTTTTATTTTTGTTTTTAATATGTAACAAAACAACTGATTAATAATTTATAGGTTAATTCTTATCTACCCACCTCAAAAAGTTGGGTAGAGTTATCCATAGAGTAAATTGCATTGAAAATCTACAAAATTTAAAGTATTACATAAATAATTAAATATAATAAAATGATATGACATTAGTTGATTGGTTGAAGGTATACTACCTAATTTTTTGTAGTGGATATAGAAGTTGTCCCCTAATTTATATATATTTAGTTTTTCAAATATACAAATATTATTTTTTTTAGTAGCAAATTTTCTAAATAATTTATAGTAACATAAACAATCTGGTGGGGGCAATTGCCCCCAATGACATACATGTAAATCCGAGTCTGACTCTGAATCACACCCAAATAATTATTCACACTTATGTTTGCAAATTCTACATCTCTTATTTACATTCATCCTTATATATATGTGTGACTTTGAGTCACACTAAGATAGTTAGTTATTCATATACATGCTTGCAAATTCTACATATTTAATGACTTGAATGTTTGGATGCTAATCTTATTGATCCTCTCTTAAATTATTGGAGGCCATTTAAAATTTTGTTGCCATGGAGATAGAATGAATAAATTTTCTATGAATTAAAAAAAACCGTTGCTTAATTAAAAACACACTCTTCTATTCAACCAAAATAAAATAAAGAGAAACATGCCCTTTAGTGACATTTAACAGTCGAGATTTATATATAAATTTCTGTGATCTAAACCCCACAGATGGCGTTCACTCACCAATAAGAGAAAGCAAGAGCAATGGTTCCTAGTGTCCATAATTTTCTTATTTCACTAACAGCAATGATGTGTATGTACTCTACTTTTTATGAGGCAGGTGATTGTTCAATGGTTTGCCTTCTTTCATGCTCTTTACGTGATATTTAGGTAGCAAAAACAAAAAAAAGTTTAATTTGTTTGTCACCATATCCAAATGAAATGAAATCATGAAAGTGACTTTCAAAAGTAATATGTTACTGTTTGTTAAGTATATTTCATTTTAATGTTTCTTGGTATCATAATCACTGACTCAATATAAACCGAATTCGTTTGGATTATATTTTACTTACACGTACGAAGATCAAGTGTCAGTATAGTATATATTGTGTATGGTTTTTTATCACACCACCCAAGTTTTTTATATACTACATAAAATTTTATTTTTGCCTCTGGATTTCGGATGTGCACATCCGGACGCACAGTTTTTTTAAAAAACGCTGATGTGTTTCAGGTGTGCACATCCGAAACTTAGTATAACTTTATTTTTTTTAATTCTTGATCTGCAGATCCAGAAAATAGCATAACTTTATTTTTTTTTAAATCGGTTTTGTCGGTTGGTCGCATACGTTAATATATCATCGCAAGTTAATATACATTCGAATGAGGGGAGGGAGAAGGTCTTGACAGCGTGATGAAGATCTTAAGTCAAGGGATTAGATTTCTCGCCAATAAAAAACTTTGTTCTTCGTATCTCTTCAATGTGTTGTTTCGGTGTAGCCACTAATCTTCAGTCAATGTCAATAAAGTAAACATGCATTACAGACGTTGATGAATAAAAAAAAGTTTGTATGCATAAAAAAACGCATTATTATTTACCTGTAAGGGTACAGAGCACCGAAAAGACTGAGCTTTGTGGAGAAGAAAGGTTAAGAATGAGAGTAGTTACTAACTTACATGATACAAGAAAAGTGTTTGAATGCATAAATAATTCATTATTATTTACCATTTTGGTTTTCAGGGAGTGGCGTGTGGCTTTCTATAAATTAACTGGGTTTAAGCCTAAAAGAATTATATTTTATAGGTTTGAAGATTGTAGGACAAATGAAGATCAACAGTAAAACATTACTTCATTGACGTTATCCAAGATAAATGGCAGCAGAGTCGACACAAAGTTGGTGGAACTCCTATTACCACTTGCAGAACCAGAATCAGAATTTTTTACTTCAATTATGTAGTATCGAGCGCGGAAAACTATTAAGTGTTCCCCGGTTTTAAAGCAAAACCTAACTTAACTGACCCTCACTTACTCCATATACATAAATATACATCAACATGTATCAATTAGGCACCACGCTCGATACTACATAAGTGAAGTCGAAAATTCTGATTCTAGTTCTGCAAGTGGTAATAGAAGTACCACCAACTTTGTGTCGACTCTGCTGCCATTTATCTTGGATAACGTCAATGAAGTAATGTTTTACTGTTGATCTTCATTTGTCCTACAATCTTCGAGGATAGATTTGGGAGTTCGGATATTCACAATGTCTTTTTTGGATATATAACTTATGGTTACAGAGGTCATGTTTGTCACCATAGGTGGATGACCGTTATTTTGTTTAAATATGGGTTATGACTACTAGACAACTTTTGTATACGGAACAAGTGGCCATCATGCGTTTTGATAAATATTTTGAAGTTATCATTAAAGGATGTCTGCCATATTCGTTCCTCTAACCTTGTTAAATCTAGCTCCCCTAGGCTCATGATGAAAGAGAAAAAAAGAAATACAAGAGATAGAAAAAACAGATATTATTATTATTATCTCAGATAATTCTCTTTGGTACATGGCAAGGCTTAATATATATATACAACAATGGTAACAGAAAAGTAACGGTAAAAAATAAATAACCTAATCTATTTTAACACCCCCCCCCTCAAACTAGAGTGTATATTTAGCAATCATAGTTTGAAAACAAGTGTAGAGAAAGGTCCAAGGTGAAGAGGTTTGGTAAATATGTCTGCAACTTGTTGGTTGGAAGAGATGGACATAAGATGAATAATATTATCTTGAATCTTGTCCCGAGTGATGTGGCAATCCATCTCGATGTGTTTTGTCCGTTCTTGAAACACCGGGTTGTTGGCAATATGGATCGCCGAATTGTTATCACAGAAGATTGTAACTGGTTTGGGATGAGGGATGTGCAAGTCGTGGAGCAGGAATAAAAGCCATTGAGCTTCACATGTTGCATTAGCGAGTGCACGATACTCAGCTTCGGATGATGATCTAGAAACCACAGTTTGCTTTTTGCTTTTCCAGCTTATGAGTGAACTGCCAATGTAGAAGCAGAATCCAGTTGTAGATTTGCGAGTATCTGGACAGGAGCCCCAATCCGAGTCAGAAAAACCAGAAATATGTAGAGAGGAATCAGAGGTGAAGAACAATCCTTGGCCTGGTGCATTTTTGAGATAGCGAAGGATGCGCATAGCAGCTTGGTGATGAGAGATGGTTGGTTTTGATAAAAATTGACTTAGCCTGCAAACAGAAAAACAAATATCAGGCCTAGTGTGAGTTAAATATAGCAGCTTACCAATTAAACTTCTGAACGTGGTTGGATCAGGGAGTAAGGAGTCTGAATCGTGATTAAGATGATGTGTAGGATCCATGGGGGTGGAGGCTGGTTTTGCTCCCAAGAGTCCGGCTGTTTGAAGCAGATCAAGACAGTATTTCCGCTGACAGACAAAAATTCCAGTTTTGGACCTGGATATTTCAAAACCCAGAAAATATTTAATATTCCCTAAATCTTTGATGCTGAAAGTGTCATCCAAGATGGCTTTGATGTGATTAATTTCCTCAATGTGATTTCCTGCAATTAAGAGATCATCTACATATACGAGAATAACAGTGAAGCTGTTAGGCAAAGATTTAGTAAATAATGAGTAATCAGCCTTGGATTGATAATATCCTAAGTTGGTAAGTGTGTTAGTGAGTTTATAGTTCCATTGCCGGCTAGCCTGTTTGAGGCCATAAAGAGATTTATTCAATTTGCAAACCAGAGATTTATTAGAGGTTGGAAGGCCTGGAGGAATTTTCATGTAAACATCCTCATCTAAATCACCATGGAGAAAGGCAGTATTTATGTCAAGCTGATGAACAAACCAATTTTGAGAAGCAGCAAGAGCTAAAATAAGTCTAATGGTTGTCATTTTAACAACAGGACTAAAAGTGTCAAGATAGTCAATTCCCTCAGTTTGTGTGAAGCCTTTTGCCACTAATCGTGCTTTGTATCTCTCAACAGTACCATTAGCATGAAATTTGATTTTAAAATCCATTTACAGCCTATGGGTTTCTTATTAGGTGGTAAGGGAACCAAGTCCCATGTGTGTGTATTAGTGAGAGAATCTAGTTCTTGATTGATGGCTTTAACCCAGTTTGGATTAGTGATAGCTTGAGCATAGCTAGAGGGCTCTTCTAAAGAGGTTAATTTAATATTGAATAATTGATGTGAAGGAGATAATTTAGAGTAAGAGATAAAATTGTGCAAAGAGTAAGGAGTAGTACCTGGAGTATTAGTAGACTGATGAATATTTTACCTGTTAGGAGAGAACAGTGGTAATCAACTAGATAGTTAGGTTTTTTGGTAATTCTGGTAGATTTTCTTATTGTCACAGGTGATGTATCTTGAGGAGGAGGTGTTTCATGGATTATAAGAGACTGTTGGGTGGGAGTATTCTGTGATGAATGGTAGGTGGGAGGAGTAGTAAGAAGAGGGGAAGAAGAATCAGTTGTTGAAGTAGGAGTAGTGGTTATGTAATCATAATCAGAGAATATGGTGGGATTAGGAGGGGGAGAGGGTAGGGCAGGGTGGCTGGCAGTGGTAGTAGGGGTGGTTTGGTAAGGAAAAATGTGTTCAAAAAAGACAGTATCACGGGATATGAAGAGTTGTTTAGTATGCAAGTCAAATAGGATGTCTCCTTTTGTGGTATCTTTGTGTCCTAAAAAAATGCATTTTCTGCTGTGGTTGTCAAGTTTGGTTGTTTTGTGTTTAGAAATGGTATAATAGACTAAGCAACCAAAGACTTTTATGTTAGTGTAGATGGGTGGTGTGTTATGGAGCACATGAAAAGGAGAGTTGAATTTAAGAAATTTTGAAGGGAGTCTATTGATTAGGTAAGTAGCATGAGCAAGAGCATGGGCCCAAAAAAGTTTGGGAAGGTTAGCATGAAATAAAATGGACCTAGTAACACAAAGCAAATGTTGATGTTTTCGTTCAACAACCCTATTCTGTTGGGGAGTATCAATGCAGGAGGTTTGATGTATAATACCTTGTTCTTTGTAGAATTATTTTAATAAAAATTCTTGACCATTATCACTTCTAATGATTTTGGGAGTAGTTTTGAATTGGGTTTGTGTGAAATAAACAAAAGATTTGACTAAAGAGCTAGTTTTGGTTTTGGGTGGTGATGGTGGTGGAGTTTCGTTGTCAGCCATGGCGAGGAAGGAAAAGGAAGAAAGGTGAAAGAAGAACAGAGGAAGAAGATGACGGAATCAAGAAAGAGAGAAAGAAGAGATAAGGTGAAAGAGAAAGCAGAGAAAGAAGAGATAAGGTGGAACACGTGTTAGAATGTAAACGGAAGCAAAAAAGAATCTACTGATACCATGTTAAATCTAGCTCCCCTAGGCTCTTGATGAAAGAGAAAAAAAAGAAATACAAGAGATAGAAAAAATAGATATTATTATTATTATCTCAGATAATTCTCTTTGGTACATGGCAAGGCTTAATATATATATACAACAATGGTAACAGAAAAGTAACGGTGAAAAATAAATAACCTAATCTATTTTAACAAACCTTCTGTTAAAATACATATTATTATTATTATTTCTTAAAATAAATATATCTTTTAAGTTTCAGCCATTTTTCCGGATTTGCACACCCGGATTACGCGTAACTTGGCATTACGGATTTGCACATCCAGAACAAAGCAAAGTTTTAAAAAAAAAATAGTGCGTCCGGATGTGCACATCCGAAACTGAGAGGCAAAAACGAAATTTCACGTGATGTATAAGAAACATGGATGGTGTGTTAAGAAATGGTCTATATTATCTATAACATATATAAAGGCAAAACTTAGTTTTGGTGTAGCCTTTTTTGTCTTCCAATTATACCCTTTTCAATTTTTATTTTAAATTTTAACTTCTATTTTAGTAACTGTTATATGGCAGTTTGCATATTTGTTTATTCAATTTTTTTATTCTAAAAATAATTTAAACTAAAATAAAAAATAAACATAAAAAAAAATACCGTTTATATTTTTACCTGTTTGCGCATTATAAAAAGCGGACAGACGGGCACTTAGACGCTAGTATGGTTATAAAAAGGATAATTTCACACGATTTTAATCTTTCAATAAATTTTCTTTAAAAGAAATACACAAAAATACATAGGACCAAAACAATTAACATTACAAAATCATTAACGACAAATATTATAACGAATGCATGAATGAGGATTTGTCCACCAATAACACACACTTATATAACTTCATCCGTAACAACAATTCATTAACAAAAGTCAATATTTCATATTTATTAAAAAATTAATTTTTGCGTCCTTTTTAAAATATGTTTTAAGATGTAAAAATAATTTTAATTTGTTGTTTTTTTATGTAAAAAAATGAGAGAGAAAACAGATTAAATATAATGTGTTAATTTTACCTTAAAAAATGCATTGTTAAAATAAAATAAGATTGATGTTTTTTTCTTATAACTTGTAACAAGAAAGATGTACGTTTCCCTTATAAATCGTTAGGGAGAGAGTATCCTTGTTAACAAGTTTTTATCATAATTTATTTAGAGCAAAAATATTGGTGGTTCTTTAAGTATTTTTTTCACCAATTTCAAAAATACTTGTCAGAAGCTAATGAATAATTGCACATCTGTAGCATTACTTTTTTTGAAAGCGTCTTTCTACAAACCAATGCTCTTTTTATATATATATATATATATATATATATATATATATATATATATATATATATATATATATATATATATATATATAATTAAATTTTAAGTATTGTGTAGTATTTAGTAGGACCCATTTTAAAGTTTTTTCTGAGTTATATGAATATTGCAAAATGTAATTAGGTTATTTAAAAAATGTAAAAGTGTAATATAATATAAAAAATTATGTGGATTTCATTTAAAGAACTAAAATGTAATTGGTGAGTGTGGATGCTTAGTTTACCGACTAACATTACAAGAAACACAACATTACTCGGATTGAATTTGAGCTAAAATTCCGCAGGAAGTACCGTAGATAAATCTGCAGGGAATTATTTGCCGCAGCTAATTTACCTTTCCGTAGGTAAATCCGCAACTAATTTCTTTTTAAAATTAGAAATAATGAAAAAAAAAAATTTACGAAACGTTATTGATGTTTCATGTCAATGTGTCAAGGGTCTGAATCTCTTCATCTTTATGATGTGCTTTTGAATGATTTCTAGATTCAATCTAAATTTGTTTTCATCTACACAATTTGACACATAATAATGCATACTAAATCCAAAATAGCATAAGAGAAGCAAAATATTTTGCTGTGATAGGTGAAATGATTGGTCAATGTATCAGTTTTGTATAAAATAACTTGCCACTTTCATTACATGTTTCACATTTAAGTAATCCACGAGATCCACAAGTTGCACAAGGAAGCTTCAGCATTATATTTCACACATCTGCAAAAATATATAAATTGAATAAATCAAGTATGAGTATAAACTGATATTTGACCCTGGCTTGAACTTCTATGGAAATATTGAAAATATTACAACTCCAAACTCAATCTGATCTGTTATAAATGTGACTCTGAAGGTGCTTTTGACATCCAAGTTATAGATTGAAAATATACCTTGTTACTTAATAGAATGATCCCTATTTAAAACTTAAATTTGTTAACAATAGCATAACATTTAAAAACAACATTGGCGATAAAGTAAATACCTAACCGAATAAGATCTCATTTGTGGATGATTAATCATGAATAATTTAATTAAGTTAGGCCATGTGAAAACATACTCGGAGCAGCATATATGACCCAAAATGATAGCTACCAACTGAAAATTCATATATAAAATTTTAAAAACAGTATTTCAGGAACACATTCTCAAATAGATCAACTTTAGCTCGCATTGCAACCTAAGGTGTTCGTGTTAATAAATGATAAGGATACATAAAGAAACCATTACTCATCACAAAACTTGTAACATTAAAGATCAGGTAAATGTCTTATTGATTAAACACGCCTCATATAATTTATCGATTACTCATGTCGGAGAAGGAATATTGGTTCAAGTGCTGAAATTGGTGAAGTATTTTTAGAACAAGAGTGGTATCATATTAAACAATTGGTCTTTTTTTATAAGCATAAGTATATTCAATAAGAGGTAGTAGGGGTACCACAACCCAACCAACAACTTACAACAACAAAGCAAACTACATCAACAAATCAAACAAATCAAAGACACCAACACATCAGACAATAAACCTACAAAAAGTCAATTGGACATTTAAACCAATCATAAAAATTGCACCTAATTCTAGGATAAGAACTTAAAGACAACCACCCCCAAGAATAACTAATAATTCTATGGTAAATTTCAACAGGATTACTAACACCATCATTAAACATGATTTGGTTCCTTATCCACCATATGCTCCAACAAGAGGCAAACTAAATCAGACCTGCAGATGAATTAGATGTCTTCCTAATGATTTTTAAAAACTAGTCCAACAAGTGATCGGAGCAATTACCTGATATGGGGGGATCGAACCCAATCAAATCCCCTACTGCCTTCCAAACCAGACGAATGCACAGGCATGTCATCCTCAGCATTAAAACAAAACACGCATACCTTCTCATGTATATTAGATATAACACCTCTCGTCGTAAGGTTTGCTCGAGTAGGTAGTCTATCCAAAAATAATCTCCACCCAAAAATTTTGATTTTCAAAGGAATTCTGGATTGCCACACAATGTGCAAAGTCGTTTTTATATTACAATCCAACATCACTTCACCACCTATTTGTAACACAAAAGAATAACAAAACTTTACAGTAAAGCAATTAAATTTTCCTCTAGGGCACACAAAACCATCTGGATGTCCATCCCGCGGCCGAACCTCAGACAACAGCAACATCAAATCATGAAATTCAGCCTCCAATCAACCAACAAGCTCCAATGTACAAAGCCTATATCGCACTGCCATGTTTTACCCTGCCACTCCCAATCTCTTTAACTGTTCCATTTTGTTTTGATGAGGCTGCATAAAGACCCGGAAATAGATTGCAGAACATTTCCTGACCTATACAACAGAAAGTCCAAAACGCTACAACCCCTCCATCTCCCAATTTGCACAATAAAAGACTTGTGAATCCATCTTCAACCAAAGAATCCCCCAATCCCATTAGATCCATCCACCACAAAGATTCATGATTAGCCCCTCTACGAATAACTTTGGAAACAAATCTATTAATAAGGTTCCCATACCTGAGCAAAATGGTGGACAAGTAAGTTTGTAATGACATAGTTAATAAGAATGACCTTACCCCTAATTGAGAGTATTCTTCCCTTCCAAGTAGATAGACGGGCCTGAAAACAAATCAATCACCGGTTTCCAAAATGAGACCCTCATATGATTTCCATCAATAGTTATTACAAGAAATTTAAATAGTGGAACATCAATTTTATACGCCAGTAATTGTGCTTCTGCTTTCAAAAAATATTCATCAACTCCCACTCCAAACAAGCAACTTTTCCAAAAATTGATTTTCATCTCAAAAATCAATTCAAACCCTCTTAGTACAGATTTCAATCCCCAGAAAATATTCTTGCTAGTGTCATACCCTAATTTTTAACCCTGAGATTCTGTTTTTTGTGTCGCATCGTCTGCATAGCATATCACGCATTTTATCATGCATAATACCCAATTTATCAGCTGGAATAAACGTGTTTGAATTACAGCCGAATTGGTCAAATAAAAGTCAACTGTGTGTAAAATCAGTGGACGAAAAATTTCAAAATTGATCTTGCAAACTACAGTGATATTAATCTATGTTTCGTGTAGTTTAACATTGCGTGCTCATTTAAATTTTTTGACCACCTTTTGGACGTTTTTTTATCAGCTTAAGCCTTTTTAGAGGGTAAAATTTATTTCAAAATCTGACCAAATGCTGTATTTTTCCGAGTCGTTTATTTCGCGCTGATTATTTTGGTGCATTTATTTTATTTTTTTCGAGCATTTTTCTGCCTGACTTTTTATTTTGTTTTTTAATCATTTTTATTTAAAAGCTTGCGCCCAAACCAAGTGGATAACCGAGCTCTAAAACAACTCAGAATTGGCTGCCAAGAATTCAATCTTCTTTGGTTGCCACCAATAACCAGCCCAAGAAATTTATTTATTAAAAAATTAATTTTTGCGTCTTTTTTAAAATATGTTTTAAGATGTAAAAATAATTTTAATTTGTTGTTTTTTATGTAAAAAAAATGAGAGACAAAACAAATTAAATATAATGTGTATTTAATTTTACCTTAAAAAATGCATTGTTAAAATAAAATAAGATTCATGTTTTTTTTCTTATAACTTGTAACAAGAAAGATGTATGTTTTCCTTATAAATCGTTCCTTTTTATGAAAGAGTCTTTCTGAAAACCAACGCTCTTATACTTGAATTGCACTAAAAAAATATATATTTAATTAAATTTTAGGTATAGTGTAGTTTTTAATGTGAACCATTTTAGAGTTTTTACGGAGTTATATGAATAGTTGGAAAATGTAGTTAGGTTGTTTAAAAAATGTAGAAGTGCTTCGCTCAAAGTTGCGGGTTTGGAACAGAAACACGTTTGGTTGGGTGGATACAAAAATTGGGGAGTATACTGAAACATTGAATAACATAGAAGAGGGTATAGCTGAGTTACAGTGTTTGGGCGGTTCTCAGGAACTCATCAACCGTAGAACGGCAGAAGACGAGTTGTGGAAGCATTTGAGGATTAAGGAAAGTCTTCTCCACCAAAAATCTCATTTCAAATGGATTGCGGAGGGCGACAGGAATACCAAATTCTTCCATGCTGCCATCAAACATCACAACATTTCGAATATCATTTCATCGGTGACAGTGGGTGACCAAACAGTAGAAGATGTGGAAGGGGTGAAAAACGCTGTGGCTAATCACTTTGAATCTCGTTTTCAATCTGTATACAGGTGCACACCGTCTATTGGAAAAGCCAATTTGCAATGCCTCTCCGATGCCAATAGGTGTGCCTTAGAGGCTGAGTTTGGTGCAGATGAGATTAAGAGAGCAGTGTTTCAATGCAACGGAGACAGATGCCTAGGGCCGGATGGTTTCAATATGAATTTTTTCCAAGTATGTTGGGATATTGTAGGTTTGGAGTTCATAAAGTGTGTTCAGGAGTTTTTTGAATTAGGAAAACTTCCCAAAATCCTTTCTTCATCCTTCTTAGTACTGATTCCTAAACACAACCAGTCGGATAACCTTGATGATTATAGACCTATAACTCTCATTGGCTGTGTATACAAAGTAGTAGCCAAACTGATGGCTGGCAGACTTAAGCATGTTCTAGGTAATATTATTTCAGCTTCCCAAACTGCGTTTTTACCGGGTCGGAATTTACTAGATGGCGTGCTAGTTTTAAACGAGGTGGTGGACTTCGCGAAAAGGAGTAAGAATAAAGGGCTGATTCTCAAAGTGGATTTCGTAAAGGCTTACGATTGCGTTGAATGGAGCTACCTTCGGAACATCATGAAATTGATGGGGTTCGGAGATAAATGGATGAAGTGGATCGAGGGCAGTGTTTTCAACAGTTACATGTTAGTACTCATTAATGGGAGTCCTTCTCGCGAGTTCAAAGTTTCGAGAGGTTTAAGGCAGGGCGATCCTCTTTCGCCGTATCTTTTTACGATTGTGGCTGAAGGACTTGCGGTTTTATTTAGAAGAGCTTCTGATTCAAATTTTTTCACTGGTTTTCGGCTGAATGATAATATTTCATTCAATCTTCTGCAATACGCGGACGACACAGTTATTCTAGGTGATGCCTCGTGGGATAATTTATGGGCGATCAAAGTGTTACTTAAAGGTTTCCAAGTTCTGTCAGGGCTGGATATCAACTTCAGCAAAACCTGTCTTGTTGGGTTTGGATTAGATCAAACATGGTTGAGGGCTGCGGAGTGTTTTTTGGGATGCAGGACGCAAGAGACCCCGTTCAAATTTCTTGGTGTATTAATAGGAGGAAATCATAATCGTGTTTCCTTTTGGCAGCCTGTTATTGAGAAGGTACGAGCGAAACTTTCATCGTGGAAAGGTAGACTTTTGTCTATGGGGGGAAGGACTACGCTTATCAAATCGGTCTTGGCCAATCTTCCAATACACTACATGTCTTTTTACAAGATGCCTGGTAAAGTTATTCGTATCATTACATCTCTTCAACGTCGTTTCCTTTGGTCGGGGTCAACTGTAAAGCGAGGCATGGCCTGGATTAATTGGAGTACTATATGCAAAGATAAGAATGATGGTGGCCTAGGGATTTTGGATTTACGGTATTTCAACACGGCACTCCTCTCTAAATGGTTATGGAAATGTGCTCATCATACCGACAGCTTGTGGCATAATGTTTTGGTGGCTAGATATGGTCTAAATTTTGTTCAACATCTGAGTATAAGTGAACCCCAACCTTACAGAGTTCCGGCTTCTCTTTGGTGGCGTGATTTACGGTCCATTTCTCAATCGTTCGGCACGTTAACGTTCTTCGGTTTGCTAGATGTTACAGTTGGTAACGGGAAGCGCATTTCTTTTTGGCATTCCAAATGGTTAGGTGAGAACTGTTTGGCAAACATATTTCCAAACCTCTATCGTTCTGCACACCAAAGATTTTCCCTCATTGCGGATAACGGAGCGTGGGCTGGTGATAACTGGGTTTGGAGCATCGGGTGCGACATGCGTAGTCCAGATAGCGGTCAGCAACGGGATCTTGATGAGCTGCTGCATTGCCTGGCTGCTGTCTCGCTAAACAAGGAAGTCATTGACAGTTTGGTCTGGCTGTTCCATCCTTCCTCGACTTTCACGACAAACTCTGCTTATAAGTTGTTGAAAACGGATGTGTTGCCAGCCGTTGTTCATTCCACAGGTGGGGAGATTTTCAAATCGTTGTGGGAGGCCACTGCTCCTCCAAAGGTATTGTTGTTCGGGTGGCGTCTCATTCACGATAGATTACCATCTCGTGTTAATTTGGCCAACAGAGGTATCCTTTCCAACACCCATGATATAGTGTGCCCTTTTTGTTTTGTAGCAGACGAGAGTGCGTCTCATTTGATGTTTATATGTCACAAAAGTCAGTCGGTGTGGATTAAAGTTTTCAATTGGGTGGGTTTGACGTTTTTTCACAGCAACGGAATATCTAGTCATCTTAGAAAATGGTTGCAGGGTTGTTCTTCTCGTGGTGTCAATTCGAAAAATGCTGTGGGGTTGTGGTTGGTGGTGGGGTGGGTGTTGTGGAATTGCAGAAACAACATTATGTTTAACGATGGCTTGTGGGATTCGGATGAGTTAGTTCACAAGATTATTCTAGTTTCTTGGTGGTGGATAGGAAAAAATGGTACAAAATCATTTACTTGTAATTACTACGATTGGTACAAAGCACCGTGCGATTTTTTGTAGGATTTTTGCTTGTGTCGGGCCGGTGCTATTTTTGTAATGGGTTAGGATACCCCTAGTATCCTAATTATATATATTTTGCTTATTAAAAAAAAAATGTAGAAGTGTAATATAATATTAAAAATTGTGTGTGTCCTATTTAAAGAACCAAAATGTAGTTGGTGAGTGTGGATGCTTAGTTTACCGACTAACATTACACGAATCATAAGAGCATAAATATCGGTGTGCTCATAATGTTTTTACACAATATTTAAAAGTTACATGTCAGAGTTGTCACTACAAGAAATATTGTATCCAGTCACATGATTTAGTGAAGTGAAAATCACGTGGTAAAAAAAAAGAGTTTGCGAAGTGATAATCACGTCACTAACATATCTATAACTATTTATAAAGGGGATGGGGTGTTTTGGGCTGGCCTATTTTCATACCAATAATACCCTTTACAGTTACATGAATTAAAAAAACTTCTCCATCTATTTAGCCAAATAGGAGTAACATTTGTACCATTTCACTTGGAATTTTGTATACAGGTTATAAACACTCTGAATCTTATGAAATCCTGCCACGTAGATGATATCATAACTTCCATGCAGTTTTCTTTTTTTAAAAGATTGTAGTTTCATAACACTAACGTCTCTACAACTTCCATGCAGTTTTTCTTCTTTAACAATGCAATTTCATAACAGTAACATTGACACAAAGTGAGGCACAATGATGAAATTATTTTGAGTGAGGAAAGGAATAGAAAATATATTTAAAATTGTGGTGGTTTGTCTTCTTTGATCATCATTAACATTCTTGAAATCCACTCTATCATTTTGTGTGTCTTGAAATCAAAATGCTGAAGTCATTTATTTTCATAAATTCAATTATAATTTTCACAATTATTGGAATGAGACTGGTGTAGCAAGGTTTATGAAATGCATTTATGGGGTTATTGTTTTTCTATCTACGAATATTGAGTTTTGGTTCATTTCAAAATGTTTCAAACTTTTCTTTTGTAATGTTTTTTTAATCGTTTTAAACTTTTCTTTTACAATATTATGTTATTTAATGTTTCTGTCTCTAGACTACTTCGTATCATGCACATGGAAATTATGAAACTTTTTCCAGACAATGAAATGACAATGCAATTGTTATCTATACCTATAAATATTGGCAAGTTCATTTATACCAGCAAAGTCCTTTGTCTTCTATGACTTTAGAAATCCATATTTTTTATTGCTCATTCGATACAGGTTTTAGTTATCACTCATTGTGTACAATAGTCACTCCTAGGCAGTATAGATCAATCCACCTTAGACAGAGGAATTGCTATCTTTGGTCTTTGACTCCCACATGTAAGAATCTTTCTCAAATTTTATTTGCAAAATATTGGTTTGCAACTTGCTATCTTCAACATTTACACTTCTTATCTCTAATGTTTATTAATCTTAATTAATTTTATATTTTATATTTTATATTTTATCAATCATGAGTCATGACATTAAATTTTATATTTAATTTATCAAGTTAAGACAATAATTCTAATTTTTAATATTTTTGGGTATGTTTTACTTTTCAAATTTTGATTGCTATTTGGATCAAATGGTCGAGTGATGCTTTTATTCTATTTTGGGTTAATTCAATTTTTTACGCTTTATCTATTGTATACATAAATATCAGATGATGTATTTATCTTTTAAAAATTATGTTGCTATATTAGATAAAGGGATGGGTCGAATAAATTATTTATTAAAGTATAGTGTACTGGATTAATGAACCATCTTCACATTAGTGAATTAGTAATCAATGTAAAAATGTGTTTTTTTTTTTTTCTTTCTGTTCCATTGTGGGAGATAGTGAGATAAATCATTGTATTTAAATTTTAATGGTCTCCTTTTGTATTTCTATTGTCTAATGATATACACGAATGTATTGCAAAATCATTTTCATTCTCATCCCAACCTCAATCCAACAAGGATCAGCCCCAAAGTCCAAACCAAATCTAGCTTGGCATGAGTCTTACAATCATCTAAGTGTACTAATTCCCTACTTCTTTTAAAAAAGAGTTTCATTTGCAATTTATTTTTTTATCATAAAATAATTGTTTCTTTTACTCAAGATTATTCAGAGGTTTTAAGTTTGAATCTAATTTTAGATATGCAGTGTTATTAAATTTTTAGAAGAAGAATTTTATTGTTTATTATGATCTTATGTGGTTTAAGAGAATAGTATTTATAATTGTGTGTAAATGAGTATATAATTTATATAAAAATTAATAATTATCTCTTTTACAATATTAACGAAACATTTAATATATTTTTTATTATTACTAGCATCCAAACGGGCACTCCCGTGTCCGTTTGTCCGCTTTTTTAAGGTCTACCGCGTGAAAATATTAACCGTATCAATTTTTATAAGTTTGATTTTATAATAAATAATTTGTATAATGAGGTCTAGAATATTTATTCAGATACTTACAAAACAATTTGTATGAAGAGAAGAATACTTACAATTTTTTTTTTGTAAGTATCTGAATAAATATTCTAGACCTCATCATACAAATTGTTTATTATAAAATCAAACTTATAAAAACTTGACACTATTAATATTTTCACGCGGTGCACCTTAAAAAAGCGGACAAACGGGCACGGGAGCCCGTTTGGACGCTAGTTTACTATTATAATAAGATGTATAATGATAGCATGTGGGTTATGGAATTTTTTTTTTTTTTAAATGTTGTGACGTGAAATTCACTTCACAACATTTATAATTAAATAAAAAAAATTAAAAGGGCAATGGCGTAAACAAGAGGGAAAGTTGAAAAATTCAAAATTTGACTTGTGAAGTATTATTCACGTCGCAAGATTTAGGGGGGAAAAATTTATGACACTTAATTGATAGGTTACAGAATGTGCAGGTTGAGATCTGCAAAAGATTTGACTGTTGAAATTTAGTGAAGTATTTTTCACTTCGCAAATTAGCGACGTGAAATTCACGTCACTAGCTGGGGCATTTAAAGCAACACGCAATTGTGTTTCCCAGGCAGTCGGTTCCCACGATTCAAGATTTTCTATCCTCTCCAACCTTATCCTTTCCTATCCTTACCCATTTAAATCTCTTTTCATTAATATTTCATCTCCTTCTCCAACCTTTTCCTTCTTCTCATTTTCTATCTTCTCACCATTTTTCAGTTTTCATTCTTCTTCATCTTCAATGTTCAGGTAAGTTTTTTAATTTTATTTCTTCTACTATTTTTTAATTATTTCTATTTAAACATAATATATTCTAATGTACCTTATTTTTTATTTTTTTTATGTCAAAATATTAAAGTTTAGAAGATTGAAAGAGATATTTGAAGAACAAATTGAAGAAATAATTTTGGAACAAGAAGAGTGAAGGAGATTGAAGAAGAGGTAATTTTGTCATTAATTTTTTTTTTCTGAATTTATTATTTAGTTGTTGTTTTTTTAAATATTATGGTTTTTTGGTTAAATATTTGTATTGTAATATATATGTAAAATGAAAATGTATTATTCAAAATTTTTTAATATATTTATTTAACACGAAAAATGTATATTTTTTTATTAGAAAAGAATTATATTTATTTATATATAAATATTTATTTATTAAAACAGATTATTTTATTAAGTAAAACAGATTATATAATATATTTATTTAAAACAGATTATATTTATTTAAAACAGATTATATTTATTTATTAAATAAAACTTATTTTATTTTTAAAATCAGATTATAATAAAAAATCATATCTAAAACTGATTATGTTATATATTTATTTAAGACATATTACATTTATTTATTAAATATTTATTTATTAAAACAGACTATATTTATTTTATAAAATAGATTATATAATATTTTTTTATTAAAACTGAAATATATTAAAACGAAAATATTTATTTTGTTATTTTTTATATTCAAAACAGATTATATTTGTAATATATAAATATTTATTAAATTTTAATTTTTAATTATTAATTTTATGTAAATGTATTTTTTAAAGTTAATTATTTTTATATTATTATTTATTATATATTTTTAATTAAAGTTAATTTTATTATTTAGGAAAAGGGATTGGGGAGACCTCCACTCATGCCGGAGCTAGTTGTACAGACCAGAACAAAAAAATCGAGGGACTTTGTTGACGAACGCACCAAAAAAGCTTTGGTAAGTACGTCGTTTTATTTTATTTAAATTGTTATTATTTTTTTAATTTAATGACAATTTTGAGACGTAATTATCACGTGGCAATTGAGATATTGTGGCGTGAAAATCACGTGGCAATTGAGATATTGTGGCGTGAAAATCACGTGGCAAAATTTATTATTTAATTTAACTTAAATTGTTTAATCTATATTTAACTTAATTTTTTATTTTATTTTATGTGTAGGAGGATTACCAGGTATTGCTCACACAATTTTTGATAGAGAATCCTCAGTATACTCCAAGAGGTTCTGAGCCGCTTAATCCACGTGTGGATTTTTATATTTGGGATTTAGTAACCGGCGAAAAAGGACCGAATGAATGTTTATTTGGTGCTGGAGCTTTGGCCGGTGGTATGCGAAAAGGGGACAGAACTCTATTTCAAAGAGTTAGAGATGGTGAGGGAACGTCAAATCCGCCACAATTGACCCCCGAGATGATAGAAACGGTAAGACAACTGGCGCTAACTGAAGCGAGACGCGAAACGACGCAACGTGAGGCGACATTACAGGCCCAATTGGAGGCGCAACAAAGTCAGATAGAGGCAATGAAGAATAGGCAAGCTGAAATGGAGGCGATGATGCCCCAATTTATGCAATCGCAAGGTGGCGGTAATCCAGTTGTTGGAAATGAAGAAGTTGGTGGTCAACAACAGATGGATAACGATGATATTGGCTCGGATGACGATGATATTAACATTGAATCCTATCCCGATCCGGATTAATCCAAAGCATTTATTGTAATTTTAAATTTTTATTTTTGTAAAATATTTATTACATTTTGGCATATTGTACACTTTTTATTTAAAAATTTTATTCTAAATTTTGGTATTTATTTATAATTATTAATTTTTGTTATTTAAATTTATTAAATTTTCAAATTAAATTATTATTAAAAAAAATTTAATATTCATTTTGTTTTGTAAAATAATTAAAAAAACAAACTATAATTAAAAATTTTAATTATAATTTTAAATTAGAAATAAAAATACAAAACGTACCACATAATTAATCAATTTTTTTTTATAAAATAAATCATGTAGCCACGTGATATTCACTTCGTAACTTGCGACATGAATTCCACTTCGCAACTTGCCACGTGAAGTTCACTTCACAACTTGCCACATGAAATTCACTTCACAACTTGCCACATGAATTTCACGTGGCAAACTTCTTACACACACTGCAACTCTGTTTTATTTGGTGCGACGTGAAAATCACGTGGCAAAGTTGTGAAGTGATTTTCACGTGGCAACATAGTTGCCACACGTGCTCCTGCGACGTGAATAGTCACGTCGCTAATACCAGTTTGTGAAGTGATTTTGCATGTTGTGAAGTGATTTTCATGTGGCAAATACCAGTTTTTTTTGTAGTGTGTTGGATAATTGAAAATAATAGCGTCACTTGGTTTGTGAATGTCCTCAAGCAAGAGAAGTTTTTTTTACCAGCTGGATGAAATAATTAATATAATATAAAAATTGTGGATATATTGTGAGATATGGTGGGACCCATGTTAGAGTTTTTGATGAGTTGTATAGATATTTGAAAAATGTAGAAGTATAATATTATATAAAAAATTGTGTGGATCTCAGTTAAGAAAGTTGAGCGAAGGATACTCTAACTGTTCCTGCGGATTTATTTGCAGATTTAAGCTAAAATTCCGCAGGAAATACTGTAGATAAATCCGCATGAAATGTATTTGCCGCAGGTGAATCCGCAGCTAATTTACCTTTCCGTAGGTAAATCCGCAACTAACTTGTTTTTAAAATTAAAAATAGTGAAAATAATAAATTTTACGAAACGTTATTATTGATGTTTCATGTCAATGTGTCAAGGGTCTGAATCTCTTCATCTTTATGATGTGCTTTTGAATGATTTCTAGATTCAATCTAAATTTGTTTTCATCTACACAATTTGACACATAATAATGCATACTAAATCCAAAATAGCATAAGAGAAGCAAAATATTTTGCTGTGATAGGTGAAATGATTGGTCAATGTATCAGTTTTGTATAAAATAACTTGCCACTTTCATTACATGTTTCACATTTAAGTAATCCACGAGATCCACAAGTTGCACAAGGAAGCTTCAGCATTATATTTCACACATCTGCAAAAATATATAAATTGAATAAATCAAGTATGAGTATAAACTGATATTTGACCCTGGCTTGAACTTCTATGGAAATATTGAAAATATTACAACTCCAAACTCAATCTGATCTGTTATAAATGTGACTCTGAAGGTGCTTTTGACATCCAAGTTATAGATTGAAAATATACCTTGTTACTTAATAGAATGATCCCTATTTAAAACTTAAATTTGTTAACAATAGCATAACATTTAAAAACAACATTGGCGATAAAGTAAATACCTAACCGAATAAGATCTCATTTGTGGATGATTAATCATGAATAATTTAATTAAGTTAGGCCATGTGAAAACATACTCGGAGCAGCATATATGACCCAAAATGATAGCTACCAACTGAAAATTCATATATAAAATTTTAAAAACAGTATTTCAGGAACACATTCTCAAATAGATCAACTTTAGCTCGCATTGCAACCTAAGGTGTTCGTGTTAATAAATGATAAGGATACATAAAGAAACCATTACTCATCACAAAACTTGTAACATTAAAGATCAGGTAAATGTCTTATTGATTAAACACGCCTCATATAATTTATCGATTACTCATGTCGGAGAAGGAATATTGGTTCAAGTGCTGAAATTGGTGAAGTATTTTTAGAACAAGAGTGGTATCATATTAAACAATTGGTCTTTTTTTATAAGCATAAGTATATTCAATAAGAGGTAGTAGGGGTACCACAACCCAACCAACAACTTACAACAACAAAGCAAACTACATCAACAAATCAAACAAATCAAAGACACCAACACATCAGACAATAAACCTACAAAAAGTCAATTGGACATTTAAACCAATCATAAAAATTGCACCTAATTCTAGGATAAGAACTTAAAGACAACCACCCCCAAGAATAACTAATAATTCTATGGTAAATTTCAACAGGATTACTAACACCATCATTAAACATGATTTGGTTCCTTATCCACCATATGCTCCAACAAGAGGCAAACTAAATCAGACCTGCAGATGAATTAGATGTCTTCCTAATGATTTTTAAAAACTAGTCCAACAAGTGATCGGAGCAATTACCTGATATGGGGGGATCGAACCCAATCAAATCCCCTACTGCCTTCCAAACCAGACGAATGCACAGGCATGTCATCCTCAGCATTAAAACAAAACACGCATACCTTCTCATGTATATTAGATATAACACCTCTCGTCGTAAGGTTTGCTCGAGTAGGTAGTCTATCCAAAAATAATCTCCACCCAAAAATTTTGATTTTCAAAGGAATTCTGGATTGCCACACAATGTGCAAAGTCGTTTTTATATTACAATCCAACATCACTTCACCACCTATTTGTAACACAAAAGAATAACAAAACTTTACAGTAAAGCAATTAAATTTTCCTCTAGGGCACACAAAACCATCTGGATGTCCATCCCGCGGCCGAACCTCAGACAACAGCAACATCAAATCATGAAATTCAGCCTCCAATCAACCAACAAGCTCCAATGTACAAAGCCTATATCGCACTGCCATGTTTTACCCTGCCACTCCCAATCTCTTTAACTGTTCCATTTTGTTTTGATGAGGCTGCATAAAGACCCGGAAATAGATTGCAGAACATTTCCTGACCTATACAACAGAAAGTCCAAAACGCTACAACCCCTCCATCTCCCAATTTGCACAATAAAAGACTTGTGAATCCATCTTCAACCAAAGAATCCCCCAATCCCATTAGATCCATCCACCACAAAGATTCATGATTAGCCCCTCTACGAATAACTTTGGAAACAAATCTATTAATAAGGTTCCCATACCTGAGCAAAATGGTGGACAAGTAAGTTTGTAATGACATAGTTAATAAGAATGACCTTACCCCTAATTGAGAGTATTCTTCCCTTCCAAGTAGATAGACGGGCCTGAAAACAAATCAATCACCGGTTTCCAAAATGAGACCCTCATATGATTTCCATCAATAGTTATTACAAGAAATTTAAATAGTGGAACATCAATTTTATACGCCAGTAATTGTGCTTCTGCTTTCAAAAAATATTCATCAACTCCCACTCCAAACAAGCAACTTTTCCAAAAATTGATTTTCATCTCAAAAATCAATTCAAACCCTCTTAGTACAGATTTCAATCCCCAGAAAATATTCTTGCTAGTGTCATACCCTAATTTTTAACCCTGAGATTCTGTTTTTTGTGTCGCATCGTCTGCATAGCATATCACGCATTTTATCATGCATAATACCCAATTTATCAGCTGGAATAAACGTGTTTGAATTACAGCCGAATTGGTCAAATAAAAGTCAACTGTGTGTAAAATCAGTGGACGAAAAATTTCAAAATTGATCTTGCAAACTACAGTGATATTAATCTATGTTTCGTGTAGTTTAACATTGCGTGCTCATTTAAATTTTTTGACCACCTTTTGGACGTTTTTTTATCAGCTTAAGCCTTTTTAGAGGGTAAAATTTATTTCAAAATCTGACCAAATGCTGTATTTTTCCGAGTCGTTTATTTCGCGCTGATTATTTTGGTGCATTTATTTTATTTTTTTCGAGCATTTTTCTGCCTGACTTTTTATTTTGTTTTTTAATCATTTTTATTTAAAAGCTTGCGCCCAAACCAAGTGGATAACCGAGCTCTAAAACAACTCAGAATTGGCTGCCAAGAATTCAATCTTCTTTGGTTGCCACCAATAACCAGCCCAAGAAATTTATTTATTAAAAAATTAATTTTTGCGTCTTTTTTAAAATATGTTTTAAGATGTAAAAATAATTTTAATTTGTTGTTTTTTATGTAAAAAAAATGAGAGACAAAACAAATTAAATATAATGTGTATTTAATTTTACCTTAAAAAATGCATTGTTAAAATAAAATAAGATTCATGTTTTTTTTCTTATAACTTGTAACAAGAAAGATGTATGTTTTCCTTATAAATCGTTCCTTTTTATGAAAGAGTCTTTCTGAAAACCAACGCTCTTATACTTGAATTGCACTAAAAAAATATATATTTAATTAAATTTTAGGTATAGTGTAGTTTTTAATGTGAACCATTTTAGAGTTTTTACGGAGTTATATGAATAGTTGGAAAATGTAGTTAGGTTGTTTAAAAAATGTAGAAGTGCTTCGCTCAAAGTTGCGGGTTTGGAACAGAAACACGTTTGGTTGGGTGGATACAAAAATTGGGGAGTATACTGAAACATTGAATAACATAGAAGAGGGTATAGCTGAGTTACAGTGTTTGGGCGGTTCTCAGGAACTCATCAACCGTAGAACGGCAGAAGACGAGTTGTGGAAGCATTTGAGGATTAAGGAAAGTCTTCTCCACCAAAAATCTCATTTCAAATGGATTGCGGAGGGCGACAGGAATACCAAATTCTTCCATGCTGCCATCAAACATCACAACATTTCGAATATCATTTCATCGGTGACAGTGGGTGACCAAACAGTAGAAGATGTGGAAGGGGTGAAAAACGCTGTGGCTAATCACTTTGAATCTCGTTTTCAATCTGTATACAGGTGCACACCGTCTATTGGAAAAGCCAATTTGCAATGCCTCTCCGATGCCAATAGGTGTGCCTTAGAGGCTGAGTTTGGTGCAGATGAGATTAAGAGAGCAGTGTTTCAATGCAACGGAGACAGATGCCTAGGGCCGGATGGTTTCAATATGAAGTTTTTCCAAGTATGTTGGGATATTGTAGGTTTGGAGTTCATAAAGTGTGTTCAGGAGTTTTTTGAATTAGGAAAACTTCCCAAAATCCTTTCTTCATCCTTCTTAGTACTGATTCCTAAACACAACCAGTCGGATAACCTTGATGATTATAGACCTATAACTCTCATTGGCTGTGTATACAAAGTAGTAGCCAAACTGATGGCTGGCAGACTTAAGCATGTTCTAGGTAATATTATTTCAGCTTCCCAAACTGCGTTTTTACCGGGTCGGAATTTACTAGATGGCGTGCTAGTTTTAAACGAGGTGGTGGACTTCGCGAAAAGGAGTAAGAATAAAGGGCTGATTCTCAAAGTGGATTTCGTAAAGGCTTACGATTGCGTTGAATGGAGCTACCTTCGGAACATCATGAAATTGATGGGGTTCGGAGATAAATGGATGAAGTGGATCGAGGGCAGTGTTTTCAACAGTTACATGTCAGTACTCATTAATGGGAGTCCTTCTCGCGAGTTCAAAGTTTCGAGAGGTTTAAGGCAGGGCGATCCTCTTTCGCCGTATCTTTTTACGATTGTGGCTGAAGGACTTGCGGTTTTATTTAGAAGAGCTTCTGATTCAAATTTTTTCACTGGTTTTCGGCTGAATGATAATATTTCATTCAATCTTCTGCAATACGCGGACGACACAGTTATTCTAGGTGATGCCTCGTGGGATAATTTATGGGCGATCAAAGTGTTACTTAAAGGTTTCCAAGTTCTGTCAGGGCTGGATATCAACTTCAGCAAAACCTGTCTTGTTGGGTTTGGATTAGATCAAACATGGTTGAGGGCTGCGGAGTGTTTTTTGGGATGCAGGACGCAAGAGACCCCGTTCAAATTTCTTGGTGTATTAATAGGAGGAAATCATAATCGTGTTTCCTTTTGGCAGCCTGTTATTGAGAAGGTACGAGCGAAACTTTCATCGTGGAAAGGTAGACTTTTGTCTATGGGGGGAAGGACTACGCTTATCAAATCGGTCTTGGCCAATCTTCCAATACACTACATGTCTTTTTACAAGATGCCTGGTAAAGTTATTCGTATCATTACATCTCTTCAACGTCGTTTCCTTTGGTCGGGGTCAACTGTAAAGCGAGGCATGGCCTGGATTAATTGGAGTACTATATGCAAAGATAAGAATGATGGTGGCCTAGGGATTTTGGATTTACGGTATTTCAACACGGCACTCCTCTCTAAATGGTTATGGAAATGTGCTCATCATACCGACAGCTTGTGGCATAATGTTTTGGTGGCTAGATATGGTCTAAATTTTGTTCAACATCTGAGTATAAGTGAACCCCAACCTTACAGAGTTCCGGCTTCTCTTTGGTGGCGTGATTTACGGTCCATTTCTCAATCGTTCGGCACGTTAACGTTCTTCGGTTTGCTAGATGTTACAGTTGGTAACGGGAAGCGCATTTCTTTTTGGCATTCCAAATGGTTAGGTGAGAACTGTTTGGCAAACATATTTCCAAACCTCTATCGTTCTGCACACCAAAGATTTTCCCTCATTGCGGATAACGGAGCGTGGGCTGGTGATAACTGGGTTTGGAGCATCGGGTGCGACATGCGTAGTCCAGATAGCGGTCAGCAACGGGATCTTGATGAGCTGCTGCATTGCCTGGCTGCTGTCTCGCTAAACAAGGAAGTCATTGACAGTTTGGTCTGGCTGTTCCATCCTTCCTCGACTTTCACGACAAACTCTGCTTATAAGTTGTTGAAAACGGATGTGTTGCCAGCCGTTGTTCATTCCACAGGTGGGGAGATTTTCAAATCGTTGTGGGAGGCCACTGCTCCTCCAAAGGTATTGCTGTTCGGGTGGCGTCTCATTCACGATAGATTACCATCTCGTGTTAATTTGGCCAACAGAGGTATCCTTTCCAACACCCATGATATAGTGTGCCCTTTTTGTTTTGTAGCAGACGAGAGTGCGTCTCATTTGATGTTTATATGTCACAAAAGTCAGTCGGTGTGGATTAAAGTTTTCAATTGGGTGGGTTTGACGTTTTTTCACAGCAACGGAATATCTAGTCATCTTAGAAAATGGTTGCAGGGTTGTTCTTCTCGTGGTGTCAATTCGAAAAATGCTGTGGGGTTGTGGTTGGTGGTGGGGTGGGTGTTGTGGAATTGCAGAAACAACATTATGTTTAACGATGGCTTGTGGGATTCGGATGAGTTAGTTCACAAGATTATTCTAGTTTCTTGGTGGTGGATAGGAAAAAATGGTACAAAATCATTTACTTGTAATTACTACGATTGGTACAAAGCACCGTGCGATTTTTTGTAGGATTTTTGCTTGTGTCGGGCCGGTGCTATTTTTGTAATGGGTTAGGATACCCCTAGTATCCTAATTATATATATTTTGCTTATTAAAAAAAAATGTAGAAGTGTAATATAATATTAAAAATTGTGTGTGTCCTATTTAAAGAACCAAAATGTAGTTGGTGAGTGTGGATGCTTAGTTTACCGACTAACATTACACGAATCATAAGAGCATAAATATCGGTGTGCTCATAATGTTTTTACACAATATTTAAAAGTTACATGTCAGAGTTGTCACTACAAGAAATATTGTATCCAGTCACATGATTTAGTGAAGTGAAAATCACGTGGTAAAAAAAAAGAGTTTGCGAAGTGATAATCACGTCACTAACATATCTATAACTATTTATAAAGGGGATGGGGTGTTTTGGGCTGGCCTATTTTCATACCAATAATACCCTTTACAGTTACATGAATTAAAAAAACTTCTCCATCTATTTAGCCAAATAGGAGTAACATTTGTACCATTTCACTTGGAATTTTGTATACAGGTTATAAACACTCTGAATCTTATGAAATCCTGCCACGTAGATGATATCATAACTTCCATGCAGTTTTCTTTTTTTAAAAGATTGTAGTTTCATAACACTAACGTCTCTACAACTTCCATGCAGTTTTTCTTCTTTAACAATGCAATTTCATAACAGTAACATTGACACAAAGTGAGGCACAATGATGAAATTATTTTGAGTGAGGAAAGGAATAGAAAATATATTTAAAATTGTGGTGGTTTGTCTTCTTTGATCATCATTAACATTCTTGAAATCCACTCTATCATTTTGTGTGTCTTGAAATCAAAATGCTGAAGTCATTTATTTTCATAAATTCAATTATAATTTTCACAATTATTGGAATGAGACTGGTGTAGCAAGGTTTATGAAATGCATTTATGGGGTTATTGTTTTTCTATCTACGAATATTGAGTTTTGGTTCATTTCAAAATGTTTCAAACTTTTCTTTTGTAATGTTTTTTTAATCGTTTTAAACTTTTCTTTTACAATATTATGTTATTTAATGTTTCTGTCTCTAGACTACTTCGTATCATGCACATGGAAATTATGAAACTTTTTCCAGACAATGAAATGACAATGCAATTGTTATCTATACCTATAAATATTGGCAAGTTCATTTATACCAGCAAAGTCCTTTGTCTTCTATGACTTTAGAAATCCATATTTTTTATTGCTCATTCGATACAGGTTTTAGTTATCACTCATTGTGTACAATAGTCACTCCTAGGCAGTATAGATCAATCCACCTTAGACAGAGGAATTGCTATCTTTGGTCTTTGACTCCCACATGTAAGAATCTTTCTCAAATTTTATTTGCAAAATATTGGTTTGCAACTTGCTATCTTCAACATTTACACTTCTTATCTCTAATGTTTATTAATCTTAATTAATTTTATATTTTATATTTTATATTTTATCAATCATGAGTCATGACATTAAATTTTATATTTAATTTATCAAGTTAAGACAATAATTCTAATTTTTAATATTTTTGGGTATGTTTTACTTTTCAAATTTTGATTGCTATTTGGATCAAATGGTCGAGTGATGCTTTTATTCTATTTTGGGTTAATTCAATTTTTTACGCTTTATCTATTGTATACATAAATATCAGATGATGTATTTATCTTTTAAAAATTATGTTGCTATATTAGATAAAGGGATGGGTCGAATAAATTATTTATTAAAGTATAGTGTACTGGATTAATGAACCATCTTCACATTAGTGAATTAGTAATCAATGTAAAAATGTGTTTTTTTTTTTTTCTTTCTGTTCCATTGTGGGAGATAGTGAGATAAATCATTGTATTTAAATTTTAATGGTCTCCTTTTGTATTTCTATTGTCTAATGATATACACGAATGTATTGCAAAATCATTTTCATTCTCATCCCAACCTCAATCCAACAAGGATCAGCCCCAAAGTCCAAACCAAATCTAGCTTGGCATGAGTCTTACAATCATCTAAGTGTACTAATTCCCTACTTCTTTTAAAAAAGAGTTTCATTTGCAATTTATTTTTTTATCATAAAATAATTGTTTCTTTTACTCAAGATTATTCAGAGGTTTTAAGTTTGAATCTAATTTTAGATATGCAGTGTTATTAAATTTTTAGAAGAAGAATTTTATTGTTTATTATGATCTTATGTGGTTTAAGAGAATAGTATTTATAATTGTGTGTAAATGAGTATATAATTTATATAAAAATTAATAATTATCTCTTTTACAATATTAACGAAACATTTAATATATTTTTTATTATTACTAGCATCCAAACGGGCACTCCCGTGTCCGTTTGTCCGCTTTTTTAAGGTCTACCGCGTGAAAATATTAACCGTATCAATTTTTATAAGTTTGATTTTATAATAAATAATTTGTATAATGAGGTCTAGAATATTTATTCAGATACTTACAAAACAATTTGTATGAAGAGAAGAATACTTACAATTTTTTTTTTGTAAGTATCTGAATAAATATTCTAGACCTCATCATACAAATTGTTTATTATAAAATCAAACTTATAAAAACTTGACACTATTAATATTTTCACGCGGTGCACCTTAAAAAAGCGGACAAACGGGCACGGGAGCCCGTTTGGACGCTAGTTTACTATTATAATAAGATGTATAATGATAGCATGTGGGTTATGGAATTTTTTTTTTTTTTAAATGTTGTGACGTGAAATTCACTTCACAACATTTATAATTAAATAAAAAAAATTAAAAGGGCAATGGCGTAAACAAGAGGGAAAGTTGAAAAATTCAAAATTTGACTTGTGAAGTATTATTCACGTCGCAAGATTTAGGGGGGAAAAATTTATGACACTTAATTGATAGGTTACAGAATGTGCAGGTTGAGATCTGCAAAAGATTTGACTGTTGAAATTTAGTGAAGTATTTTTCACTTCGCAAATTAGCGACGTGAAATTCACGTCACTAGCTGGGGCATTTAAAGCAACACGCAATTGTGTTTCCCAGGCAGTCGGTTCCCACGATTCAAGATTTTCTATCCTCTCCAACCTTATCCTTTCCTATCCTTACCCATTTAAATCTCTTTTCATTAATATTTCATCTCCTTCTCCAACCTTTTCCTTCTTCTCATTTTCTATCTTCTCACCATTTTTCAGTTTTCATTCTTCTTCATCTTCAATGTTCAGGTAAGTTTTTTAATTTTATTTCTTCTACTATTTTTTAATTATTTCTATTTAAACATAATATATTCTAATGTACCTTATTTTTTATTTTTTTTATGTCAAAATATTAAAGTTTAGAAGATTGAAAGAGATATTTGAAGAACAAATTGAAGAAATAATTTTGGAACAAGAAGAGTGAAGGAGATTGAAGAAGAGGTAATTTTGTCATTAATTTTTTTTTTCTGAATTTATTATTTAGTTGTTGTTTTTTTAAATATTATGGTTTTTTGGTTAAATATTTGTATTGTAATATATATGTAAAATGAAAATGTATTATTCAAAATTTTTTAATATATTTATTTAACACGAAAAATGTATATTTTTTTATTAGAAAAGAATTATATTTATTTATATATAAATATTTATTTATTAAAACAGATTATTTTATTAAGTAAAACAGATTATATAATATATTTATTTAAAACAGATTATATTTATTTAAAACAGATTATATTTATTTATTAAATAAAACTGATTTTATTTTTAAAATCAGATTATAATAAAAAATCATATCTAAAACTGATTATGTTATATATTTATTTAAGACATATTACATTTATTTATTAAATATTTATTTATTAAAACAGACTATATTTATTTTATAAAATAGATTATATAATATTTTTTTATTAAAACTGAAATATATTAAAACGAAAATATTTATTTTGTTATTTTTTATATTCAAAACAGATTATATTTGTAATATATAAATATTTATTAAATTTTAATTTTTAATTATTAATTTTATGTAAATGTATTTTTTAAAGTTAATTATTTTTATATTATTATTTATTATATATTTTTAATTAAAGTTAATTTTATTATTTAGGAAAAGAGATTGGGGAGACCTCCACTCATGCCGGAGCTAGTTGTACAGACCAGAACAAAAAAATCGAGGGACTTTGTTGACGAACGCACCAAAAAAGCTTTGGTAAGTACGTCGTTTTATTTTATTTAAATTGTTATTATTTTTTTAATTTAATGACAATTTTGAGACGTAATTATCACGTGGCAATTGAGATATTGTGGCGTGAAAATCACGTGGCAATTGAGATATTGTGGCGTGAAAATCACGTGGCAAAATTTATTATTTAATTTAACTTAAATTGTTTAATCTATATTTAACTTAATTTTTTATTTTATTTTATGTGTAGGAGGATTACCAGGTATTGCTCACACAATTTTTGATAGAGAATCCTCAGTATACTCCAAGAGGTTCTGAGCCGCTTAATCCACGTGTGGATTTTTATATTTGGGATTTAGTAACCGGCGAAAAAGGACCGAATGAATGTTTATTTGGTGCTGGAGCTTTGGCCGGTGGTATGCGAAAAGGGGACAGAACTCTATTTCAAAGAGTTAGAGATGGTGAGGGAACGTCAAATCCGCCACAATTGACCCCCGAGATGATAGAAACGGTAAGACAACTGGCGCTAACTGAAGCGAGACGCGAAACGACGCAACGTGAGGCGACATTACAGGCCCAATTGGAGGCGCAACAAAGTCAGATAGAGGCAATGAAGAATAGGCAAGCTGAAATGGAGGCGATGATGCCCCAATTTATGCAATCGCAAGGTGGCGGTAATCCAGTTGTTGGAAATGAAGAAGTTGGTGGTCAACAACAGATGGATAACGATGATATTGGCTCGGATGACGATGATATTAACATTGAATCCTATCCCGATCCGGATTAATCCAAAGCATTTATTGTAATTTTAAATTTTTATTTTTGTAAAATATTTATTACATTTTGGCATATTGTACACTTTTTATTTAAAAATTTTATTCTAAATTTTGGTATTTATTTATAATTATTAATTTTTGTTATTTAAATTTATTAAATTTTCAAATTAAATTATTATTAAAAAAAATTTAATATTCATTTTGTTTTGTAAAATAATTAAAAAAACAAACTATAATTAAAAATTTTAATTATAATTTTAAATTAGAAATAAAAATACAAAACGTACCACATAATTAATCAATTTTTTTTTATAAAATAAATCATGTAGCCACGTGATATTCACTTCGTAACTTGCGACATGAATTCCACTTCGCAACTTGCCACGTGAAGTTCACTTCACAACTTGCCACATGAAATTCACTTCACAACTTGCCACATGAATTTCACGTGGCAAACTTCTTACACACACTGCAACTCTGTTTTATTTGGTGCGACGTGAAAATCACGTGGCAAAGTTGTGAAGTGATTTTCACGTGGCAACATAGTTGCCACACGTGCTCCTGCGACGTGAATAGTCACGTCGCTAATACCAGTTTGTGAAGTGATTTTGCATGTTGTGAAGTGATTTTCATGTGGCAAATACCAGTTTTTTTTGTAGTGTGTTGGATAATTGAAAATAATAGCGTCACTTGGTTTGTGAATGTCCTCAAGCAAGAGAAGTTTTTTTTACCAGCTGGATGAAATAATTAATATAATATAAAAATTGTGGATATATTGTGAGATATGGTGGGACCCATGTTAGAGTTTTTGATGAGTTGTATAGATATTTGAAAAATGTAGAAGTATAATATTATATAAAAAATTGTGTGGATCTCAGTTAAGAAAGTTGAGCGAAGGATACTCTAACTGTTCCTGCGGATTTATTTGCAGATTTAAGCTAAAATTCCGCAGGAAATACTGTAGATAAATCCGCATGAAATGTATTTGCCGCAGGTGAATCCGCAGCTAATTTACCTTTCCGTAGGTAAATCCGCAACTAACTTGTTTTTAAAATTAAAAATAGTGAAAATAATAAATTTTACGAAACGTTATTATTGATGTTTCATGTCAATGTGTCAAGGGTCTGAATCTCTTCATCTTTATGATGTGCTTTTGAATGATTTCTAGATTCAATCTAAATTTGTTTTCATCTACACAATTTGACACATAATAATGCATACTAAATCCAAAATAGCATAAGAGAAGCAAAATATTTTGCTGTGATAGGTGAAATGATTGGTCAATGTATCAGTTTTGTATAAAATAACTTGCCACTTTCATTACATGTTTCACATTTAAGTAATCCACGAGATCCACAAGTTGCACAAGGAAGCTTCAGCATTATATTTCACACATCTGCAAAAATATATAAATTGAATAAATCAAGTATGAGTATAAACTGATATTTGACCCTGGCTTGAACTTCTATGGAAATATTGAAAATATTACAACTCCAAACTCAATCTGATCTGTTATAAATGTGACTCTGAAGGTGCTTTTGACATCCAAGTTATAGATTGAAAATATACCTTGTTACTTAATAGAATGATCCCTATTTAAAACTTAAATTTGTTAACAATAGCATAACATTTAAAAACAACATTGGCGATAAAGTAAATACCTAACCGAATAAGATCTCATTTGTGGATGATTAATCATGAATAATTTAATTAAGTTAGGCCATGTGAAAACATACTCGGAGCAGCATATATGACCCAAAATGATAGCTACCAACTGAAAATTCATATATAAAATTTTAAAAACAGTATTTCAGGAACACATTCTCAAATAGATCAACTTTAGCTCGCATTGCAACCTAAGGTGTTCGTGTTAATAAATGATAAGGATACATAAAGAAACCATTACTCATCACAAAACTTGTAACATTAAAGATCAGGTAAATGTCTTATTGATTAAACACGCCTCATATAATTTATCGATTACTCATGTCGGAGAAGGAATATTGGTTCAAGTGCTGAAATTGGTGAAGTATTTTTAGAACAAGAGTGGTATCATATTAAACAATTGGTCTT
Organism: Lathyrus tuberosus; assembly: GCA_022829125.1. NCBI lineage: Eukaryota > Viridiplantae > Streptophyta > Magnoliopsida > Fabales > Fabaceae > Lathyrus > Lathyrus tuberosus. Next base: position 3,016,862 of record JALAZF010000477.1, read on the forward strand.
TTTTTATAAGCATAAGTATATTCAATAAGAGGTAGTAGGGGTACCACAACCCAACCAACAACTTACAACAACAAAGCAAACTACATCAACAAATCAAACAAATCAAAGACACCAACACATCAGACAATAAACCTACAAAAAGTCAATTGGACATTTAAACCAATCATAAAAATTGCACCTAATTCTAGGATAAGAACTTAAAGACAACCACCCCCAAGAATAACTAATAATTCTATGGTAAATTTCAACAGGATTACTAACACCATCATTAAACATGATTTGGTTCCTTATCCACCATATGCTCCAACAAGAGGCAAACTAAATCAGACCTGCAGATGAATTAGATGTCTTCCTAATGATTTTTAAAAACTAGTCCAACAAGTGATCGGAGCAATTACCTGATATGGGTGGATCGAACCCAATCAAATCCCCTACTGCCTTCCAAACCAGACGAATGCACAGGCATGTCATCCTCAGCATTAAAACAAAACACGCATACCTTCTCATGTATATTAGATATAACACCTCTCGTCGTAAGGTTTGCTCGAGTAGGTAGTCTATCCAAAAATAATCTCCACCCAAAAATTTTGATTTTCAAAGGAATTCTGGATTGCCACACAATGTGCAAAGTCGTTTTTATATTACAATCCAACATCACTTCACCACCTATTTGTAACACAAAAGAATAACAAAACTTTACAGTAAAGCAATTAAATTTTCCTCTAGGGCACACAAAACCATCTGGATGTCCATCCCGCGGCCGAACCTCAGACAACAGCAACATCAAATCATGAAATTCAGCCTTCAATCAACCAACAAGCTCCAATGTACAAAGCCTATATCGCACTGCCATGTTTTACCCTGCCACTCCCAATCTCTTTAACTGTTCCATTTTGTTTTGATGAGGCTGCATAAAGACCCAGAAATAGATTGCAGAACATTTCCTGACCTATACAACAGAAAGTCCAAAACGCTACAACCCCTCCATCTCCCAATTTGCACAATAAAAGACTTGTGAATCCATCTTCAACCAAAGAATCCCCCAATCCCATTAGATCCATCCACCACAAAGATTCATGATTAGCCCCTCTACGAATAACTTTGGAAACAAATCTATTAATAAGGTTCCCATACCTGAGCAAAATGGTGGACAAGTAAGTTTGTAATGACATAGTTAATAAGAATGACCCTACCCCTAATTGAGAGCATTCTTCCCTTCCAAGTAGATAGACGGGCCTGAAAACAAATCAATCACCGGTTTCCAAAATGAGACCCTCATATGATTTCCATCAATAGTTATTACAAGAAATTTAAATAGTGGAACATCAATTTTATACGCCAGTAATTGTGCTTCTGCTTTCAAAAAATATTCATCAACTCCCACTCCAAACAAGCAACTTTTCCAAAAATTGATTTTCAACTCAAAAATCAATTCAAACCCTCTTAGTACAGATTTCAATCCCCACAAAATATTCTTGCTAGTATCATACCCTAATTTTTAACCCTGAGATTCTGTTTTTTGTTTCGCATCGTCTGCATAGCATATCACGCATTTTATCATGCATAATACCCAATTTATCAGCTGGAATAAACTTGTTAGAATTACAGCCGAGTTGGTCAAATAAAAGTCAACTGTGTGTAAAATCAGTGGACGGAAAATTTCAAAATTGAGCTTGCAAATGGCAGTGATATTAATCTATGTTTCGCTTAGTTTAACATTGCGTGCTCATTTAAATTTTTCGACCACCTTTTGGACGTTTTTTTATCAGCTTAAGCCTTTTTAGAGGGTAAAATTTATTTCAAAATCTGACCAAATGCTGTATTTTTCCGAGTCGTTTATTTCGCGCTGATTATTTTGGTGCATTTATTTTATTTTTTTCGAGCATTTTTCTGCCTGACTTTTTATTTTGTTTTTTAATCATTTTTATTTATTTTTTGTTAAATAATCATTTTATTTATTTAGATTTAGTTAGATATTTAATTTAAATTTTTATTTTTATTAATTAATTTTATTTTTCATTTGTTTATCAATATTTCCTTTTTTTTTATAAAAAACACAAAAACATCCTATTTAGTTAATACTTAATTATGTTTCTCCTTCTAAAAACACAAAAACATAATATTTAATTTTTTTTATTTTTGTCTCATTATAAAAAAAAATTGTGTTAATTGTTATTATCATTCTTGTCTATTTTCTAGTCCTATATATATATATATATATATATATATATATATATAGATTTTAATTGGTATTCACTGACAGTATAAAAATATTTTACACTGTTAATCAATCACCCTCATACATCCCGCCACATCAAACTGTAAAATTTAAATTAACTATATGACATGGCCGATTAATATATTCCTATTGGTTGACAGTGTAAAATTATTTTACAATGTCAGTGCATACCAATTAAACTCATATATATATATATATATATATATATATATATATATATATATACACTAGCATTCAGACGGGCACTCCCGTGCCCGTCTGTCCGCTTTTTAATGCGCACAGCGGGAAAGTATTCATGCGTATATACATTTTATGAGATATATTTAATGTAATTCGCATTAAAAATAAAATTATCTAGATATAATTAGTTGAATTAAAATCAAGATGAAAATTATATACTCATAAAATACTATAGTGAATTATAAAAAATAGTGAAATTAATTGTTGTCGTGTGTATGTTTTTCCTTCTCCTTGCCCACATACTTGCATACTACTCAACTCTCAGAAATTGATTCTAAAAGAATTGTTAACATATTTTGATTGTATAATATATTTTAATTTATATATGATGTGATATAGGATTTAAAAGAATTGTCAACACTCAAAAATTGACTATAAACAAAATATGTCATTGTTGCCCCTGAGCACCTAAATTCATTGTCCACGACACACCCAACATAAAAAATATTCTCTGTAAATAATAGCATCAATGCATTTAGAAAATTGTAAATCATATTCTAAATTATAATCAAGAACTAAAGCATACAAAATATTACACTATATTAAGGGATTTCAAGATCTTAAAATCATCCATTGAAGAGAAGGCTATAGATTTGGTGTTCGTGCCACTAAGGAGAAGCTAAGATTTAATCTTGTGAATGGTAATCATGACCTTAGGAACTTCACCCCTGAATCTCTTTTTATGACTTAGATTCGTCAAACTATAAACAGATATTTTTATTCAATTTAAATTTTAATGTAAATTAATTATATAATAAACTTTATAATCCACATTCTCTCATGTTTGGCTATTTCTTTTTTTCATACACACAAAAAGTTATAAAATCCATTTTTTTCTTCTTAATTTTGGTTATAACCTAAATTATATGTTAAGTTAAATTAGAAAGTAGTATGCCATATTTATTTTGCATCCCATTTTAATTTTAATATCTCTCTCCATCTCTCTCCCTCATCTCTCCTCTCTCTTGGAATCTGTTTATCCATATCTTCATTTTATGTCATGTACTTATATCTTCATAAATCAACTATTTAGAAGGTTACGTTTATCAATTATATACATTGCTCTCTTGAAACAGAAGATTTAAATAGTAAATATTTAAAATATTTTGTATTTTTTTTAATATTTTAAATCATGAAGTAAAAAAGTACTAAAGACAAACCAATTAATTACAGTATAAAAAAAATCTTTGACATTTTTTAGGGGTACTATGTGAAGTGATTGCACGGTTACTTTAACAAATAATAATACTTTTGGAGTGGATAATATGTGAAGTGATTGCACGGTTACTTCAAACAAACAGTACTATTTTAAGAGTGGTTAGACAAACCAAATTAAAACGGAAGCATAAGAATGAGAAGCATTCATGCACGAATCCATCAATCTATGTAACAATAACAAAACATTATATAAATACCATCAATCTATTCACCCATAATTAAAAACCAGTAGATGGAAACAACTAACAAAACTTAACAATGATAAAAGTCATCAATCAAAATTAAAGGGTATATATTCATAATAAAATATATCTTGAACATAAGCCAATTAAAATAATTTAAAAATGAACCTACACTTTGAATTGTTAGGAAGAGGGAGTGAATTAAAATTTGAAAAGAAAGATCAAATGGATGTTTAATTCCAACCTGACTTTGGCAGTATATTTTACCACCTTTGTGTAAAAGAAAATTGAGAATTGAAAAGAGAAAGAAAAAACAGATTAGAAAGAGAAAAATGAAAGAAGAAGAGATGTAAAGAAAAATGAAATAATTAGATGGTAGTTTACTCTTGATTTTCAATTTAGATAACCGTAAAAGAAGTAGAATTGAAGAATGAAGTGGAAGTTGTATTTTACTATGCGTGTTATAGACACTCCAAAATAAAAACGGTTATAATTTGTTTAAAGTAATTAAAATGTTTTTAAAGGGTATGATTGAAATAAAAGCAGTTATTATTTTATATAATTTTTTATGTTATTTATTTAAAAAAATAAAGTTATTTTTGGAAAGAGAAAAAGACCAAACTAAAAATCTTCTATTCCCTTTATATATAGGTATTGATGATTATTGATATGATTATCTTTGTGTCATTTAATTAGTTCTTCACTTCTTTTTTATTAAGACAATGCAAATCTTTTTTCAAAAACAAATGCATAAAAACAAAAAAATAAAGAATTAAATAAAATAAAATAGTTATAATCTAATGATTAACACTTGTATTGGACTTCAAGGTATTACAAATGGCAAGATAAAAATTTAAACAAAAGTAATGTATTTCTTAATCATAGAAATTCAAACAAAAACATTTTATATCTTTATCATTGTACTCTTAAAATCAACATGAATGAAAGTATCCTATAAATGTGAAGTTAACGGTGTAAAAAAATAAGTTAATTCATTGGTTAAATTAAATTAAAAGAAATGTTAATTAATATTGAAGTGAAATGAAAAACTAACTAATATTCAATTTTCAGAACCAAAAATTCTAACTTTTTGAATCTTCATTTTATAAGATGAAAATATAAATCAATTGTGATTTAAAAAAGGATGAAGAGTGATTGAAAAAACTTTCGAAAAGATGCAGATTGATTGAAAAATTGAGAGTATGAAAGTAGTTCTTCAATAGTTAATTTGATACTTGTAATTTATACCAGGAGAGAGAAAGCAGTTTTTTTGTTTAAATTAAATATCTAAGGAGAGGAGTTATGCTATGAAGTGGTTTGCAATTTTTTGGGTGGTTACATATGGATAATTTAGGAATAAAGTGAGTTTCATAAGGGTAAGTTTGGAAAGAAAATAGGCCATACCAAAATCATCTATCCTTTTATATATATATATATATATATATATATATATATATATATATATATATATATATATATATATATATATGCATTAGAAAAAACAAAAGAGGACAAAAAAAAATCACAACTCATCCACCTCATAACCTCCGATCCGTAACTTTCACACGTATATAACCTCATATCTTGCATCTCATGTATTTCTTCGATTTGAGTTTGTAATGAATGTTTTAATCACATTCTGTTTTGTTTTCTCATTTTGTATTACATATAAATATTGTTTTTCACTTTGCGTTGTGTTATGTTCATGTCGATATTGTAATGGTTATAAGAATATTATATGTGTGTTTGTTTCAATATGTTGCTTCTACAATTGTGTATATACGTATATATTGAATCTTATATACTGTCAGTTTGCTTACCTTGCATCTAGAATATATATATATATATATATATATACACACACACACACACATAATTTTTGTCAATAAATTTTTGTTAACTGTAGATTTTAAAATGTTGTTGCTTTAATTTTAAATATATACATATGTATGAACTTCATTTACTGTAGTGTAGTTTTAAATATATATAATTTTTCGTTACTGTAGCTTATACATATATATAACTTTCGTTTTAGTTTTTTTTTTAATATATATATATATATAATTCTTGTTTTTTTTTTGTTTTTTTTAATATACATATAACTTTTTTTCTTAGTTTTTAAATATGTATATATATAATTTTTGATATAAAATTTAAAATATATATATATATATATATATTTGTAATGTGATAGAACTATTTTAACATTTTATTCTTTTAGCTTTATTTCGATTCTGTAGTGATATGCATCTTATTATAGATAGTGTGTAGATGTTTGTGTTTAACTTTCTATTTTTCTATTACTCTAAGTTGATATAAAAAATTGTAACAATGCTATAATAATATTTTAATCTGATTTCGACACGATGTTCTGCCGTGTATTTTTTCTATCTGTTTTCATCATGATGTTTTGTTGTGTGCTTTCTATTTGTTTTCACCGCGATGCTTTGCCGCGAATGTCCGTTATTGATTTTACTTGTCATTGATTACCATGATGTTCTTCCATGTGTATTTCTATGTATGTGTCTTCATTTATCGCTTGCCATTTACATGATGTTCTCCCGTGTTCCTGCAGTTTTCTATTCCTTGTTGACCTGATCCAAGGGAAGGGACTGTATGTTGACTTATTGTCGTTGTGCATGTCCCTCGTCTATTCTTTACTTGTCTTTGTTGTTGGTTCTAGAACCTGGCAACTCGTATTCCAAACTACGGACTCTCTGATTTCTCAAAGTTCCTTTTGAGAATACGTAGGCACAAGGTCAATCCTTGGCGAGCAACATTTTCCTTTTACTTTGTTTACCCTTATTGAGGGAAACTACGAATGCTCTGATTCCATTCCCGTCAGGATACGTAGGCACAAGATGCGATGTCTTGGTGAGCATACTTAGAAATAACACCTTAGGTCTCCCTTTACCTTTTCATCCTTTAGCAGATAAAATAACAAATAACACAATAAAATAAGAGGTTCCTGTAGAGTACTACAGATACTTAGTATACTAGCACATTCCCTAGGTATAACAAACACCCGAACCTTAGATTCTCTTTGCTTAGCTTTGCACTGCATACTCATGGGTTATTGGTTCTTTTTCCCTTCCCTTGGATGAATTAAAGATCGGTGGTGAATTATGACTTATGATTCAAGTTAATTAATAGCTTGATATCTGATTCTTACCGCGACAGAAATGGCGACTTCACTGGGGACTACCTTGAGAGGGTTACCCCTAACTTGTTATGTATTTGTATATACATGTTTGGGTTTTTTCTGTATGCAGGGTGGTTATATACTGTTGTGAGATAAGTCGTAACTCGGACTTGAGCGCACTTATGATAGGAATGTGATATATTCAAGGAGGCTTATAGGGAGTTGATTCCCGACCAAGCTGACTTGAGAAATCACCACTCAGTTGAGGCCCTCTTGGGAGTAGTATTGTTGAACGAGTATTTGTGAAAACATTACTACTTCCGACCTAGGAGCCTGTGACACTGAGGACCTTTAGTTACCTTTCATCCCTCTAAGCCTTTTTAGGACGTAGTACAATGATTATCCAGGTGTAGACCTGTGACAATTGTCATGCGATACTACACTCAGATGAGTTTATCTTGAGAATATTATTAGCCTGCATGAGTAGTCGTGCAAGCCGATAATATCCGAAAGATTTATCGATGAATCTGGGAACCTTATTAGAACCCGTTGTACAGGTACACTATAAACACTAGTACATACCCTATGGTTGGTTCTTCACCCAGACTCCATGTTGTGATCTTGAACCTTTGATCCTACTATGTGTGATTTGCATCCTGTCTTGCATCGCATTGCATATCATTTGCATCTTTGCATTATTCATTGCATACATCCATTTTTCCAACAACTCATCTCCAATTGTCTATATCTTCTAGTGTCATCTTTCAGTCGTCAAACTGATTCCTCGACACAGGTACAGGACTAGGGCTAACTATAGACGCAAGATGTCAGAACAAGAAGCACACAACGCAGATATCTGAATGAAGATTAATGATCTTAAGTCAAGCATGACAAAGCTCACTGAAATGCTCTAACTCCTGATTACTGGGGAGAGCAACCTCAAAGGATTGTTATCCAAAAGGTTTCAAATGTTGACCTCAGCCTGTTCAGGTGCCACCTTCAACTTGGCCAGAGTTTAGGTTACCCCACAACTTCTCTCCACCTCTTGCATCTACTACTATGATTGGTTAAATTGTCAGACCAGTGTTTCAATCTCCTGTTTTTGTCGAGCCCCGACCTATGGTTCATGTTGTTGCCCAAATTTTTCGAGCTCCTTTTGAGAACCCTCTCTATGAGTACAATGCTGACAGTGCTCAGGGTGAGGACCGTGAAGACTTTGTTGAACCTGATGTTGTCCGTGAACAATTTCAGACCACAGACAAGAGACTTAAAGCCATGGAGGGAAATGACTTCTTTAGTGTGGACACAGACAACATGTTCCTGGTTTCTGACCTTGTTATGCATGCCAAATTCAAAACTCCCGAGTTTGTGAAATATAAGGGTCACTCTTGTCCAAGGGCCCATTTGGTTATGTACTTTCGAAAGATGGCTGCTTATACCAACAACCAGAAGCTGCTCATCCACTGTTTTCAAGACAGCTTGAGTGGAGCTTCTCTCAAATGGTATATGAATCTTGAACAGAACAAATTCCACTGCTTCCAGGTTCTTGCTAATGCTTTTATGAAGCAGTATAAGTACAACCTCGACATGGCTCCTTACCGCCGTCAACTTCAAAATATGTCTCAGAATGAGAAAGAGTCTTTCAAGGAATATGCTCAGCGTTGGAGAAAGCTCGCTTCTTAAGTTGAACCCCCTCAAGCAGAAAAGGAGCTGACTGGAATGTTCATGGACACCTTGTCTCCATTCTATTGGGAGAAGATGATTGGTAGTGTTTCTTCTAACTTCACTGATTTGGTAACCATTGGTCAAAGACTCGAGGAAGGACTCAAGAATGGAAAAAGTGTCCAAGGCTATTGAATCTTCTAATGGTACCGCTACTACAAAACGCCCAAACAACAACGTGAGGTTTACAACAGCATCCTATACACCGTTCTTATAGTGCGCACTGGATGCGTAGGCATTATTTTAATTAGAAATCTCAAGGGTATAATAACGGTTGTTATGAAAACCGTGGTGATACAATCTAGCTATCATGGGTTCGAACCTCATCGCCCTCAAATAGTTTATCCCTTTGACGTCAATGCTCCCTTTTTAAGTTTTAATTTAACTAAAAAATAATAATGATATCACGACGGCTTTTTCTTTAAACCGTTGTTACAAACTGTTATGTATTTTAAACACCAAGTATATATCAATTTATCCATTGAAAAAAGAAACAAGACGAAACAACCCTAACACCAACGTCGTCACCATTGTCGGGAAGAAGACAACAACAACAAGAAAGTGTTCTACTTTAAGGTGTTGCAATGTCACATTTGAAGACAAAATCATCCAAAAGTGTTTCTACGTCTTCTTCCAGTGTAAAATCTCGATCTGGAAATTTGTGTGGTTGTGATGGTCGTATGGTTTCGTATCAATGCAAGAAGGGACAAAATAAAGGAAGGCTTTTTTGGAGATGTCCATTTTGGAGGAGCGATGAAACATGTAATTTGTTCATATGGGATGAAGACGTGGGAGAAAAAGATGGAAATGACGATGAGAGCATTATGAAGTCAGAGTTGGAAGTTGTGGGCTATCTAAAGGTTGTGTATGAGGATTTAAAGAAAAAGAACAAGAATTTGAAGAACAAACTGAAATCAGAGATATTTTCTGGAAATATCAAGATGTTATGTTTTCTTGTCTCCTTTATGTTTAATGTTTACTTTGTTATGAAATGTAATAGTTGAATTATGGTTTGAATTACATTGTTGATGTTTAAACTGCAGATCCATTGTGAATTACATTGTTGATGTTTAAACTGCAGATGCATTAAGTGAGAAGTTAAGGCGCACCTTTTATTTTTTATTTATTTTAAAATTCACAAATAAAAGGGTTATCACTATGGTTCTCCTGTTCAACCGTAGTGATTTATAATAAATAAATACCTATCTATATGGTTTTTATTTATTTTAAAATTCACAGATAAAAGGGTTATCACTAGGGTTATTCTAGTTAACCGTAGTGATATATTTATAATAAATAAATACCTATCTATACGGTTGTTATTGCTAACGGTTGTGAAATAGTTTACCCGTATATAAGCAAAATAACTTTCACTTAATTGACAGTAACACCGTTGCCTTCAAAGTGAAACCCTAGAACCTATTTTTTCTCTTTGTTTTCACCATTAGCCGTGAATCATACATTAAGGTATTCTTCTTCTTCCATCTATTGTTAGATATTTCCCATTATCTCGTTTGTTGCATGTTATTTTTGTTGATTGTTCTCATTTTTTCAGATTCGTTTTCACTACCTTAACAAAGACCATACTTTGGAAACTTCATAGTGTTTGTGTTGCTATGGAAAAATGTATAAGAAGCATGAAGCTATGATGGCAACTTCATCCACCTTATACTTTTTTTTCATAGCATCACGAACATGATGTTAGTAAATGAAGAAACAACAGTGTAAGCAAACTTTATCTAGTTTTAGAAACAATGAAAAGAAGTATAAGAAGTATGAAGCTTTTGTGTAAGCTTATTCCTCCTTATATTTCTTTTTCATTGCTTCCCAAACTAGTTCAACATCATAATTGATTCCTGTTCCGCGATTAGTTTCATTAAAATGTGCGTTATTTCTGTTCCTCTCTTTACTCTTCACTGGATTATGGTTTTAGGGTTTGTTTTCAACTGAGGATGCTCATTTTTGAAGTTTTCTTTGTTTCCTTTCAGGTTAAGGGGATGATACAGGGTGATGATGCTGGTGGAAGCAAGCGTATTATATCAGTTTATAATTTATGGATCTGATATAGAATGTTGTTTGAGTTTATTATATTCTATTTACATTGTTTGTTTAACTAACCCTCACTTAAAGTTTGCTGGTGGTAGCAAGCGTATTATATGAGTTTATAATATCTGGATCTGGTATAGAATGTTGTTTGAGTTTATTATATTCTATGTAGATTGTTTGTTTCACTAACCCTCACTTAAAATACATTCAGTTAATTTGACATAGATACTTATAATCTGCAAATTAAGTTGTATTTGAAAACCAACTTAAACAAACCAATGTTTTTTTTTCTGATTGCATGCCTCTCATCATTTATCTCAAGTTCTTTTATATATAGATTATGGTATAATGATCTGTCTCCTTAGATGCATCGCCATCTTTCATTATAGTTAAATCAAAGATGAGGCAGATTATCCAATGTCTTGTTGATCATATGGAAATTTAACTATAATCGAATATAGCGATATATCGAAGGAGTCGGATCAATAAACCACAATATATGTAAAAGAGCGTGAAATGCACGATGAGACGAATGCAATCAGAAAACAACATTGGTTTGTTTAAGTTGGTTTTCAAGAACAGTTTAATTTGCAGATTATAGACATCTTCATCAAATTGAATCCATGTATATTTATTTAGTGAGGTGTTTGGAAAACAAGCAATCTACATTTAATATAATAAACTTAGGGTACTTACAACAATGGTTATTAATTTTAACCGATATCATAAGTAATTTATGTTTTATATAATTTTGCCGCTGATGGGTTTCGAACCCAGAACCTAAGTGTATGTATCACAACGGTTTATTATCATAACCGTTGTGATATATGGCTCGCGCCCTACCTTTCAATAACAGTTTCCAGCCCGTTGTAGAAACATCTAACTTACAACGACAATCTACATAACAACGCCTTCGGACGCGTCATTATATGTCATTTCTAACCGTTGTTAAATGGGTTTTTCGTAGTAGTGTACAAAGAAATCCTATGAGAACTTCCAGAAGAAGAGAGAAGACCATACCAATGTTGTCATGACTGAAGTGAGAAGGCCTCGTCCTAGACCTCACTATGTTGATCACCCTACTGTTACTCATGTGGTTGCTGCTCCACGACCAGCTCAAGCTCCTCAACGTCCGACTGTAGGACAACACCAGTACCGTAATAGGAATCAATTTGATCTTATTCCAATGACATACACTGAACTTTATCCTGGTTTGGTTCAGAAAGGTTTGATTACCACAAGGACTTTTCCTCCTCCTCCAAATCCTCTTCCAGCTGGATTCATATATGATCTCCACTGTGCATTCCATGAAGGTGCCACAGGCCACGATCTGGAAAATTGTTATGCACTAAAGGCTAGAGTGCGTGATTTGATTAAGGTCAGAATCCTTAGCTTTCATGACACCAATCCTAATGTCCAGACAAATCCTCTGCCAGGGCACGCCAAGTAAAGCTTCAGTCGACTTCAGCCTAGCTACTTTCCAAAGACAGGACAACTCATCCTTGTGTTTAACCAGTCACTAGGCCATGTTTCTTATTTGCATTTTCCTTTATTTTGTATTAGCTATTTGCATTCAAATTATGTTTGTACTTTTGTAATTAATGAAATGAGCATTGCAACTTTTTGATTCAATTCATTTTGTCCATTATTTACATCTTTATGCTTTCCTTTTCAATAAAATATTTTATCTCTTTTCCACTTTCTTTTGGATTGTGCAAAGATTGTAGGGAGGATGCTGAAAATGTTACACCCATAATTGTTGAGGCATTGTTTCAATTCCCCTAAATACTGGAGAAATAAGGAAGTTATTCCCTTGTCAAACCCTTTGAGCCTAGAAGTTGAAGTTTATTTCTTTACAAAAAACCCGCAATCTTAACCTTGGGATGGGTAGTTCTCAGTTAACTTGGTTGTGCAAGACACCTTTCATACAAAGGTTGCATTCACAAATTTTCCTTCACACACAGCAAGCAGGTGTCGAAGATGTCCTTCAAGTCGAAAGCCAATGATGGTTCGCCGTAATCATTAAGCCAGGAAGTCACTTTCTTTCAAAAAAAATAAAAATCAAAAAAGAAAAAGTCAGCTAAGTCAAAACCTATGAAGGAGACTTAGGCAAAACTGGGGCATCCTGCTGACTGTAAGCTTCAAAAGAAACAGTTCAGGCAAAAGTTAGGGATAGTAAAAGAGGAGATCTTTAAATCCTTACCCTGAAAATCCTCAATGGCAAAAACAATTGAATGTTGTAAGGAAGTAGTGACTGTCATTTCAATAATCCCTTGACTTTTGAACCATCATCATCGCTATCATCAGTACAATTCCTAACCTCTTGGGAACCTGAGTGCATAGTCTGAGTTAACTGAGCATAGGACTGAAGGTCATCACGAAGATTGGGTGGGTACAAATAAACTTTGAGCCTTTATCCTTTGTTTCTTAAACCGTGAACCAGGCCACGTTATAACCCTCAAAAGACCTAACTGAAGCAAGGTTATTTTGAAATCATACTATAGCAATGTTGCGTAAACTGACTCCAAAAGATCTTTGCAGATCATTTATTTTGGCATCATACCTTTTGCTTTACTTATCACTTTGAATGTCTTAAACCGCCGTGTTCAGACCAGTGACTCATATGTTTTGCATCTTCCAAAAATAATTTTGGTTTCAAAAGTTGCATGACTTTGTTTTAAAATAACTATGTTTGTACAAATACTTTTGTTTGCGAGTTGGCTTTCCTCAAAGGAATTTTTGAACAATTAAGAAACTTGGTCGGTGATCCTATCAGGGGCAAGTTCCTTCAAAAAAAATAAAAATCAAAAAAGAAAAAGTCAGCTAAGTCAAAACCTATGAAGGAGACTTAGGCAAAACTGGGGCATCCTGCTGACTGTAAGCTTCAAAAGAAACAGTTCAGGCAAAAGTTAGGGATAGTAAAAGAGGAGATCTTTAAATCCTTACCCTGAAAATCCTCAATGGCAAAAACAATTGAATGTTGTAAGGAAGTAGTGACTGTCATTTCAATAATCCCTTGACTTTTGAACCATCATCATCGCTATCATCAGTACAATTCCTAACCTCTTGGGAACCTGAGTGCATAGTCTGAGTTAACTGAGCATAGGACTGAAGGTCATCACGAAGATTGGGTGGGTACAAATAAACTTTGAGCCTTTATCCTTTGTTTCTTAAACCGTGAACCAGGCCACGTTATAACCCTCAAAAGACCTAACTGAAGCAAGGTTATTTTGAAATCATACTATAGCAATGTTGCGTAAACTGACTCCAAAAGATCTTTGCAGATCATTTATTTTGGCATCATACCTTTTGCTTTACTTATCACTTTGAATGTCTTAAACCGCCGTGTTCAGACCAGTGACTCATATGTTTTGCATCTTCCAAAAATAATTTTGGTTTCAAAAGTTGCATGACTTTGTTTTAAAATAACTATGTTTGTACAAATACTTTTGTTTGCGAGTTGGCTTTCCTCAAAGGAATTTTTGAACAATTAAGAAACTTGGTCGGTGATCCTATCAGGGGCAAGTTCCTTCAAAAAAAATAAAAATCAAAAAAGAAAAAGTCAGCTAAGTCAAAACCTATGAAGGAGACTTAGGCAAAACTGGGGCATCCTGCTGACTGTAAGCTTCAAAAGAAACAGTTCAGGCAAAAGTTAGGGATAGTAAAAGAGGAGATCTTTAAATCCTTACCCTGAAAATCCTCAATGGCAAAAACAATTGAATGTTGTAAGGAAGTAGTGACTGTCATTTCAATAATCCCTTGACTTTTGAACCATCATCATCGCTATCATCAGTACAATTCCTAACCTCTTGGGAACCTGAGTGCATAGTCTGAGTTAACTGAGCATAGGACTGAAGGTCATCACGAAGATTGGGTGGGTACAAATAAACTTTGAGCCTTTATCCTTTGTTTCTTAAACCGTGAACCAGGCCACGTTATAACCCTCAAAAGACCTAACTGAAGCAAGGTTATTTTGAAATCATACTATAGCAATGTTGCGTAAACTGACTCCAAAAGATCTTTGCAGATCATTTATTTTGGTATCATACCTTTTGCTTTACTTATCACTTTGAATGTCTTAAACCGCCGTGTTCAGACCAGTGACTCATATGTTTTGCATCTTCCAAAAATAATTTTGGTTTCAAAAGTTGCATGACTTTGTTTTAAAATAACTATGTTTGTACAAATACTTTTTGTTTGCGAGTTAGCTTTCCTCAAAGGAATTTTTGAACAATTAAGAAACTTGGTCGGTGATCCTATCAGGGGCAAGTTCCTTCAAAAAAAATAAAAATCAAAAAAGAAAAAGTCAGCTAAGTCAAAACCTATGAAGGAGACTTAGGCAAAACTGGGGCATCCTGCTGACTGTAAGCTTCAAAAGAAACAGTTCAGGCAAAAGTTAGGGATAGTAAAAGAGGAGATCTTTAAATCCTTACCCTGAAAATCCTCAATGGCAAAAACAATTGAATGTTGTAAGGAAGTAGTAACTGTCATTTCAATAATCCCTTGACTTTTGAACCATCATCATCGCTATCATCAGTACAATTCCTAACCTCTTGGGAACCTGAGTGCATAGTCTGAGTTAACTGAGCATAGGACTGAAGGTCATCACGAAGATTGGGTGGGTACAAATAAACTTTGAGCCTTTATCCTTTGTTTCTTAAACCGTGAACCAGGCCACGTTATAACCCTCAAAAGACCTAACTGAAGCAAGGTTATTTTGAAATCATACTATAGCAATGTTGCGTAAACTGACTCCAAAAGATCTTTGCAGATCATTTATTTTGGCATCATACCTTTTGCTTTACTTATCACTTTGAATGTCTTAAACCGCCGTGTTCAGACCAGTGACTCATATGTTTTGCATCTTCCAAAAATAATTTTGGTTTCAAAAGTTGCATGACTTTGTTTTAAAATAACTATGTTTGTACAAATACTTTTGTTTGCGAGTTGGCTTTCCTCAAAGGAATTTTTGAACAATTAAGAAACTTGGTCGGTGATCCTATCAGGGGCAAGTTCCTTCCAAATCCTGTTGAGAATCAGTTCAAGATTTGTGGTTCAGTGCAAGTCCTTCTCAGAATTGGTTTATCCAGAAAAAAATTTCAAAACTCAGACTGGGGCAAGCTTTCCAAGTGTACAGTAAAGCAGTCATTTACAGAATCAATCAAGCTGAAGCATTGAAAAGCTCATCTACAACAGTCGGCTAATTTGGGGAAATTTACTTGAAGAATCCCCAAGCAGCTTTCCATCCTTCCTACAAGGATCATCAACTTGTTACAGTTTATCAGTGTGACAGAGATTGTTCAACAATAGCATCTTTAGTCCCCAAGCAGAATGGCAGTGATTTCTGTGTTGAGGAATCAGTCATCCAATCTTGTCTTCTCCCCAAAAGAGTCAAGTTGTGTCGTCGGTGTCTGCATTTGATCATATATCATCTGCATAATTCATATACATATGCATAGCAAGAGTGTTGCATCCTCATTTGCATTCTCCTCAGGTCGTGTTGTTATCCATGTATTACCTTGTGGTCAAAGTCCAACTTACTTGGCACCTACCAAACAGATACTGTCATGTCTACCTGACGTTCTTCTAGATATGACCTTTCTTATCCGATTGTTTTTCCAGATATGTCTGTTCTTCTTTTGCATCCAATGACATTCTTGGATGTCACATGTGTCTGTCTTTCTGATGCTTTACGAGATTGAGTCTTTTGTTCTGATGTTCTTCCAGAACTTATCTAATGTTTTTCCAGATATACCCTTTTGATTCTAATGCTTTTCTAGAATCTATCTGAAGTTTTACCGAATATATTTATCTCTCTGATGTTTTACTAGACTGAGTCTTTTGTTCTGATGTTTTCCCAGAACTTATCTAATGTTTTTCTAGATATTTCCATTGTGATTCTGATACCCTTCCAGAATTCGTTTTACTCCCCAGTGAGTTCCCAGATATATACCTCTGTAATTTTGATGCTTTTCCAGAATTTCATTTCTTTTACCGTCTGATAATTTTCTAGATGTGTCTTGTGTTATGATGTTCTTCCAGAACGTCTTGGTGTCTATCTGACGTTCTTCCAGATACGACCTTGTCTATCTGATGTTCTTCTAGATATGATGTTGCTTACCTGATGTTCTTCCAGATATGTCTTCAAAATATTTTTCCCGTACATTTAATGCTTCTCTAAATGTTTCGGATGTATCTTCAGAATCTTTGTCTTCATATAATTCTCTTCTAGATGTCTTTAATTTATTTCTGACTTTGTTTAACAGCTGCTGAATGTTTTCAAGTCTGTTTCCATTCTTTATCCAATGCGTTTCTGGATATGTTCCGGAGTCTATTCGATGTTTTTCGGAATATCTCTGATGTTTTCCGGAGTTTATTCAACATTTTTCTGAATATCTCTGATATTTTCCAAAGTTCATTCAATGCTTTTCTGGATGTCTCTGATGTTTATTTCATTGTCTCTAATGTATTTCTCTAAATTCTCCTCACCTCATTCAATGATCTTCTGAATGTTGTGACTCTTTCCCATCCAGTTACATTCATGGATGACGACCGTTGATCCCCCAGTGGAGCTTATTCAATGTTGTTCTGAATATCTCTATTTGTTTTTCTGATTATTTTTGTTGTCCTTTATGTTCCAAAGTGCATTCAATGCTCTCCTGAATGTCTTTAATGGTTGTTGTTGTACTTTCCTAGAGTTTTGTTCAATGCATTTCTGACAAAACCTCTGATGACTGTAACCCTTTCCACTGTATAGATAAATATTTCTTGGAAATCTATGTTACATACTCTGATTTGGTCTTGCACCACATCTAATGCTTCTCTAGATGTTTCTGATGTGTTTTCCTGATTTGCGTTACTTTCAGCATCTGATGCTTTCCCGGATGTCTGTATTTCCATTCAGGTGTTGTCCCTCTTCTTTCCAAGTATTATTGGATACTCTTTGTCACCTTGGCAGATGTCCATAATATCTTGTATTCCTCAGTTGTGTCTTCTTGATACTTTTCCCCGTGGAATCTTGCTTTGTTTGCTAAGTTGTTCCTCGTTGGGTCTTTCATTCTTTAGTTGTGCTTTCAACAACATTTTTGTATACAGTTATCCCCTGTGATATAATTTCTCACAGGATCTCTGTCTTGCATTCATATCATTTCATATCATGTGCATCTTGTGGCAACTTAGGGCCAAAAATTGTTCATGTTTGTATTTAAGTCTCGCCTATCTCGTCGAGACGAAGATTTCAATCTCCATATCTCCAGATAGAAGAAATTTAAATAGGGGCATTTGTCATACCCTAATTTTTTACCCTGGGATTCTATTTTTCGTTTCGCATCGTCTGCATAGCATATCACACATTTTAACATGTATAATACCCAATTTATCAGTTGGAATAAACTTATTGGAATTACAGCCGAATTGGTCAAATAAAAGTCAACTGTGTGTAAAATCAGTGGACGGAAAATTTCAAGATCGAGCCTACAAACGTCAGTGATATTAATCTATGTTTCGCGTAGTTTAACTTGGTGTGCTCATTTAAATTTTTCGACCACCTTTTGGATATTTTTGATCAGTTTAAGCCTTTTTAGAGGATAAAATTTATTTCAAAATCTGACCAAACGCTGTATTTTTCTGAGTCGTTTATTTCGCACTGATTATTTTGGTACATTTATTTTATT
Organism: Lathyrus tuberosus; assembly: GCA_022829125.1. NCBI lineage: Eukaryota > Viridiplantae > Streptophyta > Magnoliopsida > Fabales > Fabaceae > Lathyrus > Lathyrus tuberosus. The sequence goes on from JALAZF010000477.1 coordinate 3,035,324, forward strand.
TTTTTCGAGCACTTTTCTGCCCGACTTTTTATTTCGTTTTTTAATCATTTTTATTTATTTTTAGTTAAATAATCATTTAATTTATTTAGATTTATTTAGATATTTAATTTAAATTTTTGTTTTTATTAATTAATTTTATTTTTAATTTGTTTATTAATATTTCCTTTTTTTTATAAAAAACACAAAAACATCATATTTAATCAATACTTAATTATGTTTCTCCTTCTAAAAACACAAAAATATAATATTTAATTCTTTTCATTTTTGTCTCATTATAAAAAACAAAAAAACACATTGTGTTAATTGTTATTAGGGTTAATAGCCATTTTGCCCCCTGCCATATAGGCGCTTTTCAAAAAAAAAACCTGTAAAAAAAACTTGCAAAAAAACCTTAACATTTGAAGATTCTCTCAATTTTGACCTTCATCACATCCAGTCACCAAAAATGCTAAAATTTCAGGGGTCAAAATAAAAACGCTGCCAAAATGGCAGAAGTCAAAATGAAAACGCTGCCAAAATGGCAGGGGTCAAAATAAAAACGCTGCCAAAATGGCAGGGGTCAAAATGGCAGGTTTTTGGTGACTGAATGTGATGAAGGTCAAAATTGAGAGAATCTTCAAATGTTAGGGTTTTTTTTGCAAGTTTTTTTTACATAGGGGTTTTTCGAAAAGCGCCTATATGGCAGGGGGCAAAATGGCTATTAACCCTTGTTATTATCATTCTTGTCTATTTTCTAGCCCTATATATATGCATTAGAAAAAACAAAAGAGGACAAAAAAAATCACAAATCATCCACCTCATAACCTCCGGTCCGTAGCTTCCACACGTATATGACCTCATATCTTGCATCTCAGGTATTTCTTCGATTTAAGTTTGTAATGATTATTTTAATCACATTCTGTTTTGTTTTCTCATTTTGTATTACATATAAATATTGTTTTTCACTTTGCATTGTGTTGCTGCTGCAATTGTGTGTATACATATATATTGAATCTTATATACTGTCAGTTTGCTTTCCTTGCATCTAATATATATATATATATATATATATATATATATATATAACTTTTGTCAATAAATTTTTGTTAATTGTAGGTTTAAAAATGTTGTTGCTTTAATTTTAAATATATTGTTGTGAAAAACAATACCGGAATAACAAAGTATATTTGATTTCTTAAACACCAAGAAATCCACAAGGGTAGAAAAGAAGAAAAAACTTGAACAAACACACGAAAGCCTATTAGGGTTCTCAAAGGAAGAGAAAAGAGGAAGAAGAATAAAGAATTGGTTAAATCTATTTTACTATTCACTTTCTCAATAGGGTTCAAAGATTACAAGTGAATACCAACAATTAACCTCTCTCAACCTAATAAGGATTTGCCACACAAATTTGGTTATAAAATGTTATTCTTTCCTTTCTCTTTCAAATAAGATTACAAGTATACAAGAATAAAAAAATAACCTCTCTCACTTGAATTAGGATTTTATCTTCCTATTTTTCCTTATACAAGATGAGAGACTAGCATGCTATTTATAAGAAAGTTAACACACTAACCTAATGGGCTTTTTGACAATTACCCATTACAAGCTAACTTAGGGTACAAGCTAACTTAAACAATTGGATCCATAACACAAGGCCCAATTCGATCTCCTACATACTAGAACACAATTCGACTACATCATGTAGGTTTTCGACAATAGCATGTGAGCGGACTTCGACGGCATGCTAAAACTAGAGTTCGATCCAATATCTCACATATATACATATGTATGAACTTCATTTGTTGTAGTGTAATTTTAAATATATATAATTTTTCGTTACTGTAGCTTATACATATATATAACTTTCGTTTTAATTTTTTTAATATATATATATATATATATATATATATATATATATATATATATATATATATATATATATATATATATTATAATTCTTGGTTTTTTTGTTTTTTTAATATACATATAACTTTTTTTCTTAGTTTTTAAATATGTATATATATATAATTTTTTATTTAAATTTTTAAATATATATATATATATATATATATATATATATATATATATATATATATATATATATTTGTAATGTGATAGAACTATTTCAACATTTTATTCTTTTAGCTTTATTTCGATTTTGTAGTGATATGCATCTTATTATAGATAGTGTGTACATGTTTGTGTTTAGCTTTCTATTTTTCGATTACTCTGAGTTGATATAAAAAATTGTAACAATGCTATAATAATATTTTAATCTGATTTCGACACGATGTTCTGCCGTGTATTTTTTCTATCTGTTTTCATCATGATGTTTTGTCGCGTGCTTTCTATTTGTTTTCACCGCGATGCTTTGCCGCAAATGTCCGTTATTAATTTTACTTGCCATTGATTACCATGATGTTCTTCCATGTGTATTTCTATGTCTATGTCTTCATTTATCACTTTCCATTTACATGATGTTCTCCCGTGTTCCTGTTGTTTTCTATTCCTTGTTGACCTGATCCAAGGGAAGGGACTGTATGTTGACTTATTGTCATTGTGCATGTCCCTCGTCTGTTCTTTACTTGTCTTTGTTGTTGGTTCTAGAACCTGGAAACTCGTAGTCCGAACTACGGACACTCTGATTTCTCAAAGTTCCTTTTGAAAATACATAGGCACAAGGTCAATCCTTGGCGAGCAACCTTTTCCTTTTACTTTGTTTACCCTAATTGAGGGGAACTACGAATGCTCTGATTCCATTCCCGTCAGGATACGTAGGCACGAGATGTGATATCTTGGCGAGCATACTTAGAAATAACACCTTAGGTCTCCGTTTACCTTTTCACCCTTTAGCAGACAAAATAACAAATAACACAATAAAACAAGAGGTCCTTGTAGAGTACTACAAATACTTAGGATGCTAGCACCTTCCTTAGATATAACCAACCCTCGAACCTTAGATTCTCTTTGCTTTGTTTTGCACTGAATACTCATGGGTTATTCGTTCTTTTTCCCTTCCCTCGGATAAATTAAAGATTGGTGGTGCATTATGATTTGTGATTCAAGTTAATTAGTAGCTTGATATTCGATTCTTACCGCGACAGCTAGCTTTCCTTCTAACCAACAATGCTAAGCCTTCCACCACAAGAGATAACAAAAATGGAGACAAGGGGTCACCTTGTCTAAGACCCCTAGATGTCTTAAAGTCTTTTGTAACATTTTCGTTTAGTAACACAGATAAATGGGAATAAAAAACTCCACCTCTTATCCACTTCAACCATTTATCTCCGAAGTTCATCGCCAATAAGACCCTCTCTAAAAATTCCTAATCAACATAGTCGTAGGCCTGAGCGAAATCAACTTTAAAAAGTAAGCAACTCATTTCTCTCTTTTTACAAAATCAATGACCTCATTAGCCATAACCACTCCATCTAGAATTTGTCTCCCCAGAATAAAAGTCGTTTGTGATTTAGAAACCAACCTACCAATCACCTTGCTTAGTCTGGCAGACAAGATTTTGACTACAATCTTATAAATGCATCCCATTAGACTAGTATGTCTATATTCCTCCAAACCTTGGGGGTTCTCAACTTTCGGTATGAGGGCTATAAAGGAAGAATTGATAGCTCTTGGAAAAGTCTCATAGTGGTAAAACTCATGGATACAGTCCACGACATCACCACCAACGACATCCCAACATCGTTTCAAAAATTCAAAGTTGAAGCCATTCAGACCTAAACTTTTATTCCCATCACAATTTCTAATTGCGTCAAGAATTTCATCAACAGAAAAAAGTACCTGCAAAGAATCACTTTCCTCCACCGTTAACATATGCAATCCTGACAAATCGATGTTTAATCTATGCACACAAGAGCTCTAAATTTAGATGCAAAGAAATTCAAAATCGTATGTTTATGAGTAATTTGGTAAACTACTAATTATTGGGTTTGAGAGTTGTTTGAGCCGATAAAATAATATTATTGAGATTATTACAAATAATTAGGTATTGTAATTATTTTGTAATAAAAATATAAACAACATAGGATTTGGTGAGAGGTTCTAAATGGTTTTAAAATGGGAGGTTCAAAATGGTTTTAAATTAGTCTAACAATTTGATTTTTTTAACGCATTGAACTTTTTTGTATAGACAACATAGGATATAATGGGAGGTTCAAAATGGTTTTAAATTAGTCTAACAATTTGATTTTTTTAACGCATTGATTTTTTTTTTTTTGAAACAATTTGATTTGCAATACAATTATTGGGCGTTAATGAGGCAAATCACTACTGTGTGAAACCGACTACTAATATGTGATTGTATTCCATTGAATTGTTAGTTTGATACTATAAGGTATATGGACTTCCCTGTACGACAAAGCCAATTGGGATCACTCTATCTTTGTATTATAATAGATACTTTGTGCCTACATTTTAATAAATTTCCTATGTTTTTGTACTATTTTAACAAACATCGCATGTATGTAAAATTTCTAACGGAGCACACCACTATCGTACCAGTATGCCATAATTTGTATTATAAATGTTCAGTCAGACAATTTATCAAATATTTGACATCAATGACCCTTTTACAACTTCAGAGTCAATTTATAATAATATGAGTTGATCTATCGATACTTAAAATTTGTAGAGTTATCATATGTGAAAAATTATCCTGAAATTATGTATAATATAGAAAAATTTACTGTTCTGATTTATACCAAACTAATCTTTGATAATCTTTCTCCACATCACCTAATTAGGGGCAAATGTTGTCTTTAATCACATAAATCCAACTAAAATGTCAGACAGTTTAAATGTAACTACTTATTATTTCATTGGTTAACGTTTTATTTGGTTTGGAAGCAAAGTCAAATAGCTATTTGGCTGAAAAACAACTTTATCCCTTACAGTAAATATCATGTTTGGTTTACTTTTGTTGGGAAATCGCACATGTGCATGAAGCCGCCAAATATTGCTTTCTAAGATTTTGTTTTTCCCAACGTCTTCCTTTATCTTCAAAGCTATTCATTTAATCGTTTTCATCATTATCCTTCATCTTTTCTCTGCCTAACCATTCACATTCTTCATCTCTCTCAGCTTTAGTCAACAACATTTTTCTCCCACCATTAACAAACTGTATTTTAGGGTTACAGCTAAAATAATGGCCAGACCGTTTGAGTTGGTGAAGGATATCAAAGAAACCAAAGAGCTTTGGAAGATTGTTGTAAGAATACATCACAAATGGACTGTCGTCATAAGGAATAAGGAGCACTTTGAGATGATCGTTGTTGACAAAACGGTAAGAATGAAGCTTCTGATACTTGTCTTTACATTTTTTTCATTTCATCTGAAACTACGTAACCTTTGCAAGAATGTTGTACATCCATGACTTTGTTTCATCTACTTTGCTTCATAAGTTTCTTGGGTTTGATGTTTCATAATGGTTTATTTCTGCATGCAACCTTTTGTTTTTTATTTTCACTTTCATCAATGTTTCTTTCAGGGGGTGACATTCATGTTAAGGTACCAACAATGTATAAGCAAGCTTTTGATTCTCTGTTAACTGTGAACAATAGTTATAGTATTGCAAATTTCTAAGTCGTCCTCAATGAACTCGTCTTCAAACCATCCGACCACAAATTTATTTTAGTTTTCACCGGTGGAACTTAAGTCAGTGAAAAAAACAAGTATGACATCCCACCCAAAATCTTGAAGTTTACCCCTTTTGCTGATATATTATCTGGAAAATGGAAAAAGGATATCTTAATAGGTGCCATTAATTTTTTTTCTTCAATTTATGCTATATACAACTTCATTCTGAGATAGTATATAATATGTTGTTCGTTTTTTTCAGACATAATATGAATGGTGTCTGATATTGGATACACGCAGCTGCAATCTGGGAACAAAAAACAACAGTGCAATATAGTGTTGAAGGACTTGGGGTTTCTTAATATACGAACCTAATATTTTGGAAAATATTCTTACATTACGTTTAAATGTATTGACACATTTTACTTTTCTGGATGCAGTCACAATACAATTAATTGTGCCTTGTGGGAGGGATACGCCTTGCAGTTTCATGAATACATGAAAACGAGAACTCAGTCTGCTGGACCTACCATAGTTGTCTTGCAATTTTCCAAAGTTAAAGAGGAAGGTATGAACATATTTCTTGACTAGCAACTCATATGTCATGAAACATAATAGTGTCCATAAAGATAATACGTAATGCGTTTAAAATGTAGGGATGTATCCATTATGTGTTTCAAACACTTTCAATGTCACAAAGCTCCACATCAATGATGAATTGCCTGAAATTAAGGAATTCCAAAAAAGGTATCATCATACCAAGTATATTGATACTTTGTCTTCACCCTTTTCTGTTTCTATTATTTTGTATTTCCTCAACCACAATGTCTCTTACTTTTATTTTGCCATTTACTCTAGCATCCCAAAAACCATTTCCATCGAAGGACCAGGTCAAACAATGACAACACATTCTCAAAGCTAGTCACAGCATACTGGAACATCTCAGCTCACTTCTTATGACAAGTTCATGTATAAGGCAGTTGTTCTTCCTATTTGTCGCATCCTGGAACTTAAATATGTAACTATTTTGCATTTGACTTGTACTTTGTTTAATGTTCCTCATTTTGTTATCGCTTCATCTATCAACCACTGCATGAAATAAATGTACTAATCTTAATCTTTATCTGCATCCCTACAGATCACACAATGCATTACAATGGCAAAAATCGACAAACTCAAAGCATCCCACGGAGGGTGGTATTATCAGGCATGTCACGAATGTCCAAGGGTTGCTAAGGGAAATAAACCACCTTATATTTGTGGTTCTGGTCACAACACTGAAACTGAGATTTACAGGTCTAATAACTTTTCATGCCACATTTAACATATCATATTCATTTTCATTCATATACACACCACCAGTTCTAGCATTGTAGGTATAAAATTGTGATTGAGGTTGTCAATGATGGAACTCGTGCTACGTTTGTTCTATGGGACCGTGAGTGCATTCAACTGTTGAAAATTTCTGCAGAAGAAATGCGGAGGAACCTACTCTAGGTCCCGTCATTTTGATCCCATTGTTTATTTTATATGTCTTCCTTCTGACCCGTTCTTAAGCGTATTAACAGTTTATCTTATCATTTTAGGCTGGAGTTACTGATCCAATAGAGTATCCTTTAGCTCTTGATTCTTTGGTTGGTATCACGATGGCTTTTAAGGTGAAGTGGTAACCAGCTTGGGAAAATGCATTCGTTATGTCTATTTTTCGGGATGAAAGTGTCGTTAAACAGATATCTGGTCAATGCAAAGAAATGCTAGTTTGATTTTTCACACTGCACTTTTCATTCCTGTGTTTAGATTATATTCTTATACCAAACATTTTCTTATTTTTTGCTTCTTTCCTCAAACGCCCTCTGAACTATCCATTGGAGATAGCTATCTCCAGGTGTTGTTTTGTTTCATTAAACTTTTCTCAAACTATTTTCATTCACTTCCGGTTGTGTCTATTTATTTACGTGTCGTCATCCATGATTTAAATCAGATTACTAAAAGTGTTGTTGAGGCATTGCCAATTGAAGAGTGGGAGGTCGTCACGGTGAGTATTGTCGACATTACAATGTTACACATTAACTCCTTCTGTTTATGCTTAAATGTTTATGAACTTTTTACTGACAAAAATTACATTTTTTTAGGATCTCGAAATCAGTTCATACCACACCGGAGAACAAGTTACACCTAATGGGGCATCTAAGAGGGTTGCTACACAATTTTCAGGTGATTCAGCGCAATCAAACAACTTCACCGAATTTCAACACTCCTCCACCAAACAAAAAAAAACTCATTAAGACAGAAAATTAGACTATAGTTCCACTTTTTGGCTATGTAAACGTATTTTATTTTGAAGTTATGGTAGTTGCAACTACATAGTACTGATGCTAAATCTTAAAAACCAGTGGACATATTCTGTCATTTCTGTTATGTACTACTATTTGGTGTTTTGTGTGGCAAAACAAATTTTTTATTTTTGTCTATTATATAACTTACGTTATTATATCTTCTACATCAGCTTTTGCAATATTATTACCGTCTCTGGCATTCTAATTAACAAAGTAAATATACCTCATGCCTCATAGATTGTATATTACCATTAATCAATCGTGCCCCATGTTTTTTGTAACAAAGACAATCACTTGGCAAACTGCTTATTAACCATAACAGAAGATTGCAATGTTGCTAAACTTCTGAACCTTTGGTTTGAAATGATATGTGCCACATATTTACATCCATTTTCTCATACTAACTATAAAATACACCAATCGGTATCTTTATCCAACATCATGTTCTTTGTAACATGAAGTTTTTAACTGTTAAGTCTCTTTGGGAACTGTGTATGAATTAGAATTAAATATAAATCCAATATGTTTTTTCTAGGGGTAGCTTGGGTTGGAGTGCCCATTTAAAAATATATAATACAACCTACAACTTATGACATGACCTTTACTGCCTAAAAGATCACTTCTGCATTTAATTTTGCTTTCTTCTAGAAGTCTTTGTATCTTCACCACCCACTACAGTCTTTCCAAAACCAGATACCAATCAATTGCCTTGCATTAGAATACATGCAATTTTTTCCTTCTATCATTGCCATCTAAATATTTTATTCATAAATATGCTCATCCTCATTAGCCAAACACACATTGCATCAGTTAAAACAAAATAAGAAATCCAATTTTTTCTCCATACCTATATGATTTTTACTCCATACACATGGTGTCAAACTAGCTGAAATGACCACGTCTTGATTTACACGGCATCATACAGGTTTGCGCTTCTTCCATCTACCATGATGGACATAACAAATAATGCATGTTGTTCTTATTTATTATGGTTTCTGCAATTTGTTTCATCTCTACACTAACACGATTACATCTTTAAATGACCACCTATTGTATCACACCTCCGTTATTTTATTTACTACATTGTGCCTATGGACATGTGCATGGTATAGATGTTAACATTACTTAATATATTGTTATGAATGAAGTTTCACATATATCATACAATTTTAAATGGAAGACACCTCCAACAAAATCAATGGAATTATGGCAGCTAATGCTAGGAAAAGGCAAAAATTAGTTCTCATGAGTAAGAATAGACATCTCTGCAAAAAAAACAAGGAAAATGTTAACCCTTCTCAACATTTCCTTCGACATGTCACTCCGACGACAAATACCTGTCCCAAGCAATGCACACCTCTTACAACAAATGTTACTAATACAATCCATACTGAAGCATCATACCGTCAACGGTTTGAAATACAAGTGGGTAAGAGACCAAGATTTCCACTCCCAAACCCAACAAAATTGCTGAACATTTTCAATGATGTCACATCTCCTATAAGCAATAATCAAGAGCAGCATCAACTTAACCCAATTCCCTCAAATTCAGCTCAACCATCGTCGGATCATAATCATGTACACAATAATATTTTCAGTGCAGCTTTCTCTGACTCTGATGGTTCAGCGGTTTCTAATTCGAACAACGATTCTGATCATGAGAATGATGAAGTTCATGGCCAATACTCTGTACATTTGGGAGAACCACACAATGAAGGTAACATCATAATTGCTATGTTGTTACTAAATTTATTTCATTTCTCAATTTAGCAGTATTGTATTTTAATGAATTTTACATTTATGCAGTATATTTCAATATTGGTTCGCCTGATTGGGAATGCCAACATTGTGGTGCTTCTATGTGGTATCAGGAGCGTAAGGATAAGTCGAGAAACACAACTGTTCCAAAGTTCCAAGTGTGTTGCAAGGGAGGCAAAATCATGCTTCCTTTACTGAAGCAACCACCTGCTATTTTACAGAAACTTCTCTTCAATCAAACACTTTCGGATGCTAGGAATTTTCAAAACCAAATTCGCAGATACAATGCAATGTTTTCTTTCACATCACCTGACATGAAGTTTGACACTAAGAGCACCAAAGGCATGGGACCGCCGACTTTGCGACTGCATGGTCAAACTTGCCACAGAATAGGAAGTTTAATCCCTGAACAGGGTCATGCTCCTACATATATGCAGCTGTATATCTTTGACATCGACAATGAGGTTGCCAACAGAAATGAGTGTTATAGGTATTACCCTATTCTTGCCGAACTGATATTTTTAAGTTTATTTTTTTACCCTTCAGTTTTAACTTATACAATTATTTTGGCAATTACAAGGACAATAAACATGTTGAGGAATTAATAGTCAGAAGCATCAAGATCATGTTAAATGAAAATAATCCTCATGCAAAAGCTTTTCGCATGGAAAAGGGACATGTTGAGAAATAATTCCTATCAAGATTTGAAACTTTGACTTATCTCTGAACGATCAACGGACGACCGCGTCTATAATACCCCTACCATTTCAGAAGTTGCGGCTCTCATAGTTGGAGACATAGATTCGACACCAAAGAGAGGCATTATTAACCACCATCACGATGTTCAGTTACAATGCATTGACGAGTTTCATCCGGCTTACCTTGCGTATCAATACCTCTTGATTTTTCCATACGGGGAAGATGGATATAGGCCGAACATACTCGACAAATATCGACATTAAATGGTTGTTACCAGACAGAACCGCCAGACAATAAAAGATTGGTTATGTTTCAGGTTGCAACAACGTCAACATGAGGCAAACATGTTGCTCCATTCTAGAAGACTTTTCCATCCATTTTTGGTAGATGGGTACACAATGATGGAAATCGAGCGACTAAATTGGTTGAGGAAGAATCAATCAAAATTACGTGTTGGAAAATATAAGCAACTAAATCAAAGGCCGGCAGAAGAGTTGTTTTGCCTTCGACTTTTGTGGGTGGAAAAAGGTATATGGACCAGCTTTACTTTGATGGAATGGTTATTTCCAGCGCACCCGGGTTTCCCAATTTATTTGTAACTTTTACCTGCAACCCGAATTGGCCTAAAATAACACGCCATCTGTCCAAGGACAACTTAAAGGCACATGATCGCCCCAATGTCTTTTCCAAGGTGTTCAAGAAAAAATTTGATGAACTTATGCTAGACTTAACCAAAAGGCATGTGCTTGGAAAGGTGGTAGCATGTAAGAATATTACTTTCTCCTTCTTCATTTTGTTAATAACAATTTTCACATTTCTATACAACCACCAGACATTGACAAAATCATCTCCGCTGAAATTATCGACCTTGTTTTACATCCTAAGTTGTATAACTTGGTTAAATCACACATGATGCATGGCCCTTGCGGTTTATCACGACTTTCATCACCCTGCATGAAAAATAGAAGGTGTTCAAAGTATTATCCTAAAAAATTCATCAAAGCGACTATTGTTGATCATGACTGTTATCCGTTATACAAAAGAAGTTTCAACACACATCACATTGTTAAAAGTGGCATCTCATTGGACAATAGGCATGTTGCGCCATACAACACAAGGCTTCTATTAAAATATGAGGCTCACATCATTATGGAATGGTGCAATCAAAGTACTTCTTGTCGTAACCTGAAAGTTGACCTCCTTTTTTATTATTTTTTTGCATAAGCATGTGCATTAGCATCGTCGTCATACGCATTCACACTTTTCTTTGTGTGTTTCTTGTTGCAGGATCTGCATGTTTTTTAAGCCCGATTAATCGCATCCTCTCAAGATTATTTCATCACCAAAACAAACTCAAAATAAGGGTTTCCATGATTACTCATCAAAACAAGAGGTGGAAAACCAAAACCAGGACTTCAGCATTATTTTCCAAGCAAATTTGAGAAAGTTTGGCTGCAGTAACCGGTTACAGCATATCTGCTAACCGGTTACTCAGTGTATTTTTCACCAGAAATGCAGATTTTCAAGCAAGTAACCGGTTAGTAGATATGCTGTAACCGGTTACTCTGTATAAAGTTGCAGATTCTGCTGCATTTTTGGGACAACAGTTATGCACTCTCTTTGGTCTTTGTTTCTACATTGTTCTAGAAGCATGTGGAACATTCTAGACAATTCAAGACCATTCAAGACATTTCCCTTACATTTATTCAATGCATCACTTTAAATTAAGAGCACCATGTTACTTAATTTACAAGCATGTCAACCTTTGGATTTTGAAGCTCACATTGGGATTGTTACCGAGTTGATCCTAACTAACCGAGTTAACCGCCTTGAATCGGTGAGTCAAGTGTAACTAACTCCAACCCTAACTCCAAACCTCCCAAAGCTAAGTCCAAAGCTAAATCCAAAGCTCTCGCACTCCAAACCAAAGTCTATATAAATCAAGCTTCACTCATTTCACAAATCCTCCACTCATTCACACAAATTCACACTTTCTTCACTCTCAATTCTCTCACATTTCTCTCCAAAGTTTCTGCAACTTCTTCATTTTCATCTCAATTCTTTTCCCAAACCTCACAAAAGCTCTTAATTCACCATTGAAGAAAAACTACTTTCACCTTGAAAGTGATTATTCTTGAGCTTAACCTTCACCATCTCTCCATTCTACTAGATTTTGTGGAGCTTCAGTAGCTTTTGGATTCATCTCAAGTGATTAATTCAAGCTTCTTCGGTGATAATTCTTATTTCGGAGTTTTCATCGAATTTTGCTCGGTTCGCTACGGTTTAAAGTGCAAGTGTAGGATTCTCTGGTTTTCTCTGGATTTCTTCATTTATCTTCATCATATTTCAAGCACAACAATCACCAAGCCAAATCTCCGGGTTGTAGGTTGGTCGATTCTCACTTAATTTATCGTTTCGTTCACTTTTGCGAGTTTCGATCGTTTTCGGTTTGATTTGCCATGTAATTTCTTGATCTTTGATCTCTATGATTAATGCTTGTAATTTGTGTTTAATTGCTCTTAAATGATGTAATTTTCATGCACAAATTCATGTCCTAGCATGTGGTGGTTGGCATAAGTGATTAAGTGTTGAAAATAACTTTTGAAAAGCTATTTTTGCTGTTATTTTTGCCACTGTCTCAGTGGTAACCGGTTACAGCATATCTGCTAACCGGTTACTCAGTGTAAATTTCACCAGAAACGCAGTTTTTTAAGCAAGTAACCGGTTAACAGATATGCTGTAACCGGTTACCACTTAACATAATGGCCAATTTTGAGCTTTTTCAAGTTTGTTTGACATTCTTTCTTCCTCTAACTTCCAAGGATTAACATGCTTGATATTTATGGATGTTTTAAGTGTTGTTAACCTCTGTTTAGAGCATATTTACATTAATTCAATGATTGATTTATCAATTATTGCAATTATGTGTTTTCTTGTTTTTGTTTGAACATATTAATTCTTGCACAATCTTTGACCACTTGACACTTGATGTGTGATACATGCTAATATTTGTATGGCATTGTTTTGCACTTTAAATTCTTGATCACATTATATTTGTTCTTTATTGAGCAAATTTAATCATGCATAATCAATATTTTGCACCTTTTGCTTTAATGGTTTTCCATTCTCTTTGGAAAATTGTTAGCATAGCATTTCCCTTTGATTAATTGATCGAAACCATGTTTCGATTAGTTGATCCTCCCTTTCCCTCTCTCTAGGATCTCTTTAGAGCTTCTCTTTCTTGATTCCCCGCAGAGTTGGAGTTTTCCACGACGCACGACGCGCCGCACTGGAGCACTGTACAAATTAGAGCTGTTACGCAGTCCACTTCACAACACACTGGAGCACTGTACAAATTGGAGTTGTTACGCTGTCCGTTTCAACTTCTGCACTACACCCTGTGTGTTAAAGAAGGAATGAGAATGGAGAATTCCTACTCTCATTCTAACTACTTCAGGTAGGGGACGAATGACCATGTGCATGGCTTAGTCACCTCTGTCTTCAGGCGGTATTGTATCTCTTTCCCCAATTGAGTCGATCCTCGATCACTCTTACCTCTTTTAATCAGTCTTTTGATCTATCACCATTCCCTTGGTTCACGATCATTAGCAATCTTCAGAGAGTCAATCTCTTGCCCTTGTTCAATACCTCTCCCTTGTTCTCTTCAAGAAGGTTTCAATTACCTTTTCTTGTGGCTAGTCACTTCTTTTGCTGATTCCCCCATGAGAGTTGTAATCATTCTTCCTTTGGTTGATCACAGTCATACTGTTAAAATCAATTCTCTATTTCTCCTACAATCGCACTCTTTCTTCGGTTAAACACAAACTTCCTGTTAAATACCGAAACCCTTGCGGAGTTCACAACCTTCTCTCGGTTCTTTTCCCTTTGTTTGGTTAATCACTGCCTGACAGTTAAAACACCAATTTGCACGATTTATTCAATTGACCACAGTATATCTGTTAATACTGATTTTCCATTTTGGGTTAATCATCTTCTCTTGGTTAATCACCCTTGCGTTCAGTTAACCACAGCCAGTCTGTTAAAACACTGATACCCCTCCTTCGAGTTAATTACCTTCTCTTGGTTAATCACTCGTTTTCTTCCGGTTAATCACAGTTTATCTATTAAAACCATTTGTTTCCCCAAAGTTGGCAACCTCTTTTAGTTCAATACTCCTTTTTGTTGATCGGTTACTGTTTATTCAGTCAGGATCAACAATCCCCTCAGAGTCAAACACATTCTCTTGGTTCAATACTTTTTGCTCTCCTTTTGGTTAAACACAGGTATCCTGTTAAAACCGAAACCCCTTGCGGAGTTCGCAACCTTCTCTTGGTTCTTCTCCCTTTGATTGGTTAATCACTGCCTGTCAGTTAAAACATCAATTTGCATGACTTTTTCAGTTAATCACAGTCTATCTGTTAAGATACTGAGCCTCTTCGAGTTAATCTCCTTCTCTTGGTTAATCACTCATTCCTTTTCGGTTAATCACAGTTTCTCTGTTAATACTGAATCCCCTGTAGTTAGAAACCTTCTCTCGGTTTGAATACTTGCACTTTTGGGTTAGTAACTTTCTTTTGGTTCAAATACCCTTTTCTTCGGTCTAGTACTGTTTGTTCAGTCAGTGTACCTAACTACTTTGGGTCACGACCTTCGCTTGGTCCCACACACATTCTTTGGGTCACGATCTTTGCTTGGTCCCACACCCGTTCTTTGGGTCACGATCTTTGCTTAGTCCCACACCCGTACTTTGGGTCATGATCTTTGCTTGATCCCACACCCGTTCTTTGGGTCACGATCTTCGCTTGGTCCTACACCCGTTTCTCTTGCACGTTATCTTCTCTTGCGCGTTATCCTCTCTTGCACATTATCCTTAGCACGGTCTCTATTCTTTTCTTTGCACTTCTTCTTGGTTTCAACACCACTCTTGCACTTTATCTTCAGCACAGTTATCTATCCTTTCTTTTGCACTCCTTTCTTGGTTATGACACCATCTCTTTTGCATCCCTAGCGGATCTTTCTCTATCTCTTATTCTCTTGGTTTTGACACCATTTCTCTTTTGTTCCTTGAACAGACACTTTAGTCTTTTACTCCTCAGTGGAATACTCTCTCTTGCCCTTTTGCTTTTCTTTCTTGGTTTCGACACCATTTCTTTGAAGTCCCCTGCGGAATTCCTTTCTTTCTTTTGTTCTTGGTTGGACACCATTTTCTCTCTCTTTCCTTGTCTTTTTCCTTTTCCGTCTTGGTTCCATGAACTACAGAAGCTCTGATTCTGCATTCTTTCGAATGTATGATACGTAGGCACGAGATCGCGATGATCTTGGCGAGCACACTTCCACCCTTCCTCCACCTTTTCTGCTCTTTTCTATTTTTGTCCCCTGGTTCCCTGAACTACGGCGCTCTGATTTTCTCATTGCACTATGAGGGTACGTAGGCACGAGGACCCTATTCCTCCGCGAGCACTTTCTTTCTTTCCTTTCTTTTTCCCCTTTTATCTTCTCTTTTCTCTCATTTTATTTTAGCTAGAAGCCTTTAGATAGATAACCCATCTAAGCCTAGAAGCAAGCGAAATAGTTTTCGTCGAGTACGACGGATGCATAAGGTGCTAGTACCTTTCTTTTGTATAACCGACCCCCGTTCCCGTTTCTCTTCCCCTTGGGTTTTATCGATATTTTCCCTGTCCTTTGGGACTAAATAAAGTTCGGTGGCGACTCTGTGTTATCTTTGAGTGTGTGATTTACTCGGGTATAAACTAGCCATCTTGAGCTGGCGACTCTGCTGGGGAGTCCTTGCACTTGCAAGTTGGGGTCTCGCCTAGTTTTGTTTGCTTTTCTTGCTTGCTCGTGTGTTTATCTTTTTACGCTTTACTTACTTTATCTTTACGCTTTACTTTAGCTTTATGTTTATTTATCGTATTTCTTTATTGCTTTGAATATTCATATGTTGTATATTCTGGATATCTGCTATATTCTGCTGTTGTTGAGATGGGTAGATATTATTGGAGAGAAAGGTCCTAACACCGGGCCTAGTATACACATAGGCTAGAACGTGGATAGTCGTGAGGCCTGCGTTTTGCGCGTTGGGATATCACGAGACCCACATCCCAGATCGTGATTCGTTTGAGAATATTTATGTCCAGTGAGAATTCACTACGGCGGGGGATTTTCATCTTGAGTCCTATGGTTTGGGCGACCTTTTCTAGGGACCACCTTGTTGTGTCTAGATCACACCTGTGATGGGATATGGGTTTTTGCAGGAAAACAAGCCTCTTCATACCTTTGCTCTCTCACGCACTTCAGATCTTCGCACCGACGCAGAAGCTATATATGCAGATTATCCAGAAGAAATTACATCTCTAACTTACATTATTGCTTAATGTTATTGCATAATGTTATTGCATCATCGTGTATGCCGAACTTTTGAACCTGAGTTATTGCATCATATGTATGCTTAACTTTTGCATCATCTAACCTTTGCATCATTGGGTGTTGCATGTCTCACTTGCATTCCATCTGCATAAACAACATATGCATACATGCATTTGCATTCACATATACCTAAACCGGAAAAGCTTACTTTCTTCCCTTCATCAACCCAAAGACAACGATTCTCCGACGCCAAAAGCCAGAGAATCATGGAACATACTGGGTATGAGAACACAATGCACAAGGAAGGCAAGATTGACATGATTGCAGAACTATTTCTGGACAATTTGACAATGAGCTCTTCGGATCAAGTTGTGGTTAATGAGCAAGCCCATAATGGCCAAAAAGTGGATAAGATCACGAACGTGGATGCAAGCAATCTGCTGGTTCACCCCTTGTCTAATCAGAAGACCACTAAAGGAAATCACAAACAAAGGCGTAATCAAATCAGCAAAGAGAACAACAATCAAGGGAGGAGATGTCCCCGTCGTGATCCAGTTCCCGTAACTTACACGCATCTACTTCCTATTCTGATTCACGCTGGGGCAATTGTTCCTAAAGAAATCAAGCCGGCTAAGTTTCCTTATCATCTTAAACATGATCCTAATGCGACATGTGGATACCATGCTGGATATGTGGGGCATTCTACAGAAGCCTGTGTTGTCCTTAAGAACAAAGTTTAAGAGCTCCTCGATCAGAAGTTGCTTTGCTTTACAGAGAAAACTTGCCAGAATTTTGCACCTATGATTGAAACATCTGTGGAAGCTAAGAATAGAGGTACTTCTACTCATGTGCTAATTCCTCCAGCTGTTCAACCTGTTGGGCAATACCCCTACCAAAGTTTTCAGTAAGCTAACTCTGGAATGCCTTTTGCCTATCTTGGTTCACCCTATGTTGTTGCACCTCCAGTTTCTTATCCCGGGGCACTCTACACTCCGTATGGGATCCAACTTGGTCAAAATGCTAATCAGATGGTTAATCCAGGATTGATGCGCCCTGCTCAAGTGTTTCCGCACTATGCGGTTCATCAGATTCATCCTCAAGCACGTCTGGCTCCTACACTGTACTATTCATTCTCGCATGTTGCTGCAACCCAATATCAACAACCTCCTCAGACTCATAATTAGCGAGCCCAAGATCGAGAGTGTCAGAATCAGCGCAAACCCCAGAACAATCTAGAACAAAGGAATGCTCCTCTAGATCTGATTCTTGTGACATACAGTCAACTTCTGCCATATCTGGTTCAGAACTCACTCGTGGTTCCCAAAGCTGTGAAGTCACCACCAAAACCATTCCTACCTGGGTATGATTCCAATGTACAATGTGGATATCATGCAGGGTCAGCTGGACATTCGACTGAGGATTACAACGCTTTCAAAGCTAAGGTCCAACAGTTGATTGACAAGAAGCACTTAACCGTTAAGGGTGGGAAACTGTGGGTGAACGGGAATCCTGTGTCCGTGTAGGGGCCAAGATTGCAAAAGAATCCCTTGAATAAGCCTGAGAGCACTTCCTTAACATTGGCAATCAACATGTCATTCCATCTTTTCCATTTGTAATCTTTTTGTTTGTCAAGCATTGTTCATTTGTAAAACTTGTTTGTTTTCAGATGATGATAATAATGAAATGAATATGCATGTTTTGAATAAATTCATTCGTGTTCACTCATACTTTTTATCAATATCACACATTTGATCAAGCAACAAAAAAAAAGAATGATGAAATCAAAAAGACGTGAGATCATTGCATGTATGCTTTTGAATAAAACCATGCTGATGATGTAAGGCATTTGTTCAAATCCCCAAACACTGGAGTTATAAGGAAGATAATCCCTAGTCAACCCCTTTGGGCCTTGAAGTAGGAGTTTCTTTCTGTACACATAAAACCCTTAATCTTAACCAGGGGCAGGGTAGTCTTCAGCTAGTTTGACCATGCGTTTAAATTTCAAAAGAGGAGTACCCCTTTTTGAGGATCAACCACATCCTATCCCTCGCAAGAGATCAGAAAGATCACAAATCCACATTGGATATCCCCACCTATCAAAAGAACGAGGCAGTCACAACTCACCCTTATAAATCAAATAGGCACATGTCACATGACTTTGTTCCAAAAAAAAATCAAAATCACAAAAGCAAATGAAAAAGAAAAAACAAAAAGCCCGCTAAGTCACAAGCAAATGACTTAGGCAAAAATTAGGGCATCCCGGTAGACTGCAAGTTCAAAATAATCAGTCTACGCAAAAATTAGGGAAAACAAAAAAAAGAACAAAGCAAGGAATCAAAAGAGAAAAATCCTCAACAAGAACAAAGTTCATGTGATCACATGTGACAAAAAAACAAAAGGTGAGTGATTGCCGCTCCAAAATTATCGTCGGTTCCTTTACCGTCACTTCCATCATTCAAAACCCTTTGTGAAAGGTGAACGCTTGTGTCAAACTAGTTGAACGTGGGACTGGAGAACATCAAGGAGAATGGGTGGGTTAAAATAAATTTTGAGCCTTATATCCTTTTTTTCTTAAACCGTGAACCAGGCCACGTTACAACCCACAAAAGACCTAATTGAAGCAGGGTTTATTTCGAAAGCATGCTACAGTGAAATCGTGTCAAAGCAGACTCCTAAAGATTTTACTTATCATTTGTTGATATTGACATGACATTTTAAATGGTGATTCATTCACTATATGTCATAATCTTAGTGAACATGCTTGGATTTCAAAACTGACATATGCATGACATCATCATTATCATTTTCAAAACAAACACTTTTTACTTGCGAACAAGCACTTGACATCAAGAAGGTTTCCACAATGGAAAGTTGGATCATCTCAAGAGGCAAAACGCCTGAAAAATTTCGTTGAGCAAAAAGGCCTAGCCACTTCAAGATTCATTTAGTCTGGGGAAATTACATCGAGATTTGACAAATCTATCAAAGATCAATTGGTCAGGGGCATTCCTCCAAAGATCGATCAGCCAGGAGCAAAATCACTTCAAGGCTCATACTGAGGCAGGCCACATCAAGAGTGCAAGAAGCTAACCCCCCCCCCCAAGAGATAGTTAATCAAGGGCATACTGTTCCGATACACCGGGGCAAGTCGGGTCGAGATCATCCTGTGACACAACTGTTTCCTACCTTATAATCGGGGCAATCTATGCAGATACCCAACAGACTAGGGCAGAGACAAGCTACCAAAGTACAAGTTCTCTCCCTATTTTGAGGTAGGAGCAATGGTGCATCAGCAACTGCTGATCCTGAAGTAGGTGTCGGGGAATCACGTCTTTGTGGCTTACACCCTAACCTTAACTCTTTCGTCTCCCACAACAAAAACACTTGAACCATTTCATAGACCTTCCTCATGCTTTGATCAAGTTGCTTTACTCATACTTATTCATATGGCATAGCATGAAGCCATGACATAAGTTCGATCACACTTAACATCTCTGCAAAACTCGATCACTGGAATTCTGCATAGAGTAATCATCATCGCATAGCATTGCATTTTCAAACGCATATCATATTCATCAATATGGAGCACTACACCATACAGGTTCAAACATGCGTCCCAGTCAAAACCCATTTCTCGTCTGGAACTTTTTTTTCAAAGTTCAGTTCTCGTCTGACATACTTTTCCAGAACATTTTCAACTCTTTGGTCCGCCCAAAGTCTTTATCCTCTCTGGTCCGTCCGAAACTTGCAAACTTGCGACATTGTACCTTAACCTGCATCCTTGCATTGCATGTTACCCAGCATCATGTAGCACACATAGCATATGCATCTAGCATCCTTCCTTTTGCCTGACTTATCTCCCAGCAGATTTTCAGCCAAACTTTGCACTTATCATTTGCGCCTCTCCTTTTACCGTCGTCGGCCAAATTTTTGAGCTACTCTTTTATTTAATCCCCTTCTACCTCGAATCACCTAAAAGCTAGCGCAATTCGTACATTCAGGTCCAAGAGAATTAAATAGGGGCAGCTGTCGTAACCCAAAATTTGACCTCCTTTTTTGTTTTTTTTGCATAAGCATGTGCATTAGCATCGTCAACATACACATTCGCACTTTTCTTTGTGTGTTTCTTGTTGCGGGATCTGCAGGTTTTTTAAGCCCGATTAATCGCATCCTCTCAAGATTATTTCATCACCAAAACAAGCTCAAAATAAGGGTTTCCATGATTACTCATCAAAACAAGAGGTGGAAAACCGAAACCAGGACTTCAGCATCATTTTCCAAGCAAATTTGAGAAAGTTTGGCTGCAGTAACCAGTTATAGCATATCTGCTAACCGGTTACTCAGTGTATTTTTCACCAGAAATGCAGATTTTCAAGCAAGTAACCGGCTAATAGATATGCTGTAACCGGTTACTTTGTACAAAGTTGCAGTTTCTGCTGCATTTTTGGGACAGCAGCTATGCATTCTCTTTGGTCTTTGTTTCTACATTGTTCTAGCAGCATGAGGAACATTCTAGACAATTCAAGACCATTCAAGACATTTCCCTTACATTTATTCAATGCATCACTTTAAATTAAGAACACCATGTTACTTAGTTTACAAGCATGTCAACCTTTGGATTTTGAAGCTCACATTGGGATTGTTATCGAGTTGATCCTAACTAACCGAGTTAACCGCCTTGACTCGATGAGTCAAGTGTAACTAACTCCAACGCTAACTCCAGACCTCCCAAAGCTAAGTCCAAAGCTAAATCCAAAGCTCTCACACTCCAAACCAAAAGTCTATATAAATCAAGCTTCACTCATTTCACAAATCCTCCACAATCATTCACACAAATTCACACTTTCTTCACTCTCAATTCTCTCACATTTCTCTCCAAGGTTTCTGCAACTTCTTCATTTTCATCTCAATTCTTTTCCCAAACCTCACAAAAGCTCTTAATTCACCATTGAAGAAAAGCAACTTTCACCTTGAAAGTACTTATTCTTGAGCTTAACCTTCATCATCTCTCCATTCTACTGGATTTTGTGGAGCTTCAGTAGCTTTTGGATTCATCTCAAGTGATTAATTCAAGCTTCTTCGGTGATAATTCTTATTTCGGAGTTTTCGTCGAATTTTGCTCGGTTCGCTACGGTTTGAAGTGCAAGTGTAGGATTCTCTGGTTTTCTCTGGATTTCTTCATTTATCTTCATCATATTTCAAGCACAACAATCACCAAGCCAAATCTTCGGCTTGTAGGTTGGTCGATTCTCACTTAATTTATCGTTTCGTTCACTTTTGCGAGTTTCGATCGTTTTCGGTTTGATTTGCCATGCAATTGCTTGATCTTTGATCTCTATGATTAATGCTTGTAATTTATGTTTAATTGCTCTTAAATGATGTAATTTTCGTGCACAAATTCATGTCCTAGCATGTGGGGGTTGGCATAAGTGATTAAGTGTTGAAAATCACTTTTGAAAAGTTATTTTTGCTGTTATTTTTGCCACTGTCTCAGTGGTAACCGGTTACAACATATCTGCTACCGGTTACTCAGTGTAAATTTCACTAGAAACGCAGTTTTTTAAGCAAGTAACTGGTTATCAGATATGCTGTAACCGGTTACCACTTAACAGAATGGCCAATTTTGAGCTTTTTCAAGTTTGTTTGACATTTTTTCTTCCTCTAACTTCCATGGATTAACATGCTTGATATTTATGGATGTTTTAAGTGTTGTTAACCTCTGTTTATAGCATATTTACACTAATTCAATGATTGATTTATCAATTCTTGCAATTATGTGTGTTCTTGTTTTTTGTTTGAACATACTAATTCTTGCACAATCTTTGACCACTTGACACTTGATGTGTGATACATGCTAATATTTGTATGGCATTGTTTTGCACTTTAAATTCTTGATCACATTATATTTGTTCTTTATTGAGCAAATTTAATCATGCATAATCAATATTTTGCACCTTTTACATTAATTGTTTTCCATTCTCTATGGAAAATTGTTAGCATAGCATTTCCCTTTGATTAATTGATCGAAACCATGTTTCGATTAGTTGATCCTCCCTTTCCCTCTCTCTAGGATCTCTTTAGAGCTTCTCTTTCTTGATTCCCCGCGGAGTTGGAGTTTTGCAAGATGCACGACGCGCCGCACTGGAGCACTGTACAAATTAGAGCTGTTACGTTGTCCACTTCACAACACACTAGAGCACTGTACAAATTGGAGCTGTTACGCTGTCCGTTTCAACTTCTGTACTACACCCTGTGTGTTAGAGAAGGAATGAGAATGGAGAATTCCTACTCTCATTCTGACTACTTCAGGTAGGGGACGAATGACCCTGTGCCTGGCTTAGTCACCTCTATCTCCAGGAGGTATTGTATCTCCTTCCCCAGTTGAGTTGATCCTCGATCACTCTTACCTCTTTTAATCAGTCTTTTGATCTATCACCATTCCCTTGGTTCACGATCATTAGCAATCTTCAGAGAGTCAATCTCTTGCCCTTGTTCAATACCTCTCCCTTGTTCTCTTCAAGAAGGTTTCAATTACCTTTTCTTGTGGCTAGTCACTTCTTTTGCTGATTCCTTCATGAGAGTTGTAATCATTCTTCCTTTGGTTGATCACAGTCATATTGTTAAAACCAATTCTCTATTTCTCCTACAATCGTACTCTTTCTTCGGTTAAACACAGACTTCCTGTTAAATACCGAAACCCTTGCGGAGTTCACAACCTTCTCTCGGTTCTTTTACCTTTGTTTGGTTAATCACAGCCTGATAGTTAAAACACCAATTTGCACGATTTCTTCAGTTGACCACAGTCTATCTGTTAATACTGATTTTCCTTTTTAGGTTAATCACCTTCTCTTGGTTAATCACTCTTACGTTCAGTTAACCACAGCCAGTCTGTTAAAATACTGATACCCCTCCTTCGAGTTAATTACCTTCTCTTGGTTAATCACTCGTTTTCTTCCGATTAATCACAGTTTATCTGTTAAAACCATTTGTTCCCCCAAAGTTGGCAACCTCTTTTAGTTCAATACTCCTTTTTGTTGATCGGTTACTGTTTATTCAGTCAGGATCAACAATCCCCTCAGAGTCAAACACCTTCTCTTAGTTCAGTACTTTTTGCTCTCCTTTTGGTTAAACACAGTTTTCCTGTTAAAACTGAAACCCCTTACGGAGTTCGCAACCTTCTCTTGGTTCTTCTCCCTTTGATTGGTTAATCACTGCTTGTCAGTTAAAACACCAATTTGTATGACTTTTTCAGTTAATCACAGTCTATCTATTAAGATAATGAGCCTCTTCGAGTTAATCACCTTCTCTTGGTTAATCACTCATTCCTTTCTGGTTAATCACAGTTTCTCTGTTAATACTGAATCCCCTGCAGTTAGCAACCTTCTCTCAATTCGAATACTTGCACTTTTGTGTTAGTAACTTTCTTTTGGTTCAAATACCCTTTTCTTCAGTCTAGTACTGTTTGTTCAGTCAGTGTACCGAACTACTTTGGGTCACGACCTTCGCTTGGTCCCACACCCGTTCTTTGGGTCACAATCTTTGCTTGGTCCCACACCCGTTCTTTGGGTCACGATCTTCGCTTGGTCCTACACCTGTTTCTCTTGCACGTTATCTTCTCTTGCGCGTTATCCTCTCTTGCACGTTATCCTTAGCACGGTCTCTATTCTTTTCTTTGCACTTCTTCTTGGTTTCAACACCACTCTTGCACTTTATCTTCAGCACAGTTACCTATCTTTTCTTTTGCACTCCTTTCTTGGTTATGACACCATCTCTTTTGCATCCGCATTTCTATATCTCTTATTCTCTTGGTTTTGACACCATTTCTCTTTTGTTCCTTGAACAGTCACTTTAGTCTTTTACTCCTCAGTGGAATACTCTCTCTTGCCCTTTTGCTTTTCTTTCTTGGTTTCAACACCATTTCTTTGAAGTTCCCTGCGGAATTCCTTTCTTTATTTTGTTCTTGGTTTGGACACCATTTTCTCTCTCTTTCCTTGTCTTTTTCCTTTTCCGTCTTGGTTCCATAAACTACCGAAGCTCTGATTCTGCATTCTTTCGAATGTATGATACGTAGGCACGAGATCACGATGATCTTGGCGAGCACACTTCCACCATTCTTCCACCCTTCCTCCACCTTTTCCGCTCTTTTGTCTTTTTGTCCCCTGGTTCCCTGAACTACGGTGCTCTGATTTCCTCATTGCACTATAAGGGTACGTAGGCACGTGGACCCTGTTCCTCCGTGAGCACTTTCTTTCTTTCCTTTCTTTTTCCCCTTTTCTCTTCACTTTTCTCTCATTTTCTTTTAGCTAGAAGCCTTTAGATAGATAACCCATCCAAGCCTAGAAGCAAGCAAAATGGTTCCCGTCGAGTACGACGGATGCATAAGGTGCTAGTACCTTCCTTTCGCATAACCGACCCCCATTCCCGTTTCTCTTCCCCTTGGGTTTTATCAATATTTTCCCTGTCCTTTGGGACTAAATAAAGTTCGGTGGTGACTCTGTGTTATCTTTGAGTGTGTGATTCACTCGGGTATAAACCACCCATCTTCACTTCTATCAAGTACCTTTTCAAGTATATCCACAAAGAGTATGACAGGATCACTGCATCTGTTGTTCCTAATGTCCATTCATCTTCAAATAACCAAGATGGAGTAGATGAAATCAAAGAATACTTGGATTGTAGGTATGTTTGACCATCTGAGGTATGTTGGAGTATTTATTCATACAAAATTCATGGAAGAAAGCCTGCGGTAGAACGTATGTTTAACCATCTTATTCGTGAAAAGGTACTCTACTATACCGATTTTGCAAGAATGGAAGATATTTTGGAAAAGGCAAGTGTGACAGAGTCAATGTTCTCTTCATGGTTAATTGCAAACCAGAATTTTGAAGAGGCGAGGCATTTGACTTACGGCCAATTTGTATCCAAATTTGTCTATGATAAACGAAAGAGATCTTGGAAGCCACGTACAAAAGGTTTCACAATAGGGCGTTTGATATGGGTTCCTCCAACAACCAGAGAACTCTTTTATCTACGCATGATGCTAACCGTTGTCAAAGGTCCACAAAGTTACGAAGACATTCGCAAGGTTGGTGAAAGGCAATATGACTCTTTTAGAGAAGCATGTTTTGCATGGGATTTCTCGAGGATGATATGGAATACATCGGAGCAGTTAAGGATGCAAGCCAATGGGGGTCAGGTCACTTTCTTAGGCAGTTGTTTGTCATTATGCTACTGTTTGGAATAATTAACCGACCAACACATGTGTGGAATAATACTTGGGAGTTTTGGCTGATGGAATTTTGCATAATCAAAGACAAGTTGCACTTAATCCTGGTATGTTGTTCATTATCTATTACATGTTTTGTTCATTCTGATTTGACACATAACTTTGGGAAACTAGTTTTTTGTAACAGGTAATTGATTGCGTTTCCACAATGTTGTCTGCACTTGCAGCTTTGGAATTAACTGGCCATGAATTACAACAAATGACTCTGATACAAATTGAAACATTACTGCAAGCAAATCGCCGGAGTCTTCAAGAGTTCAAACCAATCCCTTATCCCGACGATTATGTTCTCCAACAGCTAGGAAACATGCTTATCTATCATGAGAGAAGTTACAATTTGGACACAATGAGAGAGCAATTCATTTCTCTCTCATCTGCACTGACAAGTAGGTGTAACCATTTATATCACATTCGTTGTAATTTATTTTTATTCTATTTCTTTCATATTCACCTAATGTCCAATTCGTAACAAATGAACATCGGATTATATTTGACAAAATCATGTTTGCGGTTAACAATCAGAAATGGGGTGTGTTTTTCCTTCATGGCTACGGCGGAACAGTCAAAACTTATATGTGGAGAACACTCGCAACTGCATTGAGATCTAAACATGAAATTGTGCTTACTGTTGCAACAAATGGGATTGCCGCTCTATTATTAACCGGTGGTAGAACCACTCATTCCAAATTTAAAATTCCAGTCCCTACAATGGAAAATGCCACTTGCAAAATTGACTTTGATGATGAACACGCTGAACTACTGCGCCAAACAAAATTAATTATTTGGGGCGAGGCACCCATGGCTAGCAAATTTACAATATGACTCTTTTAGAGAAGCATGTTTTTCCATGGGATTTCTCGAGGATGATATGGAATACATCGGAGCAATTAAGGATGCAAGCCAATGGGGGTCAGGTCACTTTCTTAGGCAGTTGTTTGTCATTATGCTACTGTTTGGAACAATTAACCGACCAGCACATGTGTGGAATAATACTTGGGAGTTTTTTGCTGATGGAATTTTGCATAATCAAAGACAAGTTGCACTTAATCCTAGTATGTTGTTCATTATCTATTACGTGTTTTGTTCATTCTGATTTGACACATAACTTTGGTAAACTAGTTTTTTGTAACAGGCAATTGATTGCGTTTCCACAATGTTGTCTGCACTTGCAGCTTTGGAATTAACTGGCCATGAATTGCAACAAATGACTCTGATACAAATTGAAACATTACTGCAAGCAAATCACCGGAGTCTTCAAGAGTTCAAACCAATCCTTTATCCCGACGATTATGTTCTCCAACAACTAGGAAACAGGCTTATCTATCATGATAGAAGTTACAATGTGGACACAATGAGAGAGCAATTCATTTCTCTCTCATCTGCACTGACAAGTATGTGTAACCATTTATATCACATTGGATGTAATTTATTTTTATTCTATTTCTTTCATATTCACCTAATGTCCAATTCATAACAGATGAACAGCAGATTATATTTGACAAAATCATGTTTGCGGTTAACAATCAGAAATGGGGCGTGTTTTTCCTTCATAGCTATGGCGGAACCGACAAAACTTATATGTGGAGAACACTCATAACTGCATTGAGATCTAGACATGAAATTGTGCTTACTGTTGCAACAAGTGGGATTGCCGCTCTGTTATTACCCGGTGGTAGAACCACTCATTCCAAATTTAAAATTCCAGTCCCTACAATGGAAAATTCAAGTTGCAAAATTGACTTCGGTGATGAACACGCTGAACTACTGCAGCAAACAAAATTGATTATTTGGGACGAGGCACCCATGGCTAGCAAATTTAAATTTGAAGCACTTGATAAAACTTTGTGGGACGTAATGACTCATTACAATAATTCAGATCAAGTTTTCGGGGGAAAGGTTGTGGTTTTTGGTGGAGATTTCTGGCAAATATTGCCTGTTGTCCCTAGAGGAATTCGATCTGATATTGTGCACTCGGCCATCAATGCATCCTATATTTGGGATTCTTGCGAGGTCTTGACTTTAACAAAGAACATGAGACTGCAACAAGGTCTAACTATTAAAGAAAATCATGATATTGCTGAATTTTCAGAATGGCTGTTGAAACTCGGTGAAGGTAAGCTTTCGGAACCTAATGATGGTTACGCTGATATTGACATACCTCTCGATATGCTACTTATGGATTTTAATGACCCAATTTTTGCCATTGTTGAGAGCACCAATCCTTCTTTCCTGGAAAATTATAAAAGTTACGATTACTTGAAAAGTCGCTCTATTTTGGCTTCTACAATCGAAGTGGTCGACCAAATTAATAATCACATTCTTGATATGATGCCAGGTATTCATGTGTGATGCATCCCTAATTTTTATTTGTATACATTTTTTCACACTACATTTTGGATTTTATCTTCCATACTTATTTATTGGTATAACTTCTTCTTATAGGGGTCACTAGAGATTACTATAGTTCAAATACCGTTGATCGATCAGAAATTCATGACAATAACATTATTGAGGTACTTAGCCCGGAATTCCTCAGCTCACTTAGGACTTCTGGATTGCCCAACCATCACATTCGATTAAAGATTGGGACACCTATAATGCTTATGTGAAACATTGATCAATCGGAAGGTTTGTGCAACGGGACTAGACTTATTGTTACAAAAATAGCTAACCATGTTCTTGAAGCTGAAATCATGGGAGGCAACGGACATGGAAAGGTCATTTACATACCAAGAATGGATATGTCACCGTCCTAATCACCTTGGCCGTTCAAACTGAACATGCGACAATTTCCTATCATTGTTTCGTATGCCATGACAATCAACAAATCTCAAGTCGTTGGATTGGGTTGGATTGTATGTTCCTAGAGATCTTTTCAGTCATGGACAGCTTTATGTTGCAATATCAAGGGTAACAAGTAAGAAGGGTATTAAAGTATTGATACACGACGAGCACAACATCGCTAAATCATCAATATCCAACGTCGTATACAAAGAGGTTTTTAACAATGTTTAGTAAGTGACTCTATATACTATTACAATGAATACAAATTAGGGGGTTACTCATAACACTTTTTAAAATTTCTATTTCGTAAATTCAATGTCAATCGTGTCGTATAGCATTCATATCCTAATTTACATTATACTTAATTTCGATAATTGTTATGTTATTATTAGAATACTTTAACAATAACGCCCTCATAATTTGAATTGTGCTGATACCACTGCATTGCCAGCTGCTAGACGTGGCTTTATTGTTTTTCCATCAAGTGCTTCCATTTCTGTATCTCACCAAAACACTCATTTTGTTTCATTATTGAGGTGCATTCTGTCTGCAACTCACACCACGTTTCCACCACGCAGAAAACTGTTATTTTGATATTTCCATGAAACATGTGCCCTGCATTTATATGTTTTGGTTTATTATATGTCTTACTCTATGTGGGATGCCGTATCAAGGCAATATCCTTTCTGGTTGCATTTATTTCAATTACGTGTATCAAAGTCACCTCAATTTCATGTTACTACTGTTTAAAATCAAACGAGTACTGTGATTTCAACTTTTTGTTGCAAACTTTTTCTGTTTATTACTTCTATCCAAACATTACTAAATCTTACATAAAGTATAATTCCCAAGTCATAATAACCTGTCCTCCTGTATACTGAATTATGTAAAAAAAATTACAAATGCAAAACAAATCCCATGTAGTACAGTCAAATTCACTTCCTGTCTATAGCAACAGATGAAAGTGCTGTCACAAAAATCCAAGACAATCAAATTACAAACTGAAAAAACATCCTCTACAAATATACGTCTTTGTTGCTACTACATTTAGACTGCACGTTTAGTTTCCAATGTCACCAAGTCCAAGACAATTAAAATGGTTCCTACCTAACACTAGCCAATGCCCACAGAGACTTAACTGCAGCATGCTGCATTACTAATGCCAAACACAATCAAATTCCCCTAAAGGCATCAATGCCTATAATGCTGTCTTGCCTTTTTAATAGGATCTCATGAAAAAAATACTAATAAGTAGACTGTTAATAATTCATAATTTTATAATACCTTTCATAAATAGACTGGTAAACATAACAAGTAACCATTTCATGAAGAAACACATTCAGAATTCAGAATTTTATAATACCTCTCATTACAGGCTTAAAAACAACTAAATAAGTAGAGTGTTAATCATACTTTATAACATTTGTTCTACAAAAAACATATCAAGTCAGTAGCTCCTCCTTCATCCTACTAACAATATAACTATGTTGTTTTAAACAAGTTCCACCAAGTCACAAAATAAAACTAAGTACTTATATTTAAACCGCATCGTTTTATCTATTCAACTTAAAAACAAAAAGACGCTCTGGAGTAGTGGTTATGCTGAACCCGAGCTTGTCTCCGGTCTTTAGGTTCTTTTTCATGGCATACTCATACCAACCGCGACCAATGAATTTCTCCCTGTGTGAAAGCCTTATGTTCCGCCTCGCAGTGTGAATCTCTACTGCGTATAGTGAACCCGTGTCAAAATCAATCAGATAGATTGTCCTTTGGTTCCAGTAGAGACATTTCTCTACAATCAACTTCAGAAAATGCTGTAACGGTTAAAAAAAACTATCAGAAAATTGCTTTGAGTATTGACATTCCAATGATAACTACCTTAAAATCACACCTACCATGACTTGTCTTTGGGCAGTTTTTCCATTTTTTATTACCCTTTCCCAGTAATACTGATCATCGAATGGCTCAGCATCATCATCTTCATCCAATACCTCTTCCAACACATCTTGCTCTTCTGCAGAATCAACATTTCCATTAGTGCCCAGCGCACCTGCCACAACATTTGTGGTTTCCTTTTCGGTTTCCTTCTTCCTTGCATCATCAGCAACTTCTGTTCGAGGTTTCATCCTAATCAAATATTCAATTAATCACAAATGATGTTAAGTAGTGGGGAATGTCTTATATAAACTATGGTCTTAAACACGTAGAATTACTATTGAACAAACCAGACCTTTGACAACAAACAACCGCCAGTTGTTCATCATGTTAAAACAAATGAAAAATCACATTCGTATTCCACTTTTGTTTGCTGCTTTTGTACTAAAACATTTTAATGCAAAAGCACTTACTGATGCACGTAAACATTTTTCTTTTTGGAATTTCATTTTCACTTTATCAAATAAAATTATGGGGTGCTGAAAAAAATCAAAGCAAACATACATACTTTTAACGATCGTTCCTATTTCATTATCTACTATGGTTTTCTATATTTACATAAACTTATTTTAGAATACAACATTCTACGATTCCAAATGACTTAACCAAAATATCCAACTTAATTCATTTACTAATTAATAAATCTCACTACAAAGGTTTTCATCTTCATGCATGTCACAAAGACATACTACATAACATTTTCCTATTATATGTTTATCATTCAACGAAGTTTCTTAAATAATACGACATGTATTCATCTTACTGTAGTAAAAAAGTTATACATAGACCTGCATGTAACGATAACTACGTTTTTGCCAACCTACAGCTTTTATTCAGAATGTATATGTTAATTTCTTTCTTTCTTAACTTAAACAAACTTCTTTCGTTTTAGCCTGACCTAACACGTCTAACTCTCAGATAATGATAATAATACCTTCCAGGATTTCTTTCTATTCAGCTCTTTCAAACATGCAATATGATATATAGAAAACTTACCTTGCGTCAATTTCACCATCGGTGTGAAACTTATTCGCCCAATCTGGATCTGGCAGCGTAAGTTCAGCTAAGTCCACGTTTGCAGGAAATGTTGCTACACGTTTTCCATTCCCTTTGTTTTCGTTCGCCAATACCTCTTGCTCATACCATTCTCGAAGTTGATCGTCGATCCTCTTCTTCTCCATCAACCATGCTTCGCCTGGCCTGAAAAACAAAACACACCGTAAAAAACAAGATGAACGATTTGAAGTAGGGAAACAACATGCAAAAATTACCGTGTCCCACTTGAAGAGCCTTTTCAATACCCATTTTTTCACAGACTTTGGCTTCAGAAACAACGTAACTAGATTTACGAAAATGAGAAACTCTTATGCTATGAACCTATTTATGTGGTGTCTGTGTACAAACGTTTGGTTAGTTTTTGAATGGACTACTACTAACGTTTGGACTTTTAACGCTTGCACAACTTACAACCTTCTATTCTCATTTACTAGATTTCCTCCATTATAGTGGAATGTAATTATTCATTATGTCCTTTTATTTTATTTTACTTGGAATGCATGTTTCTCTTATTCACACCTTCGTTAACCAAAACGGTTTTTATCCAATAACTAATTTAATTAAATAAATATTGCTTTTATTTATTCTGTACCAATTGATTGTTCCTTTGCAATATTTACATTAAGCATTCTACGTGGCATACAAACCAAAATGTTACTCAAATATATATTTTTTAAACATTTCTTACATAACCCTTTTTTTTTAAACAGAATAATAAATTAAATATTACAATTAATTTTCTTTTATTGTGTCTCTTTATTTCTTTCATTATTTTTTTCTTTTTCAACAATTTCTCTCCACGACCGGTACCGTGCAGAAGCACGGGTATTCCATTAGTTTATTCAATAAAAAAAACAAAAATGATATTTTGACACCCACTTTACACCCTACACCGTATGTACGGACGGTGAATAGTGTCGTCCGTACATGCCAGTTTAATGAATAGTACCGGCCGTACATGAATAGTGACGCATTCCGTACCATGAATAGTACCGTCCGTACACTAAATATTGTCGGCCGTGCATAAACAGTGTTGTCCGTACAATACGGACATACAGTGTATGTGTAGGAAAGAGTGTCAAAATAGCAAACCTGTACAAAAAAATTACTATGAACAGCTTTGGCCAGCTATTACTAGCCATAGCCATGCGCATCACAATATCTTTTGTTAACGTCCTTTTCATGATATTTGAGTTCCATCATGGCATCTTATGTGGCACATTCCTCGATGATGTGTCCATTGAATTATCGAATAAGAGCTTGCTTCCCAAGCCACTCATAATTTAAATTGAAAATATTTTGACTATAAAAACCCAACAAAGCCAAAGAGTTATCTTCACTTCACTCTACTCTAATCTCATCATCAAATGTCTTTCAAAATGTGTGTGTTTTATGGACTGTTTGTGGGTCTTATGTTACTGTTTTGCGTGTCAATGTCTACCCCTTCAAGGTTTGATGAACTCTTCCAACCAAGTTGGGCTTTTGACCATTTGGTTCATGAAGGAGATCTTCTTAAACTCAAACTTGACAACTCTTCAGGTAAACACAAACCTCAAGCCTTACTATATCAAGCTCTTTTCTTCTCATCTCATTGATTTAATCCGTATTTTAGGTGCTGGTTTTGGATCCAAAAGCAAGTACATGTTTGGAAAAGTATCTATCCAACTTAAGCTTGTTGAAGGTGATTCTGCTGGAACTGTTACCGCTTTCTATGTAAGTGTCAACAAATTCAATATTAAAACTATATCATCCTATATTTTTGAGGAATCTAATATATTTGTGATATAGATGTCATCCGAGGGTACAAAGCACAACGAGTTTGATTTTGAGTTCTTAGGAAACAGCACAGGTGAACCTTATTCTGTTCAAACAAATGTTTATGTTAATGGAGTTGGTAACCGTGAACAAAGACTTAACCTTTGGTTTGATCCTACTAAGGATTTTCACTCTTACTCCATTTTCTGGAATCAACGCCAAGTTGTGTAAGCATCCTTCTTCTTACTCCATTAGTGTGATTTTTTGCTTTATTTATTTAAAAATTGTAAAGTTCAATAATAACAAAAGTGAAATATAAAATAAGAAAGAGAATAATAAGGTTGGATCAATGGTTCTGAAAAGTAGAAAAGGAAACAGAAAATTGCTTTTTTTTCCTTCTCTTTCTCTCAGTGGTTGTTGTGCCATCATAAGCTTTGTTGTCATTGTGTTCCCTCGTGGGTCACTCAAAAACAAATTTACGGAAAAAAGGTGATGGAATCTTGTACTAAGTTTAAAATTACTTTATGCCTTTGAAACATTCCATAGTTGATCATTGTTGATTTAGTCTAGTTTTCTATGTATAGATTTTTGGTGGATGAAACACCAATAAGAGTACACACAAACATGGAACATAGGGGAATTCCATATCCAAAAGACCAAGCAATGGGTGTATACAGTTCAATATGGAATGCAGATGATTGGGCAACACAAGGAGGAAGAGTGAAAACAGATTGGAGTCATGCACCTTTCATTGCAACCTATAAATCCTTTGAAATTAATGCTTGCGAGTGTCCAGTTTCAGTGGCTGGAGTGGATAATAAAAAGAGATGTAGTAGTAGTGAAGATAACAAGTATTGGTGGGATGAACCAAAATTGTCAGTGCTTAATTTGCATCAGAGTCATCAACTGAAGTGGGTTAGGGCTAAACATATGGTTTATGATTATTGTAATGATGCTTCTAGGTTTCCTGTTACTCCTCTTGAGTGTCTTCATCATCGCCATAGTTAAGGGAGAAAGTGTTTAATAAGGTGATGTGAAAGTTGTGTATTATTATGGGTGGAAATAGTGAATGTTGGTGTAAAAAAAGTTGTGGAATATGTTCCACTTATTTCGTACTATTGTAAGATATTATTGGCAAAACTATTTATAATGTGAATTACTTGGTATTTGTTCTTCTTGACCAATGGGAAAATATCTGTAATTAGTATAGAAAAGTGTAATAACATGGTAAAACAAGGCCA
The DNA here is from genome assembly GCA_022829125.1 of Lathyrus tuberosus. Taxonomy (NCBI): domain Eukaryota; kingdom Viridiplantae; phylum Streptophyta; class Magnoliopsida; order Fabales; family Fabaceae; genus Lathyrus; species Lathyrus tuberosus. The sequence continues at coordinate 3,070,114 of JALAZF010000477.1, forward strand.
AAGGTAAAATCAAATAGGTAAAAGAACCATATAAATAAGAGAAATGATATCTTTACAGCCCTTATTTTTATGGATTAATAGATCATGATGAAAATCTTAAATTTTTTGGTATGATATTTGATTATTTGAAAGAAAATAAATGAATTGTGATTACATCTCTCTGACTAATTCTTTATTCGTTTGTTAATTAATTAATTAGTAATTGGTTTTAAATTTTAAATTTTAAATTTGAATCGTGCGTTGTCGGTTCATAAAATATTTTTTTATTTAAAAACACTGTTCACCGTATAAATACGGTGAACAGTGTATACGGTGTAAGTATTTGGTGTCAAATATGGGTGTAGGAATAGAATTGCTGTATAAATAAAGTACAATTAAAGCAATAAAAACACAACACCATGAGATCAATCAAAATAAAGAGCTCAAAACACCCCCAACAAAACAGAAGAGAACACCAAAACCACCCAAGGACAAGAACCAAGGATGAAACTCTACCAAACATTTCCAGCACAACACCGCACAATGGGGAAAACACACCCTAGATTAATGATGGTTCAAGAACATGATACGATTCTTTTTGTTGGGTTTGGGACCCTTTCTTATGTAAAGAAAAACTCAAATATTATTAGCCTATTTGTCTCACTTATTTAAGTGTAGATGATCAATTTAGGGTTGAAAGAGATAGAGAAAAAATAAGGATTCAAAAAAGAGAAAAGAGGAGAGAAACTCGTTCCCGTTTTTCTGCAACTAGTCTCTTTAAATCGACGATCCCCGATTCGTTAACCGTTGGATGGAGCTCAAATTTGGTGGGCAGGTTCATAACATATATATCTAACTTTTGACCGTTCGAAATTTCAAAACAACGTATGAGGTGAAAGTTATTTGTTTCACACCGAAGCTGCAAACTTGGGAAAAAATTTCAGCTTTTTGATTCTTATTTGTAAGTGTTTAAAAGTATTTTCGGTGGGTGTTTTATCGTATCCACAGGGATTGTGTGATATTAATGCTTGTCGTTCAATAGTTTACCATTTTAAGTAAAGAGTTTTCAAATGGTTCTTGGTTGTGTAACATAAGTTTGTAGCAAAGAAGTAAATTAGAGCAAAGATGTTCTAAATTTGAGAAAAGCATGTCAAGACTAGATTTTGCTAATCATTTTCATACATATCCAATTAATCAAGCATATGAACTTAGTTTCGATGAACACAATCGCGTATCCTTGCAAAATCGTTTATGTCTAAAGCAATTTCGTGGGTATTATTATTTAAATCGTTAGATGATTTCTCACGCTAACAATCGAAACAATAAACTTTAAGATCAATACAAAGCGAATATTAAAACACAAATCTATGTCTAGAGTTTGGTTTTTAAGAAATGAAGATATTAGGTCAAGATTTGGAAAATCTATGTCTAGAGTGATTCAAACCATAAATATAACATTAAAGGCAAACAACTTCATCATATATTGATCATCAACCTTGTTCATATACAAAAGATTAAAAGAAATACATACAAGCAAGATTAACTACCTCTAATCTTGACACAAAAGGTGTTTAGCTACACATTGTCATGGTAGCTTGCTTCACAAGTATCGGGAGGAGATGAAAAAGCATCCGCGTTGAATAATCGAGATCGGATGCAAATCCAGCTTCTCTATGTGAAATATCACTCTTGGATGAAGAAAAGTCAGAAACTTAGGTTATGGCGTGTGAAAATAAGTTATGATCCCAAGAAATGATCAAATATGCTTAAATATCTAACTTAAAATCTGTCTTGTTCGCATTGCGAACGTTTTATTCGCCTAGCAAACTACAAAATAGGCACCTGATGTGCCTCTACACAGTTAAATCGCCTCTGATATTCTGCATACGTTCGTAATGCAAATAATTATTCGCAAAGCGAACTATTTGCCTACATGTTCGCACAGTGAACTTAGGCCCCTTTAGCCACTGCCTCTTCCATGATGTCCTTCGCCAGGCCTTCGTTGGAGCGTTGAAACAACGAACATTCGTTGGAAGTTCGCACTGCGAACTTAGGTGCCTTTTCTTACTGCCTCAAGTCTGGGAGTGTTCGCTGGAGCTTCGCCACATGTTCGCCCAGCAAACATTCGTTGGCAAGTTCACAAAGCGAACTTACTGAAGTTTCTTCACTTCTTTGGCAACTTGAATTACTTTTCTTGTGTCTTACTTCTTTGATGACTTAACGCCTTTTTCTGCACAATAACACACAAATTACAAGCACCAAAGGTATTTTCACAATATTTGAAGAATGACAATATTTCAAGAATAAAATCCAACAATTCAACATAAAAGAGTTGAAAAATACCAAGTATTAATGAGAAATATAAGGCATGCTTGACATCTAACAAACTCTCCCCAACTAACTCTTTGCTTGTCCTCAAACAAAGTATGTCTCTCATTGAAAACAAGAGGATTTGCTCAAGCATTTAACTCAACCAAGAAAAGATTTAAGGATCAAATAAACAAAAAATGCAAACAAGCAACGATTACAAATTCCTAGAATCGAACAATGCAAAAGAACTTGATTCTTAAACAAATATCAGACAATGTTTCAAGTAACAACTAACTATCATGCTCATATCACTCTAACACTCCTCTTCGAAAAAGAATTGAAGGAAAAATGCGCTTACAAACGCGGGGCAATTTCGCTCATCTGACAAATGATGCAAATACAAACCAATTCATACAATATCTAAACGATCAATAAATAAATTATGGAAGCAAAAAGATCACTAAGGGCTTTTAAGGTTGTAGCTTGGTCGGGTTTACAACAAAGGGACATTTCTAAAGGTCATTGAATCGAAATTTCTTATGCAAAAGAACATTCACTATACAAGGTATTCACACATCTTAACTTCATTCACCATTTTCATTCCTTTACCACAAACCTTCTCAAACTTCCTTATGCACAATTATTTGGTCTCTATTTTTTCTCTTTCAAGCAGGCATTCTTTTTCTTTGTTTTTCACATTCATATTCACATTTTCTTTTTCTTTTCATGCTTTCTTGAAATTTTTCAAAAGTTTGAGCAACTTACCAATCTTCTTTTTCATTCTCCCCAACTTATTTTCAACTAAACCTTAAGTGAATGCTCCTTGCTTTTTAAGGCAAGGAAATCAATAAAAACAATGTTCCAAGGTTCAAGAAGATTTTTTTTTTAGAATCTCTCAAAATTCAATGATGAACTTAATTTTCAATTTATGTACATACACAAAGTTCACCACTAAGACGAGATCTAAACTGTTTAGGCTCAAAGGGAAAACGAATACTCACTACTCACAGGTAAATTACTGTTTGGACATGGTCGTGCTCATTATCAACACATGCCTTGATCATTTCTAAAGCTTCCATAAAATCACACAAATCATAAGATAAAGCATGAATTAAAAGTATAAGATAAAATTCATCAGCAATCCTATGCATATAGTAGACCATGGAGGTTTCTCACCATTTTGGTTTTTGGACCTAAGTGACATAAGCAATCAACAAAGTTGCAACAAGAAACAAAATTATATTTGCAAAAAGACAAGAAGTTCTAACACATTCTAAATCCTAGAAATAGGTAACCATGTACCTTGCCAACAATTACATGCTTAAGTACTATCATTGACATCCAAACTTGGAGAATCTTCCTTGATGAACAAACAACACCAACCTAGAAATTCTTTCAATTCCACACCCAAAAATGGAAACATTAAAATCTCCACAAGCATACCAACAATAACACAATAATAAGCATACCAACATAATTTAAGAGTTGAACATTCTTTAACTGAAGAATTCAACTCTTAATAACAATAATAATATAAAAAGAACTGAAAAATAAAAATAAAAACTGAACAATTCAACTGAATAACCATACTAATAATAATAGTGTCATGGTGTTAAAACACCAACAAAAGTATTTATACCTCACAACGGTACATAGTCATCAAATATCCAAAATATTCCACATAGTGGATGAAGTACAATAAAAACTAATACAATAAGCATAATAATAAGAAAACTTCACTTTGAAGATCAAAGGAAGCACAAAATGACATCAATCAAAACTAGTCCTCCTCGGACTTAGAACCAGACACCTCAACCTCCTCATCCTCGGAATCAGACACCTCAACAACCTCGTCATCATCATCCGCATCAGCATCAGCATCCTCAGGTTCAGCTGCCTCTTCTCCCCCTCCAAAATCTAGCCTGGCCTCAGGCCAACCAACATGGGCTAGGAATTGCTCCATAGTCATCATAAAATGGTCCATGGAAGGCTCTCGAATCTGCAACTGCAAAACCTGCATAAAATCGTGTAAATCAAGTATGGCGCGTTGAGATGCCGCCATCTAGTCCCAGTTATACTGGAAAATCTCTCTGATACGGGTAGAATCCCTGAGATCTAGAACCACTAGACCCATCACCTGTACCAGTACCAGCACCAGCACCAGAGGACTCTCCTCTCAACCCCTTCGACTCGCAGAACTTATCCATGTATCTATCATCAATAGTAGCCAGAACCGTAACCTGACGATGGGAGGGCACATTTACCCCCGCATGCACACAAATAGCCATGATTAAGCAAGGAAAGGCTAGAGGACAATTCTTCCGTGAGGTCTAACCTAGTCCACTTTCCACTATAACCCGCTTCTCGTCAGCTATAATCTGGGCCACATTAATTTAAATATTCGTCATGATGTTATGGGCCAAATGAGCAATGGATATGGTAATAGTAGAAGAGTGCGACTTTGGCTTGATATTTGTTAAAACCAATAATAGAATCAGCTGAGCCAAAGGATGCATGTCCTCTCGATGGTACCTCCGTGGAACCCCAGATGGGTTCAATTCTACTGTCTTCCCTTCACGCAGCAAATCGCGAGTAATGGCATCCGTATCCCTGTGCAATCTCAAGGTACGGTGGTAGGCATCAACTTCATTTTCTCTCAAAGGCAGCGGGTTACCTAGAATCGTGTTTATTGTATCCCGATCAAACTTCACAACTCTTTCTCCAACAAAAGTCTTCCAAGCAAATTCCTCACCATCATCCGGGAGCGGATTCGCGTAAAACTCCCTAATTATCTCAACATTATAACTGTCTACGGGAGTGATCAAAGTCCCCCATTTCTTACTTTCAAAGAGTGACGCTACTGCTCGGTAGGCTCCTTGTGGGTTCAAGTTGAATTGCTTCTTAGGCAATATACTCCTTGTTTCAAGAGTTAAGTAACGGGCAACCAGCTTCGCCCCTCAAAAACGGTCATTATCAAACTAGATAGGAACTGGTTGCGAAGAGCCTCCAGTTTTTCTTTTTTTTGAAGGAATAACTTTTGGAGTCATCTGCAAAACCATCAGCAAGGAAACAACCAGCCAACAAACAGTTTCATTAGCAAGGAAACAAAACAGTAAAACCAGAATCCTAAATAAATAGCAAAAAAAATTGAGAATTATGTTCTGTTCGCCCAGAAGTTTGTAAGGCGAAGCCCTGCCGAACATTCGATCCAGATTCGCTAGGCGAAGTCCTGGCGAATATTCGCCCCAGTTTCGCAAAGCGAACTAATGACGAACCCGCGACATTCTAACTTAGCAGTTTCTGCCCACCTTTCCAAAATCACTTTTTCTTCCATAACACAACCTCTATTCTTAATGTTTGATAAAAATCAACATGCAAAAACAAAGAGCGTTAAAAAGAGACTTGCATTGGTACACTTCAACCTAGAATATAATTGTTCTCTAAGTTCAACCTAACTGTAACCACATTTTCTATCAAGAATCAAAAGAAGAAAATGAGAGTCAAACCTATGATAATGATGAGATTAACTTGGAAGATTGAGTGAGAAGTTACACAAATTCCTTAAAGAGCTCGTGAGAATTTGGAGAGTGAAAGTGGCAAAGTGTGTGAGTTTGTGAGAATGAGAGTGAAAAGAAGAGGTAGGGTTTCCTCTCAATTCAGAAAAAGTGGGTCTTAGGCCCTAAAGTCTGGCCCACCAACTTTTTAAACCCCTTTTTTTAAGTGATGTGGCAGCAGACACTTTATGTATGTCTCTCTACATTCGCAATGCGAACTGACCAGCGAACACTTGCTCTAGGTTCGCAAAGCGAACATCCCAGCGAACATGACAACATTTTGAAAATTTTTACAGGCTGCTACTAAACTTCCTACACACTCTAAACAGCTTAATACACAAAAAAATAGTAAAAAAAAATTCAGGAATACTTACAATGTTGGGGTGCCTCCCAACAAGCGTTTTGTTTAACGTCGTTTGAGCTCGACTGTCCAGAGGCTTGAAACCTCGAAACCAAAAGCTCAAGAATTGGCTTCCGAGAAAAACAACACTCTACGAACAAAGACTTCAACCATTATCATGTCCAACTTTTGATCCCCTTTTCCTTAAGAAGGAAAAATCCCAACATGACTTCATCATTGCTACTTTCGCGTCTTCATCCTTCTTTTTCCGCAAAGCCTCTCTTGCATATTTTTTTATCTTTATAGGTGTCATCTTCCACTTGACTTGAATACATCACTCCATTGAAGAGTGTGAAACATGCTTCTTCCTCTTTTCCACTGGACTTAATCCTCACCTTCATGATTCCTTTATCAATATCAACTAACATTTTTACGATTTTCATGAAGGGTCTTCCAAGAATGATTGGAGTATCCTCATCTTTATCCATATCAATGATCACTAAATCAATCGGAAACAAAAATTTGTTCACTTTTACTAGCACATCCTCCACAAGACCATGAGGACGAGTCCTTGATTTGTCCGCAAGTTGCAATATCATGGTGGTTGATTTTACGTCCATGTTCTCAAGTCTTTTAACCACGGACAAAGAAATTAAATTGATGTTAGCACCCATGTCAATCATAGCTTTACATTTAAAATCATTACCTATAGTGATAGGTAAAGCTACTCTTCCCGGATCTTTTTCTTTCCGTAGAAGCATACTTTAAACAACGACACTACAATTGGCATTGATATCAATGTTCTCCTTATCCGTGCACCTCTTCTTTTTTGCAAGTACGTCTTTCATAAATTTAACATACTTAGGCATTAGCTCGAGAGCCTCAGAGAAAGGAACGGTTACTTGCAACCGACTAAATAAGTCCAAGAATCTTGCATAATGCCTATCGTTTTCTTTTTTCTTAGGAGCAAGAGGATAAGGTAACCTTCTTTGTAAAACTTCTTTCTCATACTCCTTTCTTTTTGTATCTTTTTTCTTCTTCACCTCTACATCATTTTTTTCAACTTCAACCTTTTCATCATTTTTTTCAACTTCCTCCACTACAATCTCATTCTCCTTTTCAACTACCACCTCATTTTCAACATCTCCACCTATTGTTCTTCCACTTCTTGTGAAAATGACCTTGCAATGTTCCTTTGGGTTTGTTTGAGTGTTAGCGGAAAAGGATGGCCCCGGTTGTTGCTCGACTAATTGCTTCGCAAGTTGCCCAACTTGAGATTCAAGATTCTTGATTGAAGCTTTCGTACTCTTTTGAGTGGCCATTGATAATTGCATGAATTGTTTAAAAGTATCCTCCAACTTTGAACTTCCACCTTGATCTTGTGTTGGTTGATAAGGATTTTGACGGTAACCTTGTTGATAACCAGGATTGTTCCCTCTTGGTTAGTAACCTTGATTATTTTGGTAAGGTTGTTGAGCGTTTTGGTAAGCTGGTCTTCCTTGATAACCTTGATTTGGATTTCCAGCATAGTTCACTTCTTCCACTACCGGAGGACAATACTCGATAGGGTGATCTCCTCTGCATAATTCACAAATAGCTACCTGAACACTCTTGCTTGGAAAGTCTTGCATCTCTTTGAGTTGTTGTGGAAGCTTTGACATTTGTTGTGTCAACAACTCCACTTGTTGGGATAATAATTTATTCTGAGCAAGAATCGCGTCACTAGTTCCCAATTCAAGAATTCCAGGTTTCTTTTGAGTAGTGTCACGGTTATGATTCCCTTGATGATCGTTTAGTGTCATCTTGTCAATGATAGCAATTGCTTCCTCGGCGCTTTTGGTCATTAAAGAACCGCCCTAAGTAGCATCCAACAAGGTTTTATGATTCGGTTGGAGACCATTCCTGAAAATATGCACTTGCGTAAGTTCATCAAAACCGTGTCCCTTACATTTTCTTAGCATGGATTTGAATCTCTCCCAAGTTTCGTTGAGGGATTCATTTCCACCTTATGAGAAAACCATGATTGCCGTTTTTGCTTCCATAAAACGATTGTGTGGAAAAATCGTTCTAGGAATTTTTCTTCCAACACGTTCCAATTCGTCATAATCATAGTCGATTGATCAAGGTACCATTCCTTCGCCTTCCCTATCAAGGAATGAGGAAAAAGTCTTTTGAACAACGACTCCTCTTCAGCTTCAGGCGCTCCAATTGCACCCGCAATTTTGTAAAACTTTATAAGATGAGTGAAGGGATCCTCATGATCCATACCGGTGAATGGATTTTGGTATAGAAGAGCAAGGATGTCGGTCTTCATTTCAGAGTGCCTCCCGTTATGAGCATTGCGCGCAAACTGAGTTGTGTGCCTCGGACTGTTAGTGCATGAAACTAAAGCAAGAGGTGGTGGTGCTGCCATGGTTGGCGTTAACTGTGGTGTTGGTGTAGAAGATTCTCCTTGTGTTCGTCTTTCCTTAGCAAGTTGCCTCTTTCGTATAGTTTTGCTATTTAACTTATGCGCAGTTCTCTCAATCTCAGGATCGAAAAGAAGTTGATTTGCGGGTAACTTCCCTCGCATAAACAGAGTCTGCACACTTAGCCAAACAAATTAAAAAGCACAAAGGAATTACAAAGGTAAGAGATTAACAATACACAAATCTTAAAATCACCAAACTATTGCAATGCTTGCAATATCAAACAACAATCCCCGGCAACGACGCCATTTTGTTGAAAAGTATTTTCAGTGGGTGTTTTATCGTATCCACAGGGATTGTGTGATATTAATGCTTGCCGTTCAATAGTTTACCGTTTTAAGTAAAGAGTTTTCAAATGGTTCTTGGTTGTGTAACATAAGTTTGTAACAAAGAAGTAAGGCTTAAATGCACTTTTGGTCCCCGTAGTTCAATTTTTCTAAACAATTGACCCCCCTTTAAAAAAACCCAGCTTTTAGGTCCCTTGTTTTGATTTTTTTTGGGAAAATTTTGGTCCCCTCTTCAATTTTGGGTATCTGGCATTATAAACGCTGATGTGGCATGGTGTATGTTGTTCATAGCTGGAAATAAAATTACATGTCATTAATTAAAACATATTTAATGAAATTTTAATATTAAAAAACATTTTTAATAAAAGAATTATAAGAGATTTTTTTATAAATACGTGTGTTTGTTTCTGAACATGTTCTTCCCCAAATTTTGGTCTTAGAACCCTAGCTTTCATCTCTTCCCCAATTCGTTTTTCTCACTCCTCAGTCCTCAAGATCCAAGCCTCACGACCATGTCTGGGTATTCAGCTTCAAGCAATCGCAGTGTTTCTCGCGCGAATCACGTCGAATGCAAGTGTTGTATTCCCTCTCCATTGATGACGGCTTGGACGGAGCAAAACCCAGGTCGACGGTTTTTTGGCTGCGGAATGTACAAGGTTAGCTGTAAAAAACAAGGTTTCTTAAAAATTCATATTTTGTAGTAACATGAATGGAATCCCTAATTTCTTCATCTCTATGTCCAGAATCAGGGATATAAGAGATGTTCGCACTTTGTCTGGTTTGATGAAGAAATGTCGCAACGAGCCAAGGAAGTTATATCTTCAATGCATCAAAAATTAAACCAAGAAAAGGTTAAATTCAATGAAGTTGTTGTTAGAGAAGATAAATTGAAGTTGGAGATCAAATTTTTGAAGAAGATGAACAAATTCACCATGGGAATGGCATTAGTGTTGTTAATTGGGTTTGTGTTAACAAATGTATCAAATTAGCTTGTAATGTGTTCTCTAAGTTTGTACTTTGTAAAGGGTTGGTGAATAGTGTTTGGTCTATAATCAAATTAGTTTGAATAGTGTTTGGTTTGTAATGACATGTTGGTTTGAAATGAAATGGTTAAATTGATAGCGTTACTCCAAATATCAGCATTCTTATTACATAAAACTCAACATTATGGTATCTATATCAGTTGCACCAGACCTGTATAAAATTCAACATTATGGTATCTATATCAGTTGCACCAGACCTGTATAAAATTCAACATAATAGTATCTATATCAGTTGCATCAGAGCTGTATAAAATTCAACATAATGGTGCACCATACCTGTATTAAGACACCAGACCTGTAATGACAGAAAATGCATAAAACTCAACTTTATGGTGCACCAGACCTGTAGAAAATTCAACATTATGGTTTAACACCGATGAATTAAGATACCAGACCTGTAATGATTTAAAATGCATAAAACTCAACATTATGGTGCACCAGACCTGTATAAAACTCAACTTTATGGTGCACCAGACCTGTATAAAACTCAACTTTATGGTGCTTCTTGACATAAAATGCATAAAATACATTTGTAACAGACCTTTATCAGTTGTATCAGCATAACATTCAACATTATCTATATCAACATTAGCCTTGTAAATTCAAAAGCCAAAATACCATTACTCAAAATATCAGCATTCATATTACATAATGGATTCATAATTCAACATGAGACCAAATTCAAACATCTAAACCAAACAACAAATCCAAAATACCTTACATAGGTCATGACAGTTACATTATAGCACAAAAAGTAGACACCAAATCCAAAATGACACTAAATCTAGACAAATCCTAATCTTGGGTAGGCTGTGGAGCTTGAGAGCATGAACCAATCTCCTAAGTTGACTCCTTTTCTCCTTTTGCAACATTCTTTTGCTTCTTTCCCTTTGCACCTTTCTTATGCTTCTTTCCCTTGGCATTTTTTTCCTTATCCTGAGTTTTCTGCTTTTTGTTCCCTCCCTTAGGCATGACCCTATCAGCTGCTCTCTTCCCTTTGCATGTCCTTATGTTATGGCACATGGATCCACATTTCTTACATGTGACAGTTTGAAGCTTCCTTGGCAAGACATGTGGATTTTTGGGTTCATCATTTGTTTTGTTTCTCATCTTCTTGGGGCGTCCAATTGCCTTTCTCATCACAGGGGGATTGATTACTAGTGCATCATTCACAGGCCAGAGCTGGGGTCCATTAGTTGGGAAGATGATGTGTGAGTAGGTCTTTTGAAAAGTATCTTTCCTGCACATATAAAACACACAAATAAGAACTATAACACAATTAGCAATAACACCAATAATACAAAGTAGCATTCCATACCTATAATAATCAGAAGTGAATTCTTCTGGTTGTGTTTTGTTATGCCACATGCATGATATTGCATGACTACAAGGGATACCAGTCAGGTTCCATTTCCTACAAGCACATGTTCTTTCCCTAAGGTTTACACAATATGTTTCTATACCATTAGTTACACCAAATATTGTTATTTCATCATCACCATGCCAAGTAGGAGTCCATCTTTCAGCTAATTTCTTATTCTTCTCAAGTACTAGTTGAATTCTTAAGCAAAGATCACCAGCATATTTAACCATCATTTCCTTTTGTTGTATGATCCTCTTAGTCAGGTAATGCTTAATCCCTTCTAACAGAGTGATAATTGGTTTATCCCTATATTTTAGGATATCCCTATTAAAAGCCTCACACATATTGTTAACCTGGAGGTCACATTTAGAATAAGTTTTAAAATGTGACCTGCTCCAATATTCAGCTGGTACCTTTTTCATGTCCTTCCAAGCAGCTTCATTCAATCCTTTTATCCTCAACATTGCCCTCTCCCATCCCTGAACAGTGGTTGCCCTTGCAGCACTCCACAATGCTTCCTTCAATTCCATCCCCGGATACTTTTTTTTCACAACCCTCAACCTCCTTTATCATTTGCAACACATCCTTGTCATAATTAAGTGGTCTAAGCCCAAGACTAAAGCTCTTCCTAGGGTTCAAATACCAGATAAACTTACTGTCCACATATCCTTCTTTCTTAATCAGTGCCAACAATTCCATGTAGGAAAGATAATCAACATCAAACTTCCAGTTCATTTCTGACACAAACCCACCAATATACAGTCTTACAGGAGTATCAACTAAATCACCTCCATGATGAATCCTAAACCTAATTGTGTGACACTTGGTTGGCCTGTATTATATCATACATACATTATAGTCAGAATGGGACCACAGACCACACATTAAAAATGAACAAACAAGTATTGTGGGGGACCACCAATAACATTAAACCCTAAAACAGACCACATAGAATGTAAACCCTAAAATATTGGGGGTCCACCATGTACATTATAATATAACAAAATAAACCCTAAAACATTAGGGGACCACCATTAACATTAAACTACCCAAACAAGTATCGTGGGGGACACAAGACGTACCTGAGACAAAATTTCACTCCTTTTCTCTTCTCGGAACTGGAAACATGTTTGGGATTCTCCATGTAAGATTGCAAGAAAAAGCACGCACGAGATTTTGATTTGAGGATTCAACAAAATGATTTGGGGATTCACTTCTGATTTTGATTTGAGGATTGAAAAAATGATTTGGGGAAAATATGAAAACTAGGGTTGCTAGGGTTCTCAAAAATGATTTGGGGAAGAACACGTTTTGAAACAAACATTAGTATTTATAAACTTGTCTCTTAAAATTCTTTTATTAAAAATGTTTTTAAATATTAAAATTTCAATAAATATTTTATAATTAATGACATGTAATTTTATTTCCAGCTATGAACAACATACAACATGTCACATCAACGTTTACAATGCCACATACCCAAAATTGAAGAGGGGACCAAAATTTTCCCAAAAAAAATCAAAACAAGGGACCTAAAAGCTGGGTTTTTTAATGGGGGATCAACTGTTTAGAAAAATTAAACTATGGGGACCAAAACTGCTTTTAAGCCAAGAAGTAAATTAGAGCAAAGATGTTGTAAGTTTGGGAAAAGCATGTCAAGACTAGATTTCGCTAATCCTTTTCATATGTATCCAATTAATCAAGCATATGAACTTAGTTTCGATCAATACGATCGCGTATCCTAGCAAAATCGTTTATGTATAAAGCGATTTCGTGGGTATTATTGTTTAAATCGTTATATGATTTCTCACGCTAACAGTCAAAACAATAAACTTTAAGATCAATACAAAGCGAATATTAAAACCCAAATCAATGTCTAAAGTTTGGTTTTTAAGAGATGGAGATATTAGGTCAAGATTTGGAAAATCTATGTCTAGAGTGATTCAAACCATAAATATAACATTAAAAGCAAACAACTTCATCATATATTGATCATCAACCTTGTTCATATACAAAATATCAAAAGAAATACATACAAGCAAGATTAACTACCTCTAATCTTGACACAAAAGGTGTTTAGCTACACATTGTCATGGTAGATTGCTTCACAAGTATCGGGAGGAGATGAAAAAGCATCTGCGTCGAATAATCGAGATCGGATGCAAATCCAACTTCTCTATGTGAAATATCACTCTTGGATGAAGAAAAGTCATAAACTTAGGTTATGGTGTGTGAAAATAAGTTATGATCCCAAGAAATGATCAAATTTGCTTAAATATCTAACTTAAAATCTGTCTTGTTCGCACTGCGAACGTTTTATTCACCTAGCGAAATACCAAATAAGCACCTGATGTGCCTCTACACGGTTAAACTGCCTCTGATATTCTGCATAAGTTCGTAATGCGAATAATTATTCGCAAAGCAAACTATTCGCCTACAAGTTTGCACAGCAAACTTAGGTCCCTTTAGCCACTGCCTCTTCCATGATGTCCTTCGCCAGGACTTCGCTGAAGCGTTGAAACAGCGAACATTCGCTGGAAGTTCGCATTGCGAACTTAGGTGCCTTTTCTTACTGCCTCAAGTATGGGAGTGTTTGTTGGAGCTTTGCCAGATGTTCGCCCAGCAAACATTCGCTGGAAGCTTCGCAAAGCGAACTTACTGAAGTTTCTTCACTTCTTTGGCAACTTGAATCACTTTTCTTGTGTCTTACTTCTTTGATGACTTAATGCCTTTTTCTGCATAATAACACACAAATTACAAGTACCAAAGGTATTTTCATAACATTTGAAGAATGATAACATTTCAAGAATAAAATCCAACAATTCAACATAAAAGAGTTGAAAACGCCAAGTATTAATGAGAAACATAAGGCATGTTTAACATCTAACAGTAAGCTAGCTTGTTTTGTGATTTGCGGTTGTTAGCAATAGTTTGTGAATCACTTTAAGACTCTCTTGTACCCTTAATTGGTTATAGTAGAGTTATTTCTTTGGTCTGGACGACTCGTGGTTTTCACTCTCATATTGAGGGGTTTTTCACTTTAAAAATATCAGTGTTCTTTTGTGCTTTTATTTATTCAATTTTTCTTCTTATATTTGTTGTTGATCCTCAAGGTTCCTACAAGTTTGGGGATTTTTATATCCGCTGCGTATTGGTCTATTATTGTGTCTTAATTTCTCATCAGAGTGGCATCAGAGCTCTTGGTTAAGGGATATTTTACTTGTTTGAATGATGGAGTCAAATACAAAGATAAAGGTGGTACTGTTGAATGGTTATAATTATCATTTATGGAAGGGCAAGATGAAAGACTTAATATTTGTGAAGAAATTGCATTTACCGGTTTTTAGTTCTGTAAATCCGAATTATGTGTCTGATAAAGAATGGGAGTTTGAACATCAGAAGGTATGTGGTTTTATTCGACAATATGTAGAAGATAATGTTTATAATCATATTGTTAATGAGACACATTAAAAAACTTTGTGGGAGAAGATAGAGTCCTTGTATGCCTCTAAATCAGGGAATAATAAATTGTTCTTGTTGAATAGCTTCATAAGTTTGAAGTATAAGGAGGGGACTTCTATTACAGATCACTTTAGTGAATTTCAAGGCCTCTTTGATCAGATGTCAGGAATGAGTATCAAATTTGATGATGAACTTTTTGGACTATTTCTATTACTATCTTTACCAGAGTCTTGGGAGACATTTCGGGTTTCTATCACAAGTTCTGCTCCTAGAGGTGTTGTTTCTTTGGAAACGGCTAAGGGTGGTATTCTTAACGAGGAGATGAGAAGGAAGGCACGGGGTTCTTCATCTCAACCCGAGGTACTTGTCACTGAAAATAAGGGGAGAAGTCATAAAAGGGAACCGAAGGATGGTAGAGAGAATAGCAGAAGAAAGTCCAAGCCACGATACAAGAATCTGGTGTGTCATTATTGTCACAAAACATTACCCGTACATAAGTATTGCTATCAATGGAAAAGAGATAACAAAGGCAAGAAGGGTAAGTCTAAACAAAGAGACCATGAAGATCATGATGATGATCATGTTACTATTGCTACTAGTGATGATCTTGTTTTTGAATATTTTACAATATCTTTGAGTACTCTAGAGTCATTTTGAGAATTGAAAGGTGTTGGGCTGTTTTTGAGATTTTTAAAGACTTTATTGAATTATAACTAATATAATCAATTTTTGAATGTTTGGATGAGTTTACAGTTGTTGAGTAATGTGATACGGTGGAGAACTGACTTTTTTATTTTGTTTTCGCAAAACATGTTGCGGTTAGCAAGAGTCGCCACCGACTTTTCTTTTATCCAATTTATTTAGGAAAGGTGAAAAGAACAGGAAAGCCCTTTTTGAAAAGATTTTGAGTTCGGGGGGTAAGTTATGAAAAGGGAAGGTGTTAGCACCCTTTTTCATCCGTAGTTAGCTACGGGCTCTTAATTGCTTGCTCACTTTAACTTTCTTTTTTTGAAATGTGGTGTGTGTTTAGAAAATATTCTGTAAAAGTTGACTTTGTAATAATTCGTGTAAGAATGTATACAAAGTGTTTGTTTTTGAAAATATTTTTGAAAGTGTGAGGTGTGAAAAGTTTTTTTTTTTTTTTTGAGTTGTGAGCAAGCATTTAAAAGTTACTTACCCTTAATGTATAAGGTCTTTCTTGTACTTATCCTTTTTCTTGAGAGATAGTACTATCCATACCATTAGTGGGTAGGTAGTCCTATCTATTGGATGTGAAGGGACGGCGAAGGGTCATCGAATGGTCATAGAAGGCAACATGTAAGGATACCTTAGCAATTCGAAGGGACTACCATCATTTTTCCGTAGGGTCATCGAGGGACAAGATCATTTTTTCGTAGGCAACTCGAAGGGTCATCTAGGGACTATGATCTTTAATCGAAGGGACTATGATGATGTTATTCGTAAGCGTCTTTTGCTAAAGTACCCTTACTTTCGAGGGAAATGACCATTATTTCGTAAGGCAAACGAAGAGAGGTTACCCTAGAGGTGCATGTGTGTGCATTAGGTCGATGGCGATGCTAAAAAACAGTCGACTTACAGGGTTTAAAAAAAGGGGCTCGATTATTGAATCGAGAATTGTTTGATATTTTTGAAAAAAAAGGTTTTAATATTGTGGCAAGATATGAGCAAAATAAAGGAAAGCAACAAAATTATTTTACACATCATGGGAATTGGGATACATTTTGCCAATGGGGATAAAATGAGCGATAAATATACAATTCAAACACGCAATAATTCAACAGTAATTAGCAAAAGTTTTAATCCAAACTTAGTAACCAGATTAATAATAAAAAAAGATAACAATATTTAAATCTAAATTCAAACAAGATTAAGATTAAAATTGAAACAAGATTCACGTCAAGAATTAAGAAAAATGAAATCAAAATTATTCGAGAATTAATAAGAGAATATCGCTAACGCAAAAGATGTGATCATCGCAATAGGGATTAAGAGTGCGCGGATCTAAAATTATAAAATAAAAATGCATAGAAAAATTAAAATGTTAAACGTCTTAAATAATAATGTTGCTAACGCAAGAAATGCGATCATCGCTACCCGGGTCAAATTACTCATGAATGTCACGCATTACGTACATAAATATACATATAGCGTATCGACACAATTCGATCCAAAAAATCTAATAAAAAAAGAATTAACAAACAAAAAAAGCAAATTGCTACCGCGTAAGCAGTCATCGCAAATTGGATCAATAAGCCACTACGTAATAAAAAAATTAAATTAAGGCACAAAATTGCAAATCGAAACACGAATTGGTTGGTGAACAACAAACGGATTACCGCTAGACCAAACCACCGGACGTGTGTACAAAATCGAAATGCAATGATAATCAATTTAAAAGAGTAAAATTGCAAATAAACTGATAAAATTAATTAACAGCTTGCTACACTTAACGTGATCATCGCAATGGGATCGAATAAAAATATCTTACGCATTATACACGTCTATATGTAAACAACGTATCGACACAGTTCAATCCAAAAAATAAAATGAATAAATAAAAAAATAACATATATTAGAAAACAATATGTGTAGATTATATTATATATATTAAAACAGTACGTGTTATATATTATAAAAAAAAAAACTAGTTATATATATAGTCTTGAAAAACCTGTATTGAAAAAAACTTGTTATACTGTATTGAAAAAAAAACGTTATATATTGTATTGACTTGTTACATGTTTATTGAAAAGCATGTCGAAAAGAAAATAATATAATCAAAATAGTAACGATATTTTAAGAGTAGTGTATACTTGGAACCATAATATATGTTAGCAGCATAAACAATAAAAATATAGTAGCAGCGTCTTACAAGAGCGGCGCAGCTTTTCTCTCTTTTCGGTCCCCCTGTTATGTGTAAAACAACCTGTATTTATAGATCTAGAAAATTAGGTTAAAAAGTTTAAAACGGAAAATAAAACCAGTCTTAATTCATATTGATAAAAAAAACTGAATAAAATCATATAGTATCTGATTTTTACTTGGTCACCAAGTAGACTAAGTATGACACAAAAATGACATAAACTGACCAATAGGAAATGAGTACACAAGAAAGGAAATATTTTTTTTTATCTATTATGATTTTTGCACTCCTTTTTGGCAAAAAGTACATAAAATCCAATAAATAATTATTTTTCAAAAATGCCTTAAAATTAAAAACGAAAATTAAAAACAAATAATAAAAAAAAATACAATTTTTGTGATTTTTTTGAAAATAATTAAAATGGAAAGAAAGTTAGTGACAAATAACATAAACAAATTCAAAATGTAACATGTGAGATTCGAACCCGCGACCTCATACTTGCAAGCCTTATCTCCTTTCCAATTGTGCCAATTCATTTATTCGAAACAAAAATGCACTTGAAAGCATATGAAGGCCAAACAATTATTTGTTATTTAAACAATTTAAAGTAAACTGTTACCTATTTTTGAATAAAACTTACTGTTTAAATGTTAGTAAAATTGAACAAAAAAAAAACTTATAAAATCAAAGTTAAAAATCAATTAAATGTTAGAAATAGGGCGGGCAAATTTTGGGGTACAACAGCTGCCCCTGTTCAATCTTCTTAAACCTGAAGAGTTAGATTGGCATGTCTGCCATTCGTGATCTGAAGTTGGAAGAGGATTGAACACTTAAGTGCCCCGAAATTTGCACTCACGGATGCACGAAGTAACGCTTATTGGTTGATTGTATTGCTTGAATGGGCTTAAAGATGCCATTCGGAAAGATGACAGGATGGAGATGGTCTTATAGATGTCATCCAAAGTAACTACTGATAGGACTATCAGAATGAGTCTAGGTTTGACTGTATCTGAGGAATATACTAGAATGAGTCTGTGCCTAACTATATCTAGCAGACGTGCTGGGGAGTGCCAGAATGATTCTTATGCCTTGATTGTATCTGTATGATGTTCTAGAATGAGTCTATGTCTTGACTGTATCTATAAGGATATCAGAATGAGTCTTTGCCTGACTGTATCTGAGAGTCGTATTAGAATGAGTCTACGCCTGACTGTATCTAAAAAATTAGTATTAGAATGAGTCTTCGACCGACTGTATCTAAAAGATTAGTATTAGAATGAGTCTTTGATCGACTGTATCTAAAAGATGTACTGGAATAAGTATCAGAATGAATCTGTGTCTTGATTGTATCTGAACTGTGTCTAAAAGATGTACTGGAATGAGTATCAGAATGAATTTGTGTCTTGATTGTATTTGAACTGTGTCTAAAAGATGTACTGGAATGAGTATCAGAATGAATCTGTGTCTTGATTGTATTTGAACTGTGTCTAGAAGATGTACCAGAATGAGTCTACTCCTGACTGTATCCAAAGGAGTATCAGAATGAATCTTCGACTGATTGTATCTGAAGGATGATAAACTGTTGACAATATTTGTCCGTTTGAGAACTAACCTGAAAAACCAAGTTAGTTTTATGCAATGTCATGATATATGTAATGCATTGCGTAATGATGCTATTAAAATAAATGAGAATGTTATATGCGTTTTGTATGCATATGCTATGATGTATTGTAAATGATGTATGGGTATGAAATGTCACTGAAGGTAGCGGTGGCTTTGAATAGTAACGTCTGATTGGGGAAAATAAATCCCTGACTGTTGCTGGGGATGGATAAAATAAATCTTCAGATCCTGTTTAGAATGACTCTACTGGGGATTCAAACTTCCCATTTGGGAATATTCCGCTGGGGATCTTTGACTTCCGCTTGGGGATAGAAGTATTCTGTCAAGAGAGTCGGTCGTTCGTCGTGCTTTTTATTGAAGGATTTGATTCTTATGTACCCTGACTGGGGATAAAGAGATGGATAATCCTCCGATGCACTATCTGACCAAGTTTCGGACATGGGTGACCACTCTTCTGGGAGTAGCAACCATGAAAGAAATCCTGCTGGAGAAGAGAACTCTGTCGGGTAATTTGTAGTGTTGGAGAAGCAAACTCCGCTGGGGAATTGAATTTTGTATACTTCCAAGAGGGAATATTATCTGATGGGGATCAAAATTCCATAGGCTATGCTGAGGACATATCTGCAATAGGTTGGGGAATGATCAAATTCCTTTATCTGTTAGGAGATCTATTGGGGAAGATGATCAAGTCAAGCCGTCCGTTGGGGAGGTTTCTTTATGTACTCTACTGGGGACGCAATCTCGAATAGACCTGGCTGAAGAGAGAAATTCTGTCGTGAAGGAGATGTTGGGGAAATAAACTCCGTTGGGGAACTCTCTGGAGTGTGCTGTGGAAAGAATCAAACTTCTGTCTTGTTGGGCAATCCTTTGGGGATATGGGAGTGAATTCCTGAAAAGTATCCCAACTGTTGCTTGAGAGTATGTTAATTCTGCTGGGGAGTATATCTCTGTTGAGGATGATCTCCACTGGGGAAGCAACGCTGCTGAGGAATAAACTCTACTGGGGACGAGCTTGTGAAAATAGCTCTATAGAGATAGTTCCATGGAGATTGCTCTGTGGGGATATTACCATGACACCGGCTTCGTGGGGGTGATTCTGTTAAGGTCTGTTGGATACAGGACTTGCTGGGGATTCCAACCTCCAAGAGTCTTTAGTAAATGCTGATTCTGCGACAGCAAACCGGGTGGAAAAGATCACTTCGAGCTTCAACTCTGCTATTGCCCCTATGTCTTCAAGTATTTCATCACTTACTGTCGGTAGAAAATGATAAGATTGATATACTTTGTTTGAACGGAGTTGGCAATGAAAACTGGTACTGACTCGTAAGTGGATGATCCAATGGGACATAGTCGTACGCTTTAATCCCTAACTTCTGCCTGGACCGCCTTTTTAGGTTTTTAGTCCACCGGGATACCCTTTCTTGCCCAAGCCGCCTTTTCAGGTTTTCAACTTGTCGGGTGTACAATTCTTTTATATATGTCCCTAATTTTTTTCCCGAACCTTTTTAGTTCGCCGGGATGCCCTTATTTTTGCCTAGGCTTGTCAACCTAGTGGGTCTTTTTCATGCGTAGTATTTTTTTGACTATGTCCGCGTTCACAGGGTGCGAGAAACCTTCGTTGTCCATGGTAGTAATCCTTGTAGTGTCGTCAGAAAATATCTTCTTGATTACGAATGGCTCTTCGCACGTAAGAGTTCGTTTGCCCCCGAGATCACCTGTATTTAGAACTTTCGATAGTCTCGACTTCCCCAAATAATTTCTAGGAATTATCATGACTGGATCCGAAGACATGATACTGACACCATCTGATACTATTGGCACAGACAAGTAACTCCCACAACGGCTCTTACTGAAACTCGGGATCAATGCCATGTAACAGGAGAAATGTGCTTCCAGACTGTGGTGGATCGTGTATTCCCTGGTTAATGGTTGAGGAGCTTGCAACTGAACTTGATCTGATCAGATTTGAAAAGAAAGTGCTACCCCTAGCGGAGGATGATTTGCCCCAGAATGGAAGTATTTGAAAAGATCTGCCTCAAGAGAAATAATCGGGATGCCCCATGATAATATGCCCCTTGATTGGAAGATAGTGACCATGCCCCTTGTATACATTGCCTTTTAACCAAATGAGTCAGCGCAGGAAATATTTCTGCTTTTCGATACACCTCTGAAGCAACTTTGTCTGTCGGGAGGACTTTTGTTCATTGAATGTTCATCATGTGAACTTCTCTGCTGTCAAACACTTAGTTATATGCAAACAATGATATTCACAATGCAACGCTTATGTTTGTCTTGAAGTTTTGAAAAAGAATTATTTAGAAAAACCAGGTTTGTAAAAACTGTGATGTCAACTCAAGATTCATAATAAGCCCTAAAGGAGTCAGGATACCTTTTGGTAACAGTATGCCTTCGAACTAACCATGCTTCAGCTAGGACTTTTAAAGGGTTGTAACGTGGCCTGGTTCACGGTTTAAGAAACAAAGGATAAAGGCTCAAAGTTTATTTGTACCCAACCCATTCCTCGTGATGTTCTTCAGTCCTATACTCAGTTAACTATGCATTCAGATTCCTAGAGATTTTGGAATTTTAACACTGATGTTTGGTGATGGTTAAAAAACCGGAAGTTTATTTGAAAAGGCAGTCATTATTTTTTGTAACATTTTCTTTTGAGGGTTTGTAGTGACCTCTTTTTGACTTTGTTATCCCTAACTTTTGCCTGAACTGTTTATTTTGAGATCACAGTCAACAGGATGTCTCAATTTTTACTAAGTTTCCTTCATAGATTTTGACATAGTGGGCTTTTCTTTTGATAGATATTGACTGCCTGACTTAATGATTACAGGGAACCATCACTAATTGTGTACAAAAGATCAACTGGCATAATTGAGTTAACTGAGGAACTACCCTGCCCCAGGTTATGATTAAGGGTTTTAATTTGCATGAGAAGGAAAACTCCTACTTCTTAGGCTCAAAGGGGTTGACTAGGGATTAACTTCCTTATAACTCCACTGTTTAGGATTTGAAACAATGCCTGTACATCGTCAGCACGATCTGTTCAAAAGCATGTCGTATGAAATTATGGTATCGTTTTCGTCATCCTCCCTCTAAAGGCTTACAACTTTAACGAGAGTTAAATATCACAAAAGAGAAGTAAGAAGCATAGTTTAAATATAGTGAAACGAATGGATAAATTCAAGATGAACATACGCAATGCATTAATGTGAAAAAACCAAAGTTTGACATAATAGTAAGTGCTTAAGCCAACAAAAGAAATTACAAATGAAAATTCAAATGATTTCAAAGCTTCCCTTCCTGAACCTGTCACTTTAGACGATGTGTCTTGCAGCTTCGATATTAGATGGGCGATAGAAGAACTCAGTCTGACCATCTGGTGTGAACTCGAGGACTCCTTCGTCAATCAGGTCTTGGATTGTATGTTTCAATGGACCACAGTCTTCAGTATCATGACCAGGACTATTCGAATGATAAGCACATCTTGCGTTAGGTTTGTAACCAGGAGCAGGGTTGGCTGGAGCTAAGTATGAAGGCAACAGAGTTATCAAGTTCTGATTGAGCAATTGTTGCAAAGCTTGAGACAACGACATGTGAAACGGGGTAAATGGTCATTTAGGTTTGGATTTCCAAGTACGTTGACCACCATGCTGCCTACGCTGATCTTTCTGTTGTTGAACTGGTGGTGCGACAAGCCTATAAGGCCTTCTTCCTTCAATTGAAAGACTATCAGTAGTAATATGTCTCTTTCCTTCTTTTATCCTCATCTTTTTCTCAACCAAGTCAGCTTGTTTCCTTGGAGGCCGACTGATGATCTGATCCCCGACTCTGTTGTCTTGAAGTTTATTGATGAGGACTCTCGGCTCTTCTTGCCCCCGAGCTAAGTTTTGGATAAGAGCCATCTGACCATACATCTGGATTCTCATCTCTGCCATCTCAGCTTGCAGTTGTTCCAATTGATCATCCTTGTTGTCTTCAGGATTTTTCTTTTTCATGTCCTTAGTAAGGAGGGCTTTCAACTCTTCTTGCCCCTTGAATAGGCTCAGGATCATCTCTTGGAATTGGGTGTTCTGAGTCTGGAGATCCTTGACAGCTTGTTCTAATGCCATTTTCTGCTGAAATAAACAGCGAGGAGATGAGAAACCCGTTGTGGAAACCTGTTATGATATGTATGTAAATGCATATGCAATGTTTTCAAGGATCTTTATGGAATCTGATTTGCAACATTAGAAATTGAATTTGGTTGCAGCTTTGTCTAAAGAACTTTGACTTTTCATCTTTCAACGTCCTTCTATAAGAATCAAGCTCGCCATATCAAGTGGGTCATAGCCTCTGATTCAGGATACCGTTCTTTTGAGTTTGAGGGCATCTGGCTAGAGGAAAATAAATCCTCTTGCCCCTTGATAGAAATCTGGCTTTTGATAATCCTTCCATAATAGCACTTGCAAATTGTGCGCCATAAATCCCTAAGATCCTTGAAAAAGGTTAGTTAACATGCTATGTTATGATGGTATGTGGATGCTATGCATTAAGTAAAAGCACGAGGACAAGTAAGTCCCGCAAAGAGTTCAAGTTGTTAGAGTACAAACAAATCCTGCAAGGAATTCAAGTTGTTAGATAGTGAATACAAACAAGTCACACAAGTAGCCTTAGGTTTAAAGGCTTGCATGAAGTACAAAGGTAAGTACCCTTCCCATACCAAGGTTTAGTTGGTTCAACCTGTCCTAAAATAGTAACTGGGTTCTAGGAATCTCATATCACGGATCTTTCTCGCAGGCTTTATTTTGGTGCGACACTCGAGCGGGCCGACCAAAACATCCCGAAAGTCCAATCTCAATGAGTGTAGTCTCGAGTATCAACCAACTTTGGAACATGCCAAACCGGCTATCTCACTACCTTCTAATGGCCAAGGCTAAGTTCAACTAGGGTTCTAAGGGCAAATTAGTGCTTAATGACACCACGCGGCAGCCTAATGTTATCCCCAATCCAAGCCTCGAGGAACATCAGTACAAACCAAAGTCTTACACTAACAATGGCTACCATATCAACCGTAGCGGTACATGCCGTACAGTCTCATTGGTCTCTTGCCACTTACCTAAGGTCCTAGATCTGGGTGTAGGATCATTTACCCAAGTAATACCCCCCAAGACAAAACCCTTAAAAGTAAAGCACACAAAATAGATAATTAAAGCAGTTAAAGTGATCTAAACCCTAAGGTAACCCCTCTTTTAAGTATTTCCCTAGCAGAGTCGCCAGTTCTGTGATACGGTGGAGAACTGACTTTTTTATTTTGTTTTCGCAAAACATGTTGCGGTTAGCAAGAGTCGCCGCCGACTTTTCTTTTATCCAATTTATTTAGGAAAGGTGAAAAGAACAGGAAAGCCCTTTTTGAAAAGATTTTGAGTTCAGGGGGTAAGTTATGAAAAGGGAAGGTGTTAGCACCCCTTTTCATCCCTAGTTAGCTACGGGCTCTTAATTGCTTGCTCACTTTAACTTTCTTTTTTTGAAATGTGGTGTGTGTTTAGAAAATATTTTGTAAAAGTTGACTTTGTAATAATTCGTGTAAGAATGTATACAAAGTGTTTGTTTTTGAAAATATTTTTGAAAGTGTGAGGTGTGAAAAGTATTTTTTTTTTTAGTTGTGAGCAAGCATTTAAAAGTTACTTACCCTTAATTTATAAGGTCTTTCTTGTACTTATCATTTTCCTTGAGAGATAGTACTATCCATACCATTAGTGGGTAGGTAGTCCTATTTATTGGATGTGAAGGGACGGCGAAGGGTCATCGAATGGTCATATAAGGCAACATGTAAGGATACCTTAGCAATTCGAAGGGACTACCATCATTTTTCTGTAGGGTCATCGAGGGACAAGATCATTTTTTCGTAGGCAACTCGAAGGGTCATCTAGGGACTATGATCTTTAATCGAAAGGACTATGATGATGTTATTCGTAAGCGTCTTTTGCTAAAGTACCCTTACTTTTGAGGGACATGACCATTATTTAGTAAGGCAAACGAAGAGAGGTTACCCTAGAGGTGCATGTGTGTGCATTAGGTCGATAGCGATGCTAAAAAGCAGTCGACTTACAGGGTTTAAAAAAAGGGGCTCGATTATTGAATCGAGAATTGTTTGATATTTTTGAAAAAAAAGGTTTTAATATTGTGGCAAGATATGAGCAAAATAAAGGAAAGCAACAAAATTATTTTACACATCATGGGAATTGGGATACATTTTGCCAATGGGGATAAAATGAGCGATAAATATACAATTCAAACACGCAATAATTCAACAGTAATTAGCAAAAGTTTTAATCCAAACTTAATAACCAGATTAATAATAAAAAAAAGATAACAATATTTAAACCTAAATTCAAACAAGATTAAGATTAAAATTGAAACAAGATTCACATCAAGAATTAAGAAAAATGAAATCAAAATTATTCGAGAATTAATAAGAGAATATCGCTAACGCAAAAGATGCGATCATCGCAATAGGGATTAAGAGTGCGCGGATGTAAAATTATAAAATAAAAATGCATAGAAAAATTAAAATTTTAAACGTCTTAAATAATAATGTTGCTAACGCAAGAAATGCGATCATCGCTACCGGATCAAATTACACATGAATGTCACGCATTACGTACATAAATATACATATAGCGTATCGACACAATTCGATCCGAAAAATCTAATAAAAAAAGAATTAACAAACAAAAAAAGAAAATTGCTACCGCGTAAGCAGTCGTCGCAAATTGGATCAATAAGCCACTACGTAATAAAAAATTAAATTAAGGCACAAAATTGCAAATCGAAACACGAATTGGTTGGTGAACAACAAACGGATTACCGCTAGACCAAACCACCGGACGTGTGTACAAAATCGAAATGCAATGATAATCAATTTAAAAGAGTAAAATTGCAAATAAACTGATAAAATTAATTAACAGCTTGCTACACTTAACGTGATCAACGCAATGGGATCGAATAAAAATATGTCACGCATTATACACGTCTATATGTAAACAGCGTATCGACGAAGTTCAATCCAAAAAATAAAATGAATAAATAAAAAAACAACATATATTAGAAAACAATATGTGTAGATTATATTATATATATATATTAAAACAGTACGTGTTATATATTATAAAAAAAAACTAGTTATATAAATAGTCTTGAAAAACCTGTATTGAAAAAAACTTGTTATACTGTATTTGAAAAAAAAACGTTATATATTGTATTGACTTGTTACATGTTTATTGAAAAGCATGTCGAAAAGAAAATAATATAATCAAAACAGTAACGATATTTTAAGAGTAGTGTATACTTGGAACCATAATATATGTTAGCAGCATAAACAATAAAAATATAGTAGCAGCGTCTTACAAGAGTGGCGCAGCTTTTCTCTCTTTTCGGTCCCTCTGTTATGTGTAAAACAACCTGTATTTATAGATCTAGAAAATTAGGTTAAAAAGTTTAAAAAGGAAAATAAAATCAGTCTTAATTCATATTGATAAAAAAAAACTGAATAAAATCATATAGTATCTGATTTTTACTTGGTCACCAAGTAGACTAAGTATGACACAAAAATGACATAAACTGACCAATAGGAAATGAGTACACAAGAAAGGAAATATTTTTTTTATCTATTATGATTTTTGCACTCCTTTTTGGCAAAAAGTACATAAAATCAAATAAATAATTATTTTTCAAAAATGCTTTAAAATTAAAAACGAAAATTAAAAACAAATAATAAAAAAAAAATACAATTTTTGTGATTTTTTTGAAAATAATTAAAATGGAAAGAAAGTTAGTAACAAATAACAGAAACAAATTCAAAATGCAACATGTGAGATTCGAACCCGCGACCTCATACTTATAAGCCTTATCTCCTTTCCAATTGTGCCAATTCATTTATTCGAAACAAAAATGCACTTGAAAGCATATGAAAGTCAAACAACTATTTGTTATTTAAACAATTTAAAGTAAACTGTTACCTATTTTTGAATAAAACTTACTGTTTAAATGTTAGTAAAATTGAACAAAAAAAAAAACTTATAAAATCAAAGTTAAAAATCAATTAAATGTTAGAAATAGGGCG
Source organism: Lathyrus tuberosus (assembly GCA_022829125.1). Taxonomy (NCBI): domain Eukaryota; kingdom Viridiplantae; phylum Streptophyta; class Magnoliopsida; order Fabales; family Fabaceae; genus Lathyrus; species Lathyrus tuberosus. Next base: position 3,097,540 of record JALAZF010000477.1, read on the forward strand.
GGCAAATTTTGGGGTACAACAAGTAATAACAAAATTTTACTCTTTTTGAGATGAAAAATAATTTTTTTAATTATGATTTTTGAAATTAGTAATCCGGTAGGATTACATTGATGACATGTGATTGACAATATTTTGAGTATAGTAATTCAGATAGGGATTACAATGATGGTATTGAATGGCGTTTTGAGTTAGTAATCCATAGAGGGATTACAGTGACGGTCGAGTATGACGAATTATATGTCAATAGTGTAACCTTTTGTAAATGATTAAGACATGTGTCTTGTTATGATTTTGAGATGATGATTTTGTTGTATGTTATTTTGTTGTGATCATACATTCATGTATTTTGGAGATAGGTAGGACTTCGGTCTATTCGGTGGCCTTAGATCTATTTGGTGGGATCATTGGTCTAGTTGAGAGACCAGAGGTGGGTCTTAGATCCATTTGGTGGGGATTGTCGGTTCAGGTGAGGGACTGAAGACCGTGGAAGAAATCAGGAACATACCTCTGATATCCACACAAAAAAAACTTGGTACCACATGCATATAGGTGAAGGAGATGGTGGCATTGCATTGCATTGCATTTGCATTATGACTTATTTAATTGTGTGTTGAGTGTGATTTGAGGATATTTTTATGTTTTTTATTACTATCTTGTATTATTGTTATTCACCGTTAATAATTGTTAGATGTATTCTCACCCCTTGTTTGTTGTTGTGGTGTCTGTGCTCCCCGGAGTACAGATAACCAAGTACAGGAGTAGCTGTTGAGTAGGGTTGGCGTCTATTCCCCCTTTAGCTATTATCATTAGGTCTTAGAGGAGTCACTATGATATGTAGCACTAGGGATGAGATGCCATTCGTTATTACCTGATGATTTTATTTCGTTTTGTTGGAGTTGTTGATGGGACTTTATTTTTGAACTTTGTTTAATTTTCGCCGCGTATTTGATAGACTATTTGGTTTTTTAAGTTTATGGTTTGGTGACACTCTAATACTTGATTTTAATTAAACTATTTTATTTAAATGTTTAGTCGGGGAATTAGGGTGTTACATTCGTCACATCTTCCACCCATTCAGAGCCCACTTTAACCGAAGAAATTGAGTTCCTCCTTGATCTTAACTTGAGTGTGGCATGGAAAAATATCGAGTTTGAATCCCCCTCCTTTAGCCATTTCAATTTTGATTTCTGCCTTAGAATGTTTTCTTTCAAATGGACATTGGCTTCTTATTAGTTATTCAATTACATGACAAATTTGGTTGGGAGTTTCTTAATGCACCCTTTAAGTTTCTTAGCCACCATGCAAAAATACATAAATGCCCCAGATTCCAGAGATGCATCTCCGACGCGCGAAAAACTTAGTTAACATTAAAATATTTCGGAGATACATCTATGGAACATTTTGGAGGTTAAATAGTGCCATACCCTTCTCCTTTCTCATTTATCATTTTGCATAAAAACAACTTCAAACTCTCTCAACTTTTTCCTCTTCACCAAGTCAAAAATGAATCAACAAAGCTCAAGGGAACCTCAATCAACATCAGAAAAACCATCAGAAACATACATTTCTTGTAAGTTTTTTGAGTTTTTGATAAATTTTTGAGTTTTTGTGTAAATGAGTAAAAATTGATGATTAAGGTTAGAAATGAGTAGAAATTGCATTTATGATAATTTAGATATAGTGTATTAGACGTTTGTTGGCTGAAAAAGATGATCAAAACATGTTTTTTTTTATTTCATGGGGTACATTGACGCCATTGTCGCAACTTCTGAGTTGTAGAAAAATTCGGAGATGCATCTCTAAAAATTTTCACCATTTTAGTTTCCCAGATTCCGGAGATGCATCTCCGGAATTTCCTCAGTATCTTTTTTTTTCCTTGCTTTTGGTGTTGTTTGTATGCACTAATTGTATGCTTTACTTTAACTTACTGATATAATGGATGATACACACCATTGACTGAGGCATGAGAGGGTTGCTCAACTTGCATCAGTGCGGCAGAAGAAGAGTCAGCATGTTTCAAAGGCTCTGGTCCCTCTAGTCATGCAGAGCCATCTACTTTTGGGGCTCGTGCTTCTCCTTATACCACTCCATCTTCTTCTTCCCGTAGGAGATGGGATTCACCTACTGACGTATCACTCCCTCCATGCTCCCGTAGGCGCCAGGTTTCCCCTATTAGGCGATTGAGGTACTTGATTCACCAATGCCACCTCCTACTATAGATGATTTTGAGTTTGTGCCACCTCCTACTACTGTTGCTACTGATCTAATGCCACCTTCAGAGGGTGAGGTCGTTGCGGATGTTGAGCCAGAGGAATTTAGAGGAGGTCCTATTGATTTGTCATTACTGCCTCTATACCCAGACCATACTGTAAAATATATCTGGGACGGAGAGATAACATTAGTTGGATTCATTATGTTTTAATCACGTTAATTTTAATTGAAAAATTTCAGATGTTGATTATTATTTTTTGACGAACGTGATCCACATAAGTTTATTAACCACAGGCGGAAGATTACCAGCTTGCCTCACACTACTACGAAAAACCCATTTAACAACGGTTGGAAATGACATATAATGACCAGGCGAAGGCGTTGTTATGTAGATTGTCGTTGTAAGTTTGCTGTTTCAACAACGGGTTGGAAACCGTTATTGAAAGGTAGGGCGCGAGCCATATATCACAACGGTTATGATAATAAACCATTGTGATACATACACTTAGGTTCTGGGTTCGAAACCCATCAGCAGCGAAATTATATAACACATAAATTACTTATGATATCGGGTACAATAGATAACCGTTGTTGTAAGTACCCTAAGTTTATTATATTAAATGTAGATTGCTTGTTTTCCAAACACCTCACTAAATAAATATACATGGATTCAATTTGATGAAGATGTCTATAATCTGCAAATTAAACTGTTCTTGAAAACCAACTTAAACAAACCAATGTTGTTTTCTGATTGCATTCGTCTCATCGTGCATTCACGCTCTTTTACATATATTGTGGTTTATTGATCTGACTCCTTCGATATATCACTATATTCGATTATAGTTAAATTTCCATAAGATCAACAAGACATTGGATAATCTGCCTCATCTTTGATTTAACTATAATGGAAGATAGCGATGCATCTAAGGAGCCAGATCATTATACCATAATCTATATATAATAGAACATGAGATAAATGATGAGAGACATGCAATCAGAAAACAGCATTGGTTTGTTTAAGTTAGTTTTCAAATACAACTTAATTCGCAGATTATAAGTATCTATGTCAAATTAACTGAATGTATTTTAAGTGAGGGTTAGTGAAACAAATAATATACATAGAATATAATAAACTTAAACAACATTCTATACCAGATTCAGATATTATAAACTCATATAATACGCTTGCTACCACCAGTAAACTTTAAGTGAGGGTTAGTTAAACAAACAATGTAAATAGAATATAATAAACTCAACCAACATTTTATACCAGATCCAGAAATTATAAACTGATATAATACGCTTGCTTCCACCAGCATCATCACCCTGTATCATCCCCTTAACCTGAAAGGAAATAAAGCAAACTTAAAAAATGAGCATCCTCAGTTGAAAACAAACCCTAAAACCATAATCCAGTGAAGAGTAAAGAGAGGAACAGGAATAACACAGCTTTTAATGAAACTAATTGCGGAACAGGAATCAATTATGATGTTGAACTAGTTTGGGAAGCAATGAAAAAGAAATATAAGGAGGAAGAAGCTTACACAAAAGCTTCATACTTCTTATACTTCTTTTCATTGTTTCTAAAACTAGATAAAGTTTGCTTACACTGTTGTTTCTTCATTTTTGTGATGCTATGGAAAAAAAGTATAAGGTGGATGAAGTTTCCATCATAGCTTCATGCTTCTTATACATTTTTCCATAGCAACACAAACACTATGAAGTTTCCAAAGTCTGGTCTTTGTTAAGGTAGTGAAAATAAATCTGAAAAAATGAGAACAATCAACAAAAACAACATGCAACAAACGAGATAATGGGAAATATCTAACAATAGATGGAAGAAGAAGAACACCTTAATGTATGATTCACGGCTAATGGTGAAAACGAAGAGAAAAAATGGGTTCTAGGGTTTCACTTTGAAGGCAACGACGTTACTGTCAATTAAGTGAAAGTTATTTTGCTTATATATGGGTAAACTATTTCACAACCGTTAGCGATAGCAACCGTATAGATAGGTATTTATTTATTATAAATATATCACTACAGTTAACTAGAATAACCGTAGTGATAACCCTTTTATCTGTGAATTTTAAAATAAATAAAAACCGTATAGATAGGTATTTATTTATTATAAATATATCACTACGGTTGACCAGGAGAACCGTAGTGATAACCCTTTAATTTGTGAATTTTAAAATAAATAAAAAAGAAAAGGTGCGCCTTAACTTCTCACTTAATACGTCTGCAGTTTAAACATCAACAATGTAATTCACAATGGATCTGCAGTTTAAACAACAACAATGTAATTCAAACCCTAATTCAACTATTACATTTCATAACAAAGTAAACATTAAACATAAAGGAGACAAGAAAACATAACATCTTGATATTTCCAGAAAATATCTCTGATTTCAGTTTTTTCTTCAAATTCTTGTTCTTTTTCTTTAAATCCTCATACATAATCTTCAGATAGCCCAGAGCTTCCAACTCTAACTTCATAATGCTCTCATCGTCATTTCCATCTCTTTCTCCCACGTCTTCATCCCATATGAACAAATTACATGTTTCACCGCTCCTCCAAAATGAACATCTCCAAAAAAGCCTTCCTTTATTTTGTCCCTTCTTGCATTAATACGAAACCATACGACCATCACAACCACAAAAATTTCCAGATCGAGATTTTACACTGGAAGAAGACGTAGAAACACCTTTGGATGATTTTGTGTTCAAATGTGACATTGCAACACCTTAAAGTAGAACACTTTCTTGTTGTTGTTGTCTTCTTCCCGACAATGGTGACGGCGTTGGTGTTAGGGTTGTTTCGTCTTGTTTCTTTTTTCAATGGATAAATTGATATATACTTGGTGTTTAAAATACATAACAATTTGTAACAACGGTTTAAAGAAAAAGCCATCGTGATATCATTATTATTTTTTAGTTAAATATTAATAAAACTTAAAAAGGGAGCATTTACGTCAAAGGGATAAACTATTTAGGGCGATGAGGTTCGAACCCATGATAGCTAGATTGTATCACCATAGTTTTCATTACAACCGTTATTATACCCTTGAGATTTCTAATTAAAATAATGTGCGCGCATCCAGTATGCACTATAAGAACGGTGTATAGGATGTCGTTGTAAACCTCGCGTTGTTGTTTGGGTGTTTTGTAGTAGTGTCACCCGAATGAGGATTAGTTTCAGACAGTTTTGTCCTTATCTGCCCTAAAGGACTTATGCATGACCGATTATACTACGCTCAAACACAGGATGCTTAATGCATTTGCAGGGAGAAGGCACTCGAAGACCTCGTCATTTCATCTCTCGCATGGTGAGATGTCTATCACACTCGACAATGTCTCGTGGTTGTTACATCTTCCGATCAGGGCAGACTTATATACCATGAGAGAACTACAAAAGACGAGGCACACGAGATAATGGTAGACTATCTGGGGGCTGATCCATGGGAGGCGAAGGAGGAGTTGGATAAAACTACGGGTGTTCATGCTAGATTTGAATACCTGAAAAACATATATTCGACTGAGATCCTGAGAGCACAATATGCTGCAGGTGATGATGAGCAGGTGGCGTTCCACAGATCGCATGCTATGAGAGCATACCTGATATATTTGGTTGTTAGTGTGATTTTTATGGACAAAGGTTCCACCTATACAAATTTCGTCTACCTACGGTACTTCGAGGATTTCGAGCGGATCCATAATTACAACTGGGGGCCGCTTATTTGGTCTACCTGTACTCGAAGTTGAGAGAGGGTTGTATGTGGAAGACGAATTAGGTCACAGGCAGTGTCACACTACTGACGGTAATAATTATTGGTCTTTAAATGTTTTTTATCATTTTTATTTCATCTTTGCAAAGCCATTATTGATCATTCCTGTGTTCCAAACTTTTTATTTCATGCTTGGATCCTCCAACACTTCTCGCGCATCTCTGGCTGGGCGAGTGTACCGAATTATATTGAGGATATGCCACGTGTTAATGTTTTTTCTCCACTTAGAGGGAACCAGATGACTGAACCTTTTAGAGTCTATCTTGATTGTTTGGTTGCCAAGGACATGCACTTCAACAGCTATGTTGATCACCATGAGACGTGGCTATTTGACGAGATAATGTTATACTCTAGATGGTTGTCCTGCGGATCGCATCTCACAGTTTCCCATCTGCCCGAGCGTCATGCGGTAGTTCGGTTACACTCAACCCATTCCTAAACACCCTGTTGTATCTGCTCCTCCTACTTTGACACGTAGACGATAGATGACATGTTTGATGATTATGAGAGTCACCTGGTAACGGAGGAGGCACAAAGTACCATAGTTGAAAGTGATTGGAACTACTTCGAAGAATATATCAGATGGTTCTTTAGGGTGTCACATCCGTATATGGTGCAGGCTGCTCTAGGAGATCCGTCGAGGTCAACTCATTAAAAGATACTAGAGGAGGACCAGACACAGTTAGATCATTGCGAGGAGGTCTAGCCTGATGTCGTCGTATAGTGAATATTATGCATGCAGACATTGACACGTGTATCTTCTCTGACGGGTCTGATGTGAGGTAGGTCCTATATGCCATCATGATGGAGGCACGAGGGGAATTTATGTATCAGAGACAGCGCTAGAGGACGAGAGGATTAATGGTCGATGAGGTAGATGAGATAGACGAGGCACATAAGAGGTAGTCAGACATATACAATAGTGCATTAGTATATAGTAGTAGTACTATGATTTGTATTTTATTTTGACATCATGCTACTTTATCATTGTACCTGACGTTTATTGGTCATTTATTTATATATGGTATTTTTGGACCATCTGGATTTATGTACGTGTTTTTTTGAATTTTAATTGTATGGTTTAAATCTACATCTGAATACACGTAAACAAAACATGACATGAAGAGTTATGTTCTGATAGGCTACAGAGATGTGTCTTTGTAAAATTCATAGAGATGCATCTCCGGTACAATATACGTGAATAATGGATTCTGAGTGTGATGCATAGTATATTTTAAATTGTTATGAAGATGCACCTTCAAAATATTTTAACATTCAATCAGAATTTGGTGCGTCCGGAGATGCATCTCTTGAATTGGGGGCATTTAAGTATTTTCGCCTGGTGGCTAAGAAACATAAAAGGCGCATTAAAAAATTCTCATTTTGTTTAGTCATAGCATGACATAAAATTACTAAGAAATTATTAGCCCATTTGGGCATATGCCATCTGTAACACCCTTTTCTACCCCACAAATATACACGACAAAATACACAAATTATCAGAGTAAAAATCGCCTCAGAAAGGTGCACATTTTCTCAATAACTCAAAATAAAATATTTACTTTGTAAACACGGGGTTTCCTCAAAATATTCAAAAGCCATCAAAATTAGCAGCGGAACCACCATAACCACAATAATTCAAAATCAAAAGGTTTTAAAATAAAAACCCTAATAATCAAATAACAACAAAATGTGAACATAACATGTTTTGACTCAACGACCCAGCCCGATGTTACACTATCAGAGCAAAACCCTCTATGTGGACCAAAAGCACTAAAAACTCCAAAAGGTCCTCGAAGGCATCCACAACTAAGTCTGATCACCTGCACGTTACCCACGAGGCAACATTCAAACAGGCAGGGTGAGTAATCACAATTCATTATAATCAATATAAAAACAGGATATGCATAAAATGGCATCATCATCATATACAACATCATCAGGGTCATCACAAAGGAAAATATCCAAAATCATGATATCATAAATCACATCAATGCCAAATAAATGCAATGCACAACAAGACTTATGCATGTGGTACCAATTCGTCAAAGTCGATGGACACTAGGCCATCACCCTCCAAAGATCCCCGTCATTAGGATCGATTTCACACAAGAACCAGAGCACGTTAAAATTACCTCACATCCACACAATGGGATTGAAGCCACAATAAACCGAAGCCTAACTCACTAGACCGAAGTCCTATAATCACCAATAGACCGGAGTCTAACTCACTGGACCGAAGTCCTATAATGCTATGAATGCATGATGCACAACGTCAATATCATCATCATCAACAAAAGTCATTGCGTGCATCATCATTCATCAAAATCTCATGTTAATCCATATCATCATTTAATCATCAAAACATCATGAATCATCATCTCATAATCATCAATATAGCTCATGGTAATTCATCAAAATAGTCATATATCATCATCTCATAATCATCAATATAACTCATGATAATTCACATCAAAATAGTCATGTATCATTATCTCATAATCATCAATATAACTCATGGTCATTCACATCATCATTTAATCATCAAACATTCTATATAAACATCTCATAATCATCAACATACTCGTGGTAATTCATATCATCATCTAATCATCAAACATCATGTATAAACATCTCATAATCATCAATATACTCATGGTAATTCATCGGAATAATCACAACTCAAAACATCAAGATAACACAAGAATCATAAACCAAATTCATCATTTCAACGCACAAAACATAACACATACACAAAAAACCCAACTACTACATCGAATAGTTGGAATTTTGGCATTGAAAGTAATTTTATCAAAAAGTGTTTGAAACCAGCTTTCCAACGATTCGAACGACGACTGAAACGGACATACGGATTAAAAGTTATAAATTTCTGAAGTTTAGAAAAATTATGTTCGTAACTGCAGCAAACAACACTGTCATGTTCGCTACGAGTTGCTACCACTCGCTATGCGAACTATAGTTCGCTATGCGAACTCTCCTGGACAGCAAACCAGAAAAATGTGATTTCTGCAGTTTGGAGGCCTTCCGGACCTCTGAATTCGATTCCGTAAAAAGTTCCAATCCCAGAATTCAAAATACTACCATTATATAACAATTATAACAGCCTACAACACCTTTTTAGAGATCCTAACATCAAACATAGACCACAATTTAACCGATCAATTTATGCATTTTTCCTCTTATCAAAACTTCCGACATGCAAAACCCCAAATACCTTCGTAACTCCCACAAATCCCTTTCCCTACAACATCAACATGGAGATTAGCCTCGAAGGCCTACTTTTATCCGATTCAATCCAACCCTTCATATTCATCATCAATCCACAAAAATAACACCTAAATCATCAATTTACTCATAAACCCACAAACCCACATAAACCTAAAAAATCCGCTTTAAACACATCGAATTCCTATATTAAAAACAATGAAAGGCAATACTCCCCATACCTTATATTGTCGATTCCAAGTTTTCTTTCTTTAGTTCTTGGAAACCTTCTCGAATTCTAGGTTTTTCCCTCTTTCCTCAGAGCTCTGGCCTTTTCCCTTTTTTTCACGGTCTAACAAAATGAATCATATTCCTCTCAAATTCTCCTTTTTGTTAAACCTAACCTTTGGGCTTCTAAAATGGGCTTTCCCAGTATTACCCTCACTAACTCCTCCTTAAAAGTCCAATTTACCCTTAATCCTTCTAATATTATTTAAATAAATTATAATACAATATATTCTATATTATATACTATTATTTAAATAAATAACCAAAACTCCACAAAAATACCGAAATCAATACAAACCACCAAAATTCACGAATATTATATTTAAATAAATTAAATAAATATTCTTACAAATTTGGGGTGTTACACCATCATCATACCAGCAGCAGCATGGGGGATCTAATTTTTCACATCCCATACAAGTACCCTCTTCCTTCATGCAACAACCTTATTTCATGCAACAATATGAGGGATCTAATTTTCCACATGTACCTTTTTCCTTAATGCAGTAGCTTGAGGGATATATTTTTTCACATCCCACACAGATACCTTCTTCCTTCATGCAGTAGTCTGGAGGATCTAGTTTTTCACATCCCACATAAGTACCATCATCCTTCACGCATCCCACATCCCACACACTCACCCTTCTCATCCATGCATCATAGGGGTTCCTGCACCCCACATCCCACACATATATCTGCGCGTGAGGAGCAGGATGACCCTATTTTGGAGGATCATAAGGAGTAGACAAATCCCGCTGCAAATCTCACTAAGTATTTGATGGTTGATGGAAGACGTTTTATTCAGCCTGAGGGAACCTTGTAAGTTTATAATTTATAACTTTTATTTAATTATATATATTGCAATTTTTAAATTTAATCCTTATTCAATTTGTTGTTGTTTAGTTTCACGCCAAGTCGTTCTGCTGCCAAATGTATAAATCAAATTATTCAACTAATGTATAAAAAAGCTTGGAGGACTTTTGGAAAGCTTACCTCGGAGGATAAGGATGAATGGTTTGATAAATTTAAGGTATAATGAATTTTTTTAAGTTATGTTATTTAAATTATTTTTTATTATAATTATCTATTAATTTATTTGAATGTCATACAACGTTGTAGAAAAGGTGTACGTGAAACATAATGGACGAATATAAGATTAAAAAAAATTAGGCTGAACATCAGTTCGACTATCTGATATGCTTAGGCGTGCTAGACTATGTTGGAAAGAGCAACAAATTCGTCCTAACTAGATGGACAAGGAAGTATTTGAAGAGCTTCCTGTCTATTTGGATACATAGAACTTTAAGAGAAAATACGAAAATGCAAAGAAATTAAGAGCATCTAAAGCGGAGATTGCCTTAATTCAGTAGGAAGTATTAGTATCTGCAAAAATGCCAGACGGATGATAATTATAATTATTTTTTTAAGTTATATTTTGATTTATTATATATTTTTTAATTAAAGTTAATTATTTTAATTAGGCCAATGACATGGGGAGACACCCACAAATTAATGAGTTGTTTGTGAAGACTCGTACCAAAAAATTGGGAGAGTTTATTGGCGTTCGTTCCAGAAGAACTTTATTAATTTGTGTATATTTCATTATTTTATTTAATTAGTGTATATTACTTGTATCAGAGGTTACTCATACACTTTCTAATTGAAAATGTTGAGTATACTTCAATAGGTTTAAATCCAATTAATCCAAGTGTGGATCTTTATATTTAGAGTTTAGCAACTGGCGAGAAGGGAGCTAATGGTTTTCTTTTTCTTTTTTTTGGTGTTGAACCTTTTACCGACAACTAGAGAAAAAGGGATATAAATTTATTTCAAAGACTTGCAAATGGGGAAGGAACATCACACCCACCATAATTGACACTCAAAATGATGGAAACAATGAGACAACTGACTCTAACTAAGGCGAGATGCGAGAAAGCGACATGAGAGGCGACGCTAAATGCTGAAATTGAGGAAATGAAGAAGAGACAATATGAGACGGAAGAGCAAATGCGACAAATTTTATTTTCACAAACGAACCATGGTTCAATGGATGGAAATCAAGAGTTTAGTGGAAAAGGAGGAGTTGGTGGCCAAGAAGCACTAAATAAGGAGGATGAAAATGAAGAAGACGAGTTATTTAGCGATGCTTGATTTTTTTTATTGTTATTTATGTTTATGATGTGAATATCATGTGACTAATGAATGTTTTTTTAGTGAATATAATTTTAATTTTTGTATGTTATTAATTATTAATTAGTTTTTAATGACAATTATAATTTGAAAATATTTATATTAATTATTAATTATCATATTTTATTAATTAATTATATTTTTTTATATTTTATTAAAAAAAATCCCGCAAAATAGAAATAACATGGCAAAATTCTGACAAAAAAAATTATAGTGGCGTGTTTTCTACGACATTACTGACAATTTTGTTGCGTGAATTTCACGTGGCTATCTAGCCGTCTATTTTTTAATTAACGACATGAATGTTATGCCACAATTTAATAACATGTTTTTCATGTGGTAACCAGTTGCAACTAGTGCTCCTGCAACATATTTCGATCACATTGCTAATTTCCTTTTGTAATGTGATATTTAAGTTTGTGTAAATTTCACTTGACGAATAACGATTAATTTTGTAATATTAGTGATTGAAATTTATCCTTTGAATAAATGGGATATTGTGGGTTGATAGGCAAATGGATCACCTGCTGCCCTTTCACTCCTGTCATCCGTCCTGCCACTCATCAAATGGTTTACAATTAATTTAAAAAAATAAAATTGTTTTAGAAAGATACATTTAAGTAGACAAATGACTAAGATGGAAGCTGAATGGACAATATCAAAATATTAGCAGAAGAGAATCCAAATCTGTGTCGATACTACCGATGTCTTTAAAATGAATATAAATATTTTGTTGATCTCTATTTTACAATTCAAATTCATTAAAAAAAATTGATTAACACATGTAAATCAAATTGATTTCCAATTTTCAGTTTTATAAACTTAACTAATAAATTGATAACTATTTCTTCAATATATAAATTTTTGTGAACTAAATTGTCCTACTATCACAGAACGCAGTTACGAAAATATCCCCAAATCAGTTTCTCCGGTCCCCTCCGCGAAACGCAGGAATCGCCCAAGGCAGCAACGATCACTCATCACCGGCTACCAAGATTTGCACTAACACCAAAGGTTCATAGTTTCTAAATATCTTCTCTACTTTTCTCTTCAATTTTAGCTTTCTCTCCACTGCTCTCACTGTCATTCGTTTACCTATTTCCGTCTAAATTGCATTTCAAACAGTAACCTATAAATCATCTTAGAGATCCGAGAGATGAAAATTTCGCATCTCTCAGATCCGAACAATCTTCTTGTTATGAATTGCAAGGGATCAGGGAAATTATAATTATTATAAAAATAATGATTTTTTTGAAGATCAGTTATTGGCAAATAGATCCCAAATCGCATATTGTATGATTCTACTAAGTGCTGTTTAGTAGATATTTAGGCATTAGTTTGAGGCATCATCGCTTCATTTGTTCATGATTTTGGGGTTAGTTAGATTCACTTTCCAATTATTGAAATGTGTAAGCTATTCAAATGCTTGGGACTTGGGAGAAAAGAAATTACTAGTACTCTATAAATTATATGCCGACACCGGTAATAATTTGAAAAAATGAATAAATTGAACGTAATCACAAATGTCGGTGTCTTCTCAGTGTTGGTGTCACGTTTTTTCAGAGGTGTCAGTGCAAACTGGATAATCAATAGATGCTTGATTGCCCATTTGCAAGTCTTCTCAATCATGTAAAACTTATTATTTTGGTGGAAGGAATCTCTAGATGTTTGGTCTGGATGCAATATTTAATGAAGTTTGTTTTGTTCTTCAGCTTTTCATTTAACTAAAAATTTACATGTTTGTACTTGTAAGTTGTAATAGGATATGATTTTTCATCAGAAAAAATTAGTATCATTTGTTTAATGTCTATTTTGAGAATTGATTTGGTTAGAGTCTGCTTGCTATACAATTTATTTTGCCTAGAAAATATGAGCAGGGCAAGGTATTAAAAAATTAGACAAAAAAATCGAGAGCATGGGGTTGGAGGCGGGTGTGTTTGGGTACCCAATTTCCATCCCCAACAAGAGCAGTTAATTGATACCTATGGCCACAACTATGAATTGAGAACTCCTATGTGCACATGTCATCTACTTACACTAACATGCATGATTCACACCCTCTTTTGAGACCAACATTACTCCCTCCATTCCATAACTTCGGTGGTTTTAGTTTTTGGGACATAGATTAAAGAATCATTCATTGATGCATATTTGTATCAAAATACCTTTAGATGATGAATTGTTTTTACAAACAATCCATTCTCAATAGAATACAAATAATCCACTATAAACAATCTTGTAAAAACAATATTATTAGTTAAGTTGATAAATAAAGGTCAATTACATCTTGAATTTTTAAAATACAAATATTTTGAAGCCAAAATAGAAAACTAAAACAGCCAAAGATGTGCACTTAATGTGCAACTTGCTTTTTCTCTATAATTTGTTTTTCTTATAAGTAATTAGTAATATCACATTTCCCCTAATAAGACACATAAGAACTGAAGTTCTTTTGGCAATAGCTCTTTTATGGTATGGTTGCTACTATAACTTATCCGTGGTTAATTAATTACTGTGTTATATTTTGGCAAACTGTATATAGTCTGAGAAAGTGCTCTGGTTTTGTGCTTCTAATATCTTGTTGGTTATCTTGAGTTGGGTTCCTAAATTGTGAGTAAGTTTAAAAATATTGGATTTGTTTCATTCCTACCATATTTGAATCATTTAATTTAATTATTTCTGCAGCAAAACAAATCTGGGTGAGCTCTAACGATGGCTCCGGTTGCTCCTCGAACTGGTGATGCGATATTTGCTAACATCGAACGCGTTGTAAGCAAACCCTCATTATACTCTGTTTGGTACCCAAGAAAATAACATTGCTCAATTTTCCACTTTCCCCCAATTTTACACCAATATACTGTGGATTCCTCTCCCTTATTTATTATTTTTTTTTGCTTTACATAAAAATGACAATTTTGTTTCAAGTTCCTGGAATCCTTATGTTGAGTTAATTGTATTGATCTGCATTAAAAATAGAATTTAGAAATTTCTCTTGGACTGTGCAGAACGCGGAGCTATTTACTCTGACTTATGGGGCAATTGTGCGGCAATTGCTTACAGATCTGGAAGAGGTTGAGGAAGTCAACAAGCAGCTAGATCAAATGTACAATTCTGAAACTCTCTTTCCCTTTCAATTCAATATGTTGTGTTCTCTTTATCTTCTGATGCCGTAAAATTTGTTTTTTCACATCTATTTGTGGGACTTTTAGCTCCATGGTTTGGTGTGTATTTGTATTTTGGTCACTTTCATCAATATGAATTTTGCTGTTCGGTTGGTATTTTCAGGGGTTATAATATTGGAATCCGTTTGATTGATGAGTTTTTGGCTAAATCTAATGTCTCAAGGTGTGTTGATTTCAGAGAGACAGCTGATGTGATTGCAAAGGTATTGTATTGTTGTTTGGTTTCATAAGATGATGGTGTACAAAAAATGTGAAAATGTTTATTCTCGTTGTGGTGAAGGTCATGCAAAGACGGCACTTCTGCTTGTTCATTTAATCTATAGTAATATCCAGCTGTTCAGGGACCCCTTAATTTACTTGATTTGAGCGTACGGCAGTATGTATTAGTTCTTGGCTTAATCTACACATGAAATATAAATAAATATCGGAAAGCATATTTGTGGGCAGAAAAATTAAGTTTCGTACTTGGCTTGATATGTTTGAACTTTAAGCTTTTTAGAACAATGGAAAAAAGATTCTCAGATGGCCGGAATATAACCTCGGTTCTCTGGCAGTCTGACTAGAACTAAGATTGTGTTCATGTGAACAAAAGCTTAGCTAGTTAGTTGGTTATGTTAGGCCATGATGTGTATAAATAAGAGGAAGGGATTAGAGGGATGCATCTGGTACTAAGGAAATTCTTCTTTAGGTCTTCTAATAAAGATTTCACTTTTTATCAAAATGATTAATAGGTTACCCTCTTAGTTAGGTGGGTTAGATTGATGTGTATATAAATAAAAGAAAAGGGTTAGAGAGAAGCATCTTGTCAGTTGAGAGATTAAGGGTCTTCAGGAATTGAAGGAGCTAACCGTCAAAGTTCTGCAACCTATACTGCAATATGGGAAATTCTTCCTTGAACTTTCTAATGAAGATATACCAATTCTTTTCAAAATGGTAACTGAGTTCCATCCATGATCAACGGCGACGATGAGAACGGAGGAAGATTAGTTGAATCAATTGATCGTGAGAACTTTAGTGTCTTGAAATCAAGACAGAGAAGGACACGTGGCATGACTCAATACATGAGATAAGCCACTGCAGAGTTTTGCAGCAGAAGGGTATGAAATTTTCTGTAATAGACACTGCTAGAGTAGGTGAAGTAGGACTTCTGGCAATTTGAATCATTGGATCCTGATCAGTTTGTTACAACTTATCTTTGCCATTCACTTTCAGAACAAGGTGCATGTTCAACGTACCCTGTTAGTTTGTTAGGTTAGGCTGTGATGTGTATAAGTAAGAGGGAGGGGTTAGAAGTTTCTTGTCTATTGAGAGAGTTAGGGTTTGTAGGCATGGGAAGATTTAGACTCTCAAAGTTTTGGATAAGCCAAATTCGTATGAACAAGTATGTTTTTAGGTTTGTTATTTTAGTATTGAAATGAATGTTGTAGATGCATATGATTCGAAAACATTAAACTAGATACAATAGAAGGGGGCGCCTTGCTACATAAATTATCATTATATGATGAGTTTGTAGCTACTTTGTATTCAAATAGGAAAAATGTATTCGACTTGGAGGGTAGTCAACTGATTTTAGAATACGGATGAAATACGGTCTGGTTTCGAGAGCATTGTTTTTTGCATATGAAGATAGAATTGGCGAAACAAAATTATTCAGGTTCGGTTGAGCTCAACATAATGGTCAGTAAACATAAAAAGATATCATTACGGAGTACTTTGTATATCCATTATAAGTTACGCCGTTCAAAGAAATGTGACCTAGATATAATGACATTTGCTTTCATTAAGGCTACTGTTTAACTTTTTTTCCTTTCTAATCATGCTAAGTCTAAAGTTTATCTTCATTCTTCATCAACTATTTTTTGATATTATATCTTCTTGGCCCATTGTTATTGGATGGCCCTAATTTCATATATAATTTTCTTTTGCGACCCATTTAATTAGATTTTCTTGGTTGTTGTTTCATGTTGTAGTTGGTTTATTTTTGCTACTTCTGTTTAATCTCAGTATTTAGCAGTTTGGTGACTGTCAACACATTTTGATTGGTATGACTTTTACAAGAGTTTATGTGCTGGTACTTGGTTGTATGATCAGCATTTTTGGTTTATTTACTAATTTTATTAGATTATTAGTAAAGCATATTTAAAGCAGAAGATGACTTTATTTTTGTCAGCCTTAATAATTCTTTTATACAGGTTGGTTTTAAAATGTTTCTCGGTGTTACCGCATCTGTGACCAATTGGGATGCTGAAGGAACTTGTTGTAGTATTGTTTTGGAAGATAATCCCTTGGTGGACTTTGTGGAGCTTCCTGACAACTACCAAGGTCTGCACTACTGCAACATATTAAGCGGAGTTATTCGAGGAGCCTTGGATATGGTAAGTTTCTATTTCTTTTCTAATTTGGCATATTGTACTTCATGTTTTCAACACTTAGGAAAAAAAAATAGTTTGGTTTCCAGTCTTCTGAAATTTGAGTATTTTCTCAAATATGAAATAGATTACTCATGATTTCGTCCTGATTCTTCTACGTTCGTTCTCAGGTATCAATGAAGGCTGAGGTCACTTGGCTACGTGATGCGCTTCGAGGTGATGATGTGTTTGAGTTGCAAGTAAAACTTCTCAAGCAAGTTCCAGAAGAGTATCCATATAAGGATGAGGAGTAATGTTCTGTTTTGTAATGTTTCATCATCCCAAGTATTAGATTATTATCTTTCTCTGCCTTGTGTGCATTTTGACAAAACTTAAATACAATAGAAAATCTTTAGCTAAATCATTAAGATATTGGGATTTTATAGATTCTTAAATTGTTCACGATGTCTTCTTCATTCTATTATGTTATTATGGGCTTGATGCATGTTTCACCCCTAACTTTAAATTTGGGTGTCTTTAGTCTAAAAAAGAAGGAAAAAAAAAAGGTTATGAAATAAGAAAATTGAATGAAAAATTGGTGCCTACCTTTAAATTTGGGTTAAGGTCTAATCTTACTTATTTGTAACTCATTTATTCTTCAATTGTTAGCAACCTAAACATGCGTTAGGGTCAAATTTTAAAAAGGACATTATACTCTATGGAAATTCAAAAATGTTCTTTCAAATTCGGATACATCTCTAGATGCACCCATTAACACCAAATCAATGTGTAATTGAGCAACACTTTCATTTTTTTAAATATAGTTTGGATATGTATTTCTAGAATAATCTCATATGCACATTCATTTGTAATTGAGTCACACTCTTATTTTGTCATAGTTTAGTCCGAAGATATATCTACGTAACAAAATACAAATATGTGCTTGCCTAGTCACCCTTTAGGTAGTAAATTTTGACACTTTTGTAGAAATATATCAATGTAATAGACCATGTATTATAATTAGACTATCATAATAAAAAATTTTATCAATTAAACCATACACTGATCTAATAAGATGAAAATGTCATAATCAAAATAACAAGTAAAATACAGTCAAAATAACAAATTAAAAAACGATAATACTATCCATAATCCCTAATACAAATACTATACTATTGCGTATGTCAGAACTCTTTGTTCCTTCATTGTCTCTTATAGTGCAAAGTCATATGTGCTTAGTTAGAATGACATCTACAATGGTCAGCCCTGAAGTGTCTTTCAAAAAGTTTCATCTCTATATACCCGCTCGCTCAAGATCCATAATACGACGACATACAGGTAACAAATCAACGACATGATATGTCCTTGCCTACTCCTTCACTAATATCTTTTGATGAGCTGGTCTAAGTGTCTCTCCCTCAGCATTCTGTGTCATATAAGAATGTGACACTCTGAAATACCACTAGAGTAGCTGAATGGGAAACTCCATTAGTTAGGAGCTACAATACCTCGTGCTTCACTCTGTACCAGATGATTAAGGAAATCATATCATACATACTACATCTCTGCGGGGCATAGTGGGAGGAACAGACACAAATGGGTCTCTTGGAACAACCAGCATATACCCGAATTAGCGCATGACTCGCTCAAGCAAATCTGTATAACATTAGACGTGACACACAAATCAACCATCAAGCGTAGAATGTTATGTCATCCAATGCATGTGTTTAAGGGTGATCGTTGTACGACCAAAAGTGTATATCATTTGTTGTTATGCGGTCTTAATACACTCTAAAGGGCTCGATCGACTACTTTCCTCTAAGCGGGACGAATGCAGAAGTACGTGGCATATCCTTAGTGAAGTGATCAACATATGACCAACCGGAAATGTTTGGGAAATGTTGGAGGATTCATGTCTAAAAATGGTACATCTTAAAAATGTGTGGTTGAGCCTAACTCAACCCTATAAATCTGGCTTGTAAGGTGAGGATTTTCCTCATTTATAAACACATGTTCAGGCCATATATTGTCCGCCGTGAGACTCTTTAACACCCCTTCTCACGCTCAGGATTTGCGTCTGGGGCATGGAACTAAATGGTGGGTGGCCAAATGAATCTTAAACGAGACTCTAATATCATTTTAAGAATGTGCGGTTAAGCCTAATTCAACCCTACAAAACCGGCTTGTAAAGTGAGGATTGACCTCATTTATAAACACGTGTTTAAGCCATATATTGTCTGACGTGGGACTCTTTAACAGTACAAATGAATTATTATTAATGGTGTAGCACAAGAGTTACGAAAATGGTACATAGACAAAAAAGGATGCAAATATATTACTATCAACAGCGTGCAACTAGCTATCATATGTTTGGTATTTCAAAGATAACCTTCAACTAACTTAGAGGACAGGTAAACCAGACAAGCGCTCCCAATTATACTTGATCGTGAAGGCTGGATCAGGTCCTGTAGAATCAGGCCGCCAAGTGGGTCAGGGATGCTGGTCGTATGGAGAGGAGAGGGGTGTACCTGTAAGGCACTCCGACGCTCAAGTGAGAAAGAGTCAGAGAAAAGGGGCAAGTACAAAGTATGAATTCCTAGGGTGAATATTGGATACCTGACCCTATCAAGGGAGAGGGTTTATATAGAGCCCCCAGCGCGTGGCCAACGGTCCTATTTTTGGGGCGAAATAATCGTTTCCCCCAAAGAATAGGTAACTGCCCAAACTAGCCGTTATGCCGGATAGGGTGCTCGAAACTAGCCGTTATGTCGGGCATAACACAATTTTGGGCACCTGTCCTTTGCTATTCGGGAAGCGACGAAGCCGTGCGTAACGGACATCAACACCGGGGAGGAACGTTGCATTCCTTGCCCGGTTGGAGGGGCAGAAATGTCATTTTTGCCCCTCTGTGGATTGGACTTAGGCAATTTGGGCCGCTCTAGAGCAGAGGCGGATTGGGTCAATTCTAGCCATTGGTCCAGTCCAGAACAGGAGCCCCCCAAGTCGTTGCTCCCGAGCATGAGAGTGATGACTTAAGGACTGCTCGTTGCTCCGGGGAGCTAGCATAGAGTCGTCGTTCGTAGACGAGGAAGGTTGTCTCAAAGTGCTCGTGACCCCAGGTGTTCGTGAGATTCGTGGTCGTGACCATGTTGCCCGGTGTACGGGGAGACTAATGGTTAGACAGAATTTGAAACGTTGGGGCGCCACGTGTACCTAGAGCTCCTGTAGCAGTTAATAGGCAATGATAGCTAGCGGATAATCATAATGGCCTACGGGCGCGTGGTTGCACGTGCCCCTTTGTATAAAAAGGGGGGGTGGGGGGAACCGTTTCATTTGAAACTTTTCCTTTCTGACTTCTCTTCGTCTCTTTCAGTTCTTGCCCGTCACCGTCTTCAGGCTTTCCGACCACCGTCACCAACTTCGATCAGCCTTTACCTTCTTCCAGAATCAAGTAAGTTTTTCGATCTGTAGCTTGTTTTACTCCCTTTTGTTATTAGTGGTAGATTGTATGCGGTTAGGGTTATCTTTAGATGACAAAATAGATGGATTTCTGGCGGGAGTTGGTGGTGGGCGGTGGTTGTGCCATTTTGCTGCCTCCAGCACTTTGTCGGAGTATGTAGTATGTTCAGCGAGGAGGGTGGTCCACGGCGTGGTTGTAGTAGTTGTGCATGCGTGACCACCGTGTTTGTTCATCTTCTGATAGAGCGATGAGTTTTCCGGTAGAACGTTTCCAGATTTCGGTGAAGCTTCGCGGTTTCCGGTGGAGCTTCAACGGAAACTGGGTGAGAGCGCGGGGAAGTTCCTCGTTCTGGGATGACAGCCTCGAGCGTCTCCTCGCGGGGAGGTTTCAGCTTTCCCTTTGATGTTAAGGCTTAGGTCGGGGACGTTGTCCTCAGCCCTTCGCGCGCCCTTTCACTTGGCTTAGCAGTGGAAGGGTGGATTTGATTTGTTATCGAATTCACTGTCTTCTCTGCTTTTCAGGTGATCGTAATGGCGACGGGGCCAGACAGAGAAGTTATTATAGATACGTCTGAGGAGGAAACTGGCTCCGAGGATAGGAGCAGCTCGACGGCTTCGAGCTCGGCGACATCGAGTTCCTCGAGCAATGTCGGGGAGGAGGAAGAGCGGGACGTCATGGAGGAAGACATCGAAGGGTCCTCCGAGGAAGAGTGGGAGGTCGCCGAACCTTCCGAGCACATTTCTACGTTCGCAAAGTCTTTGGCGGACGTCTTTACGGAGGTAGGATCGGAAGGGGAATGGAAGGTGCATTTCCCTACTTTGAACGAGCGGGTCTGCACGGACTTCGGGGACCGCTTCACAATGTAGGAGTATGCCTTCAAAGAGCTGGGACTGAGGCTGCCTTTTACTGATTTTCAGCGGTCGGTGTTCGAGCATCTGAAGTTAGCCCCTACACAACTGCACCCTAATTCGCTGGCCTTCACCCGGGCTTTCGAGTTGGTGTGCGAGCATCTTTCTTTGGGGGCCACTCTCCCTCTGTTCTTCGCTATTTTCCATCTACAAAGGCAGCTGGCGGGGAAGAAGTATGGATGGGTTTCGTTGAAGCAGCCTCGCAAGCTTTTCAAGCCGTTCTCGGAGTCAATCTGAACATTCAAGGAACGGTACTTCGTCGTTGAGCCCGTGTCCGAGGTCGCCCAGGACAATACATATGTCTGGGAGATCGAGGTTGACGAGGATGGAAACGAGCTGCTCACCGAGGAAGGGAAGTATGTTGGGCAAAGACTTTACAAGTTCCCCATTCACTGGTCGCCGGACCACTTCACCAAGGAGCCCAGTGATTATGTCTTTCAACCGGGCGAGCTTCTCGGGCAGGATGCTGTGGCGTATGAGAAGCTGGTGAACTGGGTCAACTTCTTCCGGCTTGCTGAGTGCTGGACGAGCAAGGGAAACCCGATCTTCGAGGAGGACGGGAGCCAGAGAGTCGAACGCCGGTTTATTAATGTTAAGGCACTGCTGGAGTGCAAGACTCCTGCGAATGCTGAGAAACTGCTCGGTAGTCTTTAGTTATTTAGACTTTGTTCGTGTTATTTATTTTCTTCGTATCTAACATGCTCGTGTTTTGTTTGTGCAGGTGAGATACCTCAAGCTCACGACAGAGTTGTGAGGAATGCTCTTGCAAGGAATAAAGCTGGAACGGCTCCCCCGAAATCTCGGTTCGCCGGTGCTCGCGCTCCTCTTCCGTCTCAGTCTGCTGCGGGGACCTCCACTTCTCCAACTCCTGTTTCCCGGGGATCTCCCCTGCCTCTGGTCGGACGACCCAAGCGGCCAAGGATCACTGACGCTGTGGACCTTACTCGAGTGGCAGAGAAAGGGAAGTTCGAGCTTCCTCCCTGTATCCTCGACAGGAGTTTTTTTGAGGGCAACTCTCTGGTCGTTCCCCGGGCGGAATCTCTTCGCTTGGAAGGCATGGATCGCCTGAGCAAGAGGGCGCTGGTGGCCCAGGACGCTTCTTCCTTGGTCAGGATGCTAGAGATGGCGGCTGTGTATGCCGAAGGGGACTCCGCGACTGAATCCGAACTCAACGCTGCCCGTGCTTCTGTGGCATCTCTCAAGGAAGAAGTCAAGGGTGTCGGCGAGGCTCGGAAGAAGGCGGAAGTGGAAGCGGCCAGGCTAAAAGAGGAGAATTCTAAGTTGTCGGCGGAGAAGAAAGCTGCCGAGGAGCTGGTCAGGGAGCCGAGGGCGGCCAATGCCCCGGGTGCTGACGAGCCGGACGATGTGAAAAGTTTGAAGACTAGGTCTGAGCTGGTTGCTCGTATACTGCTGTCCAAAGATGATGGCATCGTCGTTGCGGAGGAGTCCTTCGGAAATGATGTGGCTCAGCTGCGCATGGTGAACCCTGGGCTTGAAATCTCTGCCGAGGGCACTCACTATCTTGCGTGCGTTGATGGTGGTCGCATTATCTTGCCCGAAGGTCTCCTTGCCGTTACCCCCGAGGATCAGCCCGCAGAGGAGCAGGGACCCGAGCCAGAGTCAACCGAGCATGCTGATGAATGAGGAATTTGTTATTTTGTTGACGTCGTTGTAATTCGTCCGGCCTGCGTGCCGTTGTAATTTATTTTTGGGGGGCATATCCCCCGTTTTATGTAACAATGTACGATTGTGGTCTTTGCGGCCACTTGTTAAATTATCGCATATTTAGTTCTGTTGTTTGCATGACTATACTTGCTTTTATTTTCGCTCAGTGTTGTATGCATGCTCGCTGTGAATGTATGTCCACCCGTGATAGGGGGTATTTGACTTGTGCGAATATCTTTTGGGGAGATTGCTCTTAATAGATGTGTTCGGCAGTGTGGGGAACTGGTCGAACTGCCGGGGAATGTCCTGGCGGAGAGCGGAGCTCAGGTCGCGTTTGAGGAATGAGTTCGTGGCGTGAACGTCCCATTGCGAGCTGGGGTTCTGCCAATCGTGGTACTTTGACGACAGTGATGCTCGATCGAGGACCGCTGGGTTATGCTTTAGTCGTATGCGACGCTTGTACCTAAACGCGTATAGTGGTCAGTAGCTGACGTTCGTCGTTGCGACGAGTCGAACTGAGGATTTAGCTATAGTATTGTTTTAGCTTTTCAATGTTCCATGGTCGAGCAAGTTCTTCCCCATTGAGATGTTCTAGGTAGTAGGCCCCATTTTCCATTTTTGCCCGGACGCGATAGGGTCCCTCCCAATTGGCTGCTAGTTTGCCTTCGCGAGAGTCTTTGTGGTTTCTTCTTAGGACAAGGCTTCCCACGTCGAACTCTCATCGTATCACTTTGGCGTTGTGCCTGATGGTGATCTTTTGTTTCAGTGAGGCTTTGCGGAGAGCTGCCCCGGTTCTGATTTCCTCGACGAGGTCGAGCTCTTCCCTTAAAGATTCGTTGTTCATCTCCTCGTCTAGGGGCGACTCTGTCCGCCTAGAGGGCACGTGAACTTCGACTGGAATTACAGCCTCGGTTCCGTATGCCAAACGGAAAGGTGTTTCCCCGGTCGTTGAATGGGGAGTTGTACAGTACGCCCAGAGCACGCTGTGTAGCTCCTCGACCCATGCCTTCTTTGTTTCGTTTAGCCTTCGCTTGAGGCCTCGAAGGATGACTCGGTTAGCAGCCTCAGCCTGGCCGTTTGTTTGGGGGTGTTCGACGGATGCGAAGTGTTGCTTCGTGCCAAGTTGGGCGACGAAGTCCTGAAACTTCCTGTCCGTGGACTGCGTCCCGTTGTCCGTTACTATCGCTTGGGGAATACCGAAACGTGCAAGGATGTTTCGTTTGTAGAAATGCAGGATGTTGAGGGCAGTTATTTTGGCTAGAGCTTCTGCTTCTATCCACTTTGTGAAATAATCTACGCCCACTATGAGGTACTTGTTCTGACTTGATCCTACCACGAAGGGTCCTAGGATGTCTAGGCCCCACCAGGCTAATGGCCACGGGGAGGACATAGCCTTGAGCTCGTTGGGTGGAGCCAGGTGCATGTCCCCGTGCCGTTGGCATTTGTCGCATTTCTTCACGTGTTCTTTCGCATCGTTTTGCATGGTCGGCCAGTAGTACCCTGCTCGGAGAGCCTTGCGAGCAAGGGACCTTCCTCCGAGATATTGGGCGTTGATTCCCTCGTGGATTTCGTGCAGGATGTGTGCGACCATCTCCTCCTCGACACATTTGAGCAGTGGAATGGAGAATCCCCGCCTGTATAGTTTACCTTCGACCAGGACATACGAGCAGGCTCTTCGCCTGATTGTGCTGGCCTCCTTTGCGTCAGACGAGAGTTCGTCTTTGGCGAGATAGTTGTAGACTAGGGTCATCCAGCAGTTACTGTCGCCGATCACCTGCACGTCGAGTGCCGGGGAGGTCTTCTCGATGCTGGGTCGAGGAAGCACTTCCTGTATGACGGATTTGTTTCCGCCTTTCTTCTTCGTACTGGCCAGTTTAGACAGCACGTCTGCTCGTACGTTATGTTCGCGGGGAACGTGTTTCACTTCCACTGTTGCAAATTTCGCCATTTCCTTGTTTACCAGGGCCAAGTATTCGGTCAGGTTGTTGTTTTTGGCTTGGTATTCACCCCGGACCTGGAGGGCCACGAGTTGTGAGTCCGTGCAAATGACGACTTCTTGTGCGCCCAGGTCCTCGGCAAGGCGTAGTCCAGCGAGGAAGGCTTCATATTCTGCCTGGTTATTGGAGGTTGGGAAAGACAGCGTGAGTGATACCTCGATGATAATTCCTTCGTCGCTCTCCAGTATGATGCCCGCGCCGCTTCCTGCCAAGCTTGAGGCACCGTCGACGAAGATGGTCCACTTGCGCGCTTCGCTCGCGGGGGAGTCTGCGAATGTCATCTCCGCGACGAAGTCGGCCAGAGCTTGGGCCTTAAGGGATTTTCTGCCTTCGTATTAGATGTTAAATTCGGACAGCTCCAGCGACCATTTGAGCATTCGGCCGACCATATCTGGTCGTCCGAGCAGCTGCTTTATGGGCTGATCTGTTCGAACCACGATCGTGTGAGCCAGGAAGTAGTGTCTTAATCTTCTGGCTGTGTTGATGAGGGCCAATGCCACTTTCTCTATCTGCTGGTATTTAACTCTGGTCCTTGCAACACTTTTCTTGTGAAGTAAATGGGTTTCTGCCCGTCATGCGTCTCGCGGATGAGAGCGGCACTCACTGCTTCGGTCACGACGGCCAGATATAAGTATAGTGTTTCGCCGTTGTCTGGTCGAGAGAGGACCGGCGGCTCTGAGAGTGCCCGTTTCAGATGGAGAAGGGCCTCGTCGCACTCCTTGGTCCATTCGAATGCTGCCTCTTTGCGGAGGAGTTTGAAGAATGGCAGGGCGTGCTGGACGGACTTGGCCACGAAACGAGATAGTGACGCGAGCATCCCGTTGAGGGACTGGATGGATTTTTTGGACTTGGGCGTAGGAAACTCGGAGAATGCCCAGCATTTGTCGGGATTGGCTTCGATTCCTCGTTCCGTTAAGTAGAAGCCGAGGAATTTGCCTGTCGGGATTTGTCACGATCAGTGCACGTTCGGTCAAAATCTTCTCCCTGGAAACGGTCAGGGGAGTGTAATCATGGAAACGCCCAGAGGGCGCTTTGCTGTCACGAGAGTCGCGGGGATGGTCCTCGTGCCTTCGTTCACCTCGACGAGATGTCGAGGCTTCTTCTCTTTTGGAAGCCCGGGTGTTC
Organism: Lathyrus tuberosus; assembly: GCA_022829125.1. Lineage (NCBI taxonomy): Eukaryota > Viridiplantae > Streptophyta > Magnoliopsida > Fabales > Fabaceae > Lathyrus > Lathyrus tuberosus. The sequence goes on from JALAZF010000477.1 coordinate 3,123,927, forward strand.
TCCTGGCGGCGAGACGCTCGGACGTTGCTGGCCGCAATCTTCTCCTCGTACTGAATATGAGATTGGGCTTTGAGGAGGAGGGCGTCTAAGTTCCTTGGTGGCGCGAGGCCTATGGCTTTGGCGAACTCGGAGTCCGGGCGGACCCCTTGTTCGAGCAGGAACTTCTTCATCTTATCTATCGTCGGAACCTGCACAGCTTCCTTGTTGAACCTCTTGATATATGCGCGGAGAGGTTCGTCTTTCCCCTGGATTATGGCTCCGAGGGAGGCCTCAGTTTTGGGATGGCGGCGAGATGCTGTGAAGTTCCGCGAGAACATACTACCCAGTTGTTTCCACGAGGTGATGGACTCCTCGGGCAGTTGGTTATACCATGTCATTGCTCCCTTCTGAAGCGTGGTCGGGAACAGTCTGCATTTGATGGCGCCCCGTACGCCGCGTTAGTCTAGCAGCGCATTGATGTTCTCGATGTGCTCGTCGGGGTCGGTGGTCCCGTCGTATGTGCCAAGTGACGGGGGTTTCTCCAAGCCTTTTGGGTGACGGGTGGCCAGGATCTCCTGGGACAACGGGCCGCGAGGCTCGTCGTCGTCACTAGAACTGGTGTATGATGGTGACCGGACGGGTTACTCGCGTCGGCGGTTCCTTCGTGGAGAAGGTGAGCGGTTCTTTCGAGGAGAAGGTGAGCAGTTCCTTCGAGGAGAAGGTGAGCGTGCCCGTCCTTTGGACTTGATTGGAGACTCCTCGTTCCTTCGAGTCCTTTTGTGGTCATGAGCGTGCTGGTCACGCGGGGAGATCTGGTCGCGCTTTTGGGCTACGCGAGGATCGTGCTCTTGGCGCAGTCTTCGGTCGATTTATCTCCGTGGCTGCGGGCTTCTAGATCGTCGCTGGTTCCTCCGCGTAGGAGGGGATCTTGGACAGCGAGACTCTTCCAGTGCCCCGATCCTCTCGTTTTGCTGCATGATCAGGGTGTTGGTTTTGTTGAGGGCCTCCAGGAGGGCTGCCACGGCCGGGTCGGCGCTGGGCGGAACAGGAACGGGCTGGAGGTCGAGAGACGGTTGATCGTTGTTGCGATCAGTAGGGGTAGGGGAAGGAGAAGCAGTGGCTCCATCCCTAAGGAAACAGGCATCTCAAAGGAGAGATGATTGGCCGTCAACGTCAAATTTGTTGACGGGGAGGATGGTGGAATGAAGAGCATCCTGGGTGCGATCTTGGGAGGCCATGATCGTGATGATGTTCGAAAGTTGTTTTGATCTTCGGTTAAAGAAAGAAGGGGAGAACAAAAGTTCTCACAGACGGCGCCACTGATCGTGAAGGCTGGATCAGATCCTGTAGAATCAGGCCGCCAAGTGCGCCAGGGATGCTGGTCGTATGGAGAGGAGGGGGGTGTGCCTGACAGGTACTCCGACGCTCAAGTGAGAAAGGGTCAGAGAAAAGGGGCAAGTACAAAGTATGAATTCTTAGGGTGAATATTAGATACCTGACCCTATCAAGGGAGAGGTTTATATAGAGCCCCCAGCGCGTGGCCAACGGTCCTATTTTCGGGGCGAAATAACCGTTTCCCCCAAAGAATAGGTAACTGCCCAAACTAGCCGTTATGCCGGACAGGGTGCTCGAAACTAGCCGTTATGTCGGGCATAACGCAGTTCCGGCACCTGTCCTTTGCTGTTCGGGAAGCGAGGAAGCCGTGCGTAACGGGCATCAATACCAGGGAGGAACGTTGCATTCCTTGCCCGGTTGGAGGGGCAGAAAGGTCATTTTTGCCCCTCTGTGGATTGGACTTAGGCAATTTGGGCCGCTCTGGAGCAGAGGCGGATTGTGCCAATTCTAGCCATTGGTCCAGTCCAGAACAGTACTCATGAATCCTCTCCGAGCCAGTGAAGTATCTGAGGTAAACCACATCCACATAATAGGAACTCTTTTCCACAAATATAGATGTGTCAACTAAGTACATGAGGTATGACCTCAATGCACATGCTCTATGATACATAAAATGTTCATTATCACCATCGGCATATGTAACGCCCCGATTTCGATTATTCCCATTTTGTTGAGTCTTTTATTTAAATTGAGTGATAAATTATTTTATTTGTGAAATTGGTGTGTTAATATGCTGTGTTGACATGTTATGATATTTTACCGTTTTTGAGAGTTTTCGGGGAAAATAGAATGGAGGGTATTTTGGACATTTCTCAATTAATGGTAAGTTAGAAATTTAGCGGAAATAGAATTATGTGAGAAAATGAATTAATTGAATTTGAGTAGAAAATAAGAAAAGAAAATGAGAAAAAAGAAAGTAGGAAAAGAAATAGAAAAGAAAAAGAGATAAGAAGAAGAAATAGGAGAGAAAGAGAAAGCAAAGAAAAATAGAGAGAAAAAGGAGAGAAAGAAAGAGGAAGAAGAGAAAAGAGAAGAAAACTTGGAAAAACCTAGAAAACCATCAAGAACAATCATCTAGCAAACTTGGAATCCGGGTAAGGGTGTGAAATCTTATTATCTCATCAATGTATATCATTATGTATGATTGTGTTGTTGTTGTTGTTGATTTTTATGAGTTTTTGTATAAATCCTAATGTTTAGAAATTGGTAGAGATTGATTTCAAATGTGTCTAAACTCATGTTGATTGTGTTCTTTGTTATTTATACATGTTGGATATGTATTGTTATACCTCAAATGGGTGTTTTTCTGAATTTGGATGATGATTTGGAGAATTTTAGGTGTGAAACCCGTAACAGCAAAAACCTGCAGAATTTCTGATTTCGCCCTGGTCATACGCGTATGGGGCATGTTCATACGCGTATGGGCCTTGGTGATACGCGTATCATGGGCGTGTTTTGGGGCCAATACGCGTATGAGATGTTATTTTTCCCGGCCTTCTGGTGATACGCGTATGGTACGCGTATGAGGGTTGGCCGTACGCGTATGAGAAGGGCCATACGCGTATGGTCAGGACAATTGTAAAATGGGACTTTTTCAAAATATCGTTTTCGTTTTTCTTTCGTAACTTGAGTTCCGTTTATCCGATTTTTACGTTCTTGGTATCGTTGTGTAGCTATTGAGCTGTACTTTCTTATTATGATGATTTGGAAACTATTAGCTGATTTAATTATGTCGGAAATCAGGAATAGTGTTATTTAGCGACTTTTACCAGTTTGAATGTGTGTTTTGGATGTGAATCATACAATAGTGCATTGATGTGAATGTATATAGATTGTATGTGATTGTATGAGATGAATGCATGAATATGTTGTGAATATGTATACATTTCAAGAATGTCTTGAGTCATTTTGTATGTGAAGCATAATGATGTACATTCTTGTGTTGAGTGATTCTAATGAGAATCCGTTGTAACGTCGTGTGCCTATGTGAGGTGTGAGCGATGATTACAAACGATTGTGTGCCTAGGTGAGGTGTGAGTAATCAGATTGTGTGCCTATGTGAGGTGTGAGCAATGGGTGAACATCTTAGGCCCGACGGGGAGTTATATTGGTAACGAGCGATGGTTCTAATAAGTTCCTGAGTGAACTTGAGATGATTGAGTCGGTACCGCATTGCATTTGCATAGAGTCGTGAGTCGGTCTCTATGATTTGCATCTATCATCTTTATAATTGTGTATTGATGAATAAACATGAATATGTATGTTTATGTGGAATGATAAGAATTGTGAAAGTATGCATGATGAATATGCTTGGTTTTGTATATATATACATTGTGATGTATCTGAGTGAGTTGTGATGAATTGTGGTGAGAATGTAGAATATGTGTATTTTTATGCTAAGATATATAATTATATGCATTGTTATTATGATAATATTTCTCACCCTTCTGCTGTTTTATGATGCTCTATGAGGCATTGCAGAGTAGGTATGCTGGTGGTCTTTTGTGAAGCGTGTCTTCATTCTTTTGGTCGGTCGGCTCTGATATGTAGCACCGGGTAGCTGGGATGATTCTGATTCTTTTGTGATACATTTGTACATGTGTCTTGTTGATGAATGTTTATGTAAACATGAATTATGTTGGTGGATAATACTTGATGATATATATATATATATATATATATATATATATATATATATATATATATATATATATATATATATATATATATATATATATATATATATATATATATATGTATATATGTTTGATGTTATTCAATGTTTAGATTTTCCGCTTTTATTCTAAATATTGAGATGTGGGTGTAAGGACTAAGTTCCTCTGTTTTAAAATTACCCCACTGTTGCATATCAATTGTTGAGCAGGTGTTGAATGTTTTAATTTCATGTATAATGTGACATACCTCTTTTATACTATGTTTATAATTATACTCTGACGGAATTTTTAATATGTGCCTAAATGATTATGTGATTATTTGGGGGTATAGAAAGGGGGTGTTACATTAAGTGGTATCAGAGCCAGTGTTGAGTCAGTTGTGTCTGTCTTGTTGTTGTGATGATTGAACTATTGTTTAACCTTGTTGTCATTTTTGGGAATGATCAGAATATGGCTGGTAGAAACGACAATGCGATGGCTGCTTCTTTGGAAGCAATGGCTAGGGCAGTGCAAGGTGCGCCGAACGTGAATGCTAATGACGAGTTCAGGAAGAATCAACCACCGGTCTTCAAAGGAAGATTTGATCCCGATGGTGCTCAAATTTGGTTGAAAGAGATTGAAAGGATCTTCAGAGTCATGGGCTGTGCGGAGGAGAATAAGGTGAGGCTTGGGTCTCACATGCTGAAGGAAGAAGCCGACGATTGGTGGGTCAGTATGCGTCAAGTTCTTGAGGTGGATGATGAAGAGATAACTTGGGATTTATTTCGTACCGAGTTCTTGAGGAAGTATTACCCTGAAAGTGTGAAAGGGAAGAAGGAGATGGAGTTCCTTGAACTGAAACAAGGTAGTATGTCCGTGGTAGACTATACTGCTAAGTTTGTGGAGTTGGTTCAATTCCATCCTCACTATGCTGTAATTACTGCTGAGTTCTCAAAGTGTATTAAGTATGAGAATGGTTTACGTCCCGAGATTAAACAAGCTGTGGGATATCAAAGGATAAGAAGGTTTACGGATTTGACGGAATGTTGTAGAATCTTCGAGGAAGATAGCAAGGCTCGTTCTACACATTACAAAAGTTTGAATGAGAGGAAGGGAAAGCAACAAGCTAGAAGTGGACCTTATGTGACACCCGTTGATAAGGGAAAGCATAGGGGAAACTTTGAGAAGAAATCTGGAGGAGGAGGTCCCGATTCCGTTAAGTGTTACAAGTGTGGTGAAATGGGTCATAAATCATTTGAGTGTGGGAAGACCGTGGTGAAATGTTCTAACTGTGGAGGCCTTGGGCATGCTACTATCGATTGTAGAAGAAATATGGTGAAGTGCTATAATTATGGAGAAGTGGGTCACATTAGTACTAAGTGTACTAAGCTGAAACAAGCTCAAGCGGGCGGAAAGGTGTTTGCATTAACGGGGACGGACACTACTAGTGCAGACCGTTTGATTAAAGGTACATGCTTTATTAATAGTACGCCTTTAGTTGCTATTATTGATACGGGAGCGACTCATTCATTCATTTCTCATGAGTGCGCTAAGCGTTTGAATTTGTTTATGACTTCTTGGGGTGGTGAGATGGTTATTGAGACTCCTGCTTCAGGGTCGGTAACTACGTCTTTGGTGTGTGTAAGTTGTCCTTTGACCATGTATGGTAAAGACTTCATTATGGATTTAGTGTGTTTGCCGTTGGAGGGATTGGACATAATCTTGGGTATGAACTGGTTGCAATTTAATCGAGTTCATATAGATTGCTATCACAAGTTAGTGAGGTTTCCTTCTTTGGAAGATGATGAAGATGAGAGTTTCCTATCTACTAAAGAGTTGAAGAAACTTTTAGCGGACGAAGCTCAATTGTTCGGTTTGTTGGCATCATTGTCGGTGGAGAGTAAAGTTGAGCTCGATGTGTTCCCAGTGGTGTGTGATTTTCCAGAAGTGTTTCCGGAGGATATTACGGATGTACCGCCGGAAAGAGAAGTTGAGTTTTCTATTGATCTAGTTCCGGGTACTAGACCGGTTTCGATGGCACCATATCGTATGTCGGCATCGGAGTTGGTAGAATTGAAGAAGCAATTGAATGACTTGTTGGACAAGAGATTTGTAAGACCAAGTGTTTCTCCTTGGGGTGCTCCGGTATTGTTGGTAAAGAAGAAGGATGGGAGTATACGGTTATGCATTGATTATCGACAATTGAACAAGGTGACAATTAAGAACAAGTATCCGCTTCCAAGGATCGATGATTTGATGGACCAATTGGTTGGTGCGCGTGTTTTTAGCAAGATTGATTTGAGATCGGGATATCGCCAGATTCGTGTGAAAGGAGAGGATATTCAAAAGACGGCCTTTAGGACACGGTATGGCCATTACGAATATTCCGTGATGCCATTCGGGGTTTCTAATGCGCCGGGTGTGTTTATGGAATACATGAATCGTATTTTTCATGAACAGTTAGATCGTTTTGTGGTTGTATTCATCGACGATATTTTGATTTATTCTAAGTCTCAAGAGGAGCATGAAGAGCATTTAAGGATTGTGTTACAAATTTTGAAAGAGAAACAATTGTATGCTAAGTTGTCGAAATGTGAATTTTGGTTGTCGGAAGTAAGTTTTCTTGGACATGTTATTTCCGGTAGTGGTATTAGTGTTGATCCATCCAAGATTGATGCGGTGATGCAATGGGAGGCTCCTAGATCGGTTACGGAGATTCGAAGCTTTTTAGGCTTGGCGGGTTATTATCGGAGGTTTATTGAGGGATTTTCGAAGTTGGCACTTCCGTTAACGCAATTGACTTGTAAAGGAAAGGCTTTCATTTGGGATATTCATTGTGAAGAGAGTTTAAATGAGCTAAAAAGAAGGTTGACAACGACTCCGATCTTGATTTTGCCAAATCCGACGGAACCATTTGTTGTGTATTGTGATGCTTCATTGGCTGGTTTAGGTGGTGTTTTGATGCAAGATGGAAAAGTTGTGGCTTATGCTTCAAGACAATTGAGAGTGCTTGAAAAGAATTATCCTACACATGACTTAGAGTTAGCGGCCGTGGTGTTTATTTTGAAAATTTGGAGGCACTATCTTTATGGTGCAAGATTTGAAGTTTTTAGTGATTACAAGAGCTTAAAATATTTATTTGATAAAAAAGAATTGAACATGAGACAAAGAAGGTGGTTAGAGCTTTTGAAGGATTATGATTTTGGTTTGAATTACCATCCGGGTAAGGAAAACGTGGTGGCCGATGCTTTGAGTCGGAAGTCGTTACATATGTCCGCATTGATGATGAGAGAATGGGAACTTTTGGAGAATTTTAGAGACTTGAGTTTGGTTTGTGAAATGACGCCGAGAAGTGTGAGACTTGGTATGCTACATGTTACGAATGATTTTCTTACAACCGTATGTGAAAAACAAAAGTTGGATTTGAAGTTCGTTGATTTGATGATGAGTGAGAATGAGGATTTCAAGGTTGATAATTTTGGAGTTTTGAGATTCCGTGGTCGTATTTGTATTCCCGATGATGCGGAGTTGAAAAGGATGATATTGGAAGAAGGACACCGAAGTAACTTAAGTATTCATCCGGGAGCGAATAAAATGTATCAAGATGTGAAGAAAATCTTTTGGTGGTCCGGATTAAAGAGGGATGTGGCTCAATTTGTGTATGCGTGCTTAACTTGTCAAAAGTCTAAGGTGGAACATCAAAAGCCTAGTGGATTGATGCAACCGTTGGACATTCCGGAGTGGAAATGGGATAGTATATCGATGGATTTTGTTACGGGATTGCCGAATACACAAAGAGATCATAATGCTATTTGGGTAATCGTTGATAGGCTTACTAAATCTGCTCACTTCATTCCAATTGATATTAGTTATCCTTTGGAGAAGTTAGCCGAGATTTATGTTCTTGCGGTTGTGAAGTTACATGGAGTTCCTAAGAGTATTGTATCAGATAGAGATCCTAGATTCACATCGAGGTTTTGGGAGAGTTTACAAAAGGCTTTGGGTTCTAAGCTAAGATTGAGTTCGGCTTATCATCCGCAAACGGATGGTCAAACCGAGAGGACAATTCAATCGTTGGAGGATTTATTGCGTGCTTGTGTGCTCGAGCAAGGTGGTGCTTGGGATAGTTATTTGGCATTGATTGAGTTCACCTACAATAATAGTTTTCATTCAAGTATAAGTATGGCACCATTTGAGGCTTTGTATGGCCGGAGATGTCGAACACCTTTGTGTTGGCATGAAACCGGTGAGAGGACGATAGTTGGACCAGAGATGGTACAACAAACGACGGAGAAAGTGAAGTTTATTCATGAGAAGATGAAAGCTTCTCAAAGTAGACAAAAGAGCTATCATGACAAGAGAAGGAAAGATCTTGAGTTTCAAGAAGGCGACCATGTGTTTTTTAGAGTTACGCCGGTTACGGGTGTGGGTCGTGCTTTGAAGTCGAAGAAGTTGACTTCTCGTTTTATTGGTCCGTATCAGATTTCTGCACGAGTTGGTGTTGTGGCTTACCGTGTGGCGTTGCCTCCGAATCTTTCAAATTTGCATGATGTATTCCATGTTTCGCAACTTCGGAAGTATGTTCCGGATCCGTCACATGTTATTCCTATGGACGAGGTTGAAGTGAGAGATAACCTTACGGTTGAAGCCTTACCGATTAGGATTTTGGACCGTGAAGTTAAGAAGCTAAGAGGCAAGGATATTGCGCTTGTGAAAATAGCGTGGGGAGGCGTTGCGGAAGGCAATATGACTTGGGAACTAGAGAGTGGGATGCGAGAGTCGTATCCGGAGTTGTTTGAATCAGGTAATATTTTCGAGGACGAAAATTACTAAAGTGGGGGAGAGTTGTAACGCCCCGATTCCGATTATTCCCATTTTGTTGAGTCTTTTATTTAAATTGAGTGATAAATTATTTTATTTGTGAAATTGGTGTGTTAATATGCTATGTTGACATGTTATGATATTTTACCGTTTTTGAGAGTTTTCGGGGAAATTAGAATGGAGGGTATTTTGGACATTTCTCAATTAATGGTAAGTTAGAAATTTAGTGGAAATAGAATTATGTTAGAAAATGAATTAATTGAATTTGAGTAGAAAATAAGAAAAGAAAATGAGAAAAAAGAAACTAGGAAAAGAAATAGAAAAGAAAAAGAGATAAGAAGAAGAAATAGGAGAGAAAGAGAAAGCAAAGAAAAATAGAGAGAAAAAGGAGAGAAAGAAAGAGGAAGAAGAGAAAAGAGAAGAAAACTTGGAAAAACCTAGAAAACCATCAAGAACAATCATCTAGCAAACTTGGAATCCGGGTAAGGGTGTGAAATCTTATTATCTCATCAATGTATATCATTATGTATGATTGTGTTGTTGTTGTTGTTGTTGTTGTTGATTTTTATGAGTTTTTGTATAAATCCCAATGTTTAGAAATTGGTAGAGATTGATTTCAAATGTGTCTAAACTCATGTTGATTGTGTTCTTTGTTGTTTATACATGTTGGATATGTATTGTTATACCTCAAATGGGTGTTTTTCTGAATTTGGATGATGATTTGGAGAATTTTGGGTGTGAAACCCGTAACAGCAAAAACCTGCAGAATTTCTGATTTCGCCCTGGTCATACGCGTATGGGCCTTGACGATACGCGTATCATGGGCGTGTTTTGGGGCCAATACGCGTATGAGATGTTATTTTTCTCGGCCTTCTGGTGATACGCGTATGGTACGCGTATGAGGGTTGGCCGTACGCGTATGAGAAGGGCCATACGCGTATGGTCAGGACAATTGTAAAATGGGACTTTTTCAAAATATCGTTTTCGTTTTTCTTTCGTAACTTGAGTTCCGTTTATCCGATTTTTACGTTCTTGGTATCGTTGTGTAGCTATTGAGCTATACTTTCTTATTATGATGATTTGGAAACTATTAGCCGATTTAATTATGTCAGAAATCGGGAATAGTGTTATTTAGCGACTTTTACCGTTTTGAATGTGTGTTTTGGATGTGAATCATACAATAGTGCATTGATGTGAATGTATATAGATTGTATGTGATTGTATGAGATGAATGCATGAATATATTGTGAATATGTATGCATTTCAAGAATGTCTTGAGTCATTTTGTATGTGAAGCATAATGATGTACATTCTTGTGTTGAGTGATTCTAATGAGAATCCGTTGTAATGTCGTGTGCCTATGTGAGGTGTGAGCGATGATTACAAACGATTGTGTGCCTAGGTGAGGTGTGAGCAATCAGATTGTGTGCCTATGTGAGGTGTGAGCAATGGGTGAACATCGTAGGCCCGACGGGGAGTTATATTGGTAACGAGCAATGGTTCTAATAAGTTCCTGAGTGAACTTGAGATGATTGAGTCGGTACCGCATTGCATTTGCATAGAGTCGTGAGTCGGTCTCTATGATTTGCATCTATCATCTTTATAATTGTGTATTGATGAATAAACATGAATATGTATGTTTATGTGGAATGATAAGAATTGTGAAAGTATGCATGATGAATATGCTTGGTTTTGTATATATATACATTGTGATGTATATGAGTGAGTTGTGATGAATTGTGGTGAGAATGTATAATATGTGTATTTTTATGCTAAGATATATAATTATATGCATTGTTATTATGATAATATTTCTCACCCTTCTGCTGTTTTATGATGCTCTATGAGGCATTGCAGAGTAGGTATGCTGGTGGTCTTTTGTGAAACGTGTCTTCATTCTTTTGGTCGGTCGGCTCTGATATGTAGCACCGGGTAGCTAGGATGATTCTGATTCTTTTGTGATACATTTGTACATGTGTCTTGTTGATGAATGTTTATGTAAACATGAATTATGTTGGTGGATAATACTTGATGATATATATATATATGTATATATGTTTGATGTTATTCAATGTTTAGATTTTCCGCTTTTATTCTAAATATTGAGATGTGGGTGTAAGGACTAAGTTCCTCTGTTGCAAAGTTACCCCACTGTTGCATATCAATTGTTGAGTAGGCGTTGAATGTTTTAATTTCATGTATAATGTGACATACCTCTTTTATACTATGTTTATAATTATACTCTGACGGAATTTTTAATATGTGCCTAAATGATTATGTGATTATTTGGGGGTATAGAAAGGGGGTGTTACAGCATACACTGTTGCAGCCAAGTCGTGTGCATACAAGCGCTCCAGGAATCTAAATCTAGCACGACACTCTCTGGTTTCTTTTATCTCCTTTAGGGCATCCTCTAGCTCAGCTCCCAAATACGTCACCTTTATCTCCAATGCATCAACTCTGGTAATCCTGGAGTGGTATACCAATCCTCCCCTGACCGGAAAATGTAGTAGACATGGCATATCATCCAGTGTGATGAACATCTCATCATGCGGGAGATGAAAAGATGACGTCTCAGAGTGTCATCTCTCAACGAACCCTGAAAGCATACCATGGTTAATAGTAAAAAATTAACCTACATGAAACACATTCAAAATCAAACCAATCAATTCATACAGATCAAATATGGAAATGCACTTCTGTATTTACCCACAACTCAGTAAAAATGCAAGGAAATAAAAAAAGCTCAAAACGCATAGCTTAGTTATATTACCTAACAATGACTATAGCTACCTATATATTGATGTATATTACAAAACCTAATAATTCTATTTCTCAATGCATGTATAGAAAATCAAATGTGAAAATTTTGAATTTAAAAACTTTTCAAACATGTAGTTAATGATGAGCACTTCAATTGATTGGATGTTGAGAGTAGAAATTGACAAAACCACATGGATTGAATGGAGTAAAAATGAAACTTGGAAGTGACTTGAGAGAGTTTGAGAGTTTGTGTTTTTGCTAGAAATGAAGAAGTGGGAGAGTCTGGCGCGTATTTGATTAAAACCTCATTCGAAGTTACACTTTGGTAAGTTATACGGAGATACATTTCCATATTAATTTTGACAAAATGAAAGTCTGACTCACTATCAAATGAATTGAGTGTGGACTGGAGTAGGGGTGTTCGCGGTGCGGTTTGGGCGGTTTTGACGCTAAAAGTCATCTAAACCGCAGGAGGAAAAATATGCGGTTTGGTTTGGTTCAGTTGACTTTTTAAAATAAAGCCAAACCAAACCAATGTGGTTTGGTTCAGTTTTTTACAAAAATTTATTGAGTCTTGCATAGATATATAGAGGACAATGTAACCTTGTGTTTAGTCATTCATACATTACAAAATAACAACAAAACTCATAATATTTGGACAACAAATTTCCATTTTTTTTTAAATTTTGGTATCTGTACTTGCGACCGACTAATTCAAGAGGACCAATTCCACCGTCCACTAGCGGAGACCCCATTTAAAGTCACAGTAAAGCTCTGTATGGACTGGACCAACACAAGGATTGATTGCACCTAGCAGGATTCGAACCTGAAAAATTTCAAAAACATTATAATGAAAAAAATAGAGAAGGTGAGAGATTATTGAAGATGAAAAAAAGAACAGAAAAGAGGAGAGATTAAAGAAGAAGATGTGCGATAAAAACGTTATTGGAAGAAAGAACAATAACATAACAATGAGAAGATGAAAAAGAATTAATATAATATAGTAAATACTATAGAAGAAGAGGCGAGATGTATCTGGCAAATAAGGCGCAATATTTGAGAAGGTTGAAACTGAAACCCTAAATGTGAGCAAGAGAAAATCATTCGTAATTATAAGGCTAAGGTATAATAGGTTTAACTTTGGAGTGGATGTGAGTTAAGTGAATTTTAGATTGTAACATAATGTGGTTTGATTCGGTTTTCAAAGTACAAACCACAAACTAAATCAATCCACAAACTAAATCAAACTGCACGATTTTGTTAAAATATGCCTCAAACACATTCGAACCAAATATGGTTTTTTGCGATTTCGATTTGGTTTAATTTGCAGTTTTCTATTGGATTGTTCAATTTTGAACTGGAGTGCGTCCAAAAATGTATTTCTAAATTTCAAGGACATTTTTTATTTTTATTAGAGTGCGTGCGCAACCTTAAGGTGGGAGAAGTAATCACTTTGAAAATGCCTTATAAATTGATAGTTGCCCTACTTTCCTTCAACTAGAGGTTTCTGCAGGATGCTTTTACAAAAATTTTAGAAATCAGTAATATCATTCAATATTTTACAATTTTTACAATTTATTTTCAAATTTTACTATTTAAATAAAAAAATAATAAAAATTTCAAAATAGAGTTTAAATACATTGTAGAATATGATTGCGCTCAATACTAAATTGGGAGAAGAAATTTCGGCATATCTTAAATAAGACAATATGCAATACTCATCTTTTTTGGATTAATAAAAAAAGGGATAAATATATGTTACCCCCTATCATTATAGCGAGTTTTGGTATAACCCCCTTCAAGATTTTTTTTTGATCCACCCCTTGAAATATCAAGATTCTTTCTGTAAAGCCCTCATGACCACTATTTCAGACCAGATTCCATTTTTGGGTGACGTGGCAGTCTACCTAGACTTTTTTTTTTAATATTTTTTATCCATTATTTAAAAATACACATGGATATATTTTTAAAATTCTTTTTAAATTGCAAAATTTAACATTTGGGCTTAATACCCAAGTTTTTCAGCAGCAGCCCAATACTTCAAATTCATTCATTATTGGTTGTGTAAAAAATTTATATATACATTATAGCTTGATAACCCACAAACGATGTGAGACTCTAATGCTTGTAGAACCTAACTATTTCAACAACACAATACATGCATGCATACAAATACAGTAAAACAGTTTCTAACAAGGACATCATCCATCCATTATTCCATAAAATCATACTGTGATTCTACTGCCAATGCAATCCACCATGTGTTCAAAATGTGTAGTGTTGCGGTGAAAATCGGATAACAAGCTATGAATTAACTTGCATCATTTTCTTTTACAACCGACTTTTATTTATCCAAAGGAAAGGTTCAAGATCGTTAAAAAAACCTAAAGGGGGGAGATCTAAGGTTCGGGGGTTGGTTACGCCTAGGGAAGATATTAGCACCCTAAACGTCCGTAGTACTCTACGGGAACCTCTTGTTCTAACTTGTTATTTCTCGCTCGCTTGCTAAGGGTTCTATTCTAAAGGTTGAAAACCCTAGGGGTTAGCATCTAAGTATACTCGACAAAGCATCGCGCTCTGCGCCTACGTATCCTTACGGGAGTGGAATCAGAGTATCCGTAGTTCACCGATCTAAGGGTGAAGGAATAGGAACCATTGACTATGGCCAAAGTTCCAAGGGGAAAATGAGTATGACTCATATTTAGAGTTCACGATAACTCTCTAAATCTACGTTATAGGGGGAAAGTGAGCTCTCATGATGATGAGAATCACATGGAGTGTAAGAACTCCAACCTACTTCTAGTTATGATTTCATTGACTCACGATAGCCAAGAAATAAGGGTGAACCTAGAAGGGTAAGGTAAGATGACTTTGAAAGTCAATTTAAGGTGTTCTCCCTTTGGAATGGGGGAAGGATAACAGTTATAAAATACTAAGATAAAGAGATTATAATGCAAATACAATGATGCAATAATACATGAATAAGATAATGAGATAAGATAAAATCATGATATCCATGCAAAGTGAGAATTACATATGAGATGCAATAAAGATAGAAATAGTCTCGTCTTAATCATGACTTAATCGAGAAATCGATAATCTTGATTCTTGACTTTCATCGACGAAATAGTAAAAGAAACTGAAATAAAAAGAAAATGGTCTCATGTTGATCTAAGTTTTGTCAACTCAATGAAATCAACCAAACCATGAGGTTTGTTATGTCATCGACCAAAATAAAGAAAGTGGAAACGAAATGAAAATAAAAGTCGGTCTCGTCTAAGTCAAGATTTAATCGAGAAATCGATAATCTTAATATTTGACTTTCATTGACCAACAAAAAAGTAGCCTCACATTTATCAAGACTTTATTGATTTGAAATAATCAAAGTCAAGATTTGTGTAATGTCATCGGCCAAAATAAAGATTATGAAATAAAAATAAGGTTGATCTCGTCTTAATCAAGATTTAAATCGGTAAATCGATAATCTTGACATTTGACTTTCATCGACCAAAACAGAATCGGAATGAAAATAAAACTAGTCTCGTCTAAATTAAGATTTAATTGACAAAACGATAATCTTGAATTTTTGACCTTCATCGACCAAAATAGAATCGGAATGAAAATAAAACTAGTCTCGTCTAAATTATGATTTAATCGACAAAACGATAATCTTAGATTTTTAACTTTCATCGACCAAAATAGAAGAAAAAAAGAAAGTGGCCTCCTACAAATCTAGATTTTTAGTGATTTGGATAAAATCAACCAATCAAGATTTTATATATCATTGGCCTAAAATAAAGAAAAATGAAACACAAAAAAACAAAGTTTTAATTAAATAGTTAAAGACAAAATCAATCAAGCTTTAAACAAAAATTAAGGTTAAAAGTTAAATAAAGAGTTAACCTAAATTCGAAATTCAATCTAAAACTTAATTCAAAATGTAATCTAAAAGTTAATTAAAATTAAGATTCAAAAATCTAAAAATCAAATAAACTAATGTTGATTTTAAACCACATGCAAACTAACTTACTAAAAAAACTGCAAGAATTAAATAGAAAGTTTGTAAAACCCAACACGCATGGGCCCTGAGCCCAAATTCCAAATACTGAATATGAAACAAAACAAAAAGGGAGAATCTATTGAACAAGTTCAACAAAACACGCATAGCCCTCTGCGAACTCGTTTTCGGTCCCTCCGCCTTCGAGTGATCGGTTTCGATCCTCCTTTCACGCGAGGCTTCTCATCATTCTCACTCGCTCATGATGCTCTCTCTCGCCTCTGTCTCTTCGCGACGACGGTTTGGGAATAAAGTGGGCGATGATGGTCTTGGGTCACTCTTCATCTTAATCAATTTCTGGTTCGGATATGGTAGGATTTATGGATTTGGATCAGACTTAACTACTTGGACTGATTCAGCGAAATCAAGAGTTATTGACTGTGGTTGTTGAAGACTCAATCTCTCAGATCTAGGTTGAGATTGCGAACAAGGTGCACGACGAAAGCGAGCGTGACCGGTACGATTCAACAGATAAAAACCTGTTTGAACCTCGAAACAGTGAAATCAGTTATTTCAGTGCAATCAATATCTAAAAGGTTACGTTGATTTGAAGAAGACGACGAGGTTGAGGGATGTGAGGTTGTGTAAGTTATGAGATTGAAAAAGGTGATGAAGGGTTCATGCGGACAGCTTCCGGCACGGCGAGTTTTGTGGTGAGTGAACTGGTTTCAGGGCAAGTTGTTTGAAGTGATGATGGTTCGCCGGAAGTGTGAGCGAGGGGGAAGGTTTTTGAGGTGTTTTGTTTTTTGTTCTGAGGTTTTTCCGAACCCCCTTTTCGGTTCCCCCTTTTCTTCCTTCTATATCTCTGCTATTTAACAAGAAAGAAGAAACTGTTTCCTTCAATTTCAATTTTTGACCGTTGTTTGAAACGTCGTTTTCAGGCTGCAGGTTAACGTTGTAACAGCTTCGTACGGTTGAGCAGAGGAAGTAGCAGGGTAGTTTTGAAATGAGCTTGAGAGGAGTTTGAATTTCTTGAACTCCTTCTCTCATCTGCGAACCAATACATGACAAGGAGAAGGAAGAAATCGGATATTTGGTTGTGTTTTTCTCTAGTGCCACATGTCGCTGCTCCATTGGCCGATGAATTGGGTTGAAAAGTCAAACAAAGCATTACATGATTCCCATCGGTTGGTGGTTAATGCAATGAAATCCAATATTTTGCAGCATAAACTTTGGTCATGGTGGGCTTTATGGACACATGTTGGAAAAGTTTTTCTTAATTGAATTAATAATATGATTGCTAATAACAATAATAAACTAATTAATATTCTAGATTAAAATTAGTTAGGACAAAAAACTAAATGAATAACTAATCTAATTAATTAAAATTAACTTAAATTAAGATTAATTTAAATTAATAAAAATAAAACGACTTAAATATAAATGAAATAAAATAGGCCATATTTGAAATTAAACTAACATAAAAACAAATAAAAAGACTAAGATGATTATTAAATTAAAATATAGAGAAAGATAATAAAACAACAACTAGCAGAAAAGTGAGGGTAAAATTTGGGGTGCAACATGTAGTATCGAGACAGTAAGAATATGCAAAGGTTATGTTCAAAGCTTGGTTTGAAATGAGTGGTTTCGAGATAATAAGAAAATGATTCCTACTATATTTTTAGCAAACACAATCTACAGAAATTAACAAACATTAAATCAAAGACATTATCATTCAAAAATATGAAGTCAATATCATTCAAAGGGCTTGTTTCATAGGTGCATGATTCATATTGAAGACAACAAAAAATACTGCATGTTGAAGATAACAAAGACACTTTCATTTTTTTAATCAAATCTAAATGCCATAGATGACATAAAGTTACTCCAACTATAAGGTGTTTCATCATCATCAGAAGAATTGAAGGTAACTCTTCTCATTAATCTTCTTCTTATTCTTCTTCTTCTCCTCCTATTTCTTCTTCTTAGCACGACCACTTGGACCTGGACAGCTTCTTCGACCTGGACAGCTTTTTGGGCCCCTACAACTTGTTGGACCTCTACAACTTCTTGGACCTGGACAACTTGTTGGACCTCTACAACTTCTTGGACCTGAACAACATGTTGGACCTCTAGAGCTTCTTGGACCTGGATAAAATGTTGGACCTCTGTAGCTTCCCAGACAAATCGTTTGTGGGTTAGCAAGTTATAGTTGAAATTCTGGTATGACAGACCCAGATGTCACATAACATGTCGAGACATCTGGCCTGTTATCAACAACATATACAAGATATAGACAATTAAAGAAGTTGCTGAAAAGTACAGTGCACACATAATTTGTTCACCCAGTTCGGTCTAACAACCTACATCTGGGGGCATACGAAGCCAAGAAGGAAGTTCACTATCAGCAGTATCAATTCATAGACCCTATAATCAACACACCCGTTGATGATCTACTCACTTAATCACTACCCAATGACCCTTCTACCTAAGTCCTCCTTAGATAAGAGACTCCATCTCACTTCCAATCATCGAAATGATGTCTAGCAGTCAACACCTCAGCCACTGCATCAACAGCTTGATTTCCAACAACTCTTCAGTCACAGAAAAGTAACAGACTCACTTATATGCTAATACCTAGACATGACTCACATGACTAAGAACAATACTTAGAGTTGCTTAACAGCTTCCTCCAAGAACAACACTCACTCTTGCTTAAAAGCTTCGAGGAGAACAGTGACCATCTCACAATCCGAGTGATTCACACATACCAACTCTCCTAGAGAGTGGTTCACAAGAACGAAACCCTAATAATTTTACATCTTGGAATCGTTACCAAATCAGGTTACAAACATTCCTATTTATAACCTACATCCCAACTGGATTTGGGCTTCAAATCACACTAAAACAGATGTTAAAAATCTGCAATAACTTTTGCACCAAAATAGGTCTTCAATCAAATCTTTCCTAAATTATCTCCATAATTAGAAAGTCATTATTCTTCTTGATTCTGACTTGAATCTCCCAGACCAAAAAACAGCGCCACATAGGATAACATAATATTCCCAGAATATTCTGCATCTGTTAAATCACAACAGAATTCAACTGTCCAGCTCAGCTCAGGCGCGATGTCGAATGATACAGCATCAGACATCTTATCCGACATGTTGCTCCAGATGATGAGAACTTCTCATCTCAACATGTCTCAGCATACAATAGGACTTCTTGCTTAACTTGTTCTTCTTAGCAAGTAATCACGTCCTATTAAACATATTGCTGCTACAAAAACGACAGACCATGATTTTCTCTCTCCAATAACAGAATGTAAACACACGACAGACTTCAAAAAAAATACGCAGCAAATAAAACCAAAACAATCTCAACAGAATGTTCTGTCAGCATATGTTAAGACATCGTGCTTGACATCAGTACAAAATCCTGCAACACTAAGAAACACCATCTGCAGAATGTTAGAAACAACCATGTCAAGACATCAAGTAAGACATCTTGATGTAACAGGATGTTTTAGCAAAATTGCTGCCAATTCAGAACTGACAATCTCCCCCTTTGGCAAATTTTGGCTAAAACACTATAGCACCAACAATGAACAGAGATTCCTACAGCAGAAGCAACACACAACCACATCTAACATTCCAAACAAAACAGAACACAAGGAACACAAAACAACTAAAAAAAACAGGCAACAACTCTCCCCCTTTTTAGCCAGAATTTAGACAAACCAAAAACCAGCAGAAAGAAATTCCATCAACAAACCGAAGCTCCCCCTCAACACCAGAAACAGCCAACATCACACACAACCAACCAGCAGCATACAGAGCAACTCTAATTTAGACAAATCATAGCAACATAAAAAAAATCTCAGTCTGATTGATATCCTGACATCATGTTCGACATCATTTTCACAGCAACTCAATTTCAGCACATCAGACATACCACCACAGACCAGCAATCTCAGGATAAAAGGGGAAAGTCCTGAAGTCATGGTGTACATGAGGAAGAAGGTAGACAACACTCCTTCTCAAACCAAGAACCTTTTCTCATCACTGATGGCATAAGAGAACCTTTAAGCAGCAATCACTAGTCAACCTGTGGCATAAGAGGAAACTTAAGAGAAAATCAACCACCACTCCTGGTAACTCAGACCACAGATCACAAATGTGTTCATAACTCAGATCACATGACACAAAACCAACCCAACATACTCGGAATAGAACAGACTATTCTACATCCTTGAGAAACTGGTTTAAACACAAAATCCAGACTATACTGAACAAACCTACTCTCCCTTTTTGGCAAACAAAGCAACTATGCAATAAGGGCAATCAACCAGTAGCCGAACATATCCAACTCAGAAGCTTGTATAACTTTGATACAATACATTGACAACCCAATGACATGACTAAGATCAACCAGTCAAGTCCACCCAGAACTAAACCAGTCACACAATGTCATGACATCTTGTCTGACATTACACCCTCACCAGAGGTACACTATCATAGATTTTTGAAACCATAAACAATCTCGATAAACAGCTGTACTACTGCAGCAACAAATCCAAAACAGAAGTCCAACTCCCCCTATCTAAGATAACCAGTGCTCCTTTTCAAGAAGAACACCTTAAATGAATGGAAAACATAAGACTCATCTATATGTCTTCAAGAGCGAACCCTCTGTTCAACACACCTGCTGAACGCATTCACTTAATGCTTGATCCTCAAGCAAACCAAGTACCACACTAGTACAATTAACAGACAGAAGTTCTCCCCCTATATTTCACGAATGATGATCCAAAAATCTTCAGCTCAATTGCTCCACAAGCACCAAACTGATCCACTTCTAGCATGTCATATTCACATCAGACATCCAAGACAGTCCTTAACTCATCATTCTCCCGTATGATAAGATAAACACCTCTTAGACAAAAAGTGATCTCAGAATCCTACTCCAAGGATAACTAACCCAAAGATGTTCTAACATTGGTTAGGACATCTTCCACACATCATAGACACCACACATCATGGTTCTTGATATGATCCACCACTGAACTTGCTATATGCATAGTAATCTAACTGAAGATCTTCAAACAACACTGCGCCACCAGCTTGAACAAAGAAAACTTCAGAAACCCAGAGAAAAATAAACTCTCATTCACCAAAAGAAGGTATGCTTCAACCCAGAACTTTTGCCACAAGCTCCCAGAGAACCAGAACCTCCTTATACTTTCAACTAACTCCTCTTCTACACACGAGAAATCAGTTTCAATCATCCTCAGGCAAAAACACACTGCCTTCCACTAAACTCTAAGTAAACTCCTCTTACTTAGAATTAATAACACACACCAAGACAAGTGTGACATCTCCAAAATCTGCAAAGAAGAATAAACTCCTTCACACTCCTCCTCAGAAGCATATGCGCACATGATTCAAACCAAAACACCATCCAGCAGCCTAATGTCATAGCATGTTATCTGACATTATATCCTCATAAGAGGCAACCAATCTCCACAAACATGCAAGCTTCATAATATATGCACCTTTGCAGCAAAATCCATAGACAAGTACTCCCCCTGTCATGGATAACCAATGCTCTAGATGGAGGTTAACCATTGTGCACCAGATCTTCACACACTTGCTGAGCACACTCACATACTATACTCTCACTCATAGAGAACACATCCAATTATCCTGACCGGTTTGACACTGTTCACAAACTCCACGAATTCTCAGCTTACTTAAAAGCTTTACTGAGATCCAATCTCTTCAACAGAAGGAACAACTCTTAAAAAACTTTCTGATCAAATCACCTTATCTGACAAAAATGCTTGAGCATCCAACTCCAAGTGCACAATCTCAATCATCTTCCAAATATAACCATCATGATGTTACAAACATCATTTGGGACATCAGCTTCCCATCACCATTCAAGGGACTCATTGCACATAGAAGTCCTTCAAGAAGCTCCCAATAAAACACAGCCAGAGCAGCTTATTCAGGTCAACATAAACATCTGACTACCATAGAGAAAAAATACAACACAACCTCTTCATTCTAACTCACTTAGATCAGAAATAAACTAATCCAATTTGTAACCATCAGATTAAGATGTCTTCATAGTCTTCCATCTCCATCTTCAACAGCATCACCATCTGGACAACTCAATCACAATACTTTCCAGGGACAAATGTTAAGCAAATAATCCCAGGTCAACCCCTAGGAGATTTTTGACGAATGTAGAACCCCTCCCATGATTCTTCAAACCTCTGATGAAAAGATGTCAGAACATCTGACAGAACATCCCCACTCTTGAATCTCAAGGATAATCAATTAAATACTTGTGGATTTCACAAATAGCAATTGATCTTAAATCCTTATACAATAACCCTTCTTCACTGCTGTAGTTGAGCTCCACCAGATCATGTCATGAACACTTATAAAGTATTCAGTCTTGTTGCAAGTATCTTTTTCAATGACAATGTTGAGATACCAAGGCTGCCACTCTTGACTCAAGTAACTAAGACTTTCTCTGAACAAGTCTTCTTTACCTCAACAAATCTTCAAACATATTGGATTCACTCTTAGGGTCAAAGAGAGATGCATCATTCCTTGCTGTTTTTGTGAAAGGTGAAAATAAATCACCTCCACGGTCTTCACCCCTATGCTTCCTAGGAAGTACCTCCTAGTCTGAAGAATAACTAGAAGACTCCAGAACATGACTCAGTTGCCTTGATTGGACTTGATCATCATATCAAGTGTCTTCAACAACTTAAGCAACAAGAAATCATCAAACCCCTAGAGCATGAGTTTGATAATTCATCTTACCCTTCAATCTGACTTCAGCATACATGATGAAGCCACTCACCCATGTACCAAGTCATACAAGACTCAACCATCACAAAGACACCCCTCTGCTCCCGACTTTGGAATGCTATGTGACATCACACCGGTTGACATCTACAAGTACAGAAAACGAGTAAGACAGCTACAATCTTCCTTCAATCATAACTCCAGAATCCCATACTTCTAGAGCTCTTCAATCAGAACCTCATGCAGCGGAACGACCAAGGAAACAGATCCTGCTTGCCCTAATAAGATGTCAGAACATCTTATAAGACACATCAACAAAAGAACTAGCCACTTCTTTCGAAGATGTTGTAGAATCTCCCTCAGCAATATGAACAACCAGGAATTTTCCATCAGATATATATATGCAGCAGAACACACACCAGAAAACTCCTCTACAGCCTTCAGGCAAAACATAATAACCCACGCCACTTCATGTGCAATAGGTCAACATAGGTTTGAAAATAAATCAAACCACACAGCAGCTCACCACCAAAGCTACACGCCTGACAACTTCAAACAAAGCCAATACACACCCTATCATGGATAGTCCATCCTCCACTTCAAGGGACCATTCAAACAACATATGAACTGACCAAGTCCATACAACTTCTCAACAAAACTAATTTCCTTGCACATGAACCAGAAAGTATCTTCCCTAAATCTCATCCAGAAACAAACAGGATGCCTGCTCTGATACCAATTGAAATTCTGGTATGACAGACCCAGATGTCACATAACATGTCGAGACATCTGGCCTGTTATCAACAACATATACACGATATAGACAATTAAAGAAGTTACTGAAAAGTACAGTGCACACAGAATTTGTTCACCCAGTTCGGTCTAACAACCTACATCTGGGGGCATACCAAGCCAGGAAGGAAGTTCACTATCAGCAGTATCAATTCATAGACCCTACAATCTACACACCCGTTGATGATCTACTCACTTAATCACTACCCAATGACCCTTCTACCTAAGTCCTCCTTAGATAAGAGACTCCATCTCACTTCCAATCATCGCAATGATGTCTAGCAGTCAACACCTCAGCCACTGCATCAACAACTTGATTTCCAACAACTCTTCAGTCACAGAAAAGTAACAGACTCACTTATATGCTAATACCTAGACATGACTCACATGACTAAGAACAATACTTAGAGGTGCTTAACAACTTCCTCCAAGAGCAACACTCACTCTTGCTTAAAAGCTTCGAGGAGAACAGTGACCATCTCACAATCCGAGTGGTTCACACATACCAACTCTCCTAGAGAGTGGTTCACATGAACGAAACCCTAATAATTTTACATCTTAGAATCGTTACCAAATCAGGTTACAAACATTCCTATTTATAACCTACATCCCAACTGGATTTGGGCTTCAAATCACACTAAAACTGATGTTAAAAATCTGCAATAACTTCTGCACCAAAATAGGTCTTCAATCAAATCTTTCCTAAATTATCTCCATAATTAGAAAGTCATTATTCTTCTTGATTCTGACTTGAATCTCCCAGACCAAAAAACAGCGCCACATAGGATAACATAATATTCCCAGAATATTCTGCATCTGTTAAATCACAACAGAATTCAACTGTCCAGCTCAGCTCAGGCGCGATGTCGAATGATACAGCATCAGACATCTTATCCGACATGTTGCTCCAGATGATGAGAACTTCTCATCTCAACATGTCTCAGCATACAATAGGACTTCTTGCTTAACCTGTTCTTCTTAGCAAGTAATCACGTCCTATTAAACATATTACTGCTACATAAACGACATACCATGATTTTCTCTCGCCAATAACAGAATGTAAACACACGACAGACTTCAAAAAAAATACGCAGCAAATAAAACCAAAACAATCTCAACAAAATGTTCTGTCAGCAGATGTTAAGACATCGTGCTTGACATCAGCACAAGATCCTGCAACACTAAGAAACACCATCTGCAGAATGTTAGAAACAACCATGTCAAGACATCAAGTAAGACATCTTGATGTAACAAGATGTTTTAGCAAAATTGCTGCCAATTCAGAACTAACAATCTCCCCCTTTGGTAAATTTTGGCTAAAACACTATAGCACCAACAATGAACAGAGATTCCTGCAGCAGAAGCAACACACAACCACATCTAACATTCCAAACAAAACAGAACACAAGGAACACAAAACAACTAAAAAAAACAGGCAACAACTCTCCCCCTTTTTAGCCAGAATTTAGACAAACCAAAAACCAGCAGAAAGAAATTCCATCAACAAACCGAAGCTCCCCCTCAACACCAGAAACAGCCAACATCACACACAACCAACCAGCAGCATACATAGCAACTCTAATTTAGACAAATCATAACAACATAAAAAAAATCTCAGTCTGATTGATATCCTGACATCATGTTCGACATCATTTTCACAGCAACTCAATTTCAGCACATCGGACATACCACCACAGACCAGCAACCTCAGGATAAAAGGGGAAAGTCCTGAAGTCATGGTGTACATGAGGAAGAAGGTAGACAACACTCCTTCTCAAACCAAGAACCTTTTCTCATCACTGATGGCATAAGAGAACCTTTAAGCAGCAATCACTAGTCAACCTGTGGCATAAGAGGAAACTTAAGAGAAAATCAACCACCACTCCTGGTAACTCAGACCACAGATCACAAATGTGTTCATAACTCAGATCACATGACACAAAACCAACCCAACATACTCGGAATAGAACAGACTATTCTACATCCTTGAGAAACTAGTTTAAACACAAAATCCAAACTATACTGAACAAACCTACTCTCCCTTTTTGGCAAACAAAGCAACTATGCAATAAGGGCAATCAACCAGTAGCCGAACACATCCAACTCAGAAGCTTGTACAACTTTGATACAATACATTGACAACCCAATGACATGACCAAGATCAACCAGTCAAGTCCACCCAGAACTAAACCAGTCACACAATGTCATGACATCTTGTCTGACATTACACCCTCACCAGAGGTACACTATCATAGATTTTTGAAACAATAAACAATCTCGATAAACAGCTGTACTACTGCAGCAACAAATCCAAAACAGAAGTCCAACTCCCCCTATCTAAGATAACCAGTGCTCCTTTGCAAGAAGAACACCTTAAATGAATGGAAAACATAAGACTCATCTATATGTCTTCAAGAGCGCACCCTCTGTTCAACACACCTGCTGAACGCATTCACTTAATGCTTGATCCTCAAGCAAACCAAGTACCACACTAGTACAATTAACAGACAGAAGTTCTCCCCCTATATTTCACGAATGATGCTCCAAAAATCTTCAGCTCAATTGCTCCACAAGCACCAAACTGATCCACTTCTAGCATGTCATATTCACATCAGACATCCAAGACAGTCCTTAACTCATCATTCTCCCGTATGATAAGATAAACACCTCTTAGACAAAAAGTGATCTCATAATCCTACTCCAAGGATAACTAACCCAAAGATGTTCTAACATTGGTTAGGACATCTTCCACACATCATAGACACCACACATCATGGTTCTTGATATGCTCCACCACTGAACTTGCTATATGCATAGTAATCTAACTGAAGATCTTCAAACAACACTGCGCCACCAGCTTGAACAAAGAAAACTTCAGAAACCCAGAGAAAAATAAACTCTCATTCACCAAAAGAAGGTATGCTTCAACCCATAACTTTTGCCACAAGCTCCCAGAGAACCAGAACCTCCTTACACTTTCAACTAACTCCTCTTCTACACACGAGCAATCAGTTTCAATCATCCTCAGGCATAAACACACTGCCTTCCACTGAACTCTAAGTAAACTCCTCTTACTTAGAATTAATAACACACACCAAGACAAGTGGGACACCTCCAAAATCTGCAAAGAAAAATAAACTCCTTCACACTCCTCCTCAGAAGCATGTGCGCACATGATTCAAACCAAAACACCATCCAGCAGCCTAATGTCATAGCATGTTATCTGACATTATATCCTCATAAGAGGCAACCAATCTCCACAAACATGCAAGCTTCACAATATATGCACCTTTGCAGCAAAATCCATAGACAAGTACTCCCCCTGTCATGGATAACCAATGCTCTAGATGGAGGTTAACCATTGTGCACCAGATCTTCACACACTTGCTGAGCACACTCACATACTATACTCTCACTCCTAGAGAACACATCCAATTATCCTGACCGGTTTGACACTGTTCACAAACTCCACGAATTCTCAGCTTACACAAAACCAATTATCCAAATGTTTCAATTTAATTTTAAAGTTTCGAATAAACATTTAAATTTTTTTGAAAGAAAATTAGTTTTTGTGAAAAAAAATTTAATTTTTACGAAAAAAATTTAAATTTTTCGAATAAAAATTAATTTTTTTTGAAAAAAAATCAAATTTTTTAAAAAACTAATTAATTTTTAAAAAATGTAAAATAATAACCGGTTATATAACCATAACCAAATTTATAACTGGTTTTATAACCATTTTTTATTTAAATGTGGTATGGTTATGAATCCAAACAATTTAATTGGTTTAAAAATAGTAATGGTTTGATTTCTAAAAATAATCAATCATGCACACCCTTAATACTGATAACTATGTTAAGTTAACAGACACATCACATATTTACTAAAAAGTTTAAAATATTAGGTAGATAAGTTTTCTCATTTATAAAATGGTCGACTTTCACTTTTCTAAATAATATGAGACTTCCAACTTACATTTATATCACAACATGATGAAAAAAATTAAAGTGTGTGAAACTTCTAAAGATTTAATATAGTTGTTCACCGCTATGAGATATATTTATTTAAGATTGATATATTGCACATTTAAATTTATAAACTTATTCATTGAAAGGAATTATTTTTTAGACTTTATTATAGACATTCTCAAGTCGGGAAAAGTGTTATTATGAAGATACATCATTGGACAACAGAATTGAGATTATTATAGTTATTCTAATATAGCTACCAAGAAAAGAGGCATAAAAGACAAACTAATATGTGGATGTGGAAGAGACATAATTTATTAAAACACCTAGCCAGACACGTTTGTCTACCTTATGAGTATGTTCCACCTTGGCAGGCATGTCCTCATTGTCATACCCCAAATTTTGAACACCAAGATTTCCTATCATTGTGCAAATCATCATCACAATATGGATGAACCAACATGCCTCAATCAATCTCCTCAAGGATTATTGAGCATCCACTACAATCAAGAATTAGGGTTTCAAGCCCTCTTAAAGCACTTAGACAAAGGATCAATCAAGGAATGACATGATCTTCAACTTGTATAACCTCTCAAACATCCATAAAGGATCAAGAGGACTCCCACATCAAGAATCAAGCACAAGGTTGTAACATTCCAGGTGGATTAAGCCTCAAGATCGCCAGTGTCACCAAATTAGGGTTTTGGTTAACTGAGGCCTCCAGATGAAACTTTTCCTCTGAGCATGAGCCATTGCTTCAAAGCACAACTCAAGATACTCCAAGGAACCTCATGGACCCAATCATCAAGTCAATTTAACCTCAGGGGAAGCATTCATCAAAAATCAGGAATTAGGGTTTATTGACCTAATTCACCCCTAAGTTGACTTTTGGGACAAAACATGAACCAATACCTCAAGATATGATTTGAGGGTCTCCAATACACTACATTGATCCATTTGAAACAATGGATTAATCCAAGAAGCTTAATCCACAAGTTTCGATTTCATCAGGACTACAATTAGGGTTTCGAGGAAAAAGTCAACTGTACCTTTGACTTTTGACCAAGACATGCTCCCAAACCTTGGGACATAATTCAATACACCCTATAACACCTATGGAATATGTCCATTAGGTTTGATTTAGGTTAAGGACTTGATTTCACGAAGAATCGCACAGTTTGGATTTCATCCGATAAAAAGTCAACTGTGCACAAAATCAAGTTTGACTTTTTGGGATTTTTCACAATTATGGTTCATTGATCCTAAAACAATGTTAATATGTGATTTGAATCATCATTCATCAAGAAAAATCAAGAAAAGTGAGGTTTCTTGCAAAAGGGGTAACCATAAAAAACTTAGAATTTTTCTAAGTTATGGAACAAAGTGGCTAGGGTACCAACTTCCAAGGACCATAACTTGAGATCCAAGCAACCATTTTGGATGGTCCAAAGCTGGATTTGTAGCTCTCATTACACTCTACAAAAGCTTCAACTACAACTCATTCCAATTCCTCATGGATTTTTAGTTATGGAGTGATCAAAATGGCAAAAAACATGAAAATGACACTTTTCCAACACTTAGTGAAAATCTGCATAAGTTGGCAGTCTTGAACATCAATGGTCATGATGATTTTTCAATTGGATCCAAATAGTTTCAAGACAACCTATGATCACACATGTGTTGTATCATATGAGGGCTTTCCAATGAGCCCAAAAACATGAGAAAACTCCACCTGAGCTAGAGGTTATGACAGCTGCAACATGCCTTGCTGCAAACTATTTTGGCAAGGCAGATTTGTGCATAAGGGCTCGATTTGATCAAATTGTGCAACAACTAGCATGGTTATCCATCTGCATACCTCAAGGGGGAACAACCAGGGAACAAGCACTGATCTACCAGCCTCACAAGTCCATGGAGCTATGTTTAGGCATGACACTCCTAAATTCAAAGATGCTTCAAATATTCAATTTTGTTTCAAAGCATTTAACTGATGCATAGAGGTGGCATTCATCAAGACAATGTTATCCAAGTTCAGTCAAGACTTATCCTTGAACCAAAGAACCTTAGGCCTGTGCTCTAACCTCAAGTCAATGGCTAGAGGAGACTTGAGATTCCATTTGATCACAATTGGCCACAGACCTGTACCAGTTGCCATACACTATTGATGCCAAAACAAACTTGACACACTATAAATAGACCTCATTTGTGATCAGTTTGAGTACACCAAAGTGTAGCACCCCAAAATTTACCCTCTCTTTTTTCTAACCTCTAAATGGCTTATGTTTCTTTTTCATTTGCATCATCATTAGGTCATAGCTTTGCATTCTTTTATTTGCATTGCTCTTCTAAGATGTGGGATCATGAGTTTCTCTGAGTCAAGGCTTCCTATTTGCATTGAGATACTTTCGTTCAAGTTTGACAGAGGGTTGAATTCTTGTTGTTGTAATTTTACATCAAAGATCGTCAAGTATCAAGTGTATTGGATTCAAGTATTTCTCAAAGGGCATCAAGAGCCTAGGGTTTCATCATGGTTAATTAGGAAGGTTGTGAGTTAGGTTCTGAATCCTTCTCAACATCTCAAGAGTATTGGTTCCAAGTTAAGGTGTTTAATTTCAAGTCAGGAGCGTTTATTCAGTCATAGTCAGGATCAGATGGATGTTTGACCTAATCTTGGTCAAACTATAAAGAGATTGTTTCAGATTCAAGTTATATGTGTCAATGGTTTTTTTCTCAGCCAGTGTGTACCCAAGGTCAGGTTATGTGGTGTGGATGTCATCAGGTTATCAAGCAGTGGTTCATGTGAGGTTTGGTCCAGAAAATCATGTTCATCATGATCCATCAATTCAGATTGTGCTCCTATGTGGATTTATTTTCCCAGAGATTCTTTCAGGCGGGTTCAAAGTGATTCAGGACTTATTTCATTGGTTATTAAAGATTCAGAAGTCTGTTGGTTGTTATTTAATGCATTAGTGGATTACAGTGGTGATTCTTCAAGGTGTTGGAATTAAAAGCTGAAATTAATGGCCGTTGTATTCATTTAATCGGATGTTGTGAAAATTTGGGATTGGTGTGATTTGGTTATCCATTTTTAGAACCATTTTTTATACCCAAATACCCAATTGGAATCCATTCTAGTCCATTTCCTTCCATTTTTCTCTTTTTTTTACCAATTTCTTATCCATATCCAATTCCTCTTAACCACATCCATTTTCCATTTTTCTTAATCCAATCCACATTCCATAAACCACTTTTGAATCCAAATCCCTTTTCTAAATCCATTTTTAACCATCTCATTATCCAATCAAATTTCCATTATCTATTTTTTATACACCAAGCAAGTAAAGATTCACAAGAGCCTAAGCCCATTTGATCATAAGCCCATTACAACAATTTATCAATAAGGAAAATGATGAAAAGACCGAATATCCACAAGTAGCAACTTGTTTCCAAATAAGCTAAGTTTTTGTATGGCCCCACCACACATAATTTCCATTCCCAGCCTTGTACACTCTAATTCCTGCAGCGACCACGCGACGTTACCGTTACACACCACAAACTGATGCTTTCCTCAAAATCACCTCTTTCACTCCAATTTTGCCTTCTAACTCAAGTCACTATCGGGTTTTGAGTTTGAGAGCTATTCCAACCAAACCAATCACACACACACCTCACATATAACATATAGAAGTGATCCAAACCCTCACATAACACCTGGAACACCAATTTCACAAAATCACCAGCCATCTGCACAAGCTTTTGACATATTTGCAGTTGAGGTGTCAAATCAAGTTCCAGCTCTATTCAATCCACTCCAAGCATCCAGACACACTCCATAGCACCTAAGGAAGTTGTTCAGATCATCACAACTCATATGTAACACCTCCAACTCAAAAATCAAATTGCTCTTACTGCCACGACATTCAAGTAAGCCTAAACTTGGTCATCTCATGATTCATGCATATTTCATCGCATAATAATTTTGCCATATGTTCATAATCATGTGTGGAGTGTTTCCCCTCAATTAATTGTTTTGTATGAATCATGTATAGAATTTCTTAGCCTTCGTGCAGAAATTAGGGTTCTTGAGGTTTCTCTTTGATTTCACATTCTATACTTAAAATAAATGAAATTAAAGACCATATACATGACCGTGAGTTGAAAACGAGCAGATTGATATGTGGATTGTGTGATTTCATCAAGTATTCAGTGAGATTGATGAGAAAATGCAAATCAGACAAAAACAGGGCACGCGGGCAAGAACAAACTTGGCGCCCTTTTTCAAACTTTTGAATTTTTGAATTTTTATTATTTTATTTAATTGATTCAAAAATTAATTTCTCTCTGAATTTTAATGATTTTGAGTTGATTCTTTTTTTCAAAATTCACAAAAATGTTAAAATATTTTATTTTACAAAAATTTCCCAAAAATATTATTTATTTCATATATTTGATATTTTTGCAACGAATTAATTTTTATTTATTTTTTAACATTTTATAAATTTTCTTTCTCTCGATTTTCCAAACTTAATTGGTTTTCAATCATTTTGTGGATAAAAACATGATTTTTGAAACATTGACCCAAAATCACAACTCATTTCTCACATGTTTTCAATGATTTTATTAATTTTTAATCAAAATTAATTCCATTTTTAACAAAATTAGGGTTTTGATTGATTTTACCCTCATCAATCTTTTTCAAAACACTTTTGGGCCTCTTGATAGAGTGTAAGTCCCACCTCTTTGTAAATAAAATAATTTGGGCCTCAGTGTATTATATAAGTCCCGATACAGTCTCAGAAAATTTCGACGCGATAGTCGTTTTCAAACTACTTTTAATTGGGTCTACCCTCGTGTTGTAAGTCCCATCTCTCCTTTTCAAAATCCTTTTGGGCCTCTTGATAGAGTGTAAGTCCCACCCCTTTGTAAATAAACAATTTTGGGCCTCACACATTGTATAAGTCCCCCTGTATATTTTCAAAAGTTCGGCGTGGTTGTCGCCTTTTTAACAAAATCAACTGGGCTTCTCCTTGAGCTATAAGACCCACCTTTATTCATTTCCAAACTCTTTGGGCCTCTATTAGAGTGTAAGACCCAATCCTTGTTGTACAAAAACCTTTGTGGGCCTCAGTCATTGTATAAGTCCCTCTACGATATTCAAAACAACGGCGCGATCACTGTTAAACCTTGGGCCTCTCTTTGAGTATAAGCCCCAACCATCTTTTCAAAACAATTTCCCTTTGGATTTAGATTCAATGTACAGTTGCCATAAAAACTTTCTTTAATTTCTTTGAACAACTACAATACAACATGGAAGCTTTCTCGCCTGTAAGTTTTAACAGCTTTCATTTACTCGCTTTCATATATATATATAACTGTATTGTGGGAAGCTGCGCACAGTTAGTCTTCTTTCATACCCTTTTAAATACTTGTCATATATCAATTGTATATATACTAGTATAGTTATTTAGAGTTTTCCCCAGCAACTAGGTCTAGAACTAGGTAAAGCCTGTTGGTCACTCTTAAATACAGTCAAAACTAGATCCCCATAGGATTTCCAGATACAGTCTTACCTTCTCTTGGGCTTAAACAATATGGAACAAAGAGAAAGGCAGTATTTTTCGTGAACCTTTTCTCAGACTGTCACCCCTAGAAATTGTCAAAGAAATTCTACTCCCCAGAGTTGATCTATTCTCGGTGAATAACATCTCTTGAGTTTCTTCAAACCTTAGAACTTTCACTAAATGATCCATTCTCGGTGAATAGCATTTCTTGAACTTTTCTTGGTTTGAGACCCACGGGCTTCCTAAAAGCATCCCCGCCTCCTCTTGGGCTTTGTACAAGGACCCTTCAGCTTCTTAGAAGTTCTCATGCCTTCTCTTGGGCTTAGTACAATGACCCTGAAGACCTATTAAAGGTATAAGACAGAACTTAGTCATCCTTTGCTAGAGCAGTCTTTTCAGTGTCAACTCACAGACCAATTTAGGGTTGATTCTCATCCCTTAAATACCCGCCTCCTCTTGGGCATCATACAAAAGATAAAACTCTTTCCACACCAGTAGGCTTGGACAGTCTAACCCCTTGAGTCTTAAAGACATTCTCAAGTTCCCAACAGATATAGGAGAAACCCCGGTCGCTCTAGATTAACCTCAAGGCATCTGATACCTCAACTCTTCTGTAATCCTCAGCAAGAGTTGATTCCCCATATTTGGACCCGCCTCGGGATCTCAACAATCCACGACAAAAGTTAGCCTCCTCTTAGGCTTTGTATAATGACTTTTCCTCAGCACGCCTAGCCTCCTCTTGGGCTTTGTACAATGATTCTCCCCAGCAGAGTTAACCTTTTCAGACTCTCTTGTTGAGTCACTCACCCTTTCGGACTCTCTTGTTGAGTCACTCACTTTTCAGACTCTCTTGCTGAGTCAATCATCTTTTTAGACTCTCTTGTTGAGTCAGTTACCTTTCAGTACTCTCTTGTTGAGTCAACCTTTTTAGCCTCAATCTAGGGCCTTGTACGAGACAGATAAAAATACTCTCTTGTTGAGTCAATCTTTGTCCAGACTCATCTCAGGCTTGGTATGAAGATTTCCTCTAGCAGAAGTTAGCCTCCTCTCAAGTTGTGTAGAATAATTTCTCCAGCTTATTCAACCACAATCTTGCGCTTTGTACATGACAGATAAAAGCACTCTCTTGTTGAGTCAAACCCTTTTAGCCTCAATCTTCGGCTTCATATAAGACATAAATCTTCATCTCTTAAGCTTGGGACAAACATCTTCCCCAGCGAAGTCATTTCCTCTCAACCTTCTTTTAGGCTTTGAGGAATGATTTCCCAAGCAGAGTCAAACTCTTTTTCAGCCTCAATCTCGGGCTTTATACAAGACAGATAATACTCTCCAGCAAGAGTCAAACTCATTTCAGCCTCAATCTTGGGCTTTGTACAAGACACATAAAAATATCCTCACCAGAGTCAGTTAAATTTCCCATTTCAGCCTCAATCTTGGGCTTTGTACAAGACACATACAAACCTCCCCGACGGAGTCAAAATCCTTTTTAGCCTCAATCTTGGGCTTTGTACCAAACAGATAGAACATTTTCCCCGGAAAAGTCAAACTTATAGCCTCCTCTTAGGCTTTGTATAATGACATCCCCGAAGAGTCAGCCTCTTTTTTGCCTTAATCTTGGGCTTTGTACGAGACAGATAAACACTCTCTTGTTGAGTCTGTCATTTCCAGCCTCCTCTTAGGCTTTGTATAATGACTTCCCTAGAGGAGTCAATCAACCTCTTAGCTTCAACCTTGGGCTTTGATCAAGGCACACAAAAATCAACAATCCACTCAGGGGAAGTCCAATCCCTCTTTAGAGATGACAAGTTCTCTCTCAGTCAAACCTTTAGCTTCAATCTTGGGCTTTGAACAAGACACAAATAAACCTCGTTAGCTTCAATCTTGGGCTTTGAACAAAACACCAAAACATCATTTTCCTCCCTTAAAATAGGAGGAACTACGATTGATCTGATTTCCCTGTTTCATTTAAACGGGAATACGTAGGCATAAGATTGCGAAATCTTAGCGAGCATACTAATAAAAAACTCTAGGTCCAGCACCTTCACACTTCAATCAAAACTTAGGTCTAACACCTTAACAAAAAAAATCGGAAAAACCCGAACATCAATAAAAACTCACTCACTCATATTTCCCAAGAAACTTTCCCAACCCATTAACGGATAAACACTATCAAGTACAAAGCGAAACCTAAAGCTAATATCCTGTGGATAACCACATATAGGATGGGTAATTAACGACTCTGCTGGGGAGTCACTGTATGATCTATTTTACCTTAGTCATCAACGTCACCATTTTCCAACAGTAAAATGGCGACTCTGCTGGGGACTCATTTTATTTGTTGGGACTAGGCTATAGCTCTTAAGAGGTCTAGGATGTTAGTTTTAGGAATGAATATATATATATATATATATATATATATATATATATATATATATATCGCTTTTCCTAATTGATATCCGTGTTTATTTTTCTGCTAATGGGACTGCGGGTGATGTCGCATCTGGAAAGTTTGAGTGACACCTAAGATAAGTGATGGCCCTAGACGGGTAATATTACAGGGAGTGACTCCTAAATAAGAGACCCCGGTCGACCATCGAATCAGTAGAGATACCCTTTACGGATTCAATGCCTATACGACTTTGGTTGTTGAAAGCAGATTGTTTAATTGTGGCGTCCATGAAACTGAGGATTTAGTAGGCTGAGACCATGTTACTATTTTTGTAATGCGGAAGCTATCGGAAATAGTTGTCACGCGATACTACCCTCATTTGAGATTACTCTAAGATACTGCAGCTCGCTCGGGTGAACCAGCCTGCTGTTGTTATCCCAAGAGGGGTCAATGATTTTGAAGACAGGTACAAAAAATCACCAGTACAACCTTTGGGGATGGGTAGAGCCATGACTTCATGACACCGAACCTTTGACCCCATGTTTTTTCTATGTTTTTGTGTGCTGCATTCATGCATTCATTTCAATAAAAAACTTTAAACAAAGGAAAAAAATTTCTCTTCTAGTTTGTCTTTTTCAAATTAAACTAAGACAATGATTACAAATATCAGAGAGAAAGATTGCGTTATGGATTTCGGTAGAAGGAAGACTCACAAGTACACCTTTAAGGTTCAAAACTAGAGGATTTGAGAGGATTGGCAAGGATGATCACCAACCCTGATGCTTTAAGAGCTAAGTACGGAGGACTATTTTCTCTGTTAAGGGTCCATGTAATTGAAGGAATCCTGGCTACGCTCATTCAGTTTTATGATCCGGTCTATCACTATTTTATATTCCCGGATTATCAACTTGCACCAACACTGGAGGAGTACTCTCACCTAACTGATTTACCCATTACTGACCAAAGGATCAAACCATTGCAAGAGCAATCTATTTGGACGAGTCAGAAGTCAGGACTCACATGACCACTAAGGGTGGAATCCAAGGTTTGCCAGCCAAGTTTTTGATAAAGAAGGCTCTGTACTTTGCTAGTGTAGCGAGCGATTTTTGTCGGTGACGCGACCACCTTATCGCTGGGTTTTCCTCACCGCAATGGTAGGAGGGGGTGCTACTTTCTGATTTCTTATTTATCCCATGAAGCTGGAAGGGAAAGGGAAGCTGTCTAAAACTAACCTTGCACGCAGATGTTTAACTGAACAAATGCTTAAAAGAGATTGGGGGGTACGGGGTCAGGTTATACAATGGGGAGTTGTCAATTACCCATCATATATGTGGTTATCCATAGGATATTAGCTTTAGGCTTCGCTTTGTACTTGATGGTGTTTATCAGTTAATGGGTTGGGAAAGTTTCTTGGGAAATATGAGTGAGAGAGTGAGTTTTTGTTGATGTTCGGGTTTTTTTGATGTTTTTGATAAGGTACTAGACCTAAGTTTTGATTGATGTGTGGAGGTACTGGACCTAGAGTTTTTGTTTAGTATGCTCGCTAAGATTTCGCAATCTTATGCCTACGTATTCCCATTTAAATGAAACAGGGAAATCAGAGCAATTGTAGTTCCTCCTATTCTATGGGAGGAAAAACATGTTTTGGTGTCTTGTTCAAAGCCCAAGATTGAAGCTAAAAGGGGTATTTGTGTCTTGTTCAAAGCCCAAGATTGAAGCTAAAGGTTTGACTGAGAGAGAACTTGTCATCTCTAAAGAGGGATTGGACTTCTTCTGAGGGGATTGTTGATTTTTGTGTGCCTTGATCAAAGCCCAAGGTTGAAGCTAAGAGGTTGATTGAGTCCACTAGGGAAGTCCTTATACAAAGCCTAAGAGGAGGCTAGAAATGACCGACTCAACAAGAGAGTGCTTATCTGTCTCGTACGAAGCCCGAGATTGAGGCAAAAAAGAGACTGACTCTTTAGGGATATCATTATACAAAGCCTAAGAGGAGGCTAACAGTTTGACTTTTCCGGGGAAAATGTTCTATCTGTCTTGTACAAAGCCCAAGATTGAGGGTAAAAGGGATTTTGACTCCGCCGGGGAGGTTTGTATGTGTCTTGTACAAAGCCCAAGATTGAGGCTGAAATGGGAAATTTAACTGACTCTGGTGAGGATATTTCAATGTGTCTTATATGAAGCCCGAGATTGAGGCTGAAATGAGTTTGACTCTGTTTAGGAAATCATTCCTCAAAGCCTACAAGAAGGCTGGGAGGAAATGACTCGGCTGGGGAAAATATCTGTCCCAAGCTTAAGCGATGGAGATCTATGTCTTGTATAAAGCCCAAGATGGAGGCTAAAAGGGTTTGACTCAACAAGAGATGCTTTTATCTATCTTGTACAAAGCCCGAGATTGAGGCTAAAGAGGTTTGACTCAACAAGAGAGTGCTTTTATCTGTCTTGTACGAAGCCCAGGATTGTGGCTGAACAAGCTGGAGAAATCATCATATCTAAGAGGAATCTGACTTCTGCTAGGGGAAACCTTTATGCCAGGCCTACGAGGAGGATGGAAAAGATTGATTCAACAAGAGAGTGACTTTATCTGTCTTGTACAAAGCCCAAGATTGAGGCTAAAAAGGGTTGACTCAACAAGAGAGTGCTAAATGGTGTTTGACTCAACAAGAGAGTCCTAAAAGGTGATTAACTCAACAAGGGAGTCTGAAAAGGTGCTTGACTCAACAAGAGAGCCTAAAAAGGTGCTTGACTCAACAAGAGAGTCTGAAAAGTGATTGACTTAACAAGAGAGTTCGAAAAGGTTAGCTCCGCTAGGGATAATCATTTGTACAAAGCCCAAGAGTAGGCTAACTTTGCTGAGGAATGATCATTATACAAAGCCTAAGAGGAGGCTATCTCTCTGCTGGGGATTATTGAGATCCCTAGGCAGGTCAAAGTGAGGAATCAACTCTTGCTGAGGGTTCCAGAATAGTTGAGGTATCAGATACCTTGAGGTTTTGATTTGGGATTTGGTAGGAGAAAGACTGGGTTTTAACTCAGTTGGGAATTTATCCAGAATGATCGGGGTTTCTCCTATGTTTGTAAGGAACTTGAGAATTTCTTTGAGACTCAAGGTTAGACTGTCCGAGTCTACTGGTGTATAATAGTTTTATCTTTTGTATGATGCACAAGAGGAGGAGAGTGAGGGTTGAGTATCAACCCTACACTGGTCTGTGATATGACACTGGAAAGACTGCTCTAGCAAAGGATGACTAAGTTTTGTCTTATACCTTTAAGAGGTCGTTAAGGTCCTTGTTTTAAGCCCAAGAGAAGGCATGAGAACTTCTAAGAAGCTGAAGGGTCCTTGTACAAAGCCCAAGAGGAGGCGGGGATGCTTTTAGGAAGCTTGTGGGTCCCAAGCCAAGAAAAGTTCAAGAAATGCTATTCACCGAGAATAGATCACTTAGTGAAAGTTCTAAGGTTTGAAGAAACTCAAGAGATGCTATTCACCGAGAATAGATCAACTCTGGGGAGTAGAATTTCCTTGACAATTTCTAATAGTGACAGCCTGAGAAAAGTTTCACGAAGAATACTGCCTTTCTCTTTGTTCAATATTGTTTAAGCCCAAGAGAAGGCAAGACTGTATCTGGAAATCCTATGGGGATCTAGTTTTAACTGTATTCAAGAGTGACCAACATGGATTTACCTAGTTTCAGACCTAGTTGCTGGGGAAAACTCTAAATAAATATACTAGTATATATACAATTGATATATGACTAGTATTTAAAAGGGTATGAAAGAAGACTTACCGTGCGCAGCTTCCCACAATACAGTTATATTTATATAAAAGCGAGTAAATGAAAGCTGTTTAAAACTTACAAGTAAGCAAGCTTCCATGCTGTATTGTTAGTTGTTCAAAGAAATTAAAGAAAGTTTTGATAAGAACAAGTATAAATTTGAATCTAAATCAAAATAGAAGTTGTTTCCAAAAATATTGTTGGGGCTTATACTCAAGGAGAGGCCCAAAGTTTAACAGTGATCGCACAGTTGTTTTGAAATCGCATCGGGACTTATGCAACGACGGAGGCCCAAAGAGGTTCATTTACAAAAGGGTTAGGTCTTACAACTCAAGGAGAGGCCCAAAGATTGTTTTTGAAAAAGAAAAATGGGACTTACAACACGAGGGGAAGCCCAGATGATTTTGTTTTAAAATGCGACGACCGCGCCGTGAGTTTGAAAATACAGTGGGACTTATACAATGTCTGATGCCCAAAATTGTTTATATTTTCAAATTGTTGGGTCTTACACTCTCTCAAGAGGCCCAAAGATTATTTTTTGTACAAGTGATGGGGCTTACAACTCAAGGAGAGGCCCAAGTTATTTTCTGTTTGAAAATGGCGATCGCGCCGAGATTTTTTTATCGTGTCGAGACTTATAGAATATCTGAGGCCCAAAATAGTTTTGGTAAAAAGGGGATTGGGTCTTACACTCTATTAGAGGCCCATGAGTGTTTGAAAGTTTAAAATCGGGAAGAAACCCTAATTTTTGAATTAACATGGCATTTTTCAAAGGTAATTTAAATAATAAATGATAAAATATCAATTATATTCAAAAACAAGTTGTACACTTTGGAAAATATTTTGGAAAATCAAGTTTAATCATATGAAAGCTTAAAACCCAATTAATTTTGAAAGATTGAAGTGAGAATTCCATTTAAAAAATGTTCAAAAACAATTAAAATGAAATTAATTACAAAAATTCTAATTATATTAAATAAATAATATAAATTGGATTTTTTTTTTGTGGAATAAAATATTTTAACATTTTTGTGATTTTTTGCAAAAAGAACCAATAAAAAATAATTAAAATTGAGAGAGAAATTAATTTTTCAAATCATTTAAAATAATATGAAAAATATTAAGAAAGTGGAAAAAGTGGTAAAAAAGGGTCTGGGGCGAGGGGGATTCAAACCCCAGACCTCAAGGTTGCAGTGCGCGTCTTCTACCACTGGGATGGTGATACATCCGTGTATCAAAGCCACCCTAGAAATACATAAGGCATGCCTTGTTTTAGGCCTGGCCAAGGCA
Organism: Lathyrus tuberosus; assembly: GCA_022829125.1. Taxonomy (NCBI): domain Eukaryota; kingdom Viridiplantae; phylum Streptophyta; class Magnoliopsida; order Fabales; family Fabaceae; genus Lathyrus; species Lathyrus tuberosus. The sequence goes on from JALAZF010000477.1 coordinate 3,164,133, forward strand.
AGGCAAGGCAAGGTTTTGGACCAAAAACGTAAAGGTCATAACTTTCTCATTTCTCCATGGATTGGGACAAAATCTATATGCATCTGGCCTAGAATTTCCCAAGGAATCCAATAGTGGTGGTGGTTTTTTCAGATGAGGTTCCTATTTAAAAAACCGATAGTGTTTTTGAAATAGGCCTATAATTGCATTTTCTATACTAACACATGGTACAAGCAAGAATTACATGGAAAATTGGTTCAAACACAACATATATAACATGTATGAGATGTTTATGATCAGTGGACTTTAAAGCAATGCATAATTTAGAAAGGTCAAGTGATGATGCACTTACCTCTTGGAGCTCCTTATGCTATCTGTCAAGTTCCTTGTGCCAGAAGTAATTTGAGGCTTTGGACACTCTCAATTGATCCCTTAGAAGCTTTTAGAATGATCACCAACAACTGGAATCCTCAGGAACAAGTTTGAGCTCTTTATTGCAAAAGGGGCAAAATTAACCAATATGGCAGCTCTATCAAATGGTGTTCCAGATGTGGGGAACCATTTGGGACAGTTCAAGGATGATATTTGGAATGTGTTTGAGGTTTTATCTGGTTTTGAAAGTGACTGAATCAAGACATGGTTTGAAAAATGCAAAAAAGTCCAATTTTGAGGTTTTGAGAGGGAACTTTGTGATTTTGATGTTACAGGTCACATATAAGAGTTTGGACAGCTTAGATATGACATATTGGATGTGTTTGGATCATGAGTTGTGATGGAATTGCTCTCTAACTCAAAAACTCAGAGGTACCTTGCTAAAGAAGGCATTTTGGCCTAAAGAGAGAGATTTTGAGGAAAGCTTCAGTTTGGTTGCTTTGGTGTACTTAAACTGAGCACAAATGAGCTCTATTTATAGTAGTGCAAGTTTGTTTTGGCATCAATAGTGAATGGTGGCTGCAGCAGGCCTTTGGCCAATGTTATGCAAAAGGAATCTCAAGTCTCCTCTAGCCATTGACTAGAGGTTAGAGCACATGCTTATGGTTCTTCGATTAAGAGCTTATCCTTGACTCATTCAGTTGGAATGGGCTCAGTTCATGCCACCTTGGTGTATCCACTAAATGCATTGCAACAAAATTGGAGTCTTGGCACCTTTTTAGCTTTTTTAGGTTTGGCATGCTACTTGTAGATTCTTGGACTTTTGAGGCTTGGAGATCAGATCATCCCCCTTGGATTTGATCCTCAGATGTGTCCAAAATGATGACAAGGCTTAGATTTGTCAGATTTGGACAAATCGAGCAAAATGCACAAAATCTGCCAAATCTGTCTAGAAAAAATTAGTTCATGATGCCATGTTCCAAGGGTTGTATCTCCTTGCTCAAATGGAATTTAGAGATGATCTAGTACTTGTTGGAAAGCCCTAGACTTGGTTTGATTTGGATCAAGGTGAAAAATGTCCCTACATTATGGAAAAAGTAAGGCAAATTCTGACTTAGTGAAAATTTCACTAAGTGTTGGAAAAATATCATTTTCAAGTTTTTTGCCATTTTGGTCACTCCATAACTTAAAATCCATGAGGAATTGGAATGAGATATAGTTGACACTTTTATAGTATGCCATGAGAGCTACAAAGCCAGCTTTGGACCATCCAAAATGGTTGCTTGGATCTCAAGTTATGGTCCTTGGAAGTTGGTACCCTAGCCATTTTGTTCCATAACTTAGAAAAATTCTAAGTTTTTTATGGTTACCCCTTTTGCAAGAAACCTCACTTTTCTTGATTTTTCTTGATAAATGATGATTCAAATCACATATTAACATTATTTTAGGGTCAATGAACCATAATTGTGAAAAATTCAAAAAAATCCAACTTGATTTTGTGCATAGTTGACTTTTTATCGGATGAAATCCGAACTGTGCGATCCTTTGTGAAACCAAGTCCTTGACCTAAATCAAACCTAATGGACATATTCCATAGGTGTTATAGTGTGTGTTGAATCATGTCCTAAGGTTTGGGAGCATGTCTTGGTCAAAAGTCAAATGTACAGTTGACTTTTCCCTTGAAACCCTAATTGTGGTCCTGATGAAATTGAAACTTGTAGATCAAGCTTCTTGGATCAATCCATTGTTGTAAATGGATCAATGTATTGTATTGGAGACCCTTAAATCATGTCTTGAGGTCCTGGTGTTGTTTTGTCCCAAAAGTCAACTTAGGGGTGAATTAGGTCAAGAAACCCTAATTCTTGATTTTTGATAAATGCCTCCCCTGAGGTTAAATTGACTTAATGATTGGGTCCATGAGGTCCCTTGGAGTATCTTGGGTTATGCTTTGAAGCATTGGCTCATGCCCAGATGAAAATTTTCACCTGGAGGCCTCAGTCGACCAAAAACCCTAATTTGGTGACACTGGCGATCTCGAGGCTTGATCCACTTGGAATGTTGTAACCTTATGCTTGATTCTTGATGTGAGAGTCCTCTTAACCTATTATGGGTGTTTGAGAGGCTAGAAAAGTTGAAGATCATGTCATTCCTTAATTGATCCTTTGTCTAAGTACTCTGAGAGGGCTCAAAACCCTAACTCTTGTTTATAGTGAATGCTCAATTATCTTTGAGGAGACTGATGAGGCATTATGGTTCATCCATATTGTGGTAATGTCTTCACAATGATGGGAAATCTTAGTGGTCAAAATTTGGGGTATGACAGATGCTCCTATTTAATCTTCTTGGACTCGAAGGTGTGAATGGCGAAGGTATTTGAGCATTTGGGGTGCAAGAGGATTAAATATCGGAATACCCAAAATTTTGATAGTGGTTATGAATGGCAGTTTGCTCATCCATCTTCTTTTGCTAAGCAGTGATACTCAGAAAAGGTAAAGACTTCCCCTCGGTCCTGGTTTTCAGCCACATAACTGGTCTTAGTTTTCGAAACAAACCTCCCCTCGATCCTAGTTTTCAGCCACGGAACTGGTCACAGTTTCTTTTGTCAATAAACTTCCCCTCGATCCTGGTCTTCAGCCAAGGAACTTGTTTTAGTTTCTGATATAAACTTCCCCTCGATCCTGGTCTTCAGCCAAGGAACTGGTCTCAGTTTCTTTTGTCAATAAACTTTCTTGACAAGGGACGCTATATGTAGCGGTTTTCCTCAAACTTCTCGCCGAATTTTCCTGGGGAGATGCCATTTGATGGGAAAAGGTTTTGATGTCAGACTTGTTGGGGAACCCATTCGTCTGATCTGTAGAGGTGTACAAACTTCTCTATTGGAGACGCTATTTATTGACTCTACTGGGGAAAACGAGTCTCTTGAGAGACTGCTTCCTGCTTGGGGATATTACATCATACTTTTCCTTGAGATCTTCTCAGAGAAATGCCATGTGATGTAGTCCAAATTTGAGGTGCTGATGACCTTTTTGTCGGTGAATTTTCTGAAGAAGAACTGATGTATTGCCGAATCTTTGATAAAGGGGCTTTCTCTAGGGATTTGCTTTAATCCGGGAAAGAGAAAATATCATCTTCAATGGCGAAGAGTGACATTTGTCGAAGGTCTTCTTGTTTTCAGAGGTTCAAGTTATCAAAGTGGTCAAGGGTCGCCCCCATTCCAGAAATAAACTGGAGGAGAGATTGTTCAGACAAAACATTTCCTGGCGAGGAAAAAACTGACAACTCGATTGATAAGAGGACTTTTATCACTAGGGGATAAGACTGATTAGAGTGATAGTGATGCAATATGATTATGAATGCAAATCAATTATGCATGATGTATGTATGTTTATGCTGACAAAACTTACGCGACATACAAACGAATAGATGAACACGACTGGATACTCGGCCACTGTAGGGGAGGAAAAGTATCATTGGTTCAAGGTAGCAATTCTGCCTTGCTTAGGAGAGATAGTCCCTGTGGGGGAGAACGTTGGTCGGGCTTAGGATATATGAACTCTGCCGAGGATGTCGGACGGAATATTCGCATCTGACACATATGATCTTTCATTCAAGCGTACTGCTTTAGAAGGATTACTTTGATTCTGCACTTTGAGGTTTGACAACTTATGGAGAAGCGATCGATGTTCTTTCGATGTTCAACAGTCAAAAGAAATTTCCATCTTTATTTAAAAGCAGAAAAAATTTTGACAATTAAATTCATTTTTTTTTATTTCAAGAATCGTTGATCATATTAAAAACATCATTCTGTAAAGCTAAAACAAATGAGAATTGCAAACAAAAGCACTAGGGTTAAAATTTTATTGATAGGATAGAAATCAGCCAAACGCGTGATTCCATGGGGTATTTACAAAGTTAGAAAATGGTAATTTAAAGGAAAAAGGCTACATTGAAACATAACGACCGCTATCCTTCTACCAACTTTGAATTCTGGACATCCTGAGCTTCTGTCGAAGATGACCTTGACTGGAGTTTTTTTGACGGATGGCATGACTGCTGCTGAGGGATTTACCCCTTTGTTGGACGTAGTTACTTGCCACTTATCCCTAACTTTTACCTGGATTGAACTTTGAGATTTCCAATCCATCGGGATGATTTTTGATTATATGTCTAAATTTTTCCCTGACCACCCTTTCGGGTTTTTAATCCACCGAGACGTTTTTTTTTTAATTTAGGCGAAGTATTTCTTGACTACATCAACATTCGTGGGGTAAGAAAATTCCTCTCCGTCCATGGTTGCGAGTCTTAAGGGTTCGCCTGAGAAAGCTTTCTTGACCACATAGGGGCCATCGTAATTCAGAGTCCATTTGCCCGGGGAATTAGTGAGGAATGGTTGTATCTTTTTTAGCACGAGGTCTCCTTTTCTAAAGACGCGAGGTCGGACCTTTTTGTCAAACGCCTTCTTCATTCTTTGCTGATACAACTAACCATGGCATAGTGCTGTTATTCGCTTTTCTTCGATCAGATTCAGTTCATCGTGTCGACTTTGACACCATTCAGCTTCTGTTAGCTTGGCCTCCTTCAATACCCTGATTGATGGGATCTCTACTTCTATGGGAAGCACTGCCTCCATGCCATATACTAGAGAGAAAAGGGTTGCCCCTGTTGAAGTGCAGACAGATGTGCGATAACCGTGAAGGGAAAATGGTAGCATCTCGTGCCAGTCTTTGTAGGTTACAACCATCTTTTGAATGATCTTTTTGATGTTCTTGTTAGCCGCTTCTAGCGCTCCATTCATCTTGGGTCGGTAGGGAGATGAGTTATGGTGTTCGATCTTGAACTCAGCGCACAACTCCTTCATCATCTTATTGTTCAGGTTAGATCCATTGTTAGTAATGATCTAGCTCGGAACACCATAACGGCAGATGAGATTGTTTTTGATAAATCGGACCACCACCTGTCGGGTTACATTGGCATATGATGCTGCTTCAATCCACTTGTTGAAGTAATCAATGGCTACCAGGATGAACTGTTGTCTGTTTGAAGCCTTGGGCTCAATCCTGCCAATCATGTCGATTCCCCATATGAAAAAGGCCATGGGGAAGAAAGAACTTTGAGATGTGTTGGCGGTATATGGATTATGTCTGAGTATATCTGACACTTGTGACATCTCCTCATGTACTTGTAGCAGTCGGATTCCATAGTCAACCAATAGTACCCTGCTCTTAGAATTTCCCTCGCCATTGTGTGTCCGTTGGCATGAACGCCAAAGGATCCTTCATGAATTTCTTTTATCATCATGTTTGCTTCTGGTCTGTCTACACATCGGAGCAAGACCATGTCAAAGTTTCTCTTATAGAGTGTATCGCCGCTCAGAAAGAAGTTTCCTGCCAGTCTTTTGAGGGTCTTTCTGTCTTTTTTGAATGCCCCGGGTGGGTACTCTTGTTTCTGAAGGAAGCATTTGATATCGTGATACCAAGGTTTGCCGTCTATGACTGCTTCAATTGTGAAGATGTAAGCGGGCCTTTCTAGGCGCATTACATCAATCTTAGGTATTTCATTCCATTGACCTACATTAATCATGGAAAAGAGAGTGGCTAATGCATCAGCCATGTGATTCTCTTCACGAGGGATGTGATGAAACTCGATTCTGTTGAAGAATGGTAACAACCTTCTCATGTAGTCTTTGTAAGGAATCAGTCCTGATTGGTATGTATTCCAATCTCCTTTGATCTGATTAATAACCAGGGCTGAGTCACCATATACATCCAAGTTCTTGATCCTTAAGTCGATCGCTTCTTCGAGACCCATGATACAAGCTTCGTATTCGGCCTCGTTGTTTGTACACTTGAATGTCAGTCGGGCGGTGAAAGGAATGTGGGTACCCTAAGGTGTTATGATAATTGCCCCAATTCCGTTTCCATAATGATTGACAGCTCCGTCAAAAATTAGTCCCCATTAGGAACCTGGTTCTGGGCCTTCACTGGGTAGCGGTTCATCGCAATATTTCATTTTCAAATACATGATATCTTCGTCCGGGAAGTCAAATCCGACTGATTCCTGATCTTCAATCAGTTGATGAGCCAAATAATCGGCTAAAATAGTTCCTTTCACGGCTTTCTGAGCGTGGTACTCGATGTCGTATTCGGATAACAACAACTACCAACGGGCTATCCTTCCCGTGAGAGCAGGCTTGTCAAAGACGTACTTGATTGGATCCATTTCGGAGATTAACCAAGTAGTGTGACAAATCATATACTGGCGAAGACGTTTGGCTGCCCAAGCCAAAACACAACAAGTTTTCTCAAGCATAGTGTACCGAGTCTCACAGTCGGTGAATTTCTTGCTCAAATAGTAAATGGCAGACTCTTTCCTTTTGGCTTCATCCTGCTGGCCAAGTACACAACCCATTGAGTCTTCCAAGACTGTTAGGTAGATGATCAGTGGTTTTCCTTCCACTAGAGGTGATAGAATCAGTGGATTCAACAGGTATTCCTTGATACTGTTGAAGGTGGTTTGGCAGTCTTCTGTCCAAATGCAGTCCTGATTCTTTTTGAGTAATTTGAAGATCGGCGTGCATGTCACGGTCATGAGGAATATGAATATGGAAATGTAATTCAAATGTCCCATGAATCCCCTGACTTGCTTTTCAGTCTTTGGAGAAGGCATTTCTTGAATGGCCTTGACTTTGTTAGAATCAACCTCAATTCCTTTCTGGCTGACGATGAACCCTAAAAGTTTCCCTGAACGGACACCGAATGTGCACTTATTAGGATTCAAGCGGAGTTTGTACTTTCTCAGACGCTCGAATAGTTTTGACAGGTGGGTCACATGTTCCTCTTCTATCTTAGATTTGGAAATCATATCATCGACATACACTTCTATTTCTTTGTGTATCATGTCATGAAACAGAGTAGTCATGGCCCTTTGATAGGTTGCCCTGGCATTTTTTAAACCGAACGGCATTACTTTGTAACAAAAGGTACCCCATGGGGTGATGAACGAAGTTTTCTCCATATCTTTCGGCGCCAATTTGATTTGATTATAGCCCGAGAATCCATCCATGAAAGAGAAGACTTTGAATTTTGTTGTACTGTCTACCATCATGTCTGTGTGCGGCAAGGGAAAGTCATCCTTTGGACTCGCTTTGTTATGATCCCTGTAGTCAACACACATTCTGACCTTTCCGTCCTTTTTCGGAACTGGTACTATGTTGGCTAGCCATTGAGAATATTCTGATGTGGCGAGAAAACCTGCGTCAATCTATTTCTGTATTTCCTCTTTGATTTTGTTGGCCATGTCTGGATGAGTCCGTCTTAGTCTTTGTTTTATCGGCGGACATTCTGATCTTAACGGTGGATGATGTTCCCCGATGCTGGTATCCAACCCTGGCATATCCTGATAGGACCAAGAAAACACATTGGGAAATTCTTTGAGAAGCTTTATCAAACTTTCTTTGACGGTTGGATGGAGCAGTGCCCCTCTTCTCTCTTATTCTAAACCCAAGTTGACCGTTTCCAACGGCTCTTTGTGAGGTTCAATGGGCCTTTCCTCTTGTCTGAGTAATCGAGAGATCTCTTCTGGGATTTCTTCGTCATTTTCTTCTTCATCCTCAAATACCGGGAATTCAAAGTTGGGAGAAGGCATTGGATCATATGTTTCAATGGGGTTTAAAACAAGCAATCTGCATGACGTGATGATCATTTTTTAGAAGAGATAGAGAGAATTCAAGAGTGCATGTAGTGTAATTTCTGAAAAATGCTTGTTTTTATTATTTGAGTTGTTTTTAGGATTACCATTTTCTGAAAAAGTGAAAAGAGAAAACAACAATAAATGCGGAAATGACAAAATGACGTTATTTTATTTATGATCTTGTCGATTCTTGAAATTACAGCCCTATAAAACAAAACTCTGTCGCTTTCAGTAAAGCGAAGAGGTACATTTACAGAAAGTGAGCCCTATAAAAACATCTGTTTCACCTGGGTAGGGTGAAAGGTTAAAATAAAGACGACAATTACTTAGACTTATGAACGACTTTCGGAACGTTGACAGCGACCCATTGGCGGCGAACTCCTCGGTGAATCACAAAGTCTGGTACCTTCTTTCTCGGCTTGTATTCAGAAATAACATTGATTTCTGGTGGAGCAGGATCATTGGAATCTGTCTCCTAGGTAGAGTTGTCGTAGGAGGATTATTCTGTTGTATCTTGCACAGTATTTGGATTCTCAGGCAGATCTCCTCACCCAACTAGCTGGATGTCTTTGAGCCTGATACGAGAGCTTTCGGGAGCGGTGTACTTGACCATGAAGTTGTATTTGCCACTCGGTTGTCCTAAGGTGTCCCATACTTCTTTAGAACTGGAGGAGTCATCCCTTTCGATGACATTGACCTCAGGAAAAGAGTAGTTGATGAACTGTTGTCCTGCAATCTTTGCAAATTCATCGTCGTACTGGATATTTCCTGAATGCCCTGAGTAATGATCCCATGATTCGGTGGGGACGCATGTATTATTTTCAATGATGCTTATCTGATATGCATCATTGGGCTGAATCTTTTGCCCCAAGTCTCCTGGGTACAGCTGCCAGATAGGCAGGCCATCCATCGGGCCATAATAGTCATGGTCAAAGTTTTCTTTCATCAGAGTGTCCTCCTCTAATGAGTTTGGTGGAGCACGGCATCCTTTCGGATCACAATATCCGTATATAATCTTGACATCTGACCTTGGTATATATATCGGACTCTGTGCCGGAAAGCAAAATGGTGTAGGACCCTCTCCCTAAGACATATAACCATCCTTGTTAAGATAGGATTTCCATTCTTCACCTGCATCGGAGGAATCACCCTCGTTGATGGTATGTACTTCTTGAGACACTGGGTGAAGGAAACCTCCACTGTGGAAGAAGTTCTGAACGAGATGAAGACTTTCATCGTTAGTAGCATTCTGGGTACAGGTTGGAGAAAAACCAAGACCTTTCTTTGACTTGTTGTCAGTAGGAATGACAAGCTATCCCCATCCTTTTGCATTGTTACTTTTGATCACTTCGAGAGCATCTATGTATGAGGAAATCGATGTTCCCTTTTCTGATTGTTTGTCATTGCTCACCGAAAGTGCTTGGAACTGGGTTCCAACAACCTCCTCTAGTTCTACACAAGTCGATGATGATAAGTTGCTCACGATCAGGGCTTTCTCTCCGCAGACTGTGACTAGTTGGTCATTCTTGACAAACTTCAGCTTTTGGTGAAGTGTCGAAGTGACTGCCCCAGCCTCGTATATCCAAGGTCTTCCTAATAAACAACTGCATGCTGCTCGGATGTCCATGACCTGGAAAGTGACTTGGAACGTGTGAGGACCGATATTTATGGGAAGGTCGACTTCGCCGATAACTGTTTTTCGGGATCCATCAAATGCTTTGATGATGACCTCACTGCCTCTTATCGGAGATCCTTTAAATGATAGTCGCATTAGTGTGGACTTCGGCATAACATTCAGAGCCGATCCAGTGTCTACCAGTACGCTGGCTAAAGCATCGTCCTGGTAGTTGACTGTAATATTGAGCGCCATGTTATGATTTTGGCCTTCTTCCGGCAGTTCCTCATCACTGAACCCTAAGTTGTTGCAGGAAGTGATGTTGGAGATAATGCTGTCGAATTGTCTTATTGACACATCTTGTTCCATAAAGGCTTGCTCTAAAACTTTCTGTAGAGCTTCCCTGTGAGCCTCGAAACTGAGTAAAAGAGATAGCACAAAGATTTTTGAAGGAGTTTGCAACAGTTGATCAACAATGTTGTATTCACTCTTCTGGATGAGCTTCAGCATCTCATCGTTGTTCTTTGAAAGGTCGGGATCACTGGATTGACTGACTAGTTAATCAGGAACTTCTGTTTGAGGTTCCTTTTCTTTGTTGGGTTCTCCAACTCCTCGGTTGAAGATTCGACCGCTCCGTGTTACTCGACTGATGTCTGCAATATTCACGACGGAGGGTAATGGAACTTCTTTTCCATTCTCAATTTTTGTTGCACCGTATTTGTAAGGGATAGCCGTATCAGATTTGTACAGTACTGGTCCCAGCAGATAGATAACTACAGGAGCCTTCTGATTTTTCTGACTATCATAGTCGGCCTCAATTGGTTCGAGGTTGAGACTTTTTCCACTATCAAGATGAACTCTTGATTCATGGAGTAAAGGGATTATGGCGTACACATATTTGGCCACTTCCCGCTTAGGGATCAAGACAACATCTTTGCCTCGATTAGGATGATAGTTTGACACTGAACTAGAGCTTGACCATGGTTGAATCTCCTTATGGTCCAACTAACTTTGAAGGGCTTCTCGCACGAGGTAGCATCCTTGAATATTTTCTGAGCAAACTCTACAGCGCTCATAGTTGTGTGGTGGCACCTGGCCACGTCCGCTCTTTATGCAGTGTAACCTCACCAAATCTGTCTCCATTGATCTAACATCCTGACTCTGATGCCTAGTAGGGTTCCCGTTAGTCATGCTAACTTGTTGTGTGTCTTCATCTAGATAGATTGGAAACCACCAGTGGTTCAATAAGTGTTGCAGTGTCCTCTGAATGAGTGCACATCCTTGGTCACTCTCACGACATATCTTACAGTTCTGATAATCGTGCGAAGTCAGAAAAGCGAGCTGGACTTGTGTAGCGTGTAATTCCACCAGGCTGGTATTCATCAAGAAAATATCAAAGATTTGAATCATATTCACTTGATAATGACTTCTATCGCGGTAATCCTGAATCCATCCAAGATCCATCTGACGCTGGAGGGCCTCTTGTACAAAAAAACATCCCTGATTATTTACCGAGCAGATCAGACGAGAATCGTAATCGTGTCGTGGCAGATCATGATGTTGGCTTTGTCTTGAGTGCATTGCCACCAAATTGATATTCATTGCTAGAATTTTGTGGTTCTGAATGACGTTGGAATTTGTATAAGTCATGTTGACTTCACGAATTCTGTGAACTTGGATCCATCCGAGATCCATCTGTTCCTGTAGAGATGATTGCACCACAAAATATCCTTGATCATTTTTAGAGCAGATATCACACTGGTGATAGTTATGAGACGGTACATAACCATATCCGCTTTGTCTGCAATGCATCTTGACCAGGTTGGTTCCCAATAAGAGTACATTGTGAATTTGATAGCTGTGCTTAGGCTCTTCTTCTATCAAATTTACCACAACTTTCTCGTGTTGAGGCAACGGGTTTGTCTGAACATTAGGATTTGTATCCTTGAAGGATAAGACCCCGCTTCTGACAAGCTTCTGCACATCGGATTTGAAGCTGAGACAGTTTTCTATGTTATGCCCTGGTCCTCCCTGATGGTAAGGGCAAGTCTGATCCGCTTTGAACCAAAAAGGCAGATTCTCCGGTATTACAAGAGGAGACCTGGTTTGGAGGTGCCCTTTAACCAGTAGTAACAGAAACAGTTCTGCATACAACATTGGTATAGGGTCACACCCTGGCGGTCGCGTTGTACGGTTGTTGTTGTACTAAGGACGAGCCTGCTGAAGAGGCTGTTGTGTACTTTACTGATATTGTTGTTGATTCGGTTGGCTCTGAGCAACTTAAGGTTGATATGTAGGAACAGGTGCAGGGTTGATAGCAGGAGTTACAGCTGCTACTGGGTGGTACCGTCGCATTTGCTTTCCGAGAGAGATATTGCCAATATCTTGCTCTTTTTTCTTAGGGAGAGCACTACCGTATCTTTTGGTACTGCTTGATGGTCCAATATCTTTTACTAAACGTCCTTCTCGGACTGCTTCTTCCAAATGTACTCCCATGCCCACCATCTCAGTGAAGTCACTGGGCGCACTGGCGACCATTCTGTCGTAGTAAAATGAGCTCAAGGTTTTTAAAAAGATCTTTGTCATCTCTTTTTCCTCAAGAGGTGGACAAATCTGGCTGGAAATTTCATGCCATCTTTGAGCGTATTCCTTAAATGTCTCCTTGTCTTTCTGAGACATCGCTCTGAGTTGATCTCTATCTGGTGCCATGTCCAGGTTATACTTATACTGCTGAACAAAGGCGGCCCCAAGATCTCTGAAAGTGACGATCTTAGTGCGGTTTAAACCCATGTACCATTTGAGTGCGGCACCGGTTAAACTATCCTGGAAATAGTGGATTAGCAGCTGTTCATTTTCTGTCTGAGTTGACATCCTCCGAGCATACATCACCAAATGACTTTGAGGGCAAGAGTTACCCTTATACTTTTCAAATTCGGGCACTTTGAATTTGTACGGAACCTTCACATTGGGGACCAAACAAAGGTCTGCGGCGTCCTTTCTGAATAGATCCTGACCGCGAATGGCTTGCAGTTCCTTATGCATCTCCAGGAACTGCTCCTAGAACTCATTCATTTTGTCATACATACTTTCGTTTCCACCAGACGGTATCTATGGAATCTGTCCTTCCGGGACAGCGTGTACCACGGGTGGTGGTATAGTTACTACGGCAGTGACTCTTGGTGTTTCCCTCTCTCGAAGTTTGTAACCTTTAGGAGTTGCTGTCATACCCCTTGCATCTTCGCTTTCCCGAAGTTTGTAACCTTTAGGGCCAGCAGCTCCTGCTGCAGTTTCCGGATCTTCCGTGATCGGCGGAATATATCCTTCTGGGATATAGTTAATAGGCATGCCCCAGGGACGATCTTTAGGCATGTTGTACAGAGGATCAAACTTTTCCACTATAGGTATCGATGTGATCTTTGAGATCACAGTCCTTTGTATCTGAGCCGCTGCCAGAGCTTTCATGTCATTGTGAAGTTTTCTCAGATCTTCTTTTAGAGTGTCGAGTTCTTCTCTCAACTCTCTGTTCTCTTCCAGGAGATTATACATCTTCTTTTGTTGATTGGCCCGAGTATAGTACGAATGAGAGAGTTTGACTCTAGAATCGAGACACAAATGTGAGATTCGTAGGGAAGAAGAATGCGTTATGTGAGAATGATGAATGATATGCAATGATTATATTAATAATAATTTTTGTTTAATCAAAAGAAACTTCGACAATCGGATTGCAAATATCATACAGTGAGGAAACCCCGTTTTACTTTTTTTTTGGAAATCTTGGTATCCGGCCTTGCGACCGACTAATCCAAGAGGGACCAATACCCACCGTCCACTAGCGGGGGCCCCGTTTCAAGCCAGAGCAAAGCTCCGTATGGACTGGCCCTCACAAGAGTTGATTGCACCTAGTAGGATTCGAACCTGAGACCTTGAGAGGAGCACACTCTCAAGATCCAAGTCTCCACCACTAGGCCAACCCTTGGGGGTTCAAAGATTGTGGAAATGGAAATACAGTAATTTACAAAGTATTGTAAAAGGAAATGTCTAAACTTATGGATCCTGGGTCCTCTCTGAGGAGAGCTCTGGTGCTGGTTCTGGTACTTTCCTTTTCAATGACCGGGGCTCTTGAGCCGTTTTCGGGTTGTCATTCCTTTACCAAGTGAAAGGAGCGAGCAAATTCCTTTGGTTATCTTGATTTTCCACAGCATGTTGCTCTAAAATTTCGATCAGAGCATCTTTTTCTTTTAACAGTTGCTGTATTTTGTTACACTCCACACTGAGAATACGGTACTTGTTCTTCCAAGACTTCTTCTTCTGTTGAACTTTGTTGAGAGTAGCCTGGAGTTTTTCCGTATCAGACATAAAATAAAGGACGGATTCCTTTAACGGAAGAACCTTTGACGAGGGTAAGGCATCCTCGGCTTGAGAGCTCTAGTTTGTACCCACTGGAGATAAGGTTCCACAGAGACACAGTCTGGTTTTCCTAGAGACTCTCTTCCTTTCCTGTGAACATGTTTCCAGGCATGCACTATTTCTGTCTTTAGTGCCCTGTCATTTTCTCCTTCCTTGAAGAAAAAACCTTCCAGATGAACATTACGCGGGACATGTCTCATCTGGTATGCAAATTGACGACGAACTAAAACTGGATGATAATTGATTCCTCCTTTAATTCCTATGAGGGGTACATTAGGGAAGTTTCCACAACGATCAATGATTCTTATCCTGTCATAGATTTGATTATACCAATTGTCGCTCCCGGGATTTTCATCCTAGTACAAACGCGAAAGTGGCACCAAACAGAGTCGCCAGCAATGTGTATTTATCCCAAGAAAGAGAAAGGAAACACCGCATAAACCTGAAAGAAAGGAAAGAGCATGGTCTCGCGACCAAGAGAACTGGGTTCGGGAGTCGGTTACGCGAGAGGAAGGTATTAGCACCCCCTCGCGTCCATCGTACCCGATGGGATCCACGCTTGCTTGCTTCAATCAAAGGGTGTAGGAAACTGGAAATGAACTGCTAGCTGGAAAGGAAAAGGAACAGGAAAGGGGAAAAAGAAAGGAGAGAAAATAAGAAGCAAATGTAGGGAAAATAAAGGAAGTGCTCGCATGGGCCCTACCCCACTGCCTACGTATCTCATCGGGAACATGAGAATCAGAGCGACGTAGTTCCCCTCACTAGGGATGGATTGTTTGTATTTTAGGGAACGGCTGACGTCCTAGCTCAGGTGTTGCAGGCTCGCTGGTCCGAATGCGTTACCATCTTGCAAGAGAACGAGTAGAAGCGCGTTCGTACGCTAAGAGTGAATGAGGTGAGAAAAGAATTCCCGAAGGAAAGACGTTATTGTTTGTTTTTGTCTTTTAAGAAGTTTTTTCCATTTATTTGCATATGACAGTGTATCTGAATCTTAGTCATTGGAGTGTGTACATTCTCACACTCCAAGATGGAATGAGGAAGAAAGTACACTAAGCATGAAGAAGACCCCCACCCTTATTTCCAATTATTAAGGTTCAAACACACTAGCATACTTGTGCTTATTAAGTGTTTTTGTTGATTATGAAATGAAGAAGTGTTTTTTCTTTATTTGTATTTTCAACAAGTATTGCATTTAAGTCCCTCATACAAGATCAAATGTTTAACACATTGGCCCAAGATGGGCTATATGCTACACATTCTAAGATTACAAGAGAAGACCCCTTATAATCTTTTCTTTATATGAAAGGCCTAAATGCAATAAATGCCTACCTTTATTATATGTTTTGAATTTTCTTTGAGATGAGAAGATGAAAGACTCAAGAGAGGGTAAAGGTAAAAATCTATATGGACTAAGACTCAATCCTAATTGATTAGTTAAGGGAGTGATCCTAAAGTTTGTGAGGTTTCAACCTAAAGTCTAAAGAAAGAATGAATTAAACAATTCACTTCTAAAGTAGAAGATGAATTGTAATTCACAAAGGGAAAGTGATGAGTTATTAAAAGAAAGCACATAAGTGCTTAACAAAACATAGAATGGAATTGTAAAAGAGAAAGGATAGAAGTTGAATGTGGATTCCTTATCCACACTCAATTGAAACTTACCAAAGCCCCTACATGGTTAGTAAACATGTATAAGAAGTATAAGAAGTAAAAGAACATGCAATGCATCATAAAACTCAAAAGAATTAAATGAGAAAACAAATCCTAGAACCACAACCAGAATGGGCATCATATGGACAACAAGTGAATATCATCATACAATTGCAAGTGAATAAGCAAAAATCATCACCCATTAGCATTTAAACATGTTACAAGAAGAAGGGGTAGATGAAAGATGGAAAGAAATGAAGAGGACATGCATAAACGGAACATGTAAATCAACCACCAGAATTGAAACTAAATGGAAAATGGTTTATAAGCATCTCAAAAGTATTTATGAATCAACTTCAAGACATTCAAGAAGTAATATAAGAAGAATTGAAATGAAAGTTCAAAAAGAAAGTGCAAACAATACATGTTAATGATGCACAAAGTTCAAATTGAAATGAACATGTAAAGATGACCTATAATGTGTATCAAAGACCTATAATATCATATGAATGACTCACACAACTATGCAAATGCTCATACAAATGTGCACAAAAGAATTCATGTACACATGCACTAAAGTTGTAATGACATGCCATGGATTATACTTCCAATGTAATGCATCAAACAAAGACCAAATGGATTCATGAAAATTATGCCAGCATATTATTGGAATGCCTAGGTCAGAAATGCATCATACATCAAGATAGCATGTAAAAATTCAGAGCAAAATGACTTCAAACAAAGCAATTAGGCCAAATTGAAACATCATGCAAAGTGGTGCAAATATATGCATCAAAACATGTAATAAAGTGACCTAAAAAATCAAACAAAAATCATCTAACATGCTTCAATGTATTAGTGAATCAATACAAAAAGAATCATGTCAAAACAGTTGGTAATGAGCAAGAACAAAATTAAACAAATTCATGTATCATGCTTAGAATGCATCTAAATGGAAATTCAAAGAAAATTATGGACCAGGGGTAAAAAGGTCATAAAATCAAGAAATAAAATCATGGAAAATTTCCTAAATGTTTTAGTGATACTCATGAATTTTTATAGAATTTTATAATGTTGTTTTGTATTTTAAAAAATTAAAATTGAAACGTGCATAAAATGAAGAAAATAAAAGGAAATAGAAAACAAGAGTAGGGTGCAAATATAGTAAACCAACAGTTCAAAGTGTTTGGGCCTTTTAACAAGGAGGTGCGAAAAGCAAAGGTTTCAGGGTCCATTTGCGCGTGGGACACAATAGCAAACATGCACTTTCAGTCAAATAAAGTCAAACAATGATCACCATCGGATTGAGTCAGGTCAACAAACGAGTCAAAGTAAGCAAGATCAATGCACACACGTGAGGGAACACAATTACTAACATGCACTGCGCCACATTTTGTTTAAGTGAAATCAGAAATGGAGCACGTGAGGTGCACACCTTTTTTAATGCGTTGGCCAATCCTACACCACACGATGCAAGTAAATCCACGGTCACGATTAAAACTGCAAACCAAACCCTAACACATGATCACCGGCCGGAGAGGGACCTCCGGTCACCTTCTCCGGCCATGCATCACCGTCTGCAACTCTCACATGTCCCAGAAATGCCCAACTATTATACCAAAATGAAGCTGAGCTCGCGTAGATTAAGAATTCACCATTGTTTTTCACATACCAAGCACACACATAGAGAACAGAGGAGATTAAACCAAGCCCTAACTTTTGGATCTAAGCCTCTACAAGGCCTATCAACTAGCCGGAGTAAACAGAGCTTCTATCAAGCTTAAATTAACAAAAACAAGCTAAAATTAATGAAAATCAACTGAAGCAAAGTTGAATGATGAAACCTGAAAATGTGGAGCAATTGGAGATGTTGAGAAAAACCAGAGAAACGCTTGATATGCTGAGCTTCTAGATCTTCAAACTTAGCAAAATAAATGCTATGGATTCGTAAATAGATGAAGGATATTGAAGCTTGCAACGATGCTGAACTTGCAGAAATGGAGTTGTTCTTGTTGCTCTTGATTCAACCACACCAAGCCATGATCACTGGAAGCACAATGGAGTTGAAATCGTGGAGAAGAAGATGAGCAAAATCAGAGAGAGTGAGAGGAGAATTCTGAAGTGAATGTGAGAAATCAGTGTTGTCTGAGAAATGTGAGTGAAATTTGGTTTTATAGTGTGAGTTAGAACTGAACCAGAGGTGGTTAAGTGAGTGAGTCAACTGAGTCCAAGTTGAGTTAACTGAGCTGCCTCTAACTAACTGAGCCAAGTTAGTTAGGGCGAGTCAGCTGTGGTTGTGCTATAGTGGTGGAGGTCCATGGTGTTATGGTGGAAGTGAAAATGAACTGACATTGCACGGCTGTCTCACCAAACTTGTTCAGCAAGTTGCTTTTTCTATTTTCGTGCATGGCACGTGCTCATGTGCATGGACATGTGATGAGTGTTTGGTTAAATGAAGAAAGAGTTGGAGGGTGAGCAATGCACGAGCAAGCTGAGACAACAACAACAACATTCATTTTTTCTGGTTTTTAGCAGCCCAAGTTTTAATGGTTTGACCAAGAATTTCTCTCTATTTTGTGAATGAAACAAAGAGGTATTGATGCCAAACGGAAGAGGAGATATCATGGAACAAGTTTGGGGTGAAAATTGAATTGAATTGAGGCTTGGAAATTGGTGAAAAGCAACTTGGAGCATCAAGGTTTGGGACTGGTTTGTAGGCAAGACAGTTGGTCGGTTGACAAGGTAGCTTGGTGCATGGAATTTCAGTCTGAACACACTAAATTGAGACCACTATAACTCACTCATAGCTTGATCAATTCAAAATTTTCCCAACATCAATATTGAAGATGACACTACAAAGAACAACTTTGATGTTGAAAATTTTCTCATTTGGAGCTTTCTTCTTGGAGAAATTAGGCTTGACTTTTGGCACACCAACTGTTTGAGGAAATGATGTGCGCGTGACCTGAAAATTCTTGGTCATGACCTAGTTTTGGCCTACTTTCTTCCAACTTTGATCCATCATATCTCCCTCAATATTTATCCAATTGAGATGTTCTACACATGGATTTGAAGCTTAAAGCAAGGCCTTTTGTTGTGGCCTGGTGGAATTTTCATTTGATGCTTCAATTTAAAATGGCCTTGGTTCCAACTCTGATGTAAAATGGCCAAAACTTGCTATTTTTAGTAACCCTTCCTCTTCCAAAAATGGCAACTTTCCACCTCTTAATTTTTTCATGATTCCTTTGGAATTTCTTGACCAAATTTTGTACATTGGACATATGTAACATGAATTTCATGATTTTGGGCTCAAAAAGTCAAGAGTTGACTTTTTCCTCTGATTATTTGACTTTGCCCCAATTTCTCTGATTCTTGATCTTTCTTCCAATTGAACCACCTCCAAAACCAATTGAGGGGCAATTCTCCATACACATACACTTAAGGACATGTAGAATACCATGATATCAAATTTTGACCAAAAAATCAGAGATAACCTGATTTTACTGTAAACCCTAATTTTGACCCCCTTTGGTTAGGAGGAAATTGCACATCTTCCAAATCCAAATTCCTCAGAGTATGTTGTGTATCCTCTTAAAGGATGATGAGAAATGCCACTTGAGGATGATTTTGGATCAATGAGCTATCTCTTTTGAGGGTTTTCCTTCAATTTTTGGACTTCTTGCATAGTGTAGGATGTAATGCTTCAATCTCCTATTGTATCTCTTATCCTTGAGGTTGTGGATGATCAATTGAGATAGTATGAGACATGAAAGGCTTCTTGGCTTGCCTTGAGGCAACTTGACTGACCTTTTTGTGCTTTGAATGATCTCTTGATTGTCCACCTCCCACCTGATCACATGCCCTGATGGTAAGGAGGATGCCATGCTTCATTTTTCTATGTTAAATGCAATGCAATGTTAATGAGGTGGATATGATATGATAAATGATAATGCCATGCTATGATGACAAAGAGGGAGAGCAAATTTTGGGGTATTACAGCTGCCCCTATTCAAGCGCTGTAGACCTGAATGCCTGAAAGCAATTGCTTTCGGACTTTCAAGGTATATAGTGATTGAATACCAAATATAACCAAAAATTTGCTCTGGATGATGAAGAATAAAAGGGATATAAACCCAACGAGACTGCTGGATTGAATCTTCGATGAAACGTCGGAGAGATCTGTCTTTTGAACGACGCCAGACGACTACTGGCTTGCCACGCTACTGGTGGACTTTAATAATGTCTTTTATGCAACTCCAGACGACTACTGGCCTGCCACGCTACTGGTGGACTTTGATAACGTCTTTTGAACGACGCCAGACGACTACTGGCTTGCCACGCTACTGGTGGACTTTAATAATGTCTTTTATGCAACTCCAGACGACTACTGGCCTGCCACACTACTGGTGGACTTTGCAGCTTCGTGCCACCCGAAGATGGACTTTTGCCAATCCACTGTTGGACTTTTGCCACCCGAAGACGGACTTTTGCCAATCCACTGTTGGACTTTTAGAATATGCCAACCTTAGATGGACCTTTCGCCAATCCACTGTTGGGCTTTTGCCACCCGAAGACGGACTTTTGCCAATCCACTGTTGGACTTTTGCCACCCGAAGACGGACTTTTGCCAATCCACTGTTGGACTTTTAGCTGCTTTGCCACCCGAAGATGGACTTTTACCAATCCACTGTTGGACTTTTAGAATATGCCACCCTTAGATGGACCTTTCGCCAATCCACTGTTGGACTTTTGCCACCCGAAGACGGACTTTTGCCAATCCACTGTTGGACTTTTGGAATATGCCACCCTTAGATGGACCTTTCGCCAATCCACGGTTGGACTTTTGCCACCCGAAGACGGACTTTTGCCAATCCACTGTTGGACTTTGCTAACGTCTTTTAACAATGCCAGACGACTACTGGCTTGCCACACTACGGGTGGACTTTCGCAAAATTCCTATACTGGATTACACTCTGCATCCGTGTCAGACATCTCTGCCGACTTTGCTGAGGAACAAAGACCAATGATTTGACTTTGGAGACTCCTGAAAGGATAACCTCTCCACTGGAGAATGAATGAATAATCCGTCTGCTTCGAATTGTCAAGCTTACCAAAAATAAATTGGACTTGAAGAATAATAAATCTGCCAGGAATCACTTCATCTGTAGGGGGAATGAATTCTGGTCACAGCGATTCCGATGGGGATGAGAATTTCTTTGCATGGCGTCTTGCTAGGGAGGAAGAGTCATAAAAAACTCTGCTTGAGGATCTATCCAATCCAAGACCCTTTATAGGGGTTATCCACCTTCTGACCCGGCTGGGGAAAGGCTGTACCATCCTTGTTGAGGAATAAATTCTGTCGATCTGATAAACCTCTGCGGGAAGAACAACAACTCAGCTGGGAGTTGCTGACGAGATTCGATGCTGACCTCTGTGGGGAATCATTACCAGAGACACGATCTTGCTGGGTATCAGGGCTACTCTGCCAGGGATATGCAAATCCACAGTAGTCTGCTGAAGAATATGACTGTCAAGCTTAGGATAAGTACCACAATGCCCCATGTTAGGCGAGCTTCCCTTTAGACAATTCCGTTAGGGATGACGAGTTTATAACAAACTCTGCTGGAGGAAACTGCTTTAAAACGTCTCGTGCTGGAGAATGCCTTTTGAGAGGATTTTACAGAAGACCAACTGTCCTCAAACTCTACTGGGGATGATCAACACTTCATGCTGGGGAAACAAACATGCCCCATGCTTGGACAACACAACAATTCGTCCCCGAAGAGGATGTCATAAGAGGATTTTACAGAAGATCTAGCCTCTTCAAACTCTTGTGACTTCGCTGGGGATAATGACCATCAGTTTCGGTGTCGACGAGACCACTATTTTGGGGAACCTGTGACTGTTATCGACATAGAAAAGCTTGTAGCTGTTGGAAGGACTGAATAAGAGAATCGACTTAATAAGATGCAACGGTACCCAGTTGAACTTAATTCACTGATATCGACCCGTTATGAACAATCGTCGACCGAACGATGAACGCCGATCTCCTTACCCATAACTGCCCCAGTCTTTTGCGTGGGGTGATTTATTGCTAGTCTTGTGCTTAAAATCATCTGCACCTGCTACCTGCAACAAAAGAATATGCCCACATGCCCCGAATATTGCGTGGCTAGAATCCACCATCCGGGAATATTCAACATTCGAAGTAATTTCAAATGTCTTTTCTGCGCATGTTATTGCAAGGCTGCCATGTTTTCAAATGCAATGTTTTATCAAAAATCAGGACGTTTTTGCAAGCAAAGCAATAAAACAAAAATAGAAAGCTTTTTGTTGAAATTCAATTTATTGACTGAGAGCCCAGAATAGGCAATTACATCCGGAAGCAATCCCTGGAAAGAGGTGATCGCTGAAAATTGAGAAAAGAAACTATCCTAATGGCAATGTGAAAACGGAATTCCACTGAGTTTCCATTCTGTTATGACCAGTATGTCTTCAAAACTCCCCGACCTTGCCTTCTGAGGAATGATCAGACCGATTCCTATCCTTCAGAACGTCAGTTGTTCAAACGGTAATGGGGGATAGATAACTCAGACCGTAGTCATTCGCTTAAATCCCTCTTTTGTGTGGACCGCCCTTTCAGGTTTTCGATCCACCAGGATACCCTTTTTTGCCTAAGTTGCCCTTTCGGGTTTTCAACTTACCGGGTGTACAAATCTTTTTTCAATTATATCCCTAATTTTTGCCCGAACCTTATTCTGTTTTTGGTTCGCCGGGATGCCCTTTTTTGCCTGGATTTTTTTATTTTTATTATCCAGCGGGTCTATTCATGCGAAGTATTTTTTGACTACGTCCGAGTTGACAGGGGATGAAAAGTCTTCGCCATCCATGGTTGTAAGCAATAAAGCTCCGCCCTAAAAGACCTTTTTAACCACGAATGGACCTTCATAATTAGGAGTCCATTTGCCCCTGTGATCTGTATTGGGAGGAAGGATCCTTTTGAGTACCACATCTCCGACTTTATAAACCCGAGGACGCACCTTCTGGTCAAATGCCTGTTTCATTCTGCGCTGATATAGTTGCCCATGACATACAGCCGCCAATCGCTTTTCCTCAATAAGGCTCAGCTGATCAAATCTGGCTCGTACCTATTCAGCTTCATCTAGCTTAACATCCATCATAACTCTAAGGGACGGAATCTCTACTTCAACCGGTAGCACTGCCTCCATACCATATACAAGTGAGAATGGGGTTGCCCCAGTGGACGTGCGTACCGACGTTCGATACCCATGCAAAGCAAATGGTAACATCTCATGCCAATCTTTGTACGTGACAACCATCTTCTGCACAATCTTCTTGATATTTTTGTTGGCCGCTTCGACCGCGCCATTCATCTTTGGGCGGTACGGAGAAGAATTGTGATGTTCGATTTTGAAGTCCCGGCATAACTCAGCCATCATCTTATTGTTCAAATTAGAACCATTATCAGTAATGATTCTTTCGGGAACTCCATATCTGCAAATGATATCCCGTTTTAAGAAACGAGCGACCACTTGTTTTGTAACATTGGCATAGGATGCGGCTTCAACCCATTTGGTGAAGTAATCAATTGCCACCAAGATGAAACGATGACCATTGGAAGCTGTAGGCTCAATCTTTCCGATCATATCAATGCCCCACATGGCAAACGGCCAAGGCGACGACATGATACTCAACGGATTTGGAGGCACATGCACCTTGTCTGCATAGATCTGGCATTTATGGCATTTGCGGGCATATTTGCAACAATCTAACTCCATAGTCAACCAATAATATCCCGACCTTAACAACTTTTTAGCCATTGCCTGCCCTCCGGCATGGGTACCGAAAGAGCCTTCGTGCACTTCAATCATCAACAAGTCCGCTTCATGCCTATCCACACATCTAAGCAGGACCGTGTCAAAATTTCTTTTATACAGCACGCCATCTTTATTCAAGAAGAAACTACCAGCTAACCTTCTCAACGTCTTCCTGTCTTTGGACGATGCCCCGGGCGGGTACTCTTGACTTTTTAAGAAACACTTAATGTCATAAAACCATGGCTTGTCATCAGACGCTGCATCGACCGCAAACACAAATGCTGGTCTGTCAAGGCGGGATACCTCAATCTTAGGTACATGGTTCCATCCTTGCACTTTGATCATGGAAGACAAAGTGGCCAAGGCATCCGCGAACCTATTCTCATCTCGAGGAATATGGTACAGTTTCACTGTTGTGAAAAATGTCAGCAATCTCCTCGTATAATCTCTATACGGCACTAGATTTGCTTGGTGCGTGTACCAACTCCCTTTCACTTGATTGATTACCAAAGCTGAATCACCGAATATATCAAGGGTTTTAATCCGTAGATTAATCGCCTCCTCGATCCCCATTACACAAGCTTCGTACTCTGCTTCATTGTTGGTGCATCCGAAAGTTATTCGTGCAGTGAAAGGCATATGAACACCCTCCGGCGTGATAAGAACTGCTCCAACTCCGCAGCCATTCATATTGACAGCCCCATCAAACATCAGACTCCATTTGGATTCAGGGTCTGGCCCCTCCTCCGGAAGGGGTTCCTCGCAGTCTTTAGCTTTGAGAAACATGATGTCCTCATCAGGGAAGTCAAACTTCATGGGTTGGTAATCATCAATCGGCTGTTGTGCAAGATAGTCGGACAAGATACTTCCTTTGATGGCCTTTTGTGAAGTGTACTGAATGTCATACTCTGTCAAGACCATTTGCCACCGTGCAACTCTGCCTGTCAATGCTGGTTTCTCGAAAATGTACTTGATAGGATCCATTTTTGAAATCAACAAGGTTGTGTGCCTAACCATATATTGCCTCAATCGCTTAGCGGCCCATGCAAGTGCACAGCATGTCTTTTCAAGCATTGAGTATCGGGACTCACAATCATTGAACTTTTTGCTCAGGTAGTAAATAGCATGCTCCTTCCTACCTGTCTCGTCATGTTGACCGAGAACACAACCCATGGAACCTTCAAGCACTGTCAGATACATTATCAGCGGTCTCCCTTCAACTGGAGGCATTAGAATCGGAGGTTCCTGTAAGTATTCTTTTATCTTATCGAATGCCAATTGGCAATCGTCATTCCACCTGACCGTTTGATCTTTCCTTAACAATTTAAATATTGGCTCACACGTGGCTGTTAGGTGAGATATGAACCTTGCAATGTAGTTCAATCTACCCAAGAAACCACGAACCTCTTTTTCTGTTCTCGGTTCAGGCATTTCTTGTATTGCTTTCACCTTGGCAGGATCAACCTCGATTCCTCTTTCGCTCACAATGAAACCCAGTAACTTTCCAGAACGTACCCCAAACGTGCACTTGTTTGGATTTAATCTCAGACGGAACTTTCTCAACCTTTCAAACAGCTTTTTCAGGTTAACCAGATGTTCCTCTTCTGTTCTCGACTTGGCAATCATATCATCTACATAACATTCGATCTCCTTATGAATCAAGTCATGAAACAATGTCACCATCGCCCGCTGGTACGTTGCCCCTGCGTTTTTCAACCCAAAAGGCATTACTTTATAACAATATGTACCCCACGGAGTAATGAACGTGGTCTTCTCCATATCTTCAGGTGCCATCTTGATCTGGTTGTACTCGGAGAACCCGTCCATAAAGGAGAACACTGAAAACTGAGCTGTATTATCGACCAGCACATCAATATGAGGTAGTGGAAAATCATCTTTCGGGCTAGCTTTATTAAGATCTCGATAATCCACACACATTCTCACTTTTCCATCTTTCTTCGGTACTGGCACAATATTGGCTACCCATGGAGGATATTTTGTCACGGCAAGAAAACCAGCATCCCACTGCTTCTGGACTTCCTCCTTAATCTTTAAAGCCATGTCGGGGTGAGTCCGACGAAGTTTCTGCTTGACTGGCAGACATTCTTCTCTTAATGGCAGCCTGTGCACGACAATATCCGTATCCAACCCCGGCATGTCTTGATACGACCAGGCGAAGATGTCAACATACTCGCGCAACATTTCCGTCAAAGTTTGCTTCACATCTGCTTGCAAGCTGGCACCAATCCTGATCTCTTTCTTGGCGTCCTTGATACCAATATTGATGATTTCTACAGTCTCCTGATGAGGCTGGATGACCCTTTCCTCTTGTTTCAACAATCTGGCCAATTCTTCAGGGAGTTCCCAATCTTTCTCATCCCCTTCTTCGGCTTGATAAATCGGATTGTCAAAGTCGTACATAGTCATATCAAAATCGTTATCAGTGGTATCCGGAGGATCAAGTCTGCATGAACGGGTTCATGCCTTATTTTAGAATTTATTTTTTAAGCAAAAGAAGATGAAACATTGCCATTTTATTTTTTTTTATTTTTTATTTTTTTTGCAAAAATAAAAACTGAAAGACAGAGAACAAAATTTGATTGCAAAACGTCCTTTATTAATGATTAAACATTGCAAATGCAACCATAGTGGCCCTACAAATGAATCTATACGCCTTGGGCAGAGCGCAAGATTTTGACATGCATTATGGTTAGAAAAAACAAAGAAAAATTACTCTGTCTGAAGAGTAACCCGGATGACTTCTTCAACGAACCAGTTCTGCACTTGTTGTCCCGGAACATGAGGGCGTACCCAGTTGTCCAGGTCACAATCACTGTCAACACTATCCTCTGTGGCTGCACAAGACTGGTCCGTGTAGATAATTCCCCCACTATTGAAAGTAATGGGTCCCCTGCTCCCCGCATCTGAAGTTGTAGAGGGATGATAACCAATACCAAATTTGTCTTCCTTCACTGGGGTCTCTATCAACCTGCCCCAACCTTGGGCGTTGCCTGCCCTGACGACTTCGACAGCTTGTTTGTAAGATGAAATGGAGGTACCAGCCCCAACTGGTACAGAAGAAGACTCAGGTGCATCGTCAATGTTGACTGCTTCAAATGATTGGCACAGCATCTCATGAATTTGCCCATCCATTTCAATGTACTTGAACGTAGACAAATGACTCACAAAGATGTCTTCTTCCCCACACACCGTCACAACCTGCCCTTCAAACTCATACTTCAGCTTTTGATGTAGAGTAGAAGTAACAGCCCCGGCTCCGTGAATCCAAGGGCGTCCCAATAGGCAGCTATATGCAGGTTGTATGTCCATTACATGGAACGTGGATTTGAATACCTGTGGTCCAATTTGCACGGGCAATTCCACCTCACCAAACACAGATCGTCTGGTCCCATCGAATGCTCTAACCACCAATTCACTAGGCCTTAAGATCAAACCATCAACTTCCAGCTTCATTAATGCCTTCTTGGGCAAGACATTGAGTGATGAACCAGTGTCTACCAGTACATGAGATAACACTGCGCCCTTACACTCCATCGTGATATGCAAAGCCTTATTGTGGTTTCTTCCTTCAATAGTCAGATCTCTACTTGTAAAGCCCAAGCCATGGCTAACATTAACATTGGAGATTACGCCCTCGAGCTGATTAACAGTAATTTCTTGTGGCACGTATGCACTCTTCAACACTTTCAACAACGCCTGCCGGTGCGCATCAGAGCACATCAATAGTGACAAGATTGAAATCTTTGAAGGGGTCTGATTCAGTTGGTCCACAATCTTATAATCGCTTTTCTTGATTATCTTCATAAATTCTTCCATTTCCTTATCAAAAGTAATCTTCGTCTCTGCTTCAGGTGTAGGCGCACTTTCAACCACCTGTTTACCC
The DNA here is from genome assembly GCA_022829125.1 of Lathyrus tuberosus. NCBI lineage: Eukaryota > Viridiplantae > Streptophyta > Magnoliopsida > Fabales > Fabaceae > Lathyrus > Lathyrus tuberosus. Next base: position 3,191,587 of record JALAZF010000477.1, read on the forward strand.
TTAGCCTTTGCTGCAGCTTCTGCCTCTTTATCACTTCTCAAGGTTTGGGGAGCGAACAACCTTCCACTCCTTGTAAAGCCCCCTACACCCCCTACATTATCAATATTTGGGCTGACTGACGGCTCAACTTCCTGCTTTTTACCTTCGTAATATACATCTGCCCCATAGTGCCATGGGATAGCCTTCGTAGACGTGAACGGAATTGGTCCTGGCACCGTGATAGTGACAGGACTGGGCCTTTCGGGCGCAACACTCGCCACGGGAACTGTATTGACCGGCATTTGAATCTCAGCGGGAGTGTAATAGATGGTCACGGTTGATATCTCATCAGTGTCTTTCACGACTCTGTCGAACTGTAGACATCCTTCATCGATCAGATTCTGTAAACCCATCTTCAACTTATCACAGCCGTTCTCCTGATTCATACACTCAGAGCAATCTTGATTACAGCCCGGGAACACCTGTCCCTTCAATAAACGATCTTTTACAACCAACAAAGAAGTTTTCACTTGATGAACGTCTAACACCAAATTCAATCTCCTCCCATCTTCAATAGCGTACACATTTGCTGCACTATGATCAGGCATGGGATGCTGAGTAATATTAGGAGCGGGAGAGAAATTGATGGCTTTAGCATCAATCAAATCTTATACTTTATGATGGAAAGCCCAGCATTTTTCAATGGAGTGCCCCTGAGCACCTGAGTGGAACTCACAACGAGCATTAGCATCGAAGTTAGGTGGCAGGTTTCCAGCAACCGGAGCTTTCATAGTACGGAGTTCTACCAGCTTTAACTCGAGTAGCCGGGGCAACAGCGCGGCATAAGTCATAGGGAGAGGATCCATCTTACGATCCCTCTGTCTAGACCTTTGCTGGAAAAAAGGTTGTTGCTGTTGAAATTGTTGTTGGGGTTGTTGTTTCTGAACAGACGGTGTGGGGATTGTTACAACATCTACCTGATAATAAGCTCGAGAACGCCCTCTGCCTCGTCCTCTAAACACAACATTCGTATCACCTTCTCTTCTTTTCTGGTTACTAGCAAACGGTTTCTTCGTCCCCGAAGAGCCAGCCCCACTCACATCCTGGATCTTTCCAAGCTTTAACAGACTTTCTATTCTTTCTCCCGCAATCACAATATCAGCAAATCCAGTTGACGGACAAGCAGCTAATCTATCAAGATAGGCCCCTTGCAAGGTGCCCATGAACATATCTGCCATTTCTCTGTCTGACAAGGGAGGTTGAACCTGGGCAGCCATTTCCCTCCACCTCTGTGTATATTCTTTGAAACTCTCCTTGGCATTCTGGGACAACCCCTGCAATTGGGTGCGGTTGGGCGCCATGTCAATATTATACTGGTATTGCTTCAGGAACGCTTCTGCCAGATCTTTCCAATTCTTCACAGCAGCTCTATTCAACTTCATGTACCAGGTCAAGGACGCCCCAGCCAGACTGTCCTGAAAATAGTGCATCCATAGCTTCTCGTCATCCGTATGGGCTGAAATCTTCCCAAAGTAAGCTTGAAGATGCGTTTGGGGACACGCATTGCCGTGATACTTATCAAAAGTGGGAGGCTTGAATTTAGGGGGAATTCTGACTCCTGAGACCAGCCCCAAGCTGGTAACATCAATACCCATAGAGTTCTTGCATTCTATGGCCCTGATCTTCTCTGCTAACTCATCATACCTTCGATCACCTTGATTACCCACATCAGCATCCAGCAGAGTAAATTGGTCTTCTAGAGTATCTTCAAGAGTAACACCAGCATGCCTACCATTTCCATTACCCCGATTGTTACCACCAGGAGGAGGGTTGCCACCGGGAGGAGGAATGCCATGTCCCTGTGAATTGTCATGATGATCACCTTCGGGCCCATTGTCGGGACGCTCTACCAGAAGCCTCAGTCTTTCCTGATTTTGCGCCATGCCAGTCATGAGGGTCATGAACTGGTCCATACGCGCCCTCATTTCCGCCAAATCACTTTGCACTTGATCCATGATTCTTACTTGATTCCTTCGCGTCGAATATCAGTGAATATGACTCTCCGCTATACTGCCTGAAACCAAATAAAGGTTAGAGTCCCTGCAACGAGTACCTGAAAAGCAAGTAACAAAAAATGCAAAATGATATGCAATGCCATGCAATGCCATGTTTGTCATTTCCGAGGTGCTTTATACCCTGATTCCAATCCAACCACAGAAATCTGAAGACCAGAAATTGTGATATAAAGAGACGTGTCATGGTCATGTGCTTGTGTGCAGCTATCTGATAAGGAATAATTCTGAATAAAACTGCTCATACTCATTCAACGAAGTATTCAAGTACATTTAAGAAAGGTTCAACCGCAAATGCAATACAAGGAAAAATGGATCCATCAACAAGCCTGATGGTAACCATTAACAACAAAATATAAGGAAAAGAACATCAGTCTGACAATTCCACACCCTTCAGCTTATCACTTGAGTATTTGATCTCCTCAAAAAGTATACGGGTACGCTGGTGATTTGGCTTTTCAATCATTTCTTTGATCAAGACATCCCTTTTCTCAAGAGCTTCAGTTAAAGAACCCATATGCAGCATCAGAGCCTCGTCATCACACACTCCTTTGTGTCTCTTTATGCCGGCTTGCGTCTTGAGTATCTCCCTTTCTATCATGACTTCTTAAAGCTCTTTCTTGGTATTCCTCAGCTCACCTCTAGCTTCTTCTAGCTGTTCTTGACTCTTACCGAGGCTTTCCCGATACTTTCTCCTCTGCTCATGCGCCTTTTCAAGCTCTTCGTCCTTAATCTGCAACTGTTCCTGTAATTCAGCATTCTCTATCCTAACTTCGTCCCAAGCGTGCTGAAACTTTGTTAACTTTTCTTTGGTCTGTGCTAACGCCTGTTTGGTTTGCTTGTGGGCTTGAGTAGCATCATCAGCACCTTTACTAATCTTCCGGAAATGTTGGGCTCTTCCAGCAAAGTCTTTTTCTTTTGCAGTTAGGATTTGTTCAGCATCTTGGGCTTTCCGCTCCAGCTCTTTGTTGACATGTAGAGCATTCTGAAGACGGCTACTCAACTCGGAATTCTCTCCTTGAAGTTTTTTCACCAAGGCTTGCAACTTGTCAACTTCTTCCACAGTAGCAGTGCTTCTTGCTTTCTCATTCTCCGGATACAAAAGGGGTGCCTTACCAAAAGGCAAGAGAAAATCTTCAACTCTTTTCTTCACCCACTCTTCATATGCTGGATAAACCCGGTTGTTAGGCTTGCCTAGAGTAACTTTCCCCTTTTTCAGTATGCTACCCCAGCTTTCAGAAGCTTTCTGTGCTGCTTCCCAACCATCTGATGTATGAAAATAGAGGGACTCCTCCACATCTCTCTTAATAGGCGGACCTGTCAGGGCATACCCAAATTGTCGAATGGCCAAAGAAGGATTGTAGTTAATCCCACCCAGTCTTCCTATCAGTGGAACGTTAGGGAACTTACCACAGCTGTGGATAATATTCTTGCCAATCAGCCCATGATCTACCCATACGATGTCCTTGGCCACCAATCCCATTAAACGCTGTTTCCACTCTAGAGAATCTTTGGAATCCACAAAAGCCCCTGATTGTGGTAAACGGCCTGCAAACCACTTATAGAACAAAGGTGCACAACAACGAATTATCCCTCCTCTTTTCTTTTCGTTTCGGTTGTACAACGAGTAGTGAAGATCTCCCAGTAGCGTTGGCACCGGGTTCTTCATCACGAATATTCGTATAGCGTCCGTATCAATAAAATCCGGCTCGTTGGGAAACAACACTATGCCGTATATACAAAGGGCTAGCAAAGCATTAAAAACAAGCCAATTCTCGCCTTTAGCTGCTTCCTGGGCCTTCTTAATCAGATATTCCAGCTTGTAACCACGAATCTTTCCTTTGTTGGAGACATTGTCGCTTAACTCTGATTTGCTCAAATAAAGAGCACCAGCCACCTTCCCAAAGTCAAGATCCCCCACTGATCCAAAGAAAGGGGGCTCCTCCTTGATAGCAATCCCCAACATGTTGGAATACTCCTCCAGGGTAGGAACCAACACATAGTCTGGAAATACAAAACATCTCAGAGGCGGATCATAGAACTACATCAACGTATGGAGACCTCTGGCTTCATAATCACTGACATTACGGACCATAGATAAAATCCACCCATATTTCTCTTCAAAAGCTTCTCGTACTGCAGGGCTCGCCATTCCCTTCAGCATAACAATAGGGCCCAAAGTAGGCGTAAGGAACTTATAGCTGATGATATTCTTCCTCTCTTTAGTGTTCATCTTTGCAGGGACCTGATGACTGGAATCAAGGGTAATATATGCACCTGGAAATGAATAAACATGTATGTTAGGATATGATAATGCAATGCAAAGGGCAATGTGATCAGGTAATCAGGTGTCTGTGCTGAACTGTGAACGGTGTCAGTGTAGCTCTGAGACTAATATAGAACCAAAGATAAGAACCATCTGAATACAATAGGATGAAACTTCCTTTTGTGCAATGATGATAGAAAACCGGGTATGTAGGAGGTCATGGTTACCTGCAAACCTGTAAACAACCCGCCCTTCTCACATGTGGGTACTAGGATGTTCAGTATCCCGGGCTCTCAGGTCGAGAAATGATGATACGTTCACCATTTCTGGTTTGGCATCATCATCAATCGAGGAGGCCTCAACTGATTCTCCAAAACAAAAAGGTCCTCAGCTTCTGGCACTGAGGTCGAGAAGCAATAGTACATTCATCCCTCAGGGTACAGTACTATCGCCAATCGAGGAGTGCCTCCGCTGATTCTCTTTCAAAAGGGGATGTCCTATAGCAAGTTCCCAGCATTGGGTCCTCGGATCGAGAATGTGCAATGGGTTTGCCACGGAATGTGGTCTGCCACTGTCACATCTCGGGAGGAGTGCCGCAAATGAGTCCTCGGGAATGGTCACCAGAGTCCACAGTTCCTCAAGAGAATAACCACTGGCCTGCATAACATGCAGTAGCAGAAAGCTCCTGATAGAACCTCGTCTGGTTGTGGGTCTCATGAACAACAATACGTGGTCACCACCACGCAAGCGTCATGACTATCCACTCTAATACCTATGTATGTACTCAAGCCTTGGTAGTGAGCTTATCTCTCCGAACACCCATCCCGCCAAACAGAAAACAACACAGTCCAGTATAGCATAATATATCATGTGAAATGAAAATGCTAAAATGCGGTAAATACAGTAATGTACAGTAAAGCAGTAAATAACCATACAATAAAACAGTAAATACAGCACAACAGTAAACACCCAATGAAAGAAAAACAGACAAGCGCTAGGATTGACTCGCTAAGGAAACCAGAGATTCTGGGTTGACTCCCCAGCAGAGTCGCCAGCTGTCGCTCCCGGGATTTTCATCCTAGTACAAACGCGAAAGTGGCACCAAACAGAGTCGCCAGCAATGTGTATTTATCCCAAGAAAGAGAAATGAAACACCGCATAAACCTGAAAGAAAGGAAAGAGCATGGTCTCGCGACCAAGAGAACTGGGTTCGGGAGTCGGTTACGCGAGAGGAAGGTATTAGCACCCCCTCGCGTCCATCGTACCCGATGGGATCCACGCTTGCTTGCTTCAATCAAAGGGTGTAGGAAACTGGAAATGAACTGCTAGCTGGAAAGGAAAAGGAACAGGAAAGGGGAAAAAGAAAGGAGAGAAAATAAGAAGCAAATGTAGGGAAAATAAAGGAAGTGCTCGCATGGGCCCTACCCCACTGCCTACGTATCTCATCGGGAACATGAGAATCAGAGCGACGTAGTTCCCCTCACTAGGGATGGATTGTTTGTATTTTAGGGAACGGCTGACGTCCTAGCTCAGGTGTTGCAGGCTCGCTGGTCCGAATGCGTTACCATCTTGCAAGAGAACGAGTAGAAGCGCGTTCGTACGCTAAGAGTGAATGAGGTGAGAAAAGAATTCCCGAAGGAAAGACGTTATTGTTTGTTTTTGTCTTTTAAGAAGTTTTTTCCATTTATTTGCATATGACAGTGTATCTGAATCTTAGTCATTGGAGTGTGTACATTCTCACACTCCAAGATGGAATGAGGAAGAAAGTACACTAAGCATGAAGAAGACCCCCACCCTTATTTCCAATTATTAAGGTTCAAACACACTAGCATACTTGTGCTTATTAAGTGTTTTTGTTGATTATGAAATGAAGAAGTGTTTTTTCTTTATTTGTATTTTCAACAAGTATTGCATTTAAGTCCCTCATACAAGATCAAATGTTTAACACATTGACCCAAGATGGGCTATATGCTACACATTCTAAGATTACAAGAGAAGACCCCTTATAATCTTTTCTTTATATGAAAGGCCTAAATGCAATAAATGCCTACCTTTATTATATGTTTTGAATTTTCTTTGAGATGAGAAGATGAAAGACTCAAGAGAGGGTAAAGGTAAAAATCTATATGGACTAAGACTCAATCCTAATTGATTAGTTAAGGGAGTGATCCTAAAGTTTGTGAGGTTTCAACCTAAAGTCTAAAGAAAGAATGAATTAAACAATTCACTTCTAAAGTAGAAGATGAATTGTAATTCACAAAGGGAAAGTGATGAGTTATTAAAAGAAAGCACATAAGTGCTTAACAAAACATAGAATGGAATTGTAAAAGAGAAAGGATAGAAGTTGAATGTGGATTCCTTATCCACACTCAATTGAAACTTACCAAAGCCCCTACATGGTTAGTAAACATGTATAAGAAGTATAAGAAGTAAAAGAACATGCAATGCATCATAAAACTCAAAAGAATTAAATGAGAAAACAAATCCTAGAACCACAACCAGAATGGGCATCATATGGACAACAAGTGAATATCATCATACAATTGCAAGTGAATAAGCAAAAATCATCACCCATTAGCATTTAAACATGTTACAAGAAGAAGGGGTAGATGAAAGATGGAAAGAAATGAAGAGGACATGCATAAACGGAACATGTAAATCAACCACCAGAATTGAAACTAAATGGAAAATGGTTTATAAGCATCTCAAAAGTATTTATGAATCAACTTCAAGACATTCAAGAAGTAATATAAGAAGAATTGAAATGAAAGTTCAAAAAGAAAGTGCAAACAATACATGTTAATGATGCACAAAGTTCAAATTGAAATGAACATGTAAAGATGACCTATAATGTGTATCAAAGACCTATAATATCATATGAATGACTCACACAACTATGCAAATGCTCATACAAATGTGCACAAAAGAATTCATGTACACATGCACTAAAGTTGTAATGACATGCCATGGATTATACTTCCAATGTAATGCATCAAACAAAGACCAAATGGATTCATGAAAATTATGCCAGCATATTATTGGAATGCCTAGGTCAGAAATGCATCATACATCAAGATAGCATGTAAAAATTCAGAGCAAAATGACTTCAAACAAAGCAATTAGGCCAAATTGAAACATCATGCAAAGTGGTGCAAATATATGCATCAAAACATGTAATAAAGTGACCTAAAAAATCAAACAAAAATCATCTAACATGCTTCAATGTATTAGTGAATCAATACAAAAAGAATCATGTCAAAACAGTTGGTAATGAGCAAGAACAAAATTAAACAAATTCATGTATCATGCTTAGAATGCATCTAAATGGAAATTCAAAGAAAATTATGGACCAGGGGTAAAAAGGTCATAAAATCAAGAAATAAAATCATGGAAAATTTCCTAAATGTTTTAGTGATACTCATGAATTTTTATAGAATTTTATAATGTTGTTTTGTATTTTAAAAAATTAAAATTGAAACGTGCATAAAATGAAGAAAATAAAAGGAAATAGAAAACAAGAGTAGGGTGCAAATATAGTAAACCAACAGTTCAAAGTGTTTGGGCCTTTTAACAAGGAGGTGCGAAAAGCAAAGGTTTCAGGGTCCATTTGCGCGTGGGACACAATAGCAAACATGCACTTTCAGTCAAATAAAGTCAAACAATGATCACCATCGGATTGAGTCAGGTCAACAAACGAGCCAAAGTAAGCAAGATCAATGCACACACGTGAGGGAACACAATTACTAACATGCACTGCGCCACATTTTGTTTAAGTGAAATCAGAAATGGAGCACGTGAGGTGCACACCTTTTTTAATGCGTTGGCCAATCCTACACCACACGATGCAAGTAAATCCACGGTCACGATTAAAACTGCAAACCAAACCCTAACACATGATCACCGGCCGGAGAGGGACCTCCGGTCACCTTCTCCGGCCATGCATCACCGTCTGCAACTCTCACATGTCCCAGAAATGCCCAACTATTATACCAAAATGAAGCTGAGCTCGCGTAGATTAAGAATTCACCATTGTTTTTCACATACCAAGCACACACATAGAGAACAGAGGAGATTAAACCAAGCCCTAACTTTTGGATCTAAGCCTCTACAAGGCCTATCAACTAGCCGGAGTAAGCAGAGCTTCTATCAAGCTTAAATTAACAAAAACAAGCTAAAATTAATGAAAATCAACTGAAGCAAAGTTGAATGATGAAACCTGAAAATGTGGAGCAATTGGAGATGTTGAGAAAAACCAGAGAAACGCTTGATATGCTGAGCTTCTAGATCTTCAAACTTAGCAAAATAAATGCTATGGATTCGTAAATAGATGAAGGATATTGAAGCTTGCAACGATGCTGAACTTGCAGAAATGGAGTTGTTCTTGTTGCTCTTGATTCAACCACACCAAGCCATGATCACTGGAAGCACAATGGAGTTGAAATCGTGGAGAAGAAGATGAGCAAAATCAGAGAGAGTGAGAGGAGAATTCTGAAGTGAATGTGAGAAATCAGTGTTGTCTGAGAAATGTGAGTGAAATTTGGTTTTATAGTGTGAGTTAGAACTGAACCAGAGGTGGTTAAGTGAGTGAGTCAACTGAGTCCAAGTTGAGTTAACTGAGCTGCCTCTAACTAACTGAGCCAAGTTAGTTAGGGCGAGTCAGCTGTGGTTGTGCTATAGTGGTGGAGGTCCATGGTGTTATGGTGGAAGTGAAAATGAACTGACATTGCACGGCTGTCTCACCAAACTTGTTCAGCAAGTTGCTTTTTCTATTTTCGTGCATGGCACGTGCTCATGTGCATGGACATGTGATGAGTGTTTGGTTAAATGAAGAAAGAGTTGGAGGGTGAGCAATGCACGAGCAAGCTGAGACAACAACAACAACATTCATTTTTTCTGGTTTTTAGCAGCCCAAGGTTTAATGGTTTGACCAAGAATTTCTCTCTATTTTGTGAATGAAACAAAGAGGTATTGATGCCAAACGGAAGAGGAGATATCATGGAACAAGTTTGGGGTGAAAATTGAATTGAATTGAGGCTTGGAAATTGGTGAAAAGCAACTTGGAGCATCAAGGTTTGGGACTGGTTTGTAGGCAAGACAGTTGGTCGGTTGACAAGGTAGCTTGGTGCATGGAATTTCAGTCTGAACACACTAAATTGAGACCACTATAACTCACTCATAGCTTGATCAATTCAAAATTTTCCCAACATCAATATTGAAGATGACACTACAAAGAACAACTTTGATGTTGAAAATTTTCTCATTTGGAGCTTTCTTCTTGGAGAAATTAGGCTTGACTTTTGGCACACCAACTGTTTGAGGAAATGATGTGCGCGTGACCTGAAAATTCTTGGTCATGACCTAGTTTTGGCCTACTTTCTTCCAACTTTGATCCATCATATCTCCCTCAATATTTATCCAATTGAGATGTTCTACACATGGATTTGAAGCTTAAAGCAAGGCCTTTTGTTGTGGCCTGGTGGAATTTTCATTTGATGCTTCAATTTCAAATGGCCTTGGTTCCAACTCTGATGTAAAATGGCCAAAACTTGCTATTTTTAGTAACCCTTCCTCTTCCAAAAATGGCAACTTTCCACCTCTTGATTTTTTCATGATTCCTTTGGAATTTCTTGACCAAATTTTGTACATTGGACATATGTAACATGAATTTCATGATTTTGGGCTCAAAAAGTCAAGAGTTGACTTTTTCCTCTGATTATTTGACTTTGCCCCAATTTCTCTGATTCTTGATCTTTCTTCCAATTGAACCACCTCCAAAACCAATTGAGGGGCAATTCTCCATACACATACACTTAAGGACATGTAGAATACCATGATATCAAATTTTGACCAAAAAATCAGAGATAACCTGATTTTACTGTAAACCCTAATTTTGACCCCCTTTGGTTAGGAGGAAATTGCACATCTTCCAAATCCAAATTCCTCAGAGTATGTTGTGTATCCTCTTAAAGGATGATGAGAAATGCCACTTGAGGATGATTTTGGATCAATGAGCTATCTCTTTTGAGGGTTTTCCTTCAATTTTTGGACTTCTTGCATAGTGTAGGATGTAATGCTTCAATCTCCTATTGTATCTCTTATCCTTGAGGTTGTGGATGATCAATTGAGATAGTATGAGACATGAAAGGCTTCTTGGCTTGCCTTGAGGCAACTTGACTGACCTTTTTGTGCTTTGAATGATCTCTTGATTGTCCACCTCCCACCTGATCACATGCCCTGATGGTAAGGAGGATGCCATGCTTCATTTTTCTATGTTAAATGCAATGCAATGTTAATGAGGTGGATATGATATGATAAATGATAATGCCATGCTATGATGACAAAGAGGGAGAGCAAATTTTGGGGTATTACACCAATCTATGTCAGAGTTGGTAAGAGACATGATTCTCTGTGACCAACGTAGAGTACTCTTATGATCCCAAAAAGCAGCAGACTTGGGTAAGTGGGAAGTGAACCATTTGTATAGCAGGGGTACACAACATGTGATCATTCCTCCGCTATATAAATTCCTTACGTGTACAGAATGATAAGCATCTGCGAACAAGGTCGGTACAAGGTTTCCAATCAGAAAAATCCTAATGGCATTGATATCAACGAAGTCATCAATGTTGGGAAACAGAAATAACCCGTAGGTGAGCAAAACATAGATGCTCTCGAAAGCAGTCACGTTCCCTATACTAGCAAAGTACAGAGCTTTCTTTATCAAAAACTTGGCTGGTAAGCCCTGGATTCCACCCTTAGTGGTCATGTGAGTCCTGACTTTTGACTCGTCCAAATAGATTGCTCATGCAATGGTTTGATCCTTTGGAATTTCTTCTAGTCTAGAAAAGGGAGCTTGGTCAGTAATGGGTAAATTAGTCAGGTAAGAGTACTCCTCTAGTGTTGGTGCTAGTTGATAATCTGGGAATGTGAAACAGTGATAAACTGGATCGTAGAACTGAATCAGTGTAGCCAGGATTCCTTCAATTACATGGACCCTTAACAGAGACAGCAGCCCTCCGTACTTAGCTCTGAAAGCATCAGGGTTGGTGATCATCCTTACCAACCCCCTCAAATCCTCTAATTTTGGAACCTTGAAGGTGTACTTGTGAGTCTGCCTTCTTCTGAAATCCATAACGTAATCTTTCTCTCTGACATTTGCAATCATTGTCTTAGTTTAATTTGAAAAAGAGAGACTAGAAGAGAAATTTTTCTTTGTTTAAAGTTTTTTAATGAAATGAATGAATGAATGCAGCACACAAAAACTTAGAAAAACATGGGGTCAAAGGTTCGGTGTCATGAAGTCATGGCTCTATCAATCCCCAAAGGTTGTACTGGTGATTTTTTGTACCTGTCCTCATAATCATTGACCCCTCTTGGGATAACAATAGCAGGCTGGTTCACCCGAGCGAGCTGCAGTATCTTAGAGTAATCTCAAATGAGGGTAGTATCGCGTGACAAATATTTCCGATAGCTTCCACACTACAAAATAGTAACATAGTCTCAGCCTACTAAATCCTCAGTTTCATAGATGCCATAATCGAACAATCTGCTTTCAACAACCGAAGTCGTATAGGCATTGAATCCGCAAAGGGTATCTCCACTGATTCGATGGTCGGCCGGGGTCTCTTATTTGGGAGTCACTCCCTGTAAGATTACCCTTCTAGTGCCATCACTTATCTTAGGTGTCACTCAAACTTTCCAGATATGGTATCATCCGCAGTCCCCTTAGCAGAAAAATAAACACGGATATCAATTAGGAAAAGCGATATATATTTATTCCTAAAACTAACATCCTAGACCTCTTAAGAGCTATAATCCTAGTCCTAACAAATAAAATGACTCCCCAGCAGAGTCACCATTTTCCTGTGGAAAATGGGGACGATGATGACTAAGGTAAGACAGATCCTGGAAAAAAAACTCCCCAACAGAGTCGCCATTTTCCTATGGAAAATGGGGACGATGATGACTAAGGTAAGACAGATCCTGGCAAAAACTCCCCAGCAGAGTCGCCATTTTCCTGTGGAAAATGGGGACGATGATGACTAAGATAAGACAGATCCTGGCAAAAAATCCCCAGCAGAGTTGCCATTTTCCTGTGGAAATGGGGATGATGATAACTAAGGTAAGACAGATCCTGGCAAAAACTCCCCAGCAGAGTCGCCATTTTCCTATAGCGAGCGGTTTTTGTCGGTGACGCGACCACTTTATCGCTGGGTTTTCCTCACCGCAATGGTAGGAGGGGGTGCTACTTTCTGATGTCTTATTTATCCCATGAAGCTGGAAGGGAAAGGTAAGCTATCTAAAACTAACCTTGCACGCGGATGTTTAACTGAACAAACGCTTAAAAGAGATTGGGGGTCTGGGGTCAGGTTATACAATGGGGAGTTGTCAATTACACATCCTATATGTGGTTATCCACAGGATATTAGCTTTAGGTTTCGCTTTGTACTTGATGGTGTTTATCCGTTAATGGGTTGGGAAAGTTTCTTGGGAAATATGAGTGAGAGAGTGAGTTTTTGTTGATGTTCGGGTTTTTCTGATGTTTTTGGTAAGGTATTAGACCTAAGTTTTGATTGATGTGTGGAGGTACTGGACCTAGAGTTTTTGTTTAGTATGCTTGCTAAGATTTTGTAATCTTATGCCTACGTATTACCATTTAAATGAAACAGGGAAATCAGAGCAATCGTAGTTCCTTCTATTCTATGGGAGGAAAAAGATGTTTTGGTGTCTTGTTCAAAGCCCAAGATTGAAGCTAAAAGGGGTATTTGTGTCTTGTTCAAAGCCCAAGATTGAAGCTAAAGGTTTGACTGAGAGAGAACTTGTCATCTCTAAAGAGGGATTGGACTTCCTCTGAGGGGATTGTTGATTTTTGTGTGCCTTGATCAAAGGCCAAGGTTAAAACTAAGAGGTTGATTGACTCCACTAGGGAAGTCCTTATACAAAGCCTAAGAGGAGGCTAGAAATGACCGACTCAACAAGAGTGTGCTTATCTGTCTCGTACGAAGCCCGAGATTGAGGCAAAAAAGAGACTGACTCTTTGGGGATATCATTATACAAAGCCTAAGAGGAGACTAAAAGTTTGACTTTTCCGGGGAAAATGTTCTATCTGTCTTGTACAAAGCCCAAGATTGAGGTTAAAAGGGATTTTGACTCCTCCGGGGAGGTTTGTATGTGTCTTGTACAAAGCCCAAGATTGAGGCTGAAATGGGAAATTTAACTGATTCTGGTGAGGATATTTCTATGTGTCTTGTATGAAGCCCAAGATTGAGGCTGAAATGAGTTTGACTCTGTTTGGGAAATCATTCCTCAAAGCCTACAAGAAGGCTGGGAGGAAATGACTCGGCTGGGGAAAATATTTGTCCCAAGCTTAAGAGATGGAGATCTATGTCTTGTACAAAGCCCAAGATGGAGGCTAAAAGGGTTTGACTCAATAAGAGAGTTTTTTTATCTGTCTTGTACAAAGCCCAAGATTGAGGCTAAAGAGGTTTGACTCAACAAGAGAGTGCTTTTACCTGTCCTGTACGAAGCACAGGATTGTGGCAGAACAAGCTGGAGAAATCATCATATCTAAGAGGAATCTGACTTCTGCTAGGGGAAACCTTTATGCCCGGCCTACGAGGAGGCTGGAAAAGATTGACTCAACAAGAGAGTGACTTTATCTGTCTTGTACAAAGCCTAAGATTGAGGCTAAAAAGGGTTGACTCAACAAGAGAGTGCTAAAAGGTGATTGACTCAACAAGAGAGTCCTAAAAGGTGATTGACTCAACAAGGGAATCTGAAAAGGTGCTTGACTCAACAAGAGAGTCTGAAAAGGTGCTTGACTCAACAAGAGAGTCTAAAAAGTGATTGACTCAATAAGAGAGTCCGAAAAGGTTAGCTCCGCTAGGGAGAATCATTTGTACAAAGCCCAAGAGGAGGCTAACTTTGCTGAGGAAGGATCATTATACAAAGCCTAAGAGGAGGCTATCTCTCTGCTGGGGATTATTGAGATCCCCAGGCAGGTCCAAGTGAGGAATCAACTCTTGCTGAGGGTTCTAGAAGAGTTGAGGTATCAGATACCTTGAGGTTCTGATTCGGGATTTGTTAGGAGAGGGACTGGGTTTTAACTCAGCTGGGAATTTATCCAGAATGACTGGGGTTTCTCCTATGTATGTAAGGAACTTGAGAATGTCTTTGAGACTCAAGGTTAGACTGTCCGAGTCTACTGGTGTAGAAGAGTTTTATCTTTTGTATGATGCCCAAGAGGAGGCGAGTGAGGGTTGAGTATCAACCCTAAACTGGTCTGTGATATGGCACTAGAAAGACTGCTCTAGCAAAGAATGACTAAGTTCTATCTTATACCTTTAAGAGGTCGTTAGGGTCCTTGGTTTAAGCCCAAGAGAAGGCATGAGAACTTCTAAGAAGCCGATGGGTCCTTGTACAAAGCCCAAGAGGAGGCGGGGATGCTTTTAGGAAGCCTGTGGGTCCCAAACCAAGAAAAGTTCAAGAAATTCTATTCACCGAGAATAGATCACTTAGTGAAAGTTCTAAGGTTTGAAGAAACTCAAGAGATGCTATTCACTAAGAATAGATCAACTCCGGGGAGTAGAATTTCCTTGACAATTTCTAATAGTGACAGACTGAGAAAAGGTTCACGAAGAATACTGCCTTTCTCTTTGTTACATATTGTTTAAGCCCAAGAAAAGGCAAGACTGTATCTGGAAATCCTATGGGGATATAGTTTTGACTGTATTCAAGAGTGACCAACATGGTTTTACCTAGTTTTAGACCTAGTTGTCGGGGAAAACTCTAAATAACTATACTAGTATATATACAGATGATATATGACAAGTATTTAAAAGGGTATGAAAGAAGAGTTATCGTGCGCAGCTTCCCACAATACAGTTATATTTATATGAAAGCGAGTAAATAAAAGTTGTTTAAAACTTATAGGTGAGCAAGCTTCCATGTTGTATTGTTAGTTGTTCAAAGAAATTAAAGAAAGTTTTGATAACAAAAAGTATATATTTGATTCTAAATCAAAAGAAAAGTTGTTTCCAAAAGGATTGTTGGGGCTTATACTCAAGGAGAGGCCCAAGGTTTAACAGTGATCGCACCGTTGTTATGAAATTGTATCAGGAGTTATGCAACGACGGAGGTCCAAAGAGGTTCATTTACAAAAGGGTTGGGTCTTACAACTCAAGGAGAGACCCAAAGATTGTTTTTGAAAAATAAAAATGGGACTTACAACACGAGGGGAGGCCTAGATGATTTTGTTTTAAAAGGCGACGACCGCGTCGTGATTTTGAAAATATAGTGGGACTTATACAATGTCTGAGGCCCAAAATTGTTTATATTTTTAAAGGGTTGGGTCTTACACTCTCTCAAGAGGCCCAAAGATTATTTTTTGTACAAGTGATGGGGCTTACAACTCAAGGAGACGCCTAAGTAATTTTCTGTTTGAAAATGGCGATCGTGCCGAGATTTTTTTTATCGTGTCGGGACTTATACAATATCTAAGGCCCAAAATAGTTTTGGTAAAAAGGAGATTGGGTCTTACACTTTATTAGAGGCCCATGAGTGTTTGAAAGTTTAAAATCGGGAAGAAACCCTAATTTTTGAATTAACATGGCATTTTTCAAAGGTAATTTAAATAATAAATGATAAAATATCAATTATATTCAAAATCAAGTTGTACACTTTGGAAAATATTTTGGAAAATCAAGTTTAATCATATGAAAGCTTAAAATCCAATTAATTTTTAAAGATTGAAGTGAGAATTCCATTTAAAAAATGTTCAAAAACAATTAAAATGAAATTAATTAAAAAATTCTAATTATATTAAATAAATAATATAAATTGGAATTTTTTGTGGAATAAAATATTTTAACATTTTTGTGATTTTTTACAAAAATAACCAATAAAAAATAATTAAAATTGAGAGAAATTAATTTTTCGAATCATTCAAAATAATATGAAAAATATTTAAAAAGTGGGAAAAGTGGTAAAAAAAAGGGTCTGGGGCGAGGGGGATTCGAACCCCAGACCTCAAGGTTGTAGTGCGCGTCTTCTACGACGGGGATGGTGATACATCCGTGTATCAAAGCCACCCTAGAAATACATAAGGCATGCCTTGTTTTAGGCCTGGCCAAGGCAAGGCAAGGTTTTGGACCAAAAACATAAAGGCCATAACTTTCTCATTTCTCCATGGATTGGGACAAAATTTATATGCATCTGGCCTAGAATTTCCCAAGGAATCCAATGGTGGTGGTGGTTTTTTCAGATGAGGTTCCTATTTAAAAACCCGATAGTGTTTTTGAAATAGGCCTATAATTGCATTTTTTATACTAACACATGGTACAAGCAAGAATTACATGGAAAATTGGTTCAAACACAACATATATAACATGTATGAGATGTTTATGATAAGTGGACTTCAAAGCAATGCATAATTTTGAAAGTTCAAGTGATGATGCACTTACCTCTTTGAGCTCCTTATGCTATCTGTCAAGTTCCTTGTGCCAGAAGTAATTTGAGGCTTTGGACATTCTCAATTGATCCCTTAGAAGCTTTTAGAATGATCACCAACAGCTGGAATCCTCAGGAACAAGTTTGAGCTCTTTCTTGCAAAAGGGGCAAAAGTGACCAATGTGGCAACTCTCTCAAATGGTGTTCCAAATGTGGGAAACCATTTGGGACAGTTCAAGGATGATATGTGGATTGTGTTTGAGGTTTTATCTGGTTTTGAAAGTGACTGAATCAAGACATGGCTTGAAAAATGTAAAAAGTCCAATTTTGAGGTTTTGAGAGGGGACTTTGTGATTTTGATGTTACAGGTCACATATAAGAGTTTGGACAGATTAGATATGACATATTGGATGTGTTTGGATCATGAGTTGTGATGGAATTGCTATCTAACTCAAAAACTCATAGGTACCTTGCTAAAGAAGGCATTTTGGCCTAAAGAGAGAGATTTTGAGGAAAGCATCAGTTTGGTTGCTTTGGTGTACTCATACTAAGCACAAATGAGCTCTATTTATAGTAGAGCAAGTTTATTTTGGCATCAATAGTGAATGGTGGTTGCAGCAGGCCTTTGGCCAATGTTATGCAAAAGGAATCTCAAGTCTCCTCTAGCTATTGACTAGAGGTTAGAGCACAGGCCTATGGTTCTTTGATTCAGAGATTATCCTTGACTCATTTAGTTGGAATAGGCTCAGTTCATGCCACCTTGGTGTATCCATTAAATGCATTGCAACAAAATTGGAGTCTTGACACCTTTTTAGCTTTTTTAGGTTTGGCATGCTACTTGTAGATTCTTGGACTTTAGAGGCTTGGAGATCAGATCACCCCCCTTGGATTTGATCCTCAGATGTGTCCAAAATGATGACAAGGCTTGGATTTGTCAGATTTGGACAAATCGAGCAAAATGCACAAAATCTGCCAAATCTGTCTTTAAAAAATCAGTTCATGATGCCATGTTCCAAGGGTTGTATCTCCTTGCTCAAATGGAATTTGGAGATGATCTGGTACTTGTTGGAAAGCCCTCATGGCATACTTCAACTTTGATGTTTACCCCTAGACTTGGTTTGATTTGGATCAAGGTGAAAAATGTCCCTACATTTTGGAAAAAGTAAGGCAAATTCTGACTTAGTGAAAATTTCACTAAGTGTTGGAAAAATGTCATTTTCATGTTTTTTGTCATTTTGGTCACCCCATAACTTAAAATCCACGAGGAATTGGAATGAGATGTAGTTGACACTTTTATAGTATGCCATGAGAGCTACAAAGCCAGCTTTGGACCATCCAAAATGGTTGATTGGATCTCAAGTTATGGTCCTTGGAAGTTGGTACCCAAGCCATTTTGTTCCATAACTTAGAAAAATTCTAAGTTTTTTATGGTTACCCCTTTTGCAAGAAATCTCACTTTTCTTGATTTTTCTTGATGAATGGTGATTCAAATCACATATTAACATTGTTTTAGGTTCAATGAACCATAATTGTGAAAAATTCCAAAAAGTCCAACTTGATTTTGTGCACAGTTGACTTTTTATCGGATGAAATCTGAACTGTGCGATCCTTTGTGAAAGCAAGTCCTTGACCTAAATCAAACCTAATGGACATAATCCATAGGTGTTATAGGGTGTGTTGAATCATGTCCCAAGGTTTGGGAGCATGTCTTGGTCAAAAGTCAAAGGTACATTTGACTTTCCCTCGAAACCCTAATTGTGGTCCTGATGAAATTGAAACTTGTAGATTAAGCTTCTTGGAATAATCCATTTTTGCAAATGGATCAATGTATTGTATTGGGGACCCTCAAATTATGTCTTGAGGTCTTGGTGTTGTTTTGTCCCAAAAGTCAACTTAGGGGTGAATTAGGTCAAGAAACCCTAATTCCTGATTTTTGATGAATGCCTCCCCTGAGGTTAAATTGACTTGATGATTGGGTCCATGAGGTCCCTTGGAGTATCTTGGGTTATGCTTTGAAGCATTGGCTCATTCCCAGATGAAAATTTTCATCTGGAGGCCTTAGTCAACCAAAAACCCTAATTTGGTGACACTGGCGATCTCGAGGCTTGATCCACTTGGTATGTTGCAACCTTGTGCTTGATTCTTGATGTGGGAGTCCTCTTGACCTCTTATGGGTGTTCGAGAGGCTAGACAAGTTGAAGATCATGTCATTCCTTGATTGATCCTTTGTTTAAGTGCTCTAAGAGGGCTAAAAACACTAACTCTTGTTTATAGTGAATGCTCAATCATCTTTGAGGAGACTGATGAGGCATGATGGTTCATCCATATTGTGGTAATGTCTTCATAATGATGGGAAATATTAGTGGTCAAAATTTGGGGTATGACAGCTAGTATAAGGAACGTGACTGCTTTCAAGAGCATCTTTGTTTTGCTCATCTACGAGTTATTTTTGTTTCCCAACATTGATGACTTCGTTGATATCAATGCCATTGAGATTTTTCTAATTGGAAACCCTGTACCGACCTTGCTCGCAGATGCTTATCATTCTGTACACCTAAGGAATTTGTACAACAGAGGAATGATCACATGCTGTGTACCCCTGCTATACAAATGGTTCACTTCCTATTTACCTAAGTCTGCTGCATTTTGGGATCATAAGAGTGCTCTACGTTGGTCACAGAGAATCATGTCTCTTACCAACTTCGACATAGACTGGTACAATTGAATCTATGACGGGATCAGAATCATTGACCGTTGTGGAAACTTCCCTAATGTACCCCTCATAGGAACTAAAGGAGGAATAAATTATCATCCAGTTTTAGCTCGTCGTCAATTTTGATACCCGATGAGACATGTCCCACGTAATGTTCATCTGGAAGGTCTTTTCTTCAAGGAAGGAGAAAATTACAGGGCACTAAAGACAGAAATAGTGCATGTCTGGAAACATATTCACAGAAAAGGAAGAGAGTCTCTAGGAAAAACAGACTGTGTCTCTGTGGAACCTTATCTCCACTGGGTACAAACTAGAGCTCTCAAGCTGAGGATGCCTTACCCTCGTCAAGAAGTTCTTCCGTTAAAGGAATCCGCCCTTTATTTTATGTCTGATACGGAAAAACTCCAGGTTACTCTCAACAAAGTTCAACAGGAGAAGAAGTCTTGGAAGAACAAGTACCGTATTCTCAGTGTAGAGTGTAACAAAATGCAGCATCTGTTAAAAGAAAAAGATGATCTGATCGAGATTTTAGAGCAACATGCTGTAGAAAATCAAGATGACCAAAGGAATTTGCTCGCTTATTTCACTTGGCAAAGGAATGACAACCCGACAACGGCTCAAGAGCCTCGGTCAAAGAAGAGGAAAATACCAAAACCAGCACCTGAGCTCTCCTCAGAGAGGACTCAGGATCCATAAATTTAGACATTTCCTTTTACAGCACTTTGTAAATTACTGTATTTCCATTTCTGCAATCTTTGAATTCAATAAAACGGGGTTTCCTCATTGTATGATATTTGCAATCCAATTGTTGATGTTTCTTTTGATTAAACAAAAAAAAAATATTAATATAATCATTGCATATCATTCATCATTCTCACATAACGCATTCTTCTTACCTACGAATCTCACGTTTGTGTCTCGATTCTAGAGTCAAACTGTCTCATTCGTACAATACTCGGGCCAATCGACAAAAGAAAATGGATGATCTCGAGGAAGAGTACAGAGAGTTGAGAGAAGAGATCGACACTCTGAAAGAAGATTTGAGAAAATTTCACAATGACATGCAAGCTCTGGCAACAGCTCAGATGCAACAACAAAGGACTGTGATCTCAGAGATCACATCGACGCCCATAGTGGAAAAGTATGATCCTCGGTACAACATGCCTAAAGATCGTCCCTGGGGCAATGCCTATTAACTATATCCCGGAAGGATATATTACGCCGATCACGGAAGATCCGGAAACTGCAACAGGAACCGCTGGGCCTGAAGGTTACAAACTTCGGGAAAACGAAGATGCAAGGGGCATGACAGCAAATCCTGAAGGTTACAAACTTTGGGAGAGGGAAGCACCAAGATTCACTGCCATAATGACTATACCACCACCCGTGGTACACACTGTCCTGGAAGGACATATTCCACATATACCTTTTGGTGGAAACGAAAGTATGTTTGACAGAATGAATGAGTTCCCGAAGCAATTCCTAGAGATACAGAAGGAACTGCAAGCCATTCGCGATCAGGATCTATTCGAAAAGGATGCCGCAGGCCTTTGTTTGGTCCCCAATGTGAAAGTTCCACACAAATTCAAGGTGCCCGAATTTGAAAAGTACAAGGGTAACTCTTGCCCTCAAAGCCATTTGGTGATGTATGCTCGGAGGATGTCAACTCAGACAGAGAACCAACTGCTACTGATCCACTATTTCCAAGATAGTTTAACCGGTGCCGCACTCAAATGGTACATGGGTTTAAACCGCCCTAAGATCTCCACTTTCAGAGATCTTGGCGCTGCCTTCGTTCAACAATATAAGTATAACCTGGACATGGCACCAGACAGAGAACAACTCAGAGCCATGTCACAGAAGGACAAGGAAACCTTTAAGGAATTTGCTCAGAGATGGT
This sequence comes from Lathyrus tuberosus, assembly GCA_022829125.1. NCBI lineage: Eukaryota > Viridiplantae > Streptophyta > Magnoliopsida > Fabales > Fabaceae > Lathyrus > Lathyrus tuberosus. The sequence continues at coordinate 3,212,964 of JALAZF010000477.1, forward strand.
GTGAAATTGCTGCCCCGATTTGTCCACCTCTTGAGGAAAAAGAGATGACAAAGATCTTCTTGAAAACCTTGAGCTCATTTTACTACGACAGAATGGTCGCCAGTGAGCCCAGTGACTTCACTGAGATGGTGGGCATGGGAGTTCGTCTAGAAGAAGCAGTCCGAGAAGGACGTTTAGTAAAAGATGCTGGACCATCAAGCAGTACCAAAAGATAGGGTAGTGCTCTCCCTAAGAAAAAAGAGCAAGATATCGGTAATATCTCTCTTGGAAAGCAAAGGCGACGGTACCAACCACTAGTCACTGTAACTCCTGCTATCAACCCTGCGCCTGTTCCTACGTATCAACCTCAGGTTGCTCAGAGCCAACCTAATCAATAACAATATCAGCAAAGGACACAATAGCCTCTTCAGCAGGCTCGTCCTCAGTATAACAACAACCGTACAATGCGACCACCAGGGTTTGACCCTATACCAATGTTGTATGTAGAACTATTTCCTCTACTTCTGGTCAAGGGGCACGTCCAAACCAAGTCTCCTCTTACAATACCAGAGAATCTGCCTTTTTGGTTCAAATCGGATCAGACTTGCCCTTATCATCAAGGAGGACCAAGGCATAACATAGAAAACTGTCTCAGCTTCAAATCTGATGTGCAGAAGCTTGTCAGGAGCGAGGTCTTATCCTTCAAGGATACAAATCCAAACGTTCAGACGAACCCGTTGCCTCAACACGAGAAAGCTGCGGTAAATTTGATAGAAGAAGAGTCTAAGCACAACTATCAAATTCACGATGTGCTCTTTTTGGGAACAAACCTGGTCAAGATGCATTGTAGACAAAGTGGATATGGTCACGTACTGTTTCATAGCTATCACCAGTGTGATATCTGCTCTAAAAATGATCAAGGATGTTCTGTGGTGCAGTCAGCTCTACAGGAACAGATGGATCTCGAATGGATCAAATATCATCGAATTTGTGAAGTCAACATGACTTATACAAATTCCAACATCATTCAAAACCACAACATTTTGGCGATGAATGTCAACTTGGTGGCAATGCACTCAAGGAAAAGCCAGCATCACAATATGCCATGGCACGATTACGATTCCTGTCTGATTTGCTCGGTAAATAATCAGGGGTGCTCTTTTGTACAAGAGGCCCTCCAGCGTCAGATGGATCTAGGATGGATCCAGGATTACCACGATAGAAGTCATTATCAAGTAAATATGATTCAAATATTTGACATCCGCTTGATGAATATCAGCTTGGTGGAATTACACGCTACCCAAGTCCAGCTCGATTTCCTGACTTTGCACGATTATCATAACTGTAAAGTGTGTCAGGGGAGTGACCAAGGATATGCACTCGTTCAAAGAACACTACAACATTTGTTGAACCACTGATGGCTTCCGATCTATCTAGATGAAGACACACAACAAGTCAGCATGACTAACGGGAACCCTACTAGGCATCCGAATCAGGATGTTCGATCAATGGAGACAGATCTAGTGAGGTTACACTGTATACAAAGCGGACGTGGCCGGGTGCCATCACATAACTATGAGCGCTATAGAGTTTGCTCTGAAAATAATCAAGGATGCTACCTCGTGTGAGTAGCCCTTCAAAGTCAGTTGGACCATAAGGAGATTCAACTATGGTCAAGCTCTGGTTCAATGTCGGACTATCATCTTAATCAAGGCAAAGATGTTGTCTTCATCCATAAGCGAGAAATAGCCAAAGATGTGTGTGCCATAATCCCTTTACTCCATGAATCAAGATTTTCTCTTGATAGTGGAAAGAGTCTCAACCTCGAACCAATTGAGGCCGGCTATGATGGTCAGAAAAATCAGAAGGCTCATGTAGTTATTTATCTACCGGGACCAGTACCGTACAAGTTCGATAAGGCTATCCCTTACAAATACGGTGCAACCATAATTGAGAATGGAAAGGAAACTCCATTACCCTCCGTCGTGAATATTGCAGACATCATTCGAGTGACACGGAGCGGACGAATCTTCAACCGAGGAGTTGGAGAACCCAGCAAAGAAAAGGAACCTCAAACAGAAATTCCCAATCAACTAGTCGGTCAATCCAATGGTCCCGACCTTTTAAAGAACAATGATGAGATGCTGAAGCTCATCCAGAAGAGGGAATACAACATTGTTGATCAACTGTTGCAAACTCCTTCAAAAATCTCTGTGCTATCTCTTTTACTCAGTTCTGAGGCTCACAGGGAAACTCTACAAAAATTATTAGAGTAGGCCTTTGTGGAACAGGATGTAACAATAAGACAATTCGACACCATCATCTCCAACATCACTTCTTGCAACAACTTAGGATTCAGTGATGAAGAATTGTCGGAAGAGGGCCAAAATCATAACATGGCACTCAACATTACAGTCAACTGCCAGGACGATGCTTTAGCCAGCGTATTGGTAGACACTGGATCAACTCTAAATGTTATGCCAAAGTCTACTCTAATGCGACTATCATTTCAAGGATCTCCGATGAGGGGCAGTGAGGTCATCGTCAAAGCATTTGACGGATCCCGAAAAACAGTTATCGACGAAGTCGACCTTCCTATAACTATCGGTCCTCACACTTTCCAAGTCACATTCCAGGTCATGGACATCCAGGCAGCATACAGTTGTTTGTTAGGAAGACCTTGGATACACGAGGCTGGGGCAGTCACTTCAACACTTCACCAGAAGCTGAAGTTCGTCAAGAATGACCAACTTGTCACAGTCTACGGAGAACAAGCCTTGATCGTGAGCAACTTATCCTCGTCCACTTGTGTAGAACCGGAGGACGTTGTTGGAACCCAGTTCCAGGCACTTTCGGTGAGCCATGATAACCAATCAGAACGAGGAACGTCGATTTCCTCGTACAAGATGCTCTTGAATTGATCAAAAGTAACAATGCAAAAGGATGTGGACAGCTTGTCATTCCTACTGATAATAAGACAAAGAAAGGTCTTGGTTTTTCTTTAACCTGTACCCAGACAGCTACTAACAATGAAAGCTTTCATCTCATTCAGGACTTCTTCCACAGTGGAGGTTTCCTTCACCCAGTGTCTCAAGAAGTACATACCATCAACGAGGGTGACTTCTTCGATACAGATGAAGAATGGAAGTCCTATCTTAATGAAGACGGTTATATGTCTCAGGAAGAGGTGCCTATGCCATTTTGCTATCCCGTACAGAGTCCAAGATATATACCAAGGTCAGACGTCAAAATGATATACGGAGATTGTGATCCGGAAGGATGACGCGCTCTACCAAACTCATTAGAGGTGGACACTCTGATGAAAGATAACTTTGACCACGACTATTATGGCCCAATGGATGGCCTGCCTATCTGGCAGCCGTACCCAGGAGACTCGGGGCAAGAGAGTCAGCCGAACGATGCATATCAACTAAGCATCATTAAAATGAATACCTGTATCCCCACCGAATCATGGGATCATTACTCAGGGCATTCAAAAAATATCCAGTACGACGATGAATTTGTAAAGATTGCAGGACAATAGTTCATCAACTACTCTTTTCCTGAGGTCAACGTCATCGAAAGGAATGACTCCTCCAGTTCCAAAGAAGTATGGGACACCTTAGGACAGCCGAGTGGTAAGTTCTACTTCTTAGTCAAGTACACCGCTCCGGAAAGCTCTCGTATCAGGCTCGAAGACATCTAGCCAACTGGATGGGGAGATACGCCTAAAAGTACAAACACTGTGCAAGATACAACTGAAGAATTCTCCTATGACAACTCTGCCTGGGAGACAAGTTCCAATGATCCAGCTCCACCAGAAATCAGCGTTATTTCTGAAGGCAAGCCAAGAAAGAAGGTACCAGACTTTGTGATTCACCGAGGAGTTTGCCGCCAATGAGTTGCTGTCAACGTTCCGAAAGTCGTTCATAAGTCGAAGTAATTGTCGTCTTTACTTTAACCTTTCACCCTGCCCAGGTAAAACGGATGTTTTGATAGGGCTCACTTTCTGTAAATGTACCTCTTCGCTTTGCCCAAAGCGACAGAGTTTTGTTTTATATGGATGTAGTTTCAAGAATCGACAAAATCATAAATAAAATAACGTCGTTCTGTAATTACCGCATTTATTGCTTTTTTCTCTTTTCGTTTTTTCAGAAAATGGTAAATCCTAAAAAACAAATCGAATAATAAAAATAAGCAGTTCTCAGAAAATACACTGCACACACTCTTGCATTTCTCTCTATCCCTTCTAAAAACAAATCATCACGTCATGCAGATTGCCTGTTTTAAACCCCATTGAAACATACGATCTAATGCCTTCTCCCAACTTTGAATTCCCGGTATTTGAGGCTGAAGAAGAAAATGACGAGGAAATTCCAGAAGAGATCTCCAGATTACTCAGACAAGAGGAAAGGTCCATTGAACCTCATAAAGAGCCGTTGGAAACGGTCAACTTGGGTTCAGGGGAAGAAAGAAAAGAAGTCAAGGTTGGGGCACTGCTCAGTCCAACTGTCAAAGAAAATTTGATAAAGCTTCTCAAAGAGTTTCCCGATGTATTCGCTTGGTCCTATCAGGATATGCCAGGGTTGGACACCAGTGTCGTGGAACATCATCTACCGTTGAGATCAGAATGTCCACCGGTAAAACAAAGACTAAGACGGACTCATCCAGATATGGCCATCAAAATCAAAGAGGGAGTACAAAAATAGATTGACGCGGGTTTTCTCGCCACATCAGAGTATCCTCAATGGTTGGCCAACATAGTACCAGTTCCGAAAAAGGACGGAAAGGTCAGAATGTGTGTAGACTACAGGGATCTGAACAAAGCCAGTCCGAAGGATGACTTTCCCTTACCACACATTGACATGCTGGTTGACATTACATCAAAGTTCAAAGTATTCTCCTTCATGGATGAATTCTCGGGCTATAATTAAATCAAAATGGCACCGAAAGACATGGAGAAAACTTCGTTCATCACCCCATGGGGAACTTTTTGTTACAAGGTAATGTCGTTCAGTTTGAAGAACGCCGGGGCAACCTATCAAAGGGCCATGACTACTCTGTTCCACGACATGATACACAAAGAAATCGAGGTATATGTCGATGATATGATTTTCAAATCTAAAACAGAAAAGGAGCATGTGACCCACCTATCAAAACTATTCGAGCGGCTGAGAAAGTACAAACTCCGCTTGAATCCCAATAAGTGCACATTCGATGTCCGTTCGGGGAAGCGTTTAGGGTTCATGGTCAGCCAGAAAGGAATTGAGGTTGATCCTGACAAGGTTAAAGCCATTCAATAAGTGACTTCTCCAAAGACTGAAAAACAAGTCAGAGGATTCCTGGTACGTTTGAACTACATTTCCAGATTCATATTCCTCATGACCGCGACATGCGCGCCAATTTTCAAATTACTCAAAAAGAATCAGGACTGCGCTTGGACAGAAGACTGCCAAATCGCCTTCGACAGTATCAAGGAATATTTGTTAAATCCACCGATTCTATCACCTCCAGTGGAAGGAAGACCACTGATCATATACTTAAAAGTATTGGAAGACTCAATGGGGTGTGTGCTTGGCCAACAAGACGAAACCAAAAGGAAAGAGTCTGCCATCTATTATTTGAGCAAGAAATTCACCGACTGCGAGACTCGGTACACTATGCTCGAGAAAAATTGTTGTTCTCTGGCTTGGGCAGCCAAACGTCTTCGCCAGTATATGATTTGTCACACTACTTGGTTAATCTCCGAAATGGATCCGATCAAGTACGTCTTTGAAAAGCCTGCTCTCATAGGAAAGATTGCCTGTTGGCAGATGTTGTTATCAGAATACGACATCGAGTACCATGCTCAGAAAGCCGTAAGTGTTTTAGCCGATCATTTGGCCCATCAACCGATTGCAAATCAAGAATAAGTTGGATTTGACTTCCCAGACGAAGATGTTATGTACTTGAAAATGATAGATTGCGATGAACCGCTACCCAGTGAAGGGCAAGAACTAGGTTCCTAGTGGGGACTTATCTTTGACGGATCTGTTAATCATTATGGAAACGGAATTGGGGCAATCATCATAACACCTCAGGGTACCCATATTCCTTTCACTGCCAGATTAACATTCAAGTGCACAAACAACGAGGCCGAATACGAAGCTTGTATCATGGGTCTCGAAGAAGCGATCGACTTAAGGATAAAAAACTTGGATGTATATGGCGACTCAACCCTGGTTATCAGTCAGATCAAAGGAGATTGGAACACATACCAATCAGGACTGATTCCTTATAAAGATTACGCGAGAAGGTTGTTACCCTTCTTCAACAGAATCGAGTTTCATCACATCCCTCGTGAAGAGAATCACTTGGCTGATGCCTTAGCCACTCTCTCTTCCATGATTAGTGTAGGTCAATGGAATTACATACCTAAGATTGACATAATGCGCCTTGAACGGCTCGCTTATATCTTCACGATTGAAGCAGTCATAGACGATAAACCTTGGTATCACGATATCAAGTGCTTCCTTCAGAAACAAGAGTACCCACCTGTGGCATTAAGAAAAGACAGAAAGACCCTCAGGAGATTGGCAGGCAGTTTCTTCCTGAGCAGTGACACACTCTATAAGAGAAATTTCGACATGATCTTGCTCTAATGTGTAGACAGACCAGAGGCAAACATGTTGATACAAGAAATTCATGAAGGCTCCTTTGGCACTCATGCCAACGGACACACAATGGCGAGAAAAATTCTTAGAGCAGGGTACTATTGGTTGACCATGGAATCCGACTGCTACAAGTACATGAGGAGATGTCATAAGTGTCTGATATACTCAGACAAAATCCATGTACCACCAACACATCTCAAAGTACTTTCTTCCCCATGGCCTTTTTCCATATGGGAATCGACATGATTGGCATGATCGAACCCAAGGCTTCGAACGAACATCGGTTCATCCTAGTAGCCATTGACTATTTCACCAAGTGGGTTGAAGCAGCTTCATACACCAATGTAACCCGACAAGTGGTAGTCTGATTTATCAAAAACAACATCATCTGTCGTTATAGTGTTCCAAGCCAGATCATTACTGATAATGGATCCAACTTGAACAACAAGATAATGAAATAGTTATACGCTGAGTTCAAGATCGAACACCATAACTCATCTCCCTACCGACCCAAGATGAACGGAGCAGTAGAAGCGGCTAACAAGAACATCAAGAAGATTATTCAGAAGATGGTTGTAACCTACAAACACTGGCACGAAATGCTACCATTTTCCCTTCATGGTTATCGTACATCTGTCCGCACTTCACAGAGGCAACCCCTTTCTCTCTAGTATATGGCATGGAGGCAGTGCTCCCCATATAGGTAGAGATCCCATCAATCTGGGTATTGATGGAAGCTAAGCTAACAGAAGCTGAATGGTGTCAAAGCCGACACGACGAATTGAATATGATCGAAGAGAGGTGAATAACAGCTCTATGCCACGGTCAGTTATATCAACAAAGGATGAAGAAGGCGTTTTCCAAAAAGGTCTGACCTCGCGTCTTCAGAAAAGGAGACCTCGTGCTCAAGAAGATACAATCATTTCTCACAGATTCCCAGGGCAAATAGACTCTGAATTATGACGGCCCTTATATGGTCAAGAAAGCTTTCTTAGGTGGCGTCTTGAGACTTGCAACCATGGACGGAGAGGAATTTGCCTACCCCACAAATGTTGATGTAGTCAAGAAATACTTCGCCTAAATAAAAAAAAAATCATCCCGATGGATTGGAAACCTCAAAGTACAATCCAGGCAAAAGTTAGGGATTCATGGCAAGTAACTACGTCCAACAAAGGGGCAAATCCTTCAGCAGCGGTTGTGCCGTCCATCAGGAAAACTCCAGTCAAGGTCATCTTCGACGAAAGCTCAGGATGTCCAGAATTCAAAGTTGGTAGAAGGATAATGGTCATTATGTTTCAATGTAGCCCTTTTCCCTTAAATTACCATTTTCTAACTTTGTAAATACTCTATGGAATCACGCGCTTGGCTGATTTCCATCCTATCAATAAAATTTGAGCCCTAGTGCTTTTGTTTGCAATTCTTATCTGTTTTAGCTTTACAGAACGATATTTTAATATGATTAACGATTCTTGAAATAAAACAAAAAAATGAATTTTACTTGTCAAACTTTTACTGCTTTTAAAATAAAGATGGCAATTTCTTTTGACTGTTGAACATCGAAAGAACATTGATCGCTTCTCCGAAGGCGGTTAAGCTTCAAAGTGCAGAATCAAAGTAATCCTTCTAAACCAGTGCGCCTGAATGAAGGATCAGCTGTGTCAGAGACCATGTTTTGCTTGACACCCCCGACCGAGTTCTTACCTCCTAAGTCCGACCAAGGTTGTTCCCCATGGGGACTATCTCTCCTAAGCAAGGCAGAATTGCTATCTTGAACCAGTGATGCTCTTCATCCCCCACAGTGGCCAAGTATCCAGTCGTGTTCATCTATTAGTATGTGTGTCGTGTCAGTTTTTTCAGCATAAACATACATACATCATGCATTATTGATTCACATGCATATTCATATTGCATCACTATCACTCTGGTCAGTCTTATCCCCTAGTGATAAAAGTCCTCTCAATCGAGTTGTCGGTTCTTTCCTCATTAGGAGATGTTGCGTCTGAATAATTTCTCCCCAGTTTATTTCTGGATTGCAGATGGTCCTCGACCACTTTGATAACTTGAACCTCTGAAAGGCAAGAAGACATTCGACGAATGTCACTCTTCGCCATTGAAGATGATATCTTCGCTTTCCCGGATTAAGGAAAACCCCCCTGAGAAAGCCTCTTCATCAAAGATTCGACAATACAACAGTTTTTCTCCAAAAAATTCGCTGACGAAAAGGTCATCAGCACCTCCAAATTAGATTACATCACACGTTATTTCTCCAAGAAGATCTCGAGGAAAAGTATGATGTAATGTCCCCAAGCGGAAAACAGTCTTTCGAGAGACTCGTTTTCCCCAGTATAGTCAATAAATGGCGTCTCCAACAGAGAAGTTTGAACACCTCTACAACTCAGACGAATGGGTTTCTCCAGCAAGTCTGACATCAATACTTTTTCCTATCAAATGGCATCTCCCCAGGAAAACTCGGCGAGAATTTTGATGAAAACCGCTACAAATAGTGTCCCTTGTCTAGAAAGTTTATTGACAAAAGAAACTGAGACCAGTTCCTTAGATGAAGACCAGGATCGAGGGGAAGTTTATTTTAGAAACTGAGACCAGTTCTGTGGCTAAAGACTAGGATCGAGGGGAAGTTTTATGGACAAAAGAAACTGAGACCAGTTCGGTGGATGAAGATCCGGATCGAGGGGAAGTTTATATCAGAAACTGAAACCAGTTCCTTGGCTGAAGACCAGGATCGAGGCGAAGTTTTTACCTTTTTTAAGCATCATTGCTTAGCAAAAGAAGATGGATGAGCAAACTACCATTCATAACCACCATCAAAATTTCAGGTATTCTGATATTTAATCCTCTTGCACCCCGAATGCCCGAATACCTTCGCCATTCACACCTTCGGGTCCAAGAAGATTAAATAGGGGCATCTGTCATACCCCAAATTTTGACCACCAAGATTTCCTATCATTGTACAAATCATCATCACAATATGGATGAACCAACATGCCTCAATCAATCTCCTCAAGGATTATTGAGCATGCACTACAATCAAGAATTAGGGTTTCAAGCCCTCTTAGAGCACTTATACAAAGGATCAATCAAGGAATGACATGATCTTCAACTTTTCTAACCTCTCAAACATCCATAAAGGATCAAGAGGACTCCCACATCAAGAATCAAGCACAAGGTTGTAACATTCCAGGTGGATTAAGCCTCAAGATCGCCAGTGTCACCAAATTAGGGTTTTGGTTGACTGAGGCCTCCAGATGAAAATTTTCCTCTGAGCATGAGCCATTGCTTCAAAGCAAAACTCTAGATACTCCAAGGAACCTCATGGACCTAATCATCAAGTCAATTTAACCTCAGGGGAAGCATTCATCAAAAATCAGGAATTAGGGTTTCTTGACCTAATTCATCCCTAAGTTGACTTTTGGGACAAAACATGAACCAAGACCTCAAGATATGATTTGAGGGTCTCCAATACACTACATTGATCCATTTATAACAATGGATTGATCCAAGAAGCTTGATCCACAAGTTTCAATTTCATCAGGACTACAATTAGGGTTTTGAGGAAAAAGTCAACTGTACCTTTAACTTTTGACCAAGACATGCTCCCAAACCTTGGGACATAATTCAATACACCCTATAACACCTATGGAATATGTCCATTAGGTTTGATTTAGGTCAAGGGCTTGATTTCACGAAGGATCGTACAGTTTGGATTTCATCCGATAAAAAGTCAATTGTGCACAAAATCAAGTTTGACTTTTTGGGATTTTTCACAATTATGGTTCCTTGACCCTAAAACAATGTTAATATGTGATTTTAATCATCATTCATCAAGAAAAATCAAGAAAAGTGAGGTTTCTTGCAAAAGGGGTAACCATAAAAAACTTAGAATTTTTCTAAGTTATGGAACAAAGTGGCTAGGGTACCAACTTCCAAGGACCATAACTTGAGATCCAAGCAACTATTTTGGATGGTACAAAGCTGGATTTGTAGCTCTCATTACACTCTACAAAAGCTTTAACTACAGCTCATTCCAATTCCTCATGGATTTTTAGTTATGGAGTGATCAAAATGGCAAAAAACATGAAAATGACAGTTTTCCAACACTTAGTGAAAATCTGTCTAAGTTGGCAGTCTTGAACATCAATGTTCATGATGATTTTTCAATTGGATCCAAATAGTTTCAAGACAAACTATGATCACACATGTATTGTATTATATGAGGGCTTTCCAATGAGCCCAAAAACATGAGAAAACTCCACCTGAGCTAGAGGTTATGACAGCTGCAACATGTCTTGCTGCAAACTGTTTTGGCAAGGCAGATTTGTGCATAAGGGCTCGATTTGATCAAATTGTGCAACAACAAGCATGGTTATCCATCTGCACACCTCAAGGGGAACAACCAGGGGACAAACACTGATCTACCAGCCTCACAAGTCCATGGAGCTATGTTTAGGCATGACACTCCTAAATTCAAAGATGCTTCAAATATTCAATTTTGTTTCAAAGCATTTAACTGATGCATAGAGGTGGAATTCATCAAGACAATGTTATCCAAGTTCAGTCAAGACTTATCCTTGAACCTAAGAACCTTAGGCCTGTGCTCTAACCTCAATTCAATGGCTAGAGGAGACTTGAGATTCCATTTGATCACAATTGGCCACAGACCTGTACCAGTTGCCATACACTATTGATGCCAAAACAAAATTGACACACTATAAATAGACCTCATTTGTGATCAGTTTGAGTACACCAAAGTGTAGCACCCCAAAATTTGCCCTCTCTTTTTTATAACCTCTAAATGGCTTATGTTTCTTTTTCATTTGCATCATCATTAGGTCATAGCTTTGCATTCTTTTATTTGCATTGGTCTTCTAAGATGTGGGATCAGGAGTTTCTCTGAGTCAAGGCTTCCTATTTGCATTGAGATACTTTCGTTCAAGTTTGACAGAGGGTTGAATTCTTGTTGTTGTAATTTTACATCAAAGATCGTCAAGTATCAATTGTATTGGATTCAAGATTTCTCAAAGGGCATCAAGAGCCTAGGGTTTCATCATGGTTAATTAGGAAGGTTGTGAGTTAGGTTCTGAATCCTTCTCAAAATCTCAAGAGTATTGGTTCCAGGTTAAGGTGTTTAATTTCAAGTCAGGAGCGTTTATTCAGTCATAGTCAGGATCAGATGGATGTTTGACCTAATCTTGGTCAAACTATAAAGAGATTATTTCAGATTCAAGTTATATGTGTCAATGGTTTGTTTCTCAGCCAGTGTGTACCCAAGGTCAGGTTATGTGGTGTGGATGTCATCAGGTTATCAAGCAGTGGTTCATGTGAGGTTTGGTCCAGAAAATCATGTTCATCATGATCCATCAATTCAGATTGTGCTCCTATGTGGATTTATTTTCCCAGAGATTCTTTCAAGCGGGTTCAAAGTGATTCAGGACTTATTTCATTGGTTATCAAAGATTCAGAAGTCTGTTGGTTGTTATTTAATGCATTAGTGGATTACAGTGGTGATTATTCAAGGTGTTGAATTAAAAGCTGAAATTGATGGCCGTTGTATTCATTTAATCGGATGTTGTGAAAATTTGGGATTGGTGTGATTTGGTTATCCATTTTTAGAACCATTTTTTATACCCAAATACCCAATTGGAATCTATTCTAGTCCATTTCCTTCCATTTTTCCCTTTTTTTAACCAATTTCTTATCCATATCCAATTCCTCTTAACCACATCCATTTTCCATTTTTCTTAATCCAATCCACATTCCATAAACCACTTTTGAATCCAAATCCCTTTTCTAAATCCATTTTTAACCATCTCATTATCCAATCAAATTTCCATTATCTATTTTTTATACACCAAGCAAGTAAAGATTCACAAGAGCCTAAGCCCATTTGATCATAAGCCCATTACAACAATTTATCAATAAGGAAAATGATGAAAAGACCGAATGTCCACAAGTAGCAACTTGTTTCCAAATAAGCTAAGTTTTTGTATGGCCCCACCACACATCATTTCCATTCCCAGCCTTGTACACTCCAATTCCTACAGCGACCACGCGACGTTACCGTTACACACCACTAAAGCCAAAATTATGCACCTCAACATCCCACTCCAACAAGAAAACCTGCTATGTACAACCCATCCAGTCAACACAAACGCCACACCAAACCATAAAGCACAATTCCCTACTGCAAATTGTACCATTAAACTTCTTGAACAAGTCTGAATTTTGATTTAAAAAAGGGAGCGAAAACACAAACAGGGTAATAGAGAGGGCGGATTACACACGTTTCAGGGACAACTTTCCTCCCATTCTTTTCCCTTTTCTCTCCTCATTTTCTTCAAACCATTTCTTCACAAACCTCTATACACCACTCAACCATCACCATTTAACACCCTTTAATCACCTTTGTTCTACGATTAAACCTTCATCGCTAACATCTTGTATCAACTGAACTACAACAACAATGACAGAGGAAGTAATAACACAATACCATCACTCCATTTTAATAACAACTACCTCATGCAAATCACCTTCAACTCCCTTTTGATCTCTATTACAGTTTGTTTCGAACCACTTTTCGCCAACCATTAGCTCTCTACCACAACCATTTCACCACCTTGATTCCCATCACTCCAAACTTTTAGCTTACATCTTTCACGCAAGTTAAACCGTCCTCCCTCCAAGCCAAGTGAATCCCCAATCACAACCTCCAAATCTCCTCTACTGTCATGACCAACTCTTAAGTGAAACCAGTATTCACTACGCCTCTTCACCATCTCCAAACATTCCTTCAACCACCCTTTCAACCCACTGCTTTCCACTGGTGACAAACCCCATTTTTGTAACCAACTCAACCTTTGTTTTACAAGCTTCATCCAAAACCACTACCATGATTTCCTTCATCACTTTTCTACCGCAAAACCAATAAACTACGCCGTCAAAAAAGGTCGTCCGCCGCGAATTGAGACAGAACAGATCGCGAAAGCAAAAGCGAAGAGCAGAGGGCGTATTCTTCGGCGATGTTGATTTTTTGTAGGACCGTGACTTGTAGTGTTTTGAAGGTACAGCGAAGTCTTTGTTATTCTCCAACATTTTCACTCATCAATACCAACAATATAATAAAGAAAGAAATAGAAGGAGGAGGAATATTTTGGTTCAGTATTTTCATCAAACACGTGATGAGCGAGAGAACGAGATGAAGTCGTTCAAACCTGAAACGAGCAAGAACAGAGTGGAGAAGGAGAAGGATTCGAACTGTGGGTTTTCGTAGCTTTTAGTTTCGTCGCGATGGTTATGTTTGGCTTGTGTTGAAGATCGTGGTAAGGGCATGGAATCGATGGGAAGAAACAGAGGAAGAGGAAAGTTTGTCGGCCAAGAGATAGAGATGGTAGAGATGACCTTTGGATACAAGTTTGTGACTGAGGATTTGATGCTTGTGCATTTGGGCTTCAGCTCCTAGGCCCGTTATTTTATTTTATTTTTTTATATATTATTTTATTTTATTTTTTGTTGACTGATAATTGTTGTTGTTGACTTATGGTGATGAATAGGCTTTAGAGCCAATAATGATTCACACGGCTGATTTTGTTTCACCCCTCCCATAATCATGCTGCACTTTTAATTGGGTTTTAAATAAGTTTATTTTTTGGTTAAACTTTTGATATTTTGATAATTTTGTTTTAGAATTTTTATTAATTGATCAATTTAATTTTCTTGATTTTAGGCTTGAATTATTGTGATTATTTAGATTTTGATATTAGAATTTTGGTTAATAATCTTGTTTTCTAGTTTAATTGAATTTAAGGTTTTGATGATTTGTGTTTTGATTTGATTTTAATTAGATTTTCTTTTAGAAGTTAATATTGAGTTGGATTTGTATTATTGTTGATTCTTGTAAGATTCTGACCTGTTTTGAACTTGACGTTTGATACTTGACTATTGGATCCTCTTACACGGTTGACGCACCTGATGGCTTGATTCTCGTCTACCTTGGAATCTTCTTCCTTCCCTTTGAGCCATGCTTATTTGAGTTTGTCGATCTTGATTCGATTGATCATTTAAAGCTTTTGCAAGTGTTCTTAAGTTTTTGTGTGCATCGAAGAGGCAACAGACCTTCTCCATTTGGTACCACTTGAATCTCAATGTTATCCCTCTTTCATGCCTCATTCTAGGGTTTAATCCATGTTAGAAGCATATTGAGTACATCTGAAGCCCTACCTCAAAGTAGGCTCTGTTTGCGCATCATGTTTAGTACTTAAGTGTTTTGTATCTCCGTTGTGTCAACATGTTGATGATTGAACACTTGTACATCTTTGAGCTTTCTTTCTTTTCTTGAGACTTGTTTAAGTCTTGATTTTGTTGATATCTGTGATTGAATTGGTTAATGTTTACTTGTGCTTGTTCACATGATCCCTTAGGATTCCTCGTCCCCCTTAATTTCTGATTAAGTTGGGAGTAGGAGAGACATTAGGCTTTCAATCCTTTGTATGCTAACTTAGGTAGATGTTTCCCTTTTGAACTCAACCATAGGGCCATCTTTGCATGACAACATTAGGATAAAATTCCCGTAGTGTTTTCTTTTTGACTTTGAGTCTTCTCTTCTCATCTCCTAACAAGTTTAAGACACTTAATAAATACAATGAGCAATGTGCGCCATGAGCCTTAAGTACATGGGAAATGAGGAATGTAGGGTTTCCTTTCATTTTTCTAGAGTGTTTAGCGGACGTCCCGTCTTGGGATGATTTGCGACGCATTCGCTCCTATGTCATAGACTTTAGTGCAATGTGAGTTTCAAACTAACTTTAACTCACTTCTGTCTGAAAAACACACAAAAAAATTCAAATCTTTTTCATCCTTCGGGATTGTTGGGTTTCAGACCATTTTCAAAAAAGATAACGTTACTTCCGTTCAGCCGAAAATAGGCATCGACCCTAACTGCCGGACGCGAACCTAACGTCGCTCATAAAAAAACACTTAACCATTATGTGATCGTAGTCCCACGAACTACAGACACTCTGATTTCCTCTCTCTGGTTAGATTGAGGATACGTACGACGATGTCTTGGTGAGCACCCTTCCACCCTTCTTTCCGTAGTCCACGAACTACGGACGCTCTGATTTCCTCTCTCTGGTTAGATTGAGGATACGTAGGCACAAGACGGCGATGTCTTGGCAAGCACCCTTCCACCCTTCTTCCGTAGTCCCACGAACTACGGACGCTCTGATTTCCTCTCTCTGGTTAGATTGAGGATACGTAGGCACAAGACGGCGATGTCTTGGCAAGCACCCTTCCACCCTTCTTTCCGTAGTCCACGAACTACGAACGCTCTGATTTCCTCTCTCTGGATAGATTGAGGATACGTAGGCACAAGACGGCGATGTCTTGGCGAGCACCCTTCTCCCTTTTTTCCATAGTCCCACGAACTACGGACGTTCTGACTTCCTCTCTCTGGATAGATTGAGGATACGTAGGCACAAGACGGCGATGTCTTGGCGAGCAACCTCCCCCCTTTAGTGAGTAGTCGTCCGAACTACGTTGACTCTGACTTTCCCATTGCACGAGGGAATAAGTAGGCATAGGACGGCGATGTCCTATCGAGTCATTTATTTTCCTTTTCTTTTTTTTGTTTTTTCGTTCTTTTCTGTTCCCGTTTCTTATCATTTCCAGTAGCAGTGAAGCTCCAGATGACGACACCCTTTGATCGAGACAACAAGCGTGGATCCCATCGAGTACGATGGACGTGTGGGGGTACTAATACCTTCCCCTCGCGTAACCGACTCCCTTACCCGTTTATCTTGGTCGCGATGACCATGTTTTTCCATTCCCTCAGGTTTATGCAGTGTTTCCTTTCCCTCTTTTGGGATAAATACACATTGCTGGCGACTCTGTTTTTGTGCCACTTTCGCGTTTGTACTTGGATGAAAATCCTGGGAGCGACACAAAGCACCCAAACTGATGCTTTCCTCAAAATCACCTCTTTCACTCCAATTTTGCCTTCTAACTCAAGTCACTATTGGGTTTTGAGTTTGAGAGCAATTCCAACGAAACCAATCACACACACACCTCACATATAACATATAGAAGTGATCAAAACCCTCACATAACATCTGGAACAACAATTACACAAAATCAACAGCCATCTGCACAAGCTTTTGACAGATTTATAGTTGAGGTGCCAAATCTAGTTCCAGCTCGATTCAATCCACTCCAAGCATCCAGACACACTCCATAGCACCTAAGAAAGCTGTTTAGATCATCACAACTCATCTGTAACACCTCCAACTCAAAAATCAAATTGCTCTTGCTGCCACGACATTCAAGTAAGCCTAAACTTGGTCATCTCATGATTCATGCATATTTCCTCGCACAACAATTTTGCCATATGTTCATAATCATGTATGGAGTGTTTCCCCTCAATTAATTGCTTTGTATGAATCATGTATGGAATTTCTTAGCCTTCATGCAGAAATTAGGGTTCTTGAGGTTTCTCTTTGATTTCTCATTCTATACTTAAAATAAATGAAATTAAAGACCATAGACATGATCGTGAGTTGAAAATGAACAGATTGATATGTGGATTATGTGATTTCATCAAGCATTCAGTGAGATTGATGAGAAAATGCAAATCAGACAAAAACAGGGCACGCGGGCAAGAACAAGGTGTTCTTGGCGCCCTTTTTCAAACTTTTGAATTTTTGAATTTTTATTATTTTATTTAATTGATTCAAAAATTATTTTCTCTTTGAATTTTAATGATTTTGAGTTGATTCTTTTTTTCAAAATTCACAAAAATGTTAAAATATTTTATTTTACAAAAATTTCCCAAAAATATTATTTATTTCATAAATTTTATATTTTTACAAAGAGTTAATTTTTATTTGTTTTTTAACATTTTAAAAATTTTCTTTCTCTTGATTTTCCAAACTTAATTGGTTTTCAATCATTTTGTGGATAAAAACATGATTTTTGAAACATTGACCCAAAATCACAACTCATTTCTCACATGTTTTCAATGATTTTATTAATTTTTAATCAAAATTAATTCCATTTTTAACAAAATTAGGGTTTTGATTGATTTCACCCTCATCAATCTTTTTCAAAACACTTTTGGGCCTCTTAATAGAGTGTAAGTCCCACCTCTTTGTAAATAAAATAATTTGGGCCTCAGTGTATTGTATAAGTCCCAATACAGTCTCAGAAAATTTCTACGTGATCGTCGTTTTCAAACTATTTTTAATTGGGCCTCCCCTTGTGTTGTAAGTCTCATCTCTCCTTTTCAAAATCCTTTTGGGCATCTTGATAGAGTGTAAGTCCCACCCTTTTGTAAATAAACAATTTTGGGCCTCACACATTGTATAAGTCCCCCTGTATATTTTCAAAAGTTCGGCGTGGTTGTCGCATTTTTAACAAAATTAACTGGGCTTCTCCTTGAGTTATAAGACCCACCTTTATTCATTTCCAAACTCTTTGGGCCTCTATTAGAGTGTAAGAACCAACCCTTGTTGTACAAAAACCTTTGTGGGCCTCAGTCATTGTATAAGTCCCTCTGTGATATTCAAAACAACAGCGCGATCACTGTTAAACCTTGGGCCTCTCTTTGAGTATAAGCCCCAACCATATTTTCAAAACAATTTCCCTTTGGATTTAGATTCAATGTACAGCTGTCATGAATAGGGGTGTTCGTGGGCCGGTTTGGTTCGGTTTTGAGAGAATCCGATACACGAACCAATGAAAAATAAATGGATTTGTTTGGATTGAATTTCTATATTTTTGCAATAAAACTCAAACCAAACCGATCCGAAAAACAATGGATTGGTTTAGATTGGATTGATCAGATAAATTAAACATAAATATACAAAATATTTTTTAAAAATTATTTATTTACACACTATGAAAAATAAATATTGAATACATCGACACACATATTTTTAAACAAGTTATGATCACCTTAGTATTACAGTTGTTGTATTTCACTTAAATATTCAATAACTTAAAACAATTTTATTGCATACTCATACTCCATTCCATAGTATAAAATTAAAGGTTTGCAGTTTGCAGATACTTGTGATTTGAAGTTTTGTGATTTGGGAAGAAAGTTGTGGTTTGCGGATACTTGTAGTTTGTAATTTGTGAGTTTGATTTATAATGGTTGTAATTTTTTGTTTCTCTATATTTTATCATTGATTGATATGCTTGTGATAATTTGAAAGATGTCGTTCCGTTTTTCATTGGAAATGTCCAGAGACTGTACCTTTTTGTTTCTTTCATTATGGTTTGTACTTGGTAACTACTATAACAATTTTTCTCTTCATTCAATAAATAAGTAATAACTTAATTAAAATTAATAATTTACTATGTTGATTGTTATTGGTTTGGTTCAGGTTTACGGGTAGCAAAGTAGAAATCCGTTGCCCGAACCAATTAACATCGGTTTTAATTGGTTTGGTTCGGTTTTTGCCCGAACTGAAAAAATGCCCAACCCAACTACATTGGTTTGGTTTGGATTCCGGTTTGGTTCGGATTTGCCCGAACCAATGAACACCCCTAGTCATCAAAACTTTCTTTAATTTCTTTGAACAACTAACAATACAGCATGGAAGCTTGCTCGCCTGTAAGTTTTAACAGCTTTCATTTACTCGCTTTCATATATATATATATATATATATATATATATATATATATATATATATAACTGTATTGTGGGAAGCCGCGCACAGTTAGTCTTCTTTCATACTCTTTTAAATACTTGTCATATATCAATTGTATATATACTAGTATAGTTATTTAGAGTTTTCCCCGACAACTAGGTCTAGAACTAGGTAAAGCCTATTGGTCACTCTTAAATACAGTCAAAACTAGATCCCCATAGGATTTCCAGATACATTCATACCTTCTCTTGGGCTTAAACAATATGGAACAAACAGAAAGGCAGTATTCTTCGTAAACCTTTTCTCAGACTGTCACCCCAAGAAATTGTCAAATAAATTCTACTCCCCAGAGTTGATCTATTCTCAGTGAATAGCATCTCTTGAGTTTCTTCAAACCTTAGAACTTTCACTAAATGATCTATTCTCGGTGAATAGCATTTCTTGAACTTTTCTGGGTTTGAGACCAACGGGCTTCCTAAAAGCATCCCTGCCTCCTCTTGGGTTTTGTACAAGGACCCTTCGACTTCTTAGAAGTTCTCATGCCTTCTCTTGGGCTTAGTACAAGGACCCTGAAGACCTCTTAAAGGTATAAGATAGAACTTAGTCATCCTTTGCTAGAGCAGTCTTTCCAGTGTCAACTCACAGACCAATTTAGGGTTGATTCTCATCCCTTAAATACCCGCCTCCTCTTGGGCATCATACAAAAGATAAAACTTTTTCCACACCAGTAGGCTTGGACAGTCTAACCCCTTGAGTCTCAAAGACATTCTCAAGTTCCCAACAGACATAGGAGAAACCCCGGTCACTCTGGATCAACTTCCAGTAGAGCTAAAACCCAGTCACTCTCCTAAAAATCCCAAATCAGAACCTCAAGGCATCTGATACCTCAACTCTTCTGTAATCCTCAGCAAGAGTTGATTCCCCATATTTGGACCCGCCTCGGGATCTCAACAATCCCCGGC
Source organism: Lathyrus tuberosus (assembly GCA_022829125.1). Lineage (NCBI taxonomy): Eukaryota > Viridiplantae > Streptophyta > Magnoliopsida > Fabales > Fabaceae > Lathyrus > Lathyrus tuberosus. The sequence continues at coordinate 3,233,220 of JALAZF010000477.1, forward strand.
AAAAGTTAGCCTCCTCTTAGGCTTTCTATAATGACTTTTCCTCAGCACGCCTAGCCTCCTCTTGGCCTTTGTATAATGATTCTCCCCAGCAGAGTTAACCTTTTCAGACTCTCTTGTTGAGTCACTCACCCTTTCAGACTCTTTTGTTGAGTCACTCACTTTTCAGACTCTCTTGCTAAGTCAATCACCTTTTCAGACTCTCTTGTTGAGTCAGTTACCTTTCAGCACTCTCTTGTTAAGTCAACCTTTTTAGCCTCAATCTCAGGCCTTGTACGAGACAGATAAAAATACTCTCTTGTTGAGTCAATCTTTGTCTAGCCTCATCTCAGGCTTGGCATGAAGATTTCCCCTAGCAGGAGTTAGCCTCCTCTCAAGTTGTGTAGAATAATTTCTCCAGCTTGTTCAGCCACAATCTTGGGGTTTGTACAGGACAGATAAAAGCATTCTCTTGTTGAGTCAAACCCTTTTAGCCTCAATCTTGGGCTTCGTACAAGACATAAATCTTCATCTCTTAAGCTTGGGACGAACATCTTCCCCAGCGAAGTTATTTCCTCCCAGCCTTCTTTAAGGCTTTGAGGAATGATTTCCCAAGCGGAGTCAAACTCTTTTTCAGCCTCAATCTTGGGCTTTGTACAAGACACATAAAAATATCCCACCAGAGTCAGTTAAATTTTCCATTTTAGCCTCAATCTTGGGCTTTGTACAAGACAGATAGAACATTTTCCCCAGAAAAGTCAAACTTATAGCCTTCTCTTAGGATTTGTATAATGACATCCCCGAAGAGTCAGCCTCTTTTTTGCCTCAATCTCGGGCTTTGTACGAGACAGATAAACACTCTCTTATTGAGTCGGTCATTTCCAGCCTCCTCTTAGGCATTGTATAAGGACTTCCCTAGTGGAGTCAATCAACCTCTTAGGTTCAACCTTGGGCTTTGATCAAGGCACAAAAAAATCAACAATCCCCTCAGGGGAAGTCCAATCCCTCTTTAGAGAATGACAAGTTTTCTCTCAGTCAAACCTTTAGCTTCAATCTTGGGCTTTGAACAAGACACAAATAAACCTCTTTAGCTTCAATCTTGGGCTTTGAACAAGACACCAAAACATCATTTTCCTCCCTTAGAATAGGAGGAACTACGATTGCTCTGATTTCCCTGTTTCATTTAAACGGGAATACGTAGGCATAAGATTACAAAATCTTAGCGAGCATACTAATCAAAAACTCTAGGTCCAGCACCTTCACACTTCAATCAAAATTTAGGTCTAGTACCTTACCAAAAACAATCGAAAAAACCCGAACATCAACAAAAACTCACTCACTCATATTTCCTAAGAAACTTTCCCAACCCATTAATGGATAAACACTATCAAGTACAAGGTTAGTTTTAGATAGCTTCCATTTCCCTTTCAGCTTCATGGGATAAATAAGATATCAGAAAGTAGCACCCACTCCTCCTCATTGCGATGAGGAAAACCCAGCGATAAGGTGATTGCGTCACCGACAAAAATCGCTCGCTACACTCATGTGCCTTAGCCAATAACTCATCAACTACATGCATTTGAGTATCTAATCTATTAGAAATATCGATAAAATCGAATGGATCTAGAATTAAATCGTGAACGAAATCATTTTTCTTAAAAATATTTCAAGCACTCTTAAATATGTCTTAGAGTTTGAACGCAGGAAAACCCAGGAAAATCAGCCTTATATCGAATTTACGCAAGACTGATGAAAACTCGATTTGTAGCGAAGAGTGTTTGGAATTTGTACAAGAGTATTTTCGATTTGTGATGTGATTTTCTGAATTCCAGAATAGAGTATTTATAGGTCATGTATGGGTTGTTTCACAAGGTTGCAACCCTTGATGAAACAACACATTTTAACTAAAAGTTGCATTGTTTCCAAGCATTGTCTATGTTCATTCCACAACAACACTTCACAAAGTGTTGCTTCTCTTGAATTCCTAATCGTTTATTGACATTTACTCACTTCCACTTTTCTTGTCATTTTGGAACACACCCATAGACATTTATTGTTCATAAATTACAATAATCCGCTACTTGTTCTAATAACGACAAGACCAATTCCAATAAAGAGAAACCAAGAATGTTAGTACAGTTAGGTATCTTTCGATTTAAAACTTAACCTTAGTAAAGACAACACAAAGTCTAATCAGAATGTTAGATAACAATGCTTTTAAACCATTAATCCATGTGAATAGACCGACGTTACCTCACACGCATTTTTTAAGGTTCTTCGCCTATATTTCTCGCCTAGCACTTATTTATGGCCATATGCTTTCCTGTTTCATGAATTTTTGGTAAGAGAAACTCCAACTCTCACTTTGAGACGACACCATCTCGAAATTCACATAGGTGAAGTTCATATTGTATCCTTTTCCATGAGACACATACCCTCGATATTTAACTTCATTAAGTGTTTAAATAAAAACTCAACCCTCATTTTAATGGTCAACATTATCATGAACTGTTCGACAAACATCCAAATCAATGACTTATTATTACCCATTGAATTTTGTTAATCATATGGCAAGCAGTTAGTAAGGACACACCCCACAAATTAAATGGCAATTTGGAATGCATTAACATGGCATTCATCATCCTTTGTATGTTCGATTCTTTCTCTCGGCTTCACCATTTTGTTGTGGTGTGCGAGGTGCGGAGCATTCATGTATAATGCCATATTCTTCACAAAACGTATCAAATTCTGTAGAAAAGTATTCACCACCCCTATCACTCCTAAGGACTTTGATAGTTTTATTTAATTGATTTTCTACTTCTGCTTTATAAAGTTTAAAGGCATTAAAAGTATCATCTTTATGCCTTAAAAGATATACATATGTGTACCTAGAAGAATAATCGATGAGTGTAATGAAATATCTATTTTCCCCACAGTTTAACATGCCATTAAATTTACACAAATCAGAATGTACAAGATCAAGAAGATTTGTATTTATTTCAACACTTTTGAAAGGTTTCTTAATCATCTTTGATTTAATGCATAATTCACTTTTTTTGAAATCATTTATATTGCATGAAATCAAACCAGATTTAATTAGTCTTTTCATTGAACTAATACCGGTATGTGTTAATCTATTATGCCATAAAGAAACAGAGTCAAGCATGTAAGCAGAATTAGAAATTTCATTAATAATATTATCGGTAGTACAGAGTTTGATCATTCCCTCATCGAAATATCCTTTTCCTATAAATACACCATTACGGGTTAGTATAAGTTTGTCTGATTCATATACAGATTTAATACCCGATTTACCCAACAAATCCCCACTACCAAGATTTCCTAGTCATGTCGGGGACATGAAGCACATTAACAAGAGTGACTTTCTTTTCGGAAGTGAAGTTGAGTTCGACAGATCCGGTTCCAACAACTTTAGATCGTACATCATTTCATATTTGTACTTCCTGTCCATCAATTTCCTCAAAATAGGTTATAAAAGTAGCCTTATCATAAGAGGCATGCACTGTAACACATGTATCATACCACCATCCTTGCACTTTGCCTTTGATTGTCATTATTTCGCTCACCGTAGCGATTATGTCGTCATTTGAATAAACTGCATTGATCTCATTTTTTGACTTGTTGTGTCTGTAATCTCAAGCATAGTGTTCGGGTTTTCCACATACAAAACAACCGTTTTTCAGACCTTTCGGACCGCCAGAATTTTTGAATTTGTTATGTTCCTTTTTAGGTCCAAGATGACTCTTCATGCCATCATGTTTCTTTTTTCGTGTGGTAGTCACAACATTGGCTTTGGAAAGACCAGTAGATTCTGAATTCTCCCTTTTCTTTGATTCGTCCTGGATTCAAAGATGTTTCTAGATTTTCTCTATAGAGAAGTCCTCAGAACTGTGCAACAATTTATTTCTATAGCATTTCCACGAAGGTGGTAAATTTACAATGATTGCACCAACTTGAAAGGTATCAGGAATGCCTATTTTCACAACTTTTATTTTATTCACGAGAACCTGTAACTCGTGCACTTGGAGAAGAATTGTCTTTGAATCTATGAATTTAAAATCAAAGTATTTAGAAATTAAAAACTTCTTTGTACCTTCCTCTTCGACCTTGAATTTAAACTCGAGTGTTTTCCAGATTTCTGTTGTAGAATGAGTGTCCGCATAGAGGTCGTAGAGACGATCAGGTAGTGTATTGAGGATATGTCCACGACATAACAATTCGTCCTCTTTACGTTTCTTACGCTCCTTCTCGAGTTCATCAGAGTCATCCTCGGTTGGTTTAGGAATTGGTGGTAAGTCACGATCTAAGCAGAGTGAACCTTCATAGCACTTAGTATGAATGTCATCTTAACTTGCCATCGGGTGTAGTTAGTTCCATCAAAGTGATCCAACTTAACAAGGTCCTAGTTCATAACTTTGATGCTTGAAACTGCAGCATCAGAAGCCATTTGAATAATTTTAAGATTGTTAGAAATATCGGTAAAGTTGAATGGATCCAGGATTGAATTGTGAATGAAACACTTTCCTTAAAACTATTCCAAGCACTCTCAAATATGTCTTAGAGTTGGAACGCATGAATACCCAGGATAATTCAGCCTTATGTCGAATTTGCGTAAGACCAACGAAAACTCGATTTGTAGTGAAGAGTGTTTGGAATTTGTACAAGAGGATTTTTGGTTTTTGATTTGATTTTCCGAATTCTGGAATGGATTATTTATAGGCCATGTATGTGTTACTTCACAAGGTTGCGACCCTTGATGAAAGAACATTTTTTAACCAAAAGTTGCATTGTTTCCAAGCATTGTCTATGTTCATTCTGCAGCAACACTTCACGAAGTGTTGCTTCTCTTTGAATTCCTAATCATTTATTGGCATTTACTCACTTCCACTTTTCTATTCATTTTGCAACACACTTATGAACATTTATTGTTCATAAATTACAACACAATCTACTATGTTTCGTTCACCTCTATGACATAGATTTTGCGGCCCATAAACGGCATATGTTATCCTAAAATGAAAGACTATTAAAGCAAGTGTGTTAATCCTCATTGTTATCTAGCAAAGATATACTCCAGCATCACCTGTGTCAAGTGCTTGACTACTAATCAACCAAGGTACTTTCATAAGCTGGCTCATCAAATGGCATTCATCATCGAAGAAGACCAACTAGATTTACAAAAGTCTAATTTTTTTCTCTCTATTTTAGGGAGCTATACCAAGGACATGAGGTACACATGTCTTGGATTTGTTTATAGGATAACGTTAACTTATCCCTTTGTCCCTTTGGGATACATGTTAAAAAACTCTTAAATAGAAAATTCGTATTGAAAAAATAATAAAACCATTAATTATAAATTTATATTAAATTCCATGTCACAACATTAATTATAAATTCACCTAGTTAGGTTGCTATGGCCTTCCATGTCACGTGTGGTGCCGTGAGTTTTCTAGGTTCATTGCAGGCACAATTATAGTTTATGTAAAATCGGATGAAGGAGCAAAAAAACACTCAAAATGGACGTTGTTAGATTCTTAATCGGGACTAAGTTCGCAATGAATTTAAATGAAGTGTTTAAGTTGGAAGTGAACGGTAGCATATACACTTTAAAACTTGTAGAAGATTCTCATGGTCCAATGAGGATAAAGGGTGGTAACAACGAAATGAAGAGATCTGAAAATGAGGATAGCAGCTCTAAGAGTGAAGATGATGGTGAGTGGGATGGTTCTTACACTGAGGATGAGGAAGGAGGGGATAGAGTAGCTGATCTAAATGGGATTAATCATGAACATTATGACATGGGGCGTACTCAGAAAGTTGGGTCTATGTCTGGACCTAACGGGAAAGGCGACGTTGTGGTGAATAAGAGGACTTCAGGAGATGTCGTGTTGTTTGAAAAAGTGATTACTCATGAAAAGGTAGGAGGAAGTTTGAAGACATTCCAGGCAAGGTATGGTGTACAATTAAAAGCTTGGGAATTGAGGGAGAGGAAGATGATGAACTCTTTGAGGGGATTATTAGAAGCATGGAAGAAACAAACAGAAGCAAATTTGTTGAAAAGATGGGGGCGGAAAATTTGGTTCCATGAATTTTGTGACGTTTAATGTTAGAGGATTAAGGAATTCCGTGAAACAGAATAGGATTAAACAAATTGTGTCAAAAAGGGAGGCGAATGTTTGTTTTATTCAAGAAACAAAATGCTAGAAGATGATGGATAGGATCATTCATAATATCTGGTGAAATTCTGGTCTCAGATATGTGATGTTAAGTGCGATGTCACAACATCAATATCTGCAGTATGGACAAGACAATAAAAGCACAGAATTGCACACACGGATTGTTCACCCAGTTCGGTTCAACACCCTATATCTGGGGGCATACCAAGCCAGGAAGGAAGTCCACTATTAGTAGTATCAAATTACAGACTCAACAAACCAGTTGACAATCTACCTAATTTAATCACTACCCAATGACCCTTCTATCTAAGTCCTCCCTAGATAAGAGACTCCATCTCACTCCCAATCATTGCAATGATGTCTAGCAGTCAACATCTCTGCCACTGCATCAACAGCTTGATTACCAATAACTTTTCAAACACAGAAAAGTAGAAGTCACACTTCCATGACACACCTTGGAGTTGCTTAACAGCTTCCTCCAAGAACAATACAATACTCATTACCTACAGGTTTCTGAGTACGAACACAGTGACCATCTCACAACCCGAGTGGTTCACTTAGACTAAGCCCTAATGAACTACATCTTGGACCCGTGTCAATTCTAGATTACAAGCATTCTATTTATAACTTTTTCCCAACTGGATTTGGGCCTTTAACTCACAACAAATCTTCTGTACCAAATCTGCAAAAGATTCTGCTACTAAATAGATCTTCAATTAAATCTTCAATCAATTCTTCATGATTAACTCTAATTATTCTCCATATATTTTTGCATTAAATTAGCAACAAACTAATCTCTTCATAAATGATTGCACCAGAATATATATATCCCATGATATTCGCCTGCAATCTCTGATTCTCTTCAGCAGAATATCCAGCAACATGCGCTGCCCTAATAAAACAACTCTGACTGATGTTCACAACTGATGTTAAGACATCGGGTTTAACATCAGCACACAGCTGCAACCCTTACACCCTTACCACACCAGAATGTTAAATAACAATAATGTTAGAAGCTCATGTTGAAACATCAAACATGACATTAACCTTGTTTTACCAAAATTTCTGCCAATTACAAGAACTAACAATCTCCCCCTTTGTCTAATTTTGGCTAAAACAACTATATAAACATTACAGCTCAAATTACAGCAGCAATTACATTACAACCCTATACTACTGTTAGAAGTCGTCTGATCCTAACAATAATCATCAGTAGTAATCATCAGTAGTTATCAGTAGCTACTGTGTACAGTAACCATGGAGAATCATCTTCTTGGCTAATTTGAATGATGTTAGGACATCATGCTTGACATAACATCACCACAGCACAGCAACTTCAGGCAGCACATTAGGACCTAAGAAATAGAAAGTCTTGAAGTATAGGTGCACATGAGGAAGAAGATATCTGACACTCCCCCTCAACACAACACATTTCTTTTTCCTTCCAGGACAGACCCAGAACAAATGTAGAAGACTCCTCCAGAAAAGAAATGTTTGTCTATACATAAAAGACTAATGGTGGCATAAGATAATTCTGTATACCTTCATTGATCAGACACTGGGTTTAATCTGTGGCATAAGATGAAACTTAAGAAGCGTCATTCTGCCAACCCAGGTAACTCAGAACACAAGTCACAACTGTGTTCATAACTCAGGACACAAGTCACAAAGACTCAACACCAACTTAAGGATAGGTCATCCTCTGCGACATCAGGAACTACAGACTCCAGACATAGCATCTGCACAAACCATTTAGCAAAACCATTTCCTTTCTCCCCCCTTTTAGCCACAAATTGACAAAGAAAGCCCTCACAGAACCAGACCCAAGTAATGCTCACCCAAAAACGAACAAACGCCATAAGACTTATGAAACAAGAACACTCACTGGCTGAAGGAGCAAGGAATAACCTCTATAAATAGCTGACCAGTTACTTTGGAATTAACGAGCTTTGAATAGTCAAAGTTCTTGGTCATAGAAACGCTATTTTAGGAACTAAAAACTCCATCCAAATTCAATGTCTATCATCCAAAACAGTCTTGACCGCCTTTATTGCCTCTAACTGATACTTACCATAAATTGTGCCAAAACAGTTCCATGCATAGTCGAAGACACGTGTTTCACCTTATCCTTACACCACCGTTCAAAATAAATCCTTGTTTGGTTCAAGAAAAACATGTCCTGTACCATGTTCTGACATCTTATCACACAATGTCTGCTTGCTCACAACATTATTACTCCAAGACTTCCAAAGAAGATTTCAAACCAATAAACTTGTCTTCAGACTTCTTCTCAGAGGCATGTGCACACTAGAACCAATTGTCATAACAACCAATGCCAACCAACAGCCTAATTGTCATAACATGTTATCTGACATTAGATCCTCATAAGAGACAACCAGTCTCCACAAGCTTGATCATCATGCAAGCTTCACACTTCATGCACCTTTGTTGCAGAATTCATGGACAAATACTCCCCCTGTCATGGTTAACCAATGCTCTAGATGAAGATAAACATTTGAGCACACTTGCTGAACACATGCATTCCCTATCAACTCTTCATCTTCAGACTTCCAATACATGATCTACTTCAGTCTTCTCTACATTCTCCATCCAAGGCAGACCTTCTACTTCATCATTCTCCCGTATGACTATGTAGACGCTCCTTAGGCATAATGTATGCACCACCCTTCTGAACCTGAGCATAATCATCATTCACCAAGGATATCCAACCAGATAATGTCCCAACACAAGTTAGAACATCTACCACACACCAAGACATCATCACCATGGTTCTTGATACGCTCCACCAACTTGACTTACTATAGCATAGTAATCCAAAGAACTAGTGGATTAAACTCTCATCCACCTTCAAGAAGAATAATCTCCTTGAGTCTTCAACTCATCACCCTTCTGCCCAAGAGTAACTTGTTCCAAGACAATCCTCAATTATACCCAGCTGCCACACTCTGATTATCCACTTCTGAGATCAACCAAATGCCACAGTTTGATCACCTCATTCATGAATCTTCATATGAAAATAATCAAATGTCACAATTTGACCTTTTCGTTTGTCTGAACTCTCATAAAGATATCTTGATCTACCAAGGAAACTTGATCTTCAAGTCACATGTTCCACTTGCTCCCTAAGCCATAGTCATGTAACATCCTCTCAAACCACAGTTCCCGCAAACTGTATGAGATAGATCTTTTTGAAGCATCCAAAACTTCCATTACTGTAGATCACCTCTACCTTAAGCTGATGTGCCATATCACCAGCTGAGACTTCTGATGTTAAGCTAGATGTCAAAACATTATGATATCCAACTGTTAAATTCAGGTCTTCCTTCTGCCACTTAGAAGAACCTCCTCCCTTTGCAGAAACAGATTTCCGTGCTCTCATAGACTTGATTCAACAATCAAGTTTGAGTAAACAACCTCCATCCTTCCCAGAAAATCCAAAGACTTCAAACCTACTATATCTGAATCTTCAGAAAATAAGTAGTTCATGACTACTCCATAGCAATACTAAAGAAAGTCACTTCCCTTAGTAGAGCCGTCAGTAGAAAGCCAGAGATAACTGCCACTTATCCTCGACCTTCACAACCAGAGCAAACACCATGCTCCAAACCACTCAGATCAGAAATAAACTAATCCACGCTGTAGCCATCAAGATTATGATGTCTTCATAGTCTTACATCTTCATCTTCAACAGCACCACCATCTAGACAAGTCATTCACAATACTTTCTAGGAACAGATGCTAAGCAATAAACCCAGGTCAACACCTAGGCGACTTGAGAGCGAATGTAGAACCCCTCCCATGATTCTCCAAACCTCTGATGTTACAACAATAGATAGAACATCCTTAATCATGTCTTTCAAGGATAATCAATTAAATACTCGTGAATTTCACAAATAGCAATTGATCCCTGTGGTTTAACCCTTCTTCAGATTCCAACATCTTCTGAATCTTCTTCATGACAGACCATTATGACAACCATTCATACCACAAAAAGAAAAAAACAGCTACATAGAGAAAAGTAAATTCTCAACACTTCTGCAGTCTTGCACTTTTACATCATACATATACATAGTCTCCCGTCAATGTATATTGTCATTAGTTGAAAGCACAACATTTTAGATAAACGCTCAGCTCCCGTCAGCGTATTCACTATCGGTTAGATGCACAGCATTATCAAAAGCAGACGAATACTCAACTACTGTCAAGCTATTTATCATATGTGATAAGGTAACCTTCTCACACAAGGTACGACACTTGATCTGGTCTGACATTCTTTTCCTGCACACTTGAGGCACTAGCTGATCTTTTGTTAATCCACACCACTGATCATTTCAGATTAGGTAAGCGGCTTGACCTGATACTCCACCATGAGTACAACTAACTTTCTTTGGCTGAGAAAGCAAAGAACTGAAATGATGTTTCAACGTCAGTTCCAACATCAGTCTATATCACATCTCCTATGGATCCACACAATCTCTGGTAGGGAACACGCAGTAACTTGCATAACACACTCTTCCAGAAGCTTCTTCTTATAAGCACAAGGTTCAGACCTCTTGTCTAATCTTAAGAGTGATAACTGTCATTCTTCTACAAAAACATACCATAGACAAACTGCTACTTTCAATCCTTCAAGCCATAAAACTGGAAGAGTTCATTCCATACAACTAACCCCGACACCAATTGACCCCAGGCTGATTTACACTGCTACACAAAATCTTGGATGCATTTACCCTATAACATTGTCCTCAGACAGTTTAGCTCAAACAAGGATCATCTCCTTCTTTTCTACTATCAAGATTACTATTTCTTCTTCAACCAGCTCCAGCTGAAATGCTATGACAGTTTGAACAGCATCTCAAAGGTTGTTCAACTTCACAGCTACAGTGATCCTTCAAAGCAGCTACAATCTAATAGGTCTTTTACTTAGCATATACCCCAACCTGCTAATGTGTAGCGTGATGTCGAGACATTGACATATTCCGCTCAGCTTCTTTCTTGATGAAACTTCCTCCAGTTCATGATCAGAAACATGTATCTTATCATAACCAGGAAGATCCTCCTCATTATGTCACCACAACTAAGCTTGAGAGATAACTTATCAAGATCTTCACTCCCGCATGAAAGATTTGACAATGATACTCTTTTGCTTTGGCTCAACCCTCTTCTTTCACCATCAAGAAAATTGATAAAGAAGGAATCAATGTTCTGGACAGATTGGTCTTCAATGCCTGATTAGAAATATATTCTTCTTCAAAAAAAACTAAAACTTCCATGTCATACAGTCTTTAATAAGATCCATTCACCTTTTGATCACTTCTTTCCCAAAACTAAGATATGCGATAATCCTCAAGTATCTTTGGCATCTCTAACCAAACGGTTGAAGCTGTCTTGCCTAACCTCCAACATCATAGAGTATCCTGCTGAGGAGACCAAACCCTAATGTCTTTCCAAGAGACTACCTTCCTAGAATCTCACCACCAGAGAAACAAGGACCAATCAGGGTTACATCAGATACCATGCAGCGGAACACACAACAACTCCTCAACAACCTTCAGGCACTACTCAATAATCCTTGTACACCATCACCAAAAACCAAGTGCCAACAGCAGTTCTCTTGATAACAACAGACAAGTTTAATACATACCATGTCATGAATAGTCCATCCTTCACTTCAAGGGATCATACAAGCAACAATGTGAACTGACCAAGTCCATAACTCAGCAAAACTATCTTCCTTGCTCATGAACCAGAAAGTATCTTCCCAAGATCTCATCCAGAAACAGACAGGATGCCTGCTTTGATACCAATTGAAATTCTAGTCTCAGATATGTGATGTTAAGTGCGATGTCACAACATCAATATCTGCAGTATGGACAAGACAATAAAAGCACAGAATTGCATACACGGATTGTTCACCCAGTTCGGTTCAACAACCTACATCTGGGGGCATACCAAGCCAGGAAGGAAGTCCACTATTAGTAGTATCAAATTACAGACTCAACAAACCAGTTGACAATCTACCTAATTTAATCACTACCCAATGACCCTTCTATCTAAGTCCTCCCTAGATAAGAGACTCCATCTCACTCCCAATCATCGCAATGATGTCTAGCAGTCAACATCTTCGCCACTGCATCAACAACTTGATTACCAACAACTTTTCAAACACAAAAAAGTAGAAGTCACACTTCCATGACACGCCTTGGAGTTGCTTAACAGCTTCCTCCAAGAACAATACAATACTCATTACCTACAGGTTTCTGAGTACGAACACAGTGACCATCTCACAACCCGAGTGGTTCACTTAGACTAAGCCCTAATGAACTACATCTTGGACCCGTGTCAATTCTAGATTACAAGCATTCTATTTATAACTTTTTCCCAACTAGATTTGGGCCTTCAACTCACAACAAATCTTCTGTACCAAATCTGCAAAAGATTCTGCTACCAAATAGATCTTCAATTTAATCTTCAATCAATTCTTCATGATTAACTCTAATTATTCTCCATATCTTTTTGCATTAAATTAGCAACAAACTAATCTCTTCATAAATGATTGCACCAGAATATATCTATCCCATGATATTCGCCTGCAATCTCTGATTCTCTTCAGCAGAATATCCAGCAACACGCGCTGCCCTAATAAAACATCTCTGACTGATGTTCACAACTGATGTTAAGACATCAGGTTTAACATCAGTACACAGCTGCAACCCTTACACCCTTACCACACCAGAATGTTAAATAACAATAATGTTAGAAGCTCATGTTGAAACATCAAACATGACATTAACCTTGTTTTACCAAAATTTCAGCCAATTACAAGAACTAACATTTGGGATGTGGAGGATTAACAGTGGTCTTTAGTAAATTCTCGGGAAAAGTCGGGGGGATTGCTTACAGTCTGGAGGAAGAAGTCAATGAATCTAATCTCTAGTTTCATGGGGAAGGTTACCTGGGAACGAATGTTTGTTGGAATGATCTTAAATTGAAAATCTTGCCAACCATTTGGGTTATTGGGGGGATTTCAACACGTTAAATCTAAAGAGGAAATAAGAGGGAGGGGTTGTACGGTTCAGTAGAAATAGAGGAGTTTGGAGCGTTCATGAATCTCATGGAATTGGTTGATTTGCCAACTGTTGGGAATCGATTCACATGGTTCCATTCAAGTGGTTCTAGATGTAGCAGACTGGATATGTTCCTTGTGTCCCAGGAATTACTTGATTGTTGGAATACTGCTGCATAATTCATTGGGGACCACGATATCTCCAATCATAGGACAATATGGATTAAAGCTAGGAACAAAAATTGGGGTCCTAAGCTATTTAAGGTGTTCTCATGCTGGTATGACCATCCCGACTTTTTGAAATTCATTAAGGAGGAATGGAACTCGATTGAAGTTGTAGGTTCGTCTGCTGAAGTTCTGTCCAAGAAATTCCAAAGGCTTAGGGCTAGATTAAGGTGGTGGAACAGGAACATTTTTGGTTGGGTGGACTTAGGGATTGAAGAGGAAATCGACATTATTAATGCTATTAAATCTGAGATGGTAGAGGACCTTGGTGGCCTAAATGTTCAAAGGTTAGACATAAGGAAAATGGCTCAGGATCATTTTTGGAAGAAGTCTCGTATTAAGGAAAGTATCCTTAAACAGAAGTCGAGAGTGAAATGGATACAAAAGGTGATCAAAATTCTCGGAATTTTCATGCTTTGTACAAGAATCGATCCAGAAGAAACTCTATTATTTCTATTATGGTGGGCTCGGTGTTATTTGAAGATGTGGCCTTGGTAAAGGATGCTGTCAAAAGGCATTTTGAAGTCAAATTCCATAACAGTCAGATGCCTAGACCAAGCTTGATGTGTCTGACATTGCGAGAATTACGGCTGAAGACAGTGCTTGGTTGGAGGAGTTTTTTAGTGAGGATGCAATTAGGGAGGTGTTGTTCGAGTGTGTTGGTAATAGGAGTTCTGGGCCCAATGGCTTCAACATCGAATTTTTACAAAGGACTTGGGACATCCTTGGTCATGTTGTCGTTCTGTGCATACAAGAATTTTATCAATTTGGTTGCCTAAATCGTTGTCCTCGTCGTTCCTTGCACTTATATCTAAGTGTGACAACCCCTAAAATCTGGACGAATATATGCCAATCTGCCTCATGGACTATGTGTATAAGATTGTCACTAAACTACTGGCTGCTAGGTTGCGTCGGGTCATGGGCAAGTCAATCTCTAATTCTCAAACTATTTTTATTCAAATCAGGAAATTGGTGGATGGCGTGTGTAGCGAGCGATTTTGGACGCGGTTCTTAAGCGCTGGTCGCTCTCTGCGGTTTGAGCTTAAACTACAGGTCGATTCATTTTTTATCCTATTGTGAGCTGAATAAGGAAGGGAAATAGATGTCTCCAACTAACCCTGCTTGCATACTGAGTTTAAACAGCGGTCTGTTAGGTTACGGATGCTACAATGTGGGGGGCCTTTGTACTGGTTATTTATATTTTCGCCAATACGGTTTTCTTTCTTTTTACCTTGGCAGAAGGTTTCTGGCGGGGAACAAGGATTAGGATGTTAGGACTGATGCTTTTTGAATTACTGCTTTTGATTGATGGAGATATGGGATTTGGTTTTTTTGTTGATTGCGCTCGCTAAGATCTTTTCTTTCGATCTTATGCCTACGTATTCCCGTTTACCGAAACAGGGAAATCAGAGCGTTCGTAGTTCCTCCTATTCTATGGGAGGAAATGGGTGTTTTGGTGTCTTGTTCAAAGCCCAAGACGTGAAGCGAAAGGTGATTTGTATCTTGTTCAAAGCCCAAGATGTGAAGCTGAAAGGTCTATTTGTGTCTTGTTCAAAGCCCAAGACGTGAAATTGAAAGACCACGACTTTAGAGAGAATTTGTCATCTCTAAAGAGGGGGAAGGAGAATTACTTTAACTGGGATACGCGGATCCGAGCAATGCCATAATTTCCGAAGAAAGGGTTTTAACCTGAAGGAGAAGACTTTAACTCAGTGTAGAGCAATGCCATCTTTCCTTAGGAATTTCTCATGCTAAAAGAGGGACAGTGGCATGGATATAGATAATCCAGAGGCTTGCCGCTTACAGCGATTAGATGAAGGAGTTGTTGATGTTTGTGTACTGTGAACGAGGTACAACTTTGATGCTAAAAGGTTGATTGGATCAACCAGTGGTTTTCTTATACAAAAGCCTAAGAGGAGGCTAATTTCCGCTAGGAAAATCATTATACAAAGCCTAAGAGGAGGCTATTTTGTGTCTCGTATAAAGCCCGAGAGAGAGGCTAAAAGTTTGACTCAACGTGGGAGTCTTTGTGTCTTGTACGAAGCCCGAGATAGAGGCTAAAAGTTTGACTCAACAAGAGAGTGTTTTTGTATCTCGTACGAAGCCCGAGATGGAGGCTAAAGGTTTGTTTCAGTTGAGTGACAGATCCAATATACTGATTTTAAAAGAGAAAATCAGTTCTTATATGAGCAACACTGTACTCAGGGATTTGATCTGAGGATCAGGGATATTTCCTTCTCTTTGAGGAAACGGGAAATCCAAAGGGTATTGAGACTGTCCGAGTCTGCGGGTTTCCTTCCTATTTAACGAAGGGGTCACTTGAGAATGTCTTTGAGACTCAAGGAAGTTAGAGTGTCCAAGTCTAGAGTTTTTTCTTTTGTACTATGCTTTGAGAAACAGTAGTAGACTCTATGAAAGGACTGTTCTATGAGGATGACTAGGTTCTGTTCCTATACCTCTAGGAGGTCGTCGGGACAATTTGTATGAAGCCCAAGGGGAGGCTGGAAACTTTTAAGAAGCCTACGGGTCCTTGTACGAAGCCCAAGAGGAGGCTATCATTCCCGAAGGAAGAGATCATTATACGAAGCCTAAGAGGAGGCTGTGAATACTTCTAAGAAGCCGTAGTGTCCTTGAATAATGCCCAAGAGGAGGCCGATGCTTTTAAGAAGCCCGTGGGTCTATCATCTCCTTTCCATTAGGAGAGATAACTCTTTTAAAGATAAAAACCACTGGTAAACGTGCGAGGTTTACTATCCAGCGACTTTTAACTTTTAAAGAGGGTTCCTTAGTTAAGGTCCAAGATTATGACCGTAGTGGGTACCCAAACCCCGAGACATTCAAGGCAAGCTATCCACAAGGAATAGATCAAGTCAGGAAAGTTCGAGAATTTGGAAGAAACTCAAAGATGCCATTCACGGAGAATACATTCATCTTGGGGAGTAGAGCTTCTTGACGATTCCTAAGGAGGACAGCCAAAGAGAAGACTGTATCTGGTGCTCCTATTGGGGATCTAGGCGTCTATTTCTACGAATAAGTGAAACGGTGTCACCTAGTTCTAGACGTAGTTGCCGGGGAAACTCGAAATATCTATACTATTATTACACAATAGATATGAGTTTATGAAAGAAGACTTACAGTGAGCAGCCCCACAATACAGTTTATAATATGAAAGCAGTAAATGAAAACGATAACCACTTACTCGGTTGTAGTGCTTCCATGCTGTTTGGTTAGTTGTTCAACAAAGAAAGATTGAAAACAACAGTATATTCAAAATCAAAGGAGAAAGTGCTTTGAAAAAGAAATATTTGGGGCTTACAGCTCAAGGAGAGGCCCAGGGTTTTATCAGTGAGCACACTATTTGACTTTGTACAGAGGAACTTATACAAGTGACTGGGGCCCAAAAAGGTTTTCTGTACAAAGGGATGGGTCTTACACTCTCTCAAGAGGCCTAAAAAAGGTTTAAAGAAAAGAGAGGGGCTTATAACACGAGGGTAGGCCCAATTGATTTTTCGTTTAAAAATGGCGATCGCGCCGAGGTTTTCTTTTAACGCAGAGGGACTTATACAATAAGTGAGGCCCAAAATGTTTTGGTTAAAAGGGGGATTGGGTCTTACACTCTAATAGAGGCCCAAAGTGTTTTGAATGGGTCTTATAGCTCAAGGAGAGGCCCAGATGATTTTTATTTTTAAACGGGCGACGGCCGCGCCGTTTACTTGTACAGAGGGACTTATACAATGAGTGAGGCCCAAAAAGTTTTTGTACAAGGGGGGATGGGTCTTACACTCTCTCAAGAGGCCCAAAAAAGTTTAAAGGGATTTATGAGGGTTGAATTAATCCAAAACCCTAATTTGTTTTCAAAATGTATTTAATTGAATAAAAATTCAATTAAAATGATCAAAAATTGTTTAACACATGGAAAACAAATTGTGATCTTGGATTAATGCTTCAAAAATTAAGTATTGACCAACAAAATAATTAGAAAGCATTAAAAGTTGCAAAATCAATGTAGAAAAAATATTTAAAATGTCAAAAACAATTAAAATATTAATTCTTTGCAAAAATATCAATTATATGAAATAAATAATATTTTTGGGATTTTTTGTGAAAATAAAATATTTTAACATTTTTGTGAATTATTAAAAAAAGAATCAACTCAAAATCATTAAAACTCAGAGAGAAATTAATTTTTGAATCAATTAAACAAAATCACAAAATTCAAATATTTGAATTTCTAAAAATGGCGCCAAGAACAAGCTGAAGAACACGCGCGTGTTCTTGGTTTCTCAGATTTGCATTTTCTATCCAATCTCCATGAATACGTAATCATATCATGAAATCCACATATCATTATGCTCGCCTCAACCTCACGATCATGTCTATGTACTTTAATTTCATTTAAATTAAACATACAACAAGAAATCACGAAGAGACCTCAAGAACCCTAATTTCTGCATGAAGGCTAGGATTTTTTATACACGATGCAAACAATGCAATTAATTGAGGGAAAACATTCCATGCATGATTATGAACATATGGCCAAATTATTGTGCGAGGAAATATGCATAGATTGAGAGATGACCAAGTATGTGCTTACCTCCAAGTCGTGACAGCAAGTTCAAAGTGATTTTTGATTTGGAGGTGTTACAGATGAGTGGTGATGATCTGAACAGCTTCCCTACACCCTATGGATTGTGTTTGGATGGTTGGACTTGATTGAAATTGGCTGGATCATTTTGTGGTACCTCAGCTGCACTTTGTTTAAAACCTTGAGCAACCAGCTGGTGATTTTGTGAAATTGATGTTTCAGAAGTAATCTAAGTGTTTGATCAGCTCATATGTGATGTATGTGAGGTGTGTGAGTGATTGGTTTGATTGGAATTGCTCTCAAACTCAAAACCCGATAGTGACTTGCCTTAGAAGGCAAAATTGGAGTGAAAGAAGAGATTTTGAGGAAAGCATCTGTTAGATGGCTTTGGTGTACTCAAACTGACCACAATTGAGCTCTATTTATAGTAGAGCAAGTTTGTTTTGCAAGGAATAGTGCATGGCAGCTGGTAAGTAGGTTTGGCCAATGTTGGCAAATGAAAATCCAAGTCTCCTCTAGCCATTGACTAGAGGTTAGGGCACAGAGCTTTGGTCCCCTTGGTCTTGGATAAGTCTTGACTGATTTCAGATGAGAATGGCTCAGTCCATGCCACCTTGATGGTTTCATTGAATGCCTCATTCCAAATTTGAAGTCTTGTCCCTATTTTGGCTATTCTAGGTTCAACATGCTATTTCTTGTTCCATGGACTTTGGAGGCTTGGCTCAGTGATTGTCCCCTTTAGATTCAATCCTCTGAGGTGTCCAAGTGGATAGGAGCAATTGAATTTGGCTGATTTTGGCAAATCGACCAAAGTTGCAAATTCTGCCTTGCCTTGACAGATTTCAGCAAGGCAACTTGGCAATGTTGTATCTCATGGTGTAGGTTGAATTTGGCAATGTTCTTGGCCATTTTGGAAAGCTCTTACATGATACAACAACTGTTTGAACAAGTTTGGTTTTGATCTCTTTTGATTCCAAGTGAAAAATCCCCCTACATTTGGCAAAAAGTGAGGCAGAATCTGACTTAGTGAAAATTTCACTAAGTGTTGGAAAAAGTGACATTTTCACTTTTCAACCACTTTGATCACTCCATAACTCAAAATCCTTAATGAATTGGAATGACTTGAAGTTGAAGTTTTTGTAGGTGATAATAAGGGCTACAAATCCATTTTTGGATGAGAAAAAATGGCCTTGTGGTTTAGGAGTTATGGTCCTCCAAAGTTGGTACCTTTGCCACTTTATTTTTAACTTAGAAAAATTTCTAAGTTTTATGGTTACCCCTTTTGCAAGTTATCTCACTTTTCTTGATTTTTCTTGATGAATGATGATTAAAATCATACATTAACATCATTTTAGGGTTAAAAATCCATTTTGGTGAAAAATCTCAAAAAGTCAAAGTTGACTTTTGTGCACAGTTGACTTTTTATCAGATGAATTCCAAACTGTGCAAGTCTTCAGGAAATCATGTCCTTGACCTAAATCAAACTTTATGGACATGTTCCATGGGTGTCATAGGGTATATTCAATCATGTATTAGGGTTTGGGAGCATGTCTTGGTCAAAAGTCAAAGTTACAGTTGACTTTTCTCTTAAAACCCTAATTGTGGTGCAGATGAAATTGAGACTTGTTGCTCAAGCTTCTTGGATCAATCCATTATTCCAAATGGATCAATATGGTATATTATAGACCCTCAAATCATGTCTTGAGGTCTTGGCTCATGGTTTGTCCCAAAAGTCAACTTAGGGGTGAATTAGGTCAAGAAACCCTAATTCCTGATTTTTGATGAATGCATCCCCTGAGGCAAAATTGACTTGATGCATGGGTTCATGAGGTTCCATGAAGTATATTAGGTCATGTTTTGGATCATTGCCTTGTGCCCAGATGAAAATTTCCATCTGGAGGCCTTGGGTGATCAAAACCCTAATTTGGTGACACTGGCGATCTTGAGGCTTGATCCACCTAGAAGGGAGCAACCTTGTGCTTAATCCTTGAAGTGGGAGTCCTTTTTGATCCATTGTGGATATTTAAGAGATTAGACAAGTTGAAGATCATGTCATTTCTTGATTGATCCTTTGTCTAAGCACTCAGAGAGGGCTTGAAACCCTAATTTTGATTGCATTGGATGCTCACCCATCTTTGGGGAGACTGATGAAGCATAATGGTTCATCCATATTGTGATGATGATTTTCACAATGATGGGAAATCTAAGTGGTCAAAATTTGGGGTATTACAGATGCCCCTATTTAATCTTCTTGGACCCGAAGGTGTGAATGATGACGGGATTCGGGCATTCGGGATGCAAGAGGATTAAATATCGGAATACCCGAAATTTTGATGGTGGTTATGAATGGTAGCTTACGCATTCATCTTCTTTAGCTAAGCAATGATGTTTAGAAAAGGTAAAATTCCCCTCGATCCTGGTCTCCTACCAAGAACTGGTCTCAGTCTCTTTTGAAATAAACTTCCCCTCGATCCTGGTTTCCTACCAAGGAAATGGTCTTGGTTTCTTTTGAACTTCCCCTCGTTCTTGGTTTCCTACCAAGAACTGGTCTCAGTCTCTAAAATGAACTTCCCCTCGTTCCTGGTTTCCTACCAAGGAACTGGTCTTAGTTTCTGATTTAAACTTCCCCTCGATCCTGGTTTCCTACCAAGGAACTGGTCTTAGTTTCTTTTGTCAATAAACTTTACTGACAAGGGACGCTATTCGTAGCGGTTTTCCCTCAAACTTCTCGCCGAATTTTCCTGGGGAGATGCCATTTGAGTGGAAAAAGTTTTGATGTCAGACTTGCTGGGGAACCCATTCGTCTGAGTTGTAGAGGTACACAAACTTCTCTGTTGGAGACGCCATTTGTCGATTCTACTGGGGAAAGCGAGTCTCTTGAAAGACTATTTTCGTTTGGGGTTACATCATACTTTTCTCGGGATCTTCCCGGAGAAATGCCATATGATGGGATCCAATTTTGAGGTGCCAATGACCTTCTCATCAGTGGTTTTTCGGAGCAAAACTGGCGTGCTGCCGAATCTCTGATCACGAGGCTTTCTCTGTGGATTTTCCTTAATCCGGGAAAGTAAGGATATCATCTTCAATGGCGAAGAGTGATGCTTATTGAAAGTTTTCTCTGGCTTTTCAGAGGTTCAAGTTATCAAAGTGGTCAAGGACCAACTTCCTTCCAGAATTAAACTGGAAGCGAGGTTGTTCAAACGCAGCGTTTCCTGACGAGGCAAGAACTGACAACTCGATTGAGAGAACTTCTATCACTAGGGGACAAGACCGACTAGAGTGATAGTGATGCAATATGAAATGTGAATTCAAATCAATAATGCATGATGTATGTATGTTTATGCTGACAAAACAGACGCGGCATACAGACTAATGGATGAACACAATTGGATACTCGGCCATCGCGGGGCGAAGAAGTACCGTTGATTCAAAATAGCAATTCCACCTTGCTTAGGAGAGATAGTCCCGTTGGGAGCTATGTTGATCGGGCTTAGGAGATGAGAACTCGGCCGAGGATGTCAGATGGAATAGTCGCATCTGACAGTGTTGATCCTTCATTCAGGCGAACTGGTTTAGAAGGAGTACTTTGATTCTGCACTTTGAAGTTCGCTTACTTCGGGAGAAGCGACTGATGTTCTTCTGATGTTCAACAGTCAAAAGAAATGCCATCTTTAATTTAAAAGCAGAAAAAGTTTAACAAGTAAATTTATTTTATTTCAAGAATCGCTGATTAAGTTTAAACAACGTCGTTCTGTAAAGCTAAAACAAGTAAAGAATTATAAACAAAAGCACAAGGGCTCAAATTTTATTGATAAGATGGAGATCAGCCAAACGCGTGATTCCAAAGAGTATATACAAAGTTAGAAAATGGTAATTTACAGGGAAAAGGGCTACGTTGAAACATAACGACCACTATCCTTCTACCCACTTTGAGTTCGGGACATCCTGAGCTTCCGTCGAAGATGACCTTTGACTGGAGATTTCCTCCGATAGATGATGCTGTAACTGCTACTGAGGGACTTGCCTCTGTTGAACATAGTTACTTGCCATTATCCCTAATTTTTGCCTGGATTGTACTATGAGATTTCCAATCCATCGGGATGATTTTTTTTCATGTCTCTAACTTTTGCCTGGACCACCCTTTCGGGTTTTCAATCCACCAAGACGTTTTTTTTTTAGGCGAAGTATTTCTTGACTACATCAACATTCGTGGGGTAGGCAAATTCCTCTCCGTCCATGGTTGCAAGTCTCAAGGCGCCGCCTGAGAAAGCTTTCGTGACCACATAGGGGCCATCATAATTTGGGGTCCATTTGCCCCGAGAGTCAGTGAGAAATGATTGTATCTTCTTGAGCACGAGGTCTCATTTTCTGAAAATACGAGGTCGAACCTTTTTGTCGAACGCCCTTTTCATTCTCTGTTGATATAACTGACCGTGGCATAGCGCCGTGATTCTCTTTTCTTCGATCAGGTTCAGTTCTTCGTGTCGACTTTGACACCATTCAGCTTCGGTGAGCTGAGCTTCCATCAATACCCGGATTGATGGGATCTCTACTTCTATGGGGAGAACTGCCTCCATGCCATATACTAGAGAGAAAGGGGTTGCCCCTGTTGAAGTGCGAACAGATGTTCGATAACCGTGAAGAGCAAAGGGTAGCATTTCGTGCCAATCTTTATAGGTTACAACCATCTTTTGAACGATCTTCTTGATGTTCTTGTTAGCCGCCTCTACCGCTCCGTTCATCTTGGGTCGGTAGGGAGATGAGTTATGGTGTCAATCTTGAACTCTGCACACAACTCTTTCATCATCTTATTGTTCAAGTTAGATCCATTATCAGTAATGATCTCGCTTGGAACACCATAACGGCAGATGATATTGTTTTTGATAAATCGAACCACCACTTGTCGGGTTACATTGGCGTATGACGCTGCTTCGACCCACTTGGTGAAATAATCAATGGCTACAAGGATGAACCAATATCCGTTTGAAGCCTTGGGCTCAATCATACCAATCATGTCGATTCCCCATATGGAAAAAGGCCACGGGGAAGAAAGAACTTTGAGATGTGATGGCGGTACATGAATTTTGTCGGAGTATATCTGACACTTGTGACACCTCCTCATGTACTTGTACCAGTCGGATTCCATGGTCAATCAATAATACCTGGCCCTGAGAATTTTTCTCGCCATTGTGTGTCCGTTGGCATGAGTGCCAAAGGATCCTTCATGAATTTCTTTCATGAGCATGTCTGCTTCTGGTCTGTCGACACATCGGAGCAAGACCATGCCAAAATTTCTCTTATAAAGAGTGTCACCGCTCAGGAAGAAGTTTCCAGCCAATCTTCTGAGGGTTTTCCTGTCTTTTCTGAGTGCCCCAGATGGGTACTCTTGTTTCTGAAGGAAGCATTTGATATCGTGATACCAAGGTCTGTCGTCTATGACTGCTTCAATCGCGAAGATGTAAGCGGGCCGTTCAAGGCGCATGATGTCGATCTTAGGTATGTCATTCCATCGACCTACACTAATCATGGAAGAGAGAGTGGCTAATGCATCAGCCATGTGATTCTCATCACGAGGGATGTGATGAAAGTCGACTTTGTTGAAGAAGGGTAACAACCTTCTTGCATAGTCTTTGTAAGGAATCAATCCTGATTGGTATATGTTCCAATCTCCTTTTATCTGGTTAATAACCAGGGCTGAATTGCCGTATACGTCCAAGTTTTTGATCCTTAAATCAATCGCTTCTTCGAGACCCATGATACATGCTTCGTATTCGGCCTCGTTGTTCGTACATTTGAACGTAAGTCTAGCAGTGAAAGGAATGTGGGAACCCTGAGGGGTAATAATGATTGCCCCAATTCTGTTTCCATAATGATTGACTGCTTCGTCAAAGATAAGTCCCCACTGGGAACCTGGTTCTGGCCCTTCACTGGGTAGCGATTCATCGCAATCTTTCATTTTTAGATACATGACATCTTCGTCTGGGAAGTCAAACCCGATTGATTCTTGATCGTCAATCGGTTGATGAGCCAAATGATCGACTAAAATACTTCATTTAACGGCTTTCTGAGCATGGTACTCTATGTCATATTCTGATAGTAACATCTGCCAACGGGCAATCCTTCCCGTGAGAGCAGGTTTTTCGAAAACGTACTTGATTGGATCCATTTCGGAGACCAACCAAGTAGTATGACGAATCATGTACTGGCGAAGACGTTTGGCTGCCCAAGCCAAAGCGCAACAAGTTTTCTCAAGCATTGTGTACCGAGTCTCGCAGTCGGTGAATTTCTTGCTTAGATAGTAAATGGAAGACTCTTTCCGTTCAGTTTCGTCTTGTTGGCCAAGTACACATCCCATTGAGTCCTCTAGGACTGTGAGGTAAATGATCAGTGGTCTCCCTTCCACTGGAGGTGATAGAATCAGAGGATTCAACAGATTTCCTTGATACTGTCGAAGGCGGTTTGGCAATCTTCTGACCAAACGCAATCCTGGTTCTTTTTGAGTAATTTGAAAATCGGCGCACATGTCGCGGTCATAAGGAATATGAATCTGGAGATGTAGTTCAAACGTCCCAGGAATCCTCTGACTTGTTTTTCAGTTTTCGGAGAAGGCATTTCTTGAATGGCCTTGACCTTGTCAGGATCAACTTCAATTCCTTTCTGGCTGACGATGAACCCTAGTAATTTCCCCGAACGGACACCGAAGGTGCACTTGTTGGGATTCAAGCGGAGCTTGAATTTTCTTAGACGTTCGAACAATTTTGACAGATGTTCAACGTGCTCATCCTCTGTTCTTGATTTTGCAATCAAATCATCGACATATACCTCGATTTCTTTGTGTAGCATGTCATGAAACAGAGTAGTCATGGCCCTTTGATAGGTTGCCCCAGCATTCTTCAAACCGAACGGCATTACCTTGTAACAAAAGGTACCCCATGGGGTAATAAACGAAGTTTTCTCCATGTCTTTCGGCGCCATTTTGATCTGATTATAGCCCGAGAATCCATCCATGAAGGAGAATACTTTGAACTTTGTTGTGCTGTCAACCAGCATGTCAATGTGTGGTAAAGGAAAGTCGTCCTTTGGACTTGCCTTGTTTAGATCTCTGTAATCAACACACATTCTGACCTTTCCATCCTTTTTGGGAACGGGTACGATGTTGGCTAACCATTGAGGATATTCAGATGTAGCGAGGAAACCCGCGTCGATCTGTTTCTGTACCTCCTCTTTGATTTTGATGGCCATGTCCGGGTGAGTCCGTCTCAACCTTTGCTTTACTGGCGGACATTCCGATCTCAATGGTAAGTGATGTTCCACGATGCTGGTATCCAACCCTGGCATATCCTGATAGGACCAAGCGAATACATCGGGGAATTCTTTAAGAAGCTTTATCAAACTTTCTTTGACAGTTGGACTGAGCAGTGCTCCGATCCTGATTTCTTTTCTCTCTTTTTCTGAACCCAAGTTTACCGTTTCCAATGGCTCTTTGTGAGGTTCAATGGACCTTTCCTCTTGTCTGAGTAGTCGGGAGATCTCTTCTGGAATTTCGTCTTCATTTTCTTCTTCAGCCTCGAATACCGGGAACTCAAAGTTGGGAGAAGGCATCAGATCGTATGTTTCAACGGGGTATAAAACAAGCAATCTGCATGACGTGATGATTCGTGTTTAGAAGAGATAGAGAAAATGCAAGTGTGTAGAGTGTTTTGATTTTACTGCTTGTTTTTATTTTTGAATTGTTTTTTTTAGGATTACCATTTTCTGAAAAAGCAAAAAGAGAAAACAGCAATTAATGCGGAAATTACAGAACGACGTTATTTTATTAATGAACAAGTCGAATCTTGAAACTACAGCCCTATAAAACAAAACTCACTCGCTCTGGGCAAAGCGAAGAGGGAAATTTACAGAAAGCGAGCCCTATCAAAACATCCGTTTCACCTGGGCAGGGTGAAAGGTTAAAGATGGCAATTACTTTGACTGATGAACGACCTTCGGAACCTCGACAGCAACCCATTAGCAGCGAACTCCTCGGTGAATCACAAAGTCCGGCACCTTCCTTGATTTGTCTTCAGAAATGACGCTGATTTCTGGTGGAGCAGGATCATTGGAATCTATCTCCTAAGCAGAATTGTCGTAGGAGGATTCCTCTGTTGCACTTTGCATAGCATTGGTGCCCTCAGCTGTATCTCCCCATCCAGTTGACTGGATATCTTCGAGCCTGATACGAGAGCTTTCGGGAGCGGTGTACTTGACCATATAGTCGTATTTTCCACTTGGTTGTCCCAAAGTGTCCCAAACTTCTTTGGAACTGGAGAAGTCATCCCTCTCGATGACGTTGACCTCAGGAAAAGCATAGTTGATGAATTCTAGTCCTGCAAACATTGCGAATTCATCTTCATGTTGAGTAGTTTTCGAATGACCTGAGTGTTGATCCCATGACATGGCGGGGACACAGGTATTCTGTTCAATGACGCTCAGCTGAGTTTCATTACTCGGCTGACTTTCTTGCCCCCAGTTTCCTGGGTAAGGCTGCCACATTGGCAGACCATCCATCGGGCCATAGTAATTGTGATCAAAGTTTTCTTTCATCAGAGTGTCTTCCTCTAATGAATTTGGCGGAGCACGACATCCTTCCGGATCACACTCTCCGTAGATCATTTCGACATCTGATCTTGGTATAAATCTCGGACTTTCTGTAGGAAAGAAAAAAGGCATAGGCACCTCTTCCTGAGACATATAGTCATCCTTGTTAAGGTAGGACTTCCATTCTTCATCTGTGTCAGAGGGATCTTCCTCAATGATAGCATGAACTGTCTGAGACACTGGGTGAAGAAAACCTCCACTGTGGAAGAAGTTTTGAAGGGGATGAAGACTTTCATCGTTGGCGGCTGTCTGAGTACAGGTTGCAGAAAAACCAAGACCCTTCTTTATTTTATTGTCAGTGGGAATGACAAGCTGTCCCCATCCTTTTGTATCGGTACTCTCGACCGCTTTGATAGCATCTTTGTATGAAGAAATTGAAGTTCCTTCTTCGGATTAATCGTTCTTGCTCACCGATAGTGCTTGGAACTGAGTTCCAATAACCTCCTCGGGTTCTACACAAGCAGATGATGATAGTTTACTCACAAGCAAGGCTTGTTCCCCACAAACCATGACAAGTTGATCGTTCTTGATGAACTTTAGCTTTTGGTGGAGGGTTGAAGTAACGGCTCCAGCCTGATGTATCCAAGGTCTTCCTAATAAACAATTGTATGTTGCCCGGATGTCCATGACCTGGAAAGTGATTTGGAAAGTGTGAGGACCAATAGTTATGGGAAGATCAACTTCGTCGATAACTGTTTTTCTGGATCCGTCGAATGCTTTGACGACGACCTCGCTGACTCCCATCGGAGGGCCCTTAAATGATAATTGCGTCAAAGTGGACTTCGGCATAACATTCAGGGCTGACCCTGTGTCTACCAGTACATTGGCTAAAGCATCGCCCTGGCAGTTAACTGTAATGTTGAGCGCCATGTTATGACGACGACCCTCTTCAGGTAATTCCTCATCACTAAATCCCAAATTATTGCAGGAAGTGATGTTAGAGACAATGCTATCGAATTGTCTGATTGTTACATCCTGTTCCACAAAGGCCTGCTCCAAGACTTTCTGTAGAGCCTCTCTGTGTGGTTCTGAACTGAGTAACAGTGATAATACTGAGATCTTTGAAGGAGTCTGTAACAGTTGATCAATAATGTTATATTCACTCCTTTGGATGAGCTTTAGCATCTCATCCTTGTCTTTTGAAAACTCGGGATTACTAGATTGACCGACTGGTGGATCAGGAATTTCCGCCTGAAGTTCCTTTTCTTTGTTGGATTCTCCAACCCCTTGGTTGAAGATTCGACCGCTCCGTGTTACACGACTGATGTCTGCAATATTCACGACGGAGGGTAATGGAATTTCCTTTCCATTCTCGATTATTGTTGCACCGTATTTGTAAGGGATTGCCTTAGCTGATTCATACGGTAGTGGCCCCGGTAGATAGATGACTATAGGAACCTTCTGATTTTTTTGACCATCATAAGTAACCTTGATCCGTTCCCGGTTGGGAACTCTAGATTCGTCAAGTAGAGGGATGATGGCAAAAACATCCCTGGTCCTGTGATGACCAGAGATCGTGACAACATCCTCAACTTGCTCGGCAAGGTAGTTCGGCGACTAAATGATGGGTCCTGAACCGGGATATGGACAATTTTCTCCATGATCGACCTGACCCTGAAGAGCTGCTCTTACAAGGTAACACCCTTGGTTACTTTCTACACAGACGCTACAACTGTCATAGTTGTGTGGTGGCACCTGGCCACGCCGACTTTGAATACAATGTAACCTCACTAGGTTACCTTCCATTGATCGGACATCCTGACTTTGACGACGAGTAGGATTCCTGTTATTGATACTAATCTGCTGAGTATCTTCGTCCATATAGATTGGCATCCACCAGTGATTTAACAAGTGCTTAAGTGCCTCCTGGACAAGGGTACAACCTCGATCGTTTTCGCAACCCGCTTTACAATTTTGATAGTCATGTGATATTAAGAATCCAAGTCAGACCTGCTCAGCATGTAACTCTACCAGGTTGGTATCCATCAAGCAGATGTCAAAGATCTGAACCATGTTGATTTGATAGGAGTTCCTATCATGGTAGTCTTGGATCCATCCAAGGTCCATCTGACGCTGGAGGGCCTCTTGTATGAAAGAGCATCCCTGTTTGTTTACCGAGCAAATCAGACAGGAACTGTAATCGTGCCGCGGAAGATTATGATACTGGCTTTGCCTTGAGTGCATCGCCACCAAGTTGACATTCATCGCACGGATGTCGTGGTTTTGAATGACGTTGGAATTCGTGTAAACCATGTTAACTCCACGAACTCGGTGCTCTTGGATCCATCCAAGATCCATTTATTCCTGTAGAGCTGCTTGCACCACAGAACACCCCTGGTTGTCTTTAGAGCAGATATCACACTGGTGATAATTATGAGGTGGCACATGGCCATATCCACTCTGTCTACAATGCATCTTGACCAGATTGGTCCCCAATAAGAGTACATCGTGAATTTGATAGACATTGTTAGTCTCTTTCTCAATCAGATTGACTGCAGCTTTCTCGTGTTGAGGCAGCGAGTTCGTAAGAACATTGGGATTCGTATCTTTGAAAGATAAGAGCCCGCTCCTAACAAGCTTTTGCACGTCGGATTTGAAATTGAGACAAGTCTCAATGTTATGCCCTGAACCTCCTTGATGATAAGGGCATGTTTGATCCGCCTTAAACCAAAAAGGCGGATTTTCCGGTACGGTAAGAGGAGACTTAGTCTGAATGTGCCCCTTAGCCAGCAGTAACGGAAATAATTCTGCATACAACATGGGTATAGGATCAAACCCTGATGTCCGTGTTGTACGGTTGTTGTTATATGGAGGACGAGCCTGCTGAAGAGGCTGTTGTGTCCTTTGTTAGTCAGGTTGGCTCTGCGCAACCTGAGGTTGATACATAGGAACAGGCGCGGGGCCGATAGCAGGAGTAACAGCTGCTACTGGCTGATAACGTCGCCTTTGCTTTCCGAGAGAGATATTCCCAATATCTTGCTCTTTTTTCTTAGGGAGAGCACTACCGTATTTTTTAGTACCGCTCGTTGATCCAGTGTCTTTTACCAAACGTCCTTCTCGGACGGCTTCCTCAAGACGTACACCCATGCCGACCATTTCGGTGAAATCACTGGGCGCACTGGCAATCATTCGATCATAGTAAAATGAGCTTAAGGTCTTTAAGAAGATTTTTGTCATCTCTTTTTCCTCAAGAGGTGGACAAATCTGAGCGGCAATTTCACGCCACCTTTGAGCATACTCCTTAAAGGTTTCCTTTTCCTTTTGCGACATTGATCTGAGTTGATCTCTGTCGGGTGCCATGTCCAAATTGTACTTGTATTGTTGGACGAAGGCAGTACCAAGATCTCTGAATGTACTGATCGTAGTATAGTTTAAACCCATGTACCATTTGAGTGCGGCGCCGGTTAAACTATCCTGGAATTAGTGAATCAGCAGGTCCTGATTCTCCGTCTGAGCTGACATCCGCCGAGCGTACATCACCAGATGGCTTTGAGGGCAAGAGTTACCCTTGTATTTTTCAAAGTCGGGCACTTGGAACTTGTGCGGGACTTTCACATTTGGGACCAAGCAGAGATCTGCGGCGTCCTTTCCAAATAGATCCTGACCGCGAATGGCTTGCAGTTCCTTCTGCATTTCCAAGAACTGCTCCTGGAATTCATCCATTCTGTCAAACATAGTTTCCTTCTTACCAGAAGGTGTCTGTGGAATCT
This sequence comes from Lathyrus tuberosus, assembly GCA_022829125.1. Classification (NCBI taxonomy): domain Eukaryota; kingdom Viridiplantae; phylum Streptophyta; class Magnoliopsida; order Fabales; family Fabaceae; genus Lathyrus; species Lathyrus tuberosus. The sequence continues at coordinate 3,263,637 of JALAZF010000477.1, forward strand.
GCCCTTCCGGGACAGTGCGCACCACAGGGGGTGGTACCGTGACTACGGCAGTAAGTCTTGGCGCCTCCCGAAGTTTGTAACCTTCAGGAGTCTTCAGTATGCCCCTAGCATCTTCACTTTCCCGAAGTTTGTAACCTTCAGGCCCAGCGGCTTCTGTTACGATTCCCTGATCTTCAGTGATCGGCGGAACATATCCTTCCGGGATATAGTTAACAGGCATGCCCCAAGGACGATCTTTCGGCATCTGATACCTAGGATCATACTTTTCTATGATGGGCGTTGAGGTGATCTCTGAGATCACAGTTCTTTGTAGCTGAGCTTCTGCCATGGCTTGCATGTCGTTACGAAGCTTTCTCATATCCTCTCTCAGAGCGTCGATCTCTTCTTTCAACTCTCAGTTTTCTTCCTCAAGATCATCCATCTTTTTCTGACGATTGGCCCGAGTATTATACGAATGAGACAGTTTGACTCTAGAATCGAGACACAAACGTGAGATTCGTAGGGAAGAAGAATACGTGATGTGAGAATGATGAATGCAATGATTATATTAATTGTTGTTTTTTTTTATCAAAATAAACTTCGACAATTAGATTGCAAATATCAAACAGTGGGGAAACCCCTTTTTATTGAAATTCAAAGGATTACAGAAATGGAAATACAGTAGATTACAAAGTGCAAAAACAGAAACCTAAACTAATGGATCCCGAGTCCTCTTCTTTGACCGGGGCGCTTGGGCCGTTGTCGGGTTGTCATTCCTTTGCCAGGTGAAAGGAGCGAGCAAATTCCTTTGGTCATCTTAATTCTCTACAGCATGCTGCTCCAAAATTTCAATCAGAGCATCTTTCTCTTTTAGTAATTGCTGTATTTTGATGCACTCTACGTCGAGGGTGCGGTACTTGTTCTTCCAAGACCTTCTTTCCTTTTGAACTTTGTTGAGAGTAACCTGAAGCTTTTCAGTTTCCGTCATGAAGTACATAATAGTTTTCCTTGGTGGAAGAATTCCGTAACGAGGATAAGGCATTTTTAGCTTGAGAGCTCTAGTTTGTACCCAATGGAGATAAGGCTCCACCGAGACACAGTCCGGTTTTCCCAGAGACTCTCGTCCTTTCTTATGAACCTGTTTCCAAGCTTGCACTATTTCCATCTTTAGTGCTCTGTCACTTTCTCCTTCTTTGAAGAAAAGACCTTCCAGATGAACACCTAGTGGGATGTGTCGCATCGGGTATCCAAATTGACGAAGAACCAATATCGGATGATAGTTGATTCCTCCTTTAGTTCCTATGAGGGGTACGCTGGGGAAGTTTCCACAACGGTCAATGATTCTGATTCCCTCATAAATCCTATTACACCAATCTATATCAGAATTGGTGAGAGACATGATCTTCTGCGACCAACGTAAGACACTCTTGCAATCCCAAAAAGCAGCAGACTTGGGCAAGTGAGAGATAAACCATTTGTAAAGCAAAGGTACACAACATGTGATCTCCCCTTCGCTGTACAAATTTCCCAAGTGTACAGAATGATACGCATCTGCGAGCAAAGTCGGCACAGGGTTTCCAATGAGAAAAACCTTAATAGCGTTGATATCGACGAAGTTATTGATGTTGGGAAACAAAAATAATCCGTAGGTGAATAAAATAAAGATGCTTTCAAAAGCAGTCCTGTTCCCTATACTAGCGAAGTATAGAGCCTTTTTTGTCAAGAACTGGGCTGGCAAACCTTGGATGCCACCCTTAGTAGTTATGTGAGTCTTGACCTCAGACTCGTCCAAATGAATTGCTATTGCAATAGTCTGATTCTTTGGAATTTCTTCCAGTCCAGAAAACGGAGCTCGATCTGTAATGTGAATCAGTCAGATGAGAATACTCCTCCAGCGTTGGTGATAGCTGGTAATCCGGGAATGTGAAACAATGATAAACCGGATCGTAGCAAACCACCGTGGTAGCAAACCGGATCAGCGCGTCCATGATCCCCTCAATCACATGGACTCTTAATAGTGGTAGCAAACCACCGTGCTTAGCTCTGAAAGCCTCAGGGTTAACGATCATCCTTGCTAACCTTCTCAAATCCCCTAGTTTTGGAACCTTGAAGGTATACTGGCGAGTTCTCCTTCTACCGAAATCCATTAGCGTAATCTTTTTCTCTGAAATTTGCAATCACAGTCTTAGTTTAATTTGAAAAACAGAGAGACTAGAAGAGAAAGTTTTTTTAATGTTTTAATGTTTTATTAAATGGATGCATGAATGCAACACACAAAAACATAGAAAAAACATAGGGTCAGAGGGTCGTTGTCATGAAGTCAAGGCTCTACCCATCCCCAAAGGTTTATACTAGGGTGATTTTTGTACCTGTACTCATTATCATCAGCTCCTCCCAGGAAGGCAGACAACAAGCGGATCGCCAGCGAGTTGTGTGCAATCTTAGAGTAAGTGCCATTCACCGAGAATATATCACCAGCCTCAAATGAGGGTAGTATCGCGTAACAACTATTTCCGATAGTTTCCGCACTACGAAAGGGTTGGCTTTTCTAGGTGTATACTCAATCTTTCCACATACGGCATCACCCGCATTCCCATTAGCAGAAAAATAAACACGTATAGCATTTAGGAAAAGCAGTATATATATTTGTCCTAACCATCCTAGACCTTTAAAGCTATGAATCCTAAGTTCCTGACAGAAAAAGGGTTCCCCGGCGGAAACCCCAATCAGTGGTATCAACCAAAGAGGTGAAAAGGAGGAAAAAGGAAAAAATGTTTTAGAAAGACTCGGCCCCACGGTGGGCGCCATTTTTTCTGTTGGCGGCCACCGCCATGAAAATGACTTACCCAAGGTTTAAATTGTAAGAAAAAAAGAATCGGCCCCACGGTGGGCACCATTTTTTCTGTAGCGAGCGATTTTGGACGCGGTTCTTAAGCGTTGGTCGCTCTCTGCGGTTTGAGCTTAAACTACAGGTCGATTCATTTTTTATCCTATTGTGAGCTGAATAAGGAAGGGAAATAGATGTCTCCAATTAACCCTGCTTGCATACTGAGTTTAAACAGCGGTCTGTTAGGTTACGGATGCTACAATGTGGGGGGCCTTTGTACTGGTTATTTGTATTTTCGCCAATACGGTTTTCTTTCTTTTTACCTTGGCAGAAGGTTTCTGGCGAGGAACAAGGATTAGGATGTTAGGACTGATGCTTTTTGAATTACTGCTTTTGATTGATGGAGATATGGGATTTGGTTTTTTTGTTGATTGTGCTCGCTAAGATCTTTTCTTTCGATCTTATGCCTACGTATTCCCGTTTACCGAAACAGGGAAATCAGAGCGTTCGTAGTTCCTCCTATTCTATGGGAGGAAATGGGTGTTTTGGTGTCTTGTTCAAAGCCCAAGACGTGAAACGAAAGGTGATTTGTATCTTGTTCAAAGCCCAAGATGTGAAGCTGAAAGGTCTATTTGTGTCTTGTTCAAAGCCCAAGACGTGAAGCTGAAAGACCTCGACTTTAGAGAGAATTTGTCATCTCTAAAGAGGGGGAAGGAGAATTACTTTAACTGGGATACGCGGATCCGAGCAATGCCATAATTTCCGAAGAAAGGGTTTTAACCTGAAGGAGAAGACTTTAACTCAGTGTAGAGCAATGCCATCTTTCCTTAGGAATTTCTCATGCTAAAAGAGGGACAGTGGCATGGATATAGATAATCCAGAGGCTTGCCGCTTACAGCAATTAGATGAAGGAGTTGTTGATGTTTGTGTACTGTGAACGAGGCACAGCTTTGATGCTAAAAGGTTGATTGGATCAACCAGTGGTTTTCTTATATAAAAGCCTAAGAGGAGGCTAATTTCCGTTAGGAAAATCATTATACAAAGCCTAAGAGGAGGCTATTTTGTGTCTCGTACAAAGCCCGAGAGAGAGGCTAAAAGTTTGACTCAACGAGGGAGTCTTTGTGTCTCGTACGAAGCCCGAGATAGAGGCTAAAAGTTTGACTCAACAAGAGAGTGTTTTTGTATCTCGTACGAAGCCCGAGATGGAGGCTAAAGGTTTGTTTCAGTTGAGTGACAGATCCAATATACTAATTTTAAAAGAGAAAATCAGTTCTTATATGAGCAACACTGTACTCAGGGATTTGATCTGAGGATCAGAGATATTTCCTTCCCTTTGAGGAAACGGGAAATCCAAAGGGTATTGAGACTGTCCGAGTCTGCGGGTTTCCTTCCAATTTAACGAAGGGGTCACTTGAGAATGTCTTTGAGACTCAAGGAAGTTAGACTGTCCAAGTCTAGAGTTTTTTCTTTTGTACTATGCTTTGAGAAACAGTAGTAGACTCTATGAAAGGACTGTTCTATGAGGATGACTAGGTTTTGTTCCTATACCTCTAGGAGGTCGTCGGGACAATTTGTACGAAGCCCAAGGGGAGGCTGGAAACTTTTAAGAAGCCTACGGGTCCTTGTACGAAGCCCAAGAGGAGGCTATCATTCTCGAAGGAAGAGATCATTATACGAAGCCTAAGAGGAGGCTGTGAATACTTCTAAGAAGCCGTAGTGTCCTTGAATAATGCCCAAGAGGAGGCCGATGCTTTTAAGAAGCCCGTGGGTCTATCATCTCCTTTCCATTAGGAGAGATAACTCTTTTAAAGATAAAAACCACTGGTAAATGTGCGAGGTTTACTATCCAGCGACTTTTAACTTTTAAAGAGGGTTCCTTAGTTAAGGTCCAAGATTATGACCGTAGTGGGTACTCAAACCCCGAGACATTCAAGGCAAGCTATCCACAAGGAATAGATCAAGTCAGGAAAGTTCGAGAATTTGGAAGAAACTCAAAGATGCCATTCACGGAGAATACATTCATCTTGGGGAGTAGAGCTTCTTGACGATTCCTAAGGAGGACAGCCGAAGAGAAGACTGTATTTGGTGCTCCTATTGGGGATCTAGGCGTCTATTTCTACGAATAAGTGAAACGGTGTCACCTAGTTCTAGACGTAGTTGCCGGGGAAACTCGAAATATCTATACTATTATTACACAATATATATGAGTTTATGAAAGAAGACTTACAGTGAGCAGCCCCACAATACAGTTTATAATATAAAAGCAGTAAATGAAAGCGATAACCACTTACTCAGTTGTAGTGCTTCCATGCTGTTTGGTTAGTTGTTCAACAAAGAAAGATTGAAAACAACAGTATATTCAAAATCAAAGGAGAAAGTGCTTTGAAAAAGAAAGATTTGGGGCTTACAGCTCAAGGAGAGGCCCAGGGTTTTATCAGTGAGCACACTGTTTGACTTTGTACAGAGGGACTTATACAAGTGACTGGGGCCCAAAAAGATTTTCTGTACAAAGGGATGGGTCTTACACTCTCTCAAGAGGCCCAAAAAAGGTTTAAAGAAAAGAGAGGGGCTTATAACATGAGGGTAGGCCCGATTGATTTTTCGTTTAAAAATGGCGATCGCGCCGAGGTTTTCTTTTAACGCAAAGGGACTTATACAATAAGTGAGGCCCAAAATGTTTTGGTTAAAAGGGGGATTGGGTCTTACACTCTAATAGAGGCCCAAAGTGTTTTGAATGGGTCTTATAGCTTAAGGAGAGGCCCAGATGATTTTTATTTTTAAACGGGCGATGACCGCGCCGTTTACTTGTACAGAGGGACTTATACAATGAGTGAGGCCCAAAAAGTTTTTGTACAAGGGGGGATGGGTCTTACACTCTCTCAAGAGGCCTAAAAAAGTTTAAAGGGATTTATGAGGGTTGAATTAATCCAAAACCCTAATTTGTTTTCAAAATGTATTTAATTGAATAAAAATTCAATTAAAATGATCAAAAATTGTTTAACACATGGAAAACAAATTGTGATCTTGGATTAATGCTTCAAAAATTAAGTATTAACCTACAAAATAATTAGAAAGCATTAAAAGTTGCAAAATCAATGTAGAAAAAATATTTAAAATGTCAAAAACAATTAAAATATTAATTCTTTGCAAAAATATCAATTATATGAAATAAATAATATTTTTGGGATTTTTTATGAAAATAAAATATTTTAACATTTTTGTGAATTATTAAAAAAAGAATCAACTCAAAATCATTAAAACTCAGAGAGAAATTAATTTTTGAATCAATTAAACAAAATCACAAAATTCAAATATTTGAATTTCTAAAAATGGCGCCAAGAACAAGCTGAAGAACACGCGCGTGTTCTTGGTTTCTCAGATTTGCATTTTCTATCCAATCTCCATGAATACGTAATCATATCATGCAATCCACATATCATTATGCTCGCCTCAACCTCACGATCATGTCTATGTACTTTAATTTCATTTAAATTAAACATACAACAAGAAATCACGAAGAGACCTCAAGAACCCTAATTTCTGCATGAAGGCTAGGATTTTTGATACACGATGCAAACAATGCAATTAATTGAGGGAAAACATTCCATGCATGATTATGAACATATGGCCAAATTATTGTGCGAGGAAATATGCATAGATTGAGAGATGACCAAGTATGTGCTTACCTCCAAGTCGTGACAGCAAGTTCAAAGTGATTTTTGATTTGGAGGTGTTACAGATGAGTGGTGATGATCTGAACAGCTTCCCTACACCCTATGGATTGTGTTTGGATGGTTGGACTTGATTGAAATTGGCTGGATCATTTTGTGGAACCTCAGCTGTACTTTGGTTAAAACCTTGAGCAACCAGCTGGTGATTTTGTGAAATTGATGTTTCAGAAGTAATCTAAGTGTTTGATCAGCTCATATGTGATGTATGTGAGGTGTGTGAGTGATTGGTTTGATTGGAATTGCTCTCAAACTCAAAACCCGATAGTGACTTGCCTTAGAAGGCAAAATTGGAGTGAAAGAAGAGATTTTGAGGAAAGCATCTGTTAGATGGCTTTGGTGAACTCAAACTGACCACAATTGAGCTCTATTTATAGTAGAGCAAGTTTGTTTTGCAAGGAATAGTGCATGGCAGCTGGTAAGTAGGTTTGGCCAATGTTGGCAAATGAAAATCCAAGTCTCCTCTAGCCATTGACTAGAGGTTAGGGCACAGAGCTTTGGTCCCCTTGGTCTTGGATAAGTCTTGACTGATTTCAGATGAGAATGGCTCAGTCCATGCCACCTTGATAGTTTCATTGAATGCCTCATTCCAAATTTGAAGTCTTGTCCCTATTTTGGCCATTCTAGGTTCAACATGCTATTTCTTGTTCCATGGACTTTGGAGGCTTGGCTCAGTGATTGTCCCCTTTAGATTCAATCCTCTGAGGTGTCCAAGTGGATAGGAGCAATTGAATTTGGCTGATTTTGGCAAATCGACCAAAGTTGCAAATTCTGCCTTGCCTTGACAGATTTCAGCAAGGCAACTTGGCAATGTTGTATCTCATGGTGTAGGTTGAATTTGGCAATGTTCTTGGCCATTTTGGAAAGCTCTTACATGATACAACAACTGTTTGAACAAGTTTGGTTTTGATCTCTTTTGATTCCAAGTGAAAAATCCCCCTACATTTGGTAAAAAGTGAGGCAGAATCTGACTTAGTGAAAATTTCACTAAGTGTTGGAAAAAGTGACATTTTCACTTTTCAGCCACTTTGATCACTCCATAACTCAAAATCCTTAATGAATTGGAATGACTTGTAGTTGAAGTTTTTGTAGGTGATAATGAGGACTACAAATCCATCTTTGGATGAGAAAAAATGGCCTTGTGGTTTAGGAGTTATGGTCCTCCAAAGTTGGTACCTTTGCCACTTTATTTTTAACTTAGAAAAATTTCTAAGTTTTATGGTTACCCCTTTTACAAGTTATCTCACTTTTCTTGATTTTTCTTGATGAATGATGATTCAAATCATACATTAACATCATTTTAGGGTTAAAAATCCATTTTGGTGAAAAATCTCAAAAAGTCAAAGTTGACTTTTGTGCACAGTTGACTTTTTATCAGATGAATTCCAAACTGTGCAATTCTTCAGGAAATCATGCCCTTGACCTAAATCAAACTTGATGGACATGTTCCATGGGTGTCATAGGGTATATTCAATCATGTATTAGGGTTTGGGAGCATGTCTTGGTCAAAAGTCAAAGTTACAGTTGACTTTTCTCTTAAAACCCTAATTGTGGTGCAGATGAAATTGAGACTTGTTGCTCAAGCTTCTTGGATCAATCCATTGTTCCAAATGGATCAATATGGTATATTAGAGACCCTCAAATCATGTCTTGAGGTCTTGGCTCATGGTTTGTCCCAAAAGTCAACTTAGGGGTGAATTAGGTCAAGAAACCCTAATTCCTGATTTTTTATGAATGCATCCCCTGAGGCAAAATTGACTTGATGCATGGGTTCATGAGGTTCCATGAAGTATATTAGGTCATGTTTTGGATCATTTCCTTGTGCCCAGATGAAAATTTCCATCTGGAGGCCCTGGGTGATCAAAACCCTAATTTGGTGACACTGGCGGTCTTGAGGCTTGATCCACCTAGAAGGGAGCAACCTTGTGCTTAATCCTTGAAGTGGGAGTCCTTTTTGATCCATTGTGGATATTTAAGAGATTAGACAAGTTGAAGATCATGTCATTTCTTGATTGATCCTTTGTCTAAGCACTCAGAGAGGGCTTGAAACCCTAATTTTGATTGCATTGGATGCTCACCCATCTTTGGGGAGACTGATGAAGCATGATGGTTCATCCATATTGTGATGATGATTTTCACAATGATGGGAAATCTAAGTGGTCAAAATTTGGGGTATTACAGCATGGTGGTGCTAAATGATGTAATTGATTTGACTAAGAGGAAGAACAAGAGTTATGTATTACTTAAAGTAGACTTTGCGAAAGCTTTCAATTGCGTGGAATGAGGTTACCTTAGACATATGTCGGTTGCCATGTGATTTGAATTTAGATGGGTAAAGTGGATTGAAGGCAGTGTTATGAATAACTATATGTCTATATTTGTCAATGGGAGTCCGACTAGAGGTTTTAAGGCATCGAAGGGATTGCGCCAAGGAGATCCATTATCTCCTTTTCTCTTTACTATTGTCACGGAAGGGTTGGCTATCATGGTTTAAAGAGTTTTAGCTGGCGGTGTTTATAGAGGCTTTGAGGTCAATGATGTGGTGTCATATAATCTTTTGCAGTATGCGGATGACACGGTGTTGATTTGTGATGGAGGTTGGGAAAATCTGTGGGCTATGAAATCTATTCTAAAGGGGTTTGAATTAGTGTCGAGGTTGAAAATTAATACGGGGAAAAGTAGCTTAATTGGGGTGGGTGTTGAGGACTTCTTCATGGCAAGGGCAGAACATTTCCTTGCTTGTAAAGTAGGTTTTCTTCCATTCAAATTTCTTTAGTTGACGATTGGTGGTAACCATAGGCGAGAAAATGGTGACCGGAGTTGTAATCACTTGTTAGAATGGTGTTTGCGGTTGAAACGGACTTGGAAGGTGTGGCGGGTACGTAGGTGGTGGTATGTGGGTGTATATGATAGGCAAGAAACTAAATTTTGTTTAATGATATTTTTTGCGACCCTGAGCCGACTATGTTAAGGATTGTTGAGTTATCTTGGTGGTGGTTAGTTAAGAAACCTAAACGTAGAATTACTTGTAGCTATTACAAATGGTGTAAATATCCATAACTATTTATTTAAGTGGCCATCATAGTTTTTTGACTTTTTTTTTTTTGTTGTAATTGGGTTAAGGTATCTTACTACATGTCATTTTGCTTATAAAAAAATATTTGGAGAAAAAAAATGTGTAGATGTATGAAAATTTTCCACATTTCAAGGTTAAAATTACAAAAAAGTGAATCTAGACTTTTTAGAAAATGTATTAGAAAATTTTCTAAAACTCTTTCGGTTGCAATCAAAAAGTGTAAAATGAGAAAAAGATATTAATGGACCAATCCAGACATTTTAGGTGTTTTGAAGTGGTGTTAAATATAAGAGTAGGGGTGCAAGTTAGTGTTCGCTCTATGGGCCCTCGAGTTAAGGCTTTTAGGTATTTTTAGGGTTTTGATGCTCTATAAATTAACAGGCAGCCTCTCTATTCTCATTAAACCGTTGCATTTCATTACATTGTTTTGCCTTTCAACTTCAATTAAGTTAAATTCTCTGCAATTTTGTTGTACATCTATGTTAAACCATTCTCACTTTAACTTTTTGGCTATGATTACATATTATCCGCGCTTCTGAGATTTCTATGAAGTATATCGGAATAATTGGTTGAATTTCTTGATATGAGCCAAATTTCATCTTATCATTATTGATTTCTGTTATGTTCAATTATCATAATCATATTTGGCTATGAGGATATTTTATTCAGCTTTAATGCCAGTTCTGCTTCTGAAAATAAGTGATTGATAGAGCTGTAATATTTCTGAGCCTTTTTACATGGTTTGTATTGTAATTTTTAATTTCTATTGTTTTGATTCGATCTATTAAATTGGTCTGTGATTATATTATATCTAAATATTTGAGATGTTTTGGAGCCAAGCTCCTGTTTACAGGAAGAACCTACTTGGTGAAGGGACATTCATATGAAATTTATGGATTTGAATGAGGCTTATGTTTTATAAAGTATCTAATTTCTTCTTTTTATTCAATGTATAATTTGAGTTAGATTGGTTAAGTTAAGAACTTGATTGTTATATATTGATTTTAACTATAGTAGTGTTAGTGAAAGAGGGTGGTTGTGATGATTATAAACAATTCATCGTACTGAATGCTATTGGCATGAGTCATGACAGACACTTTACACCCATAGAATATGAGCAATCCCACTTTTCTTTCAATTTTAATTCATTCTTTTATTAGTTCTCAATTGTTTACACACATATAGCTGTGATGTCAATGTATTGATATCTGGGAATTTAAGATTAGGTTCTTAATTATTGAAGTCAATTTTTAAAAGCTAGAACTGATTTTGAGAGTATTAAATTTGGTATAATTGATTTTAACATAATTTAATTTCTTATAATTGATTTATGATTGGCTTATCAATTAATGATGTTTGTATCAAAATTGATTTTAAATATAATTATTACAATAGTAATAAATTCTAATACAAATAAAAAAGAAAAGTAATTGATGAAAATTAAAGAGAATAAAAAAGAAAAACTAAAATGAGTTGTAATAAATAAAATATAATACATATTTATAGAAATATATATTTTTATTTTACTGTTATGTATATTATTAAATTTAATATGTGTTAAGAATTGTGAATATAAGTATATTATAGTCGTGTTATTCACTCTAATTATGACATTCTTCTTTATAAATTATTTATAATTTTATTAATATTTCATTTTATTTGATAATTAATTTGTTAATATTAGAGTATTAATTTTCTTTATATTTTAGATATTTTAGAATTAGAAATTTAAGGTTTGGTCAAAATTATAATTAAATAATATATGGTGGATGAGATATATGATGTAACTTGAACATTTATAAATTTTTTAAGATAAAATATATTTGTTGTCCTTTTAAATATTTTAAATTTTATTTTTAATCTTTCAAAATATTTCTTTTAATGAATAGTTATTTTTAAAAACTTCTTCTACATTTTTTATCTCTCAATTTAGTGTTGGTTTTAACGACCGTTTATTATTTAATGATTGAATTAGTGATAATTTTAGTAACAATTTAGTATTAGGGCTTAAGTATGTATGAAAAATTTTAGAATGATTATTTTATGAAGTAAATATTTTGAAGTATTAAAAATAAAATTTGAGATATTTAAAAAGACCTTGTACTAATAATATTTCTCAATTATGTATTACTTTTATTACATTTAAGAAATAATTAGAATTTAAATGTGATTACTTTATTAAAAATATTATTATAATATATGAAATTGGAGAACTAAAAATTTAAATTTAAAATATAATAGAGGGATTAATAGTATATTTATATAACAGGCGGGTTTCAATGTAATTATATAACAGACGGGTTTCAATGTATTTAGACGGGTTTCAATGTATTTAAAATCTTTTTCCTCTTCTCATGCTCTCTGCCTCAACTAACAGACGGGTTTCAATGTAATTATTTTTCAATTTGCAAGGATTGGCACCTGAAGGATCCACCTATCTGTCACTTTCATGGTCTTCCCAGAACTTCGTAAGACTCTTCTTTAAGAATTCCTTTTGTATAGACATGTTGTTAATTTTGAATCTACAGTATGTATATATCTTCAAGCACATTAGGAAATGATTATGTTGCTAGAACTTTTGGAATCTATCCAACATGATTAAGTGGAAGTAGGAGTCTAGGGTAGGGAGGGAGAATACCCCTACGAGTAATTACTTTGGTATATGAACCCTTTTGAAATCTTAGGTTGTCATGAGTGTTGGGATTTAGAGGGGTGACAACGAAGTATCTATCCTTGAAAACTATAGAAGCTTTTCACATAGACGTTAAACATCTTCCATACTTGTTTGAATGAAATTAACTCTTGGGCCTTTCAGAGTCGTAGAAGTTCATCATGTACATGGAAGAGATGACAAAAGAGAGTCAACATAGGAACAATAATCTTGTATTCACAATAGTGTTGGAAGACTTCGACGTATGCATAATTCACAAGATGCAGCTGTGAGGGGCGATCCCCATATGATTCATGACTACAACCTCAAAATTATTAAAGGGGGATGAACCACATTCGGGAAGAAAAAAATTTAATGCCAAGCAACTCGCACACCTTGTATTAGGTGCATAAATATTTGTTTCTTCCAAGATGAAACATTCGTCAATATGAAGACGAACCTGTTGGGAATAATATAAGTGTGAGTAGTATGGATAATAGTCCTACATTGGATATGAATGTGGTGACTTGAGCATTTATAAGTGGAAGAACTCATACACCTATCACCTTCTCTCTCACTTGTGTTGCTCTAGAAAAAGAAATCTCACAATGCTCAATGCTCTCTAGTAGAAATATTCCCCTAACAAATGTTAGTGCGTGAGGCACTTTTAGTGAGGAGAGAATAGAGAGAGAATAAGGAAATAAGAATTTGTATTATTGAATTGTGTAAATAATGATACAAACTAGGATTATTTATATACAACCCTAATTGGGTTTGGGCTGACACAACTTGGATTATATTTAAATATTAAATCTAATCAAATCTAATCTAATATTTCAACACACCCCCATAATCCAAGTTGTCGAGCATTTGTACTTCTTCGATCTTCCTTATCTCCACACTAATCAGCATCTGAAAAGCAATTAACTATTGCTCCTTTGCCTTCAGAATCTCGTCGAAATAGAATTCCAAAATTTGTTGTTCCTTTTAAGTATCTCAGAATTCTTCTTGCAACTTTCATGTGTGACACTCTTGGTTCACCCATGAATCTGCTCACTAATCCGACTGCGAAACCTATATCAGGTCGACTGTTGCACAAATATCTCAGAGATCCAACTATTTGTTTGACCAAAGTTACATCAACTTTGTCTTCCTCTCTATGCTTCTCCAACTTCAAGTTTGGTTCGACAGGTGAGGATGCAGGATTCAAATCATCCATTCTGAATCTTTTGAGTATCTCTTTGACATACTTCCTTTGATGTAGCATCATACCTTGCTTCCGCATTTGAAATTCCATGCCTTGGAAATAAGACAATTTTCCCAGATCAGACATTTCAAATTCCTTCATCATCAGCTCTTTGAACTTCGACAAGTTTTCCAAGCTATTTCTAGTTACCAACAAGTCATCGACATATACGCAGATGATTGTTATATCTTGTGCTACAACCTGAACATAGACACCATACTCGGACTTGCATTTGACATATCCCAATTCGACTAAGTATGAGTCAATCTTCTTGTTCCATGCCCTAGGTGCCTGTTTGAGGCCATAGAGCGCTTTGTGCAACTTATACACTTTACTCGCTTCCATCTGAATCACAAACCCAGGAGGTTGTGTGACATAGACCTCTTCGCCTAACGGACCATTCCGAAATGCGAACTTCACATCTAAGTGAAATGTCGACCAACCTTGGTTACATGCCATTGCTACCACTAGTCGAATAGTCTCTAGTCTTTCACCTGGAGCAAATACTTCAGAGTAGTCAAGTCCTTCTCTATGAAGAAACCCTCGAGCTACTAATCTTGCTTTATGTCTTACTATCGACCCATCAGCATTGTGTTTTAACTTGAACACCCACTTTACTTCGATAGCTTTTGTATGTGTTGGCAATTCGACTAACTCCTATGTGTTGTTTCTTTCGATTGCCTGTAACTCTTTGACCATAACTAACTTCCACTGTTGAATTTTTAAAACTTCGTTATGGTTGATTGGTTCAACACTTGCAAGTAAAGTAAAATGAACTAATTCTCAATCTGGTGTGACTTCATCATCACCAGTCACTTCATAATCATGAAGTCTTGTTAGAGAAACTTTATTTCGCCGAGATCTTTGGCTTGTTTCAACCCCAACCTCTGTGTCGGGAATGTCACCAACTGCTTCTACTTCGACTTCGACTGGATTCTCAGCAATTCCTTCAAATTCGACTTCATCAATTTCTTCGTCAAAATCAGAGCTCATCAATGGCTTGTTAATTAAATTACTAGAATTCCAATCCCAGGCAGAATTTTCATCAATCACAATATCTCGACTCAACACAATCTTCTCATTAATTGGATTAAATAGCCTGTATGCACCAGTCTTTTGATATCCTACCAGAATCATAGGTTCACTCTTGTCATCATGCTTCCTTCTTCCTGCATCAGGAACATGCTTGTAACACATAGAGCCAAACACCTTCAGATGACTCACAGATGGTCGTTTTCCACTCCACACTTCTTCAGGAACCTTGTTCTTCAATTGCTTGGTAGGGCACCTGTTCAAGATATAAACTGCAGTCGAAACAACTTCACCCCATAAATATTTTGGCAAATTCTTCTGCTTGAGCATACATCTCGCCATATCCAATATCGTTTTGTTTCTTCTTTCAGCAATTCCATTATGTTGAGTGTTGTGAAAAACGATGTCTTTAAGCAAAGTATAAATGGTTTCTTGGTGATCAAGAACCAAAACAAGGGTTAGGGTTTAACGGAAAAGAAAACAAGAAGAAGAAGAAACAACAAGGATTGGGCAAATATAAATTCTGTTTACTAATCACTTTCTAATTAAAGTCACAAATGATTACAAGAGAATATCACAATTTGCCACACTCAACAAACTGAGTGTACTAGCCTATTTATAGACTAACTAGGTAACTTGTAGCCCAAGAAACCTAAACAATTGGATCCTTAACACAAGGCCCAATTCGACAGAATATAAACATTTCGACAGAATACATATAAGAACAAACTTCGACTACTATATGTAACTAACAGACATCAGCATGTGAACAGGCTTCGACTGCATGCTTGCCTCCTGTCGAAATACATGAAAGCTTTCCTTCGACACAACATGAGTTCGACCCAAATCTCACAAATCTCCACCTTGGATCTAACTCAGCAACAAGGGAAACAACTAGCTTTCATCATGCAGCTTGCCAATGCGCCTTTCCAAGATTGGCCATATACCTGCTCACAAGGCTCACTCCATATGCTATGTCTGGCTTCGTACATACCATAGCATACATCAAAGAACCCACTACACTAGCATATGGAATGTTATTCATATATATTCTTTCAGCTTCAGTACTCGGACTTTGAGTAGTACTAAGCTTAAACTGAGGATTTGTAGGTGTCACAACAGGCTTCGAATTCGACATACCAAACTTGTCGAGAAGCTTCTGTAGGTATGTCTCCTGAGATCTGGATGTCAATCCCAAGAATTCTGGCTGTAGCTCCCAGATCCTTCATTTCGAACTCCTTACTGAGTTCAGCCTTCACCTTCGTTACATCCCCAATACTGTTGCTAGCTATGAGGATATCATCCACATACATCAGCAACATAATAAGTGAGTTTCCAGGTCGAAATCTGAAGTAAACACAATGATCGATCTGACTTCTAGTGAAACCAATGTGTGCCATGAACTTGTCGAATCTCCTGTTCCACTGTCGAGGAGATTGTTTCAGGCCATACAAAGACCTATTCAGCTTGCACACATAATCTTCTTTACCCTTTTCTGCATACCCTTCAGGTTGACGCATCAGGATCGTTTCATCTAGATCACCAAACAGAAATGCTGTCTTCACATCCATTTGCTCAAGTTCCAAGTCGAACTTTGCCACCATGGCCAACAACATTCGAATGGATCTATGCGTTACAACAGGTTAGAAAACATCATTGAAGTCGACTCCTTCTTTTTGAGTGAACCCCCTAGCAACCAGCCTCGCCTTAAAGCGCTTCGACATCACTCCTTCGATTCCTTCCTTGACCTTGAAAATCCACTTACAACTGACTAACCTTGCTCCTGCAGGTTTCTCAATTAGCTCCCAAGTGTTATTATCATGAAGAGATTTCATCTCGTCATCCATGGCTTTTCGCCATTCAGTCTTGTTTCGACTCCTTATAGCTTCCTTGTAATCTCTAGGTTCTTCGTCAAGTACCTCACTTGCAGAGATTAAGGCAAAAGCTATAAGATCTGCATAACCAAGTCTCTGAGGTGGCTTGATGACTCTTCTCGACCTATCTCTTGCCAGTAGGTAGTCATCGACAGTTTCCTCAGCCTCTTTAGCATCTTGCTCTTCGACTTCATCAGGGCTATGCACTTCAGCATCAATATGCTCCACCTCAACAGGCATCTCTACCTGTTCCAGCTCCTCTTCAGAGATTTCTGCACTTCGACCAGCATCACCAGTTTTCTTGAAAGCCATTTCGACCTCATTGAAAACTACATCACGACTTGTGATACATCTTCTGTGACCTAGTTCTAGGCACCACATCCTATAACCCTTGACTCCCTCAGGATATCCAAGGAATATGCATCTCAGAGCTCTAGGTTCGACCTTGTCTTGCCTAATGTGAGCATAGGCTAAACAGCCAAATACTCTCAGTTTGTCGAGATCTGGTGGATGACCCGACCAAACTTCTTCAGGTGTCTTCATTCCCAGCACAGTCGAGGGACATCTATTTATCAGATAAGCTGCTGTCGAGACAGCCTCCGCCCAAAACACCTTCTTCAATCCAGCACTAACCAACATGCATCTAACCCTTTCAAGGATTATTCAATTGAATCTCTCATCTAAGCCATTTTGTTGAGGAGTACCTGCTACAGTCTTATGCCTTGCAATCCCAGACTCAACACAGTAACTGTCGAACGCTTCGTTGCAGAATTCAAGGCCATTGTCGGTTCTCAACCTCTTAACCTTTCTGCCAGTTTGAGTTTCGACCAGAACCTTCCAACTTTTGAAATTCTCAAAAGTTTCATCCTTCGTCTTCTGAATGAATACCCATAGCTTTCTAGAATAGTCATCAACAATGGATAAAAAATACCTTGCACCTGAGTATGAAGGATTCCTTGCAGGCCCCCAAAGATCAGCATGAATGTAATCGAGGGATCCATGTGTTCTTTTCTTGCCTTTGTTAAACTTCGCCCCACAGGATTTACCAAATACACAAGATTCACAAAACTCCAGCTTTTCGACTTTGTCACCTCCTAACAGGTTCTGCTTCCCCAATTCGACCAGGCCTCTTTCGCTGACATGGCCCAATCTCATGTGCCATAACTCTGTCTTCGACACAGGTTTCGTGGATACAACATTTGTCGAACCACTTACAACCTCAGCCTCAAGGGTATACAAGCCTTGTTTCTTCACGCCTCTCAAGACTTCCTTCGACCCCTTCATGACTTTCAGGATACCTTGCTCTCCTTTGAAGACATATCCTTTCTTGTCGAATTCACCAAGAGAAATTAAATTCCTCTTAAGATCAGGTACAAACCTAACCCCAGTCAATAACCGTATTGACTCATCATGGAGCTTGAATCTAACAGATCCAATACCTATAATCTTGCAAGCTTTATTGTTCCCCATCAGCACTGATCCTCCATCTTGATCACATAATTCTTCAAACACATTCTTGTTTGGAGTCATATGCCAAGTACATCCAGAATCCATAATTTAATTCCAAGGCAACTCGCACACCTTGTATTAGGTGCATAAATATTTGTTTCTTCCAAGATGAAACATTCGTCAATATGAAGACGAACCTGTTGGGAATAATATAAGTGTGAGTAGTATGAATAATAGTCCCACTTTGGATAGGAATGTGGTGACTTGAGCATTTATAAGTAGGAGAACTCATACACCTGTCACCTTCTCTCTCACTTGTGTTGCTCTAGAAAAAAAAATCCCACAATGCTCAATGCTCTCTAGTATAAATATTCCCCTAACAAATGTTAGTGCGTGAGGCACTTTTAGTGAGGGGAGAATAGAGAGAGAATAAGGAAATAAGAATTTGTATTATTGAATTGTGTAAATAATGATACAAACTAGGACTATTTATATTCAACCCTAATTGGGCTTGGGCTGACACAACTTGGATTATATTTAAATATTAAATCTAATCAAATCTAATCTAATATTTCAACACACCCCCATAATCCAAGTTGTCGAGCCAGTTGTACTTCTTCGATCTTCCTTATCTCCACACTAATCAACATCTGAAAAGCAATTAACTATTGCTCCTTTTCCTTCAGAATCTCGTCGAAATAGAATTCCAAAATTTGTTGTTCCTTTTAAGTATCTCAGAATTCTTCTTGCGGCTTTCATGTGTGACACTCTTGGTTCACCCATGAATCTGCTCACTAATCCGACTGCGAAACCTATATCAGGTCGACTGTTGCACACATATATCAGAGATCCAACTATTTGTTTGACCAAAGTTACATCAACTTTGTCTTCCTCTCTATGCTTCTCCAACTTCAAGTTTGGTTCGACAGGTGAGGATGCAGGATTTGAATCATCTATTCTGAATCTCTTGAGTATCTCTTTGACATACTTCCTTTGATGTAGCATCATACCTTGCTTCCGCATTTGAAATTCCATGCCTAGGAAATAAGACAATTTTCCCAGATCAGACATTTCAAATTCCTTCATCATCAGCTCTTTGAACTTCGACAAGTTTTCCAAGCTATTTCTAGTTACCAACAAGTCATCGACATATAAGCAGATGATTGTTATATCTTGTGCTACAACCTGAACATAGACACCATACTCAGACTTGCATTTGACATATCCCAATTCGACTAAATATGAGTCAATCTTCTTGTTCCATGCCCTAGGTGCCTGTTTGAGGCCATAGAGCGCTTTGTGCAACTTATACACTTTACTCGCTTCCATCTGAATCACAAACCCAGGAGGTTGTGTGACATAGACCTCTTCGCCTAACGGACCATTCAGAAATGTGAATTTCACATCTAAGTGAAATGTCGACCAACCTTGGTTACATGCTAATACTACCACTAGTCGAATAGTCTCCAGTCTTTCACCTGGAGCAAATACTTCAGAGTAGTCAAGTCCTTCTCTATGAAGAAACCCTCGAGCTACTAATCTTGCTTTATGTCTTGCTATCGACCCATCAGCATTGTGTTTTAACTTGAACACCCACTTTACTTCGATAGCTTTTGTATGTGTTGGCAATTCGACTAACTCCTATGTGTTGTTTCTTTCGATTGCCTGTAACTCTTCGACCATAGCTAACTTCCACTGTTGAATTTTTAAAACTTCGTTATGGTTGATTGGTTCAACACTTGCAAGTAAAGTATAATGAACTAATTCTCAATCTGGTGTGACTTCATCATCACCAGTCACTTCATAATCATGAAGTCTTGTTAGAGGAACTTTATTTTGCTGAGGTCTTTGGCTTGTTTCAACCACAACCTCTATGTCGGGAATGTCAACAACTGCTTCTACTTCGACTTCGACTGGAATTGTCATCAATTTCTTCGTCAAAATCAGAGCTCATCAATGGCTTGTTAATTGAATTACTAGAATTCCAATCCCAGGAAGAATTTTCATCAATCACAATATCTCGACTCAACACAATCTTCTCATTAATTAGATTGAATAGCCTGTATGCACCAGTCTTTTGATATCCTACCAGAATCATAGGTTCACTCTTGTCATCAAGCTTTCTTCTTCTTGCATCAGGAACATGCTTGTAACACATAGAGCCAAACACCTACAGATGACTCACTGATGGTCGTTTTCCACTCCACACTTCTTCAGGAACCTTGTTCTTCAATTGCTTGGTAGGGCACCTGTTCAAGATATAAACTGCAGTCGAAACAACTTCACCCCATAAATATTTTGACAAATTCTTCTGCTTGAGCATACATCTCGCCATATCCAATATGGTTCTGTTTCTTCTTTCAGCAATTCCATTATGTTGAGTGTTGTGAAAAATGATGTCTTTAAGCAAAGTATAAATGGTTTCTTGGTGATCAAGAACCAAAACAAGGGTTAGGGTTTAACGGAAAAAAAAATAAGAAGAAGAAGAAACAACAAGGATTGGGCAAATATAAATTCTGTTTACTAATCACTTTCTCATTAAAGTCACATATGATTACAAGTGAATATCACAATTTGCCACACTCAATAAACTGAGTGTACTAGCCTATTTATAGACTAACTAGGTAACTTGTAGCCCAAGAAACCTAAACAATTGGATCCTTAACACAAGGCCCAATTCGACAGAATATTAACATTTCGACAGAATACATATAAGAACAGACTTCGACTACTATATGTAACTAACAGGCATCAGCATGTGAAGAGGCTTCGACTGCATGCTTGCCTCTTGTCGAAATACATGAAAGCTCTCCTTCGACACAGCATAAGTTCGACCCAAATCTCACAAATCTCCACCTTGGATCTAACTCAGCAATAAGGGAAACAACGAGCTTTCATCATGCAGCTTGCCAATGTGCCTTTCCAGGATTGGCCATATACCTGCTCACAAGGCTCACTCCATATGCTATGTCTGGCCTCGTACAAACCATAACATACATCAAAGAACCCACTACACTAGCATATGGAATGCTATTCATATAGATTCTTTCAGCTTCAGTACTCGGACTTTGAGTAGTACTAAGCTTAAAGTGAGGATTTGTAGATGTCACAACAGGTTTCGAATTCGACATACCAAACTTGTCGAGAAGCTTCCGTAGGTATGTCTCCTGAGATAAGCACAACTTCGACTACTTTATATCTCTCCGAATGTCAATCCCAAGAATTCTGGCTGCAGCTCCCAGATCCTTCATTTCGAACTCCTTACTCAGTTCATCCTTCACCTTCGTTACATCCCCAATATTGTTGCTAGCTATGAGGATATCATCCACATACAGCAGCAACATAATAAGTGAGTTTCCAGGTCAAAATCTGAAGTAAACACAGTGATCGAACTGACTTCTGGTGAAACCAATGTGTGCTATGAACTTGTCGAATCTCCTGTTCCACTGTCAAGGAGATTGTTTCAGGCCATACAAAGACCTATTCAGCTTGCACACATAATCTTCTTTACCCTTTTCTGCATACCCTTCAGGTTGACGCATCAGGATCGTTTCATCTAGATCACTAAACAGAAATGCTGCCTTCACATCCATTTGCTCAAGTTCTAAGTCAAACTTTGCCACCATGGCCAACAGCATTCGAATGGATCTATACTTTACAACAGGTAAGAACACGTCATTGAAGTCGACTCCTTCTTTCTGAGTGAACCCCCTAGCAACCAGCCTCGCCTTAAAGCGCTTCGACATCACTCCTTCGATTACTTCCTTGACCTTGAAAATTAACTTACAACTGACTAACCTTGCTCCTGCAGGTTTCTCAATCAGCTCCCAAGTGTTATTATCATGAAGAGATTTTATCTCGTCATCCATGGCTTTTCGCCATTCATTCTTGTTTCGACTCCTTATAGCTTCCTTGTAATCTCTAGGTTCTTCGTCAAGTACCTCACTTACAGAGATTAAGGCAAAGGCTATAATATCTGCATAACCAAGTCTCTGAGGTGGCTTAATGACTCTTCTCGGCCTATCTCTTTCCAGTAGGTAGTCATCGACAGTTTCCTCAGCCTCTTTAGCATCTTGCTCTTCGACTTCATCAGGGCTATGCACTTCAGCATCACTATGCTCCACCTCAACAGGCATCTCTACCTGTTCCAGCTCCTCTTCAGAGATTTCTGCACTTTGACCAGCATCACCAGTTTTCTTGAAAGCCATTTCGACCTCATTGAAAACTACATCACGACTTGTGATACATCTTCTGTGACCTAGTTCTAGGCACCACATCCTATAACCCTTGACTCCCTCAGGATATCCAAGGAATATGCATCTCAGAGCTCTAGGTTCGACCTTGTCTTGCCTAATGTGAGCATAGGATAAACAGCCAAATACTCTCAGTTTGTCGAGATCTAGTGGATGACTCGACCAAACTTCTTCAGGTGTCTTCATTCCCAGCACAGTCGAGGGACATCTATTTATCAGATAAGCTGCTGTCGAGACAGCCTCCGCCCAAAACACCTTCTTCAATCCAGCACTAACCAACATGCATCTAACCCTTTCAAGGATTGTTCGATTGAATCTCTCATCTAAGCCATTTTGTTGAGGAGTACCTGCTACAGTCTTATGCCTTGCAATCCCAGACTCAACACAGTAACTGTCGAACGCTTCGTTGCAGAATTCAAGGCCATTGTCGATTCTCAACCTCTTAACCTTTCTGCCAGTTTGAGTTTCGACCAGAACCTTCCAACTTTTGAAATTCTCAAAAGTTTCATCCTTCGTCTTCTGAATGAATATCCATAGCTTTCTGGAATAGTCATCAACGATGGATAAAAAATACCTTGCACCTGAGTGTGAAGGATTCCTTGCAGGCCCCCAAAGATCAGCATGAATGTAATCAAGGGATCCATGTGTTCTTTGCTTACCTTTGTTAAACTTCGCCCCACAGGATTTACCAAATACACAAGATTCACAAAACTCCAGCTTTTCGACTTTGTCACCTCCTAGCAGGTTCTGCTTCCCCAATTTGACCAGGCCTCTTTCGCTGACATGGCCCAATCTCATGTGCCATAACTCTGTCTTCGACACAGGTTTCGTGGATACAACATTTGTCGAACCACTTACAACCTCAGCCTCAAGGGTATACAAGCCTTGTTTCTTCACGCCTCTCAAGACTTCCTTCGACCCCTTCATGACTTTCAGGATACCTTGCTCTCCTTTGAAGACATATCCTTTCTTGTCGAATTCACCAAGAGAAATTAAATTCCTCTTAAGATCAGGTACAAACCTAACCCCAGTCAATAACCGTATTGACTCATCATGGAGCTTGAATCTAACAGATCCAATACCTGCAATCTTGCAAGCTTTATTGTTCCCCAGCAGCACTGATCCTCCATCTTGATCACATAATTCTTCAAACACATTCTTGTTTGGAGTCATATGCCAAGTACATCCAGAATCCATAATCCACTCTTCGCAAGAGTTGTTGCTCGACACCACAAGGACATCAGATGATTCATAACCATCTTGCATAATAGCTGCATTCCCATTGTCCTTACCTCCATGATTATTCAGGCGCTCAGGGCACACCTTTCTTGTGTGACCCTCCTTCTTACAGTGATAACATTTGATACCAGACATATCACCACCATAAGACTTCTGCTGAACCTTTCCTTTCTTCTTGTCAAACCTACCATCTTTCTTCGACGATCTTCCTTTCACGGACAACCCTTCGCCAACTGATGAAGGTTTCTGCTCCTTTCTTCCGTTCAAGTCCTTTTAATACAAGGCTGCTTGAACTTCTTCAAAGGTCAGGGACTCTCTTCCATACAAGAGAGTTTCTTTGAAGTGAGCATGCGATCTAGGCAAAGCACACAACAGCAACAATGCTTGATCTTCATCATCAATCTTCACATCAATGTTTTCAAGATCAAGAATCAGCTTGTTGAAAGAATCCAACTGCTCAGCCAAAGCTTTGTCTTCATTCATCTTGAACGAATACAAGGCTTGCTTCAGGTAAAGGCGATTCACCAACGACTTGGTCATGTACAAGCTTTCAAGCTTCACCCATAATCCCGACGCTGTCGTCTCCTTTGACACCTGCCTAAGAACCTTATCACCAAGGCTCAACAGAATTGCGCTGTGTGCTTTCTCGATCATTGCCGTCTTTTCTCTTTCCGTCAACGCAGCATCCATGGCTGCCAATCCCTTCAGCGCTTCCAAACAACCCTTATGCACCAGTAGGGCTTTCATCTTCAAACGCCACAGACCAAAATCGTTCACTCCGGTGAACTTTTCAATCTCATACTTTGTTGAAGCCATCTTATCCACGCTCACCGCACCAATTTGTTGTGAAAAACGATGTCTTTAAGCAAAGTATAAATGGTTTCTTGGTGATCAAGAACCAAAACAAGGGTTAGGGTTTAATGGAAAAGAAAACAAGAAGAAGAAGACACAACAAGGATTCGGCAAATATAAATTCTGTTTACTAATCACTTTCTCATTAAAGTCACAAATGATCATAAGTGAATATCACAATTTGCCACACTCAACAAACTGAGTGTACTAGCCTATTTATAGACTAACTAGGTAACTTGCAGCCCAAGAAACCTAAACAATTGGATCCTTAACACAAGGCCCAATTCGACAGAATATAAACATTTCGACAGAATACATATAAGAACAGACTTCAACTACTATATGTAACTAACAGGCATCAGCATGTGAACAGGCTTCGACTGCATGCTTGCCTCCTGTCGAAATACACGAAAGCTCTCGTTCGACACATCATGAGTTCGACCCAAATCTCACATTGAGGAGTATAAGGAGCAGTTAACTCATGATCAACACCATATTCTGCACATAATTTTTCAAACATCGTCGAAGTGTATTCGCCTCCTTCATCGGTTTGCAGAACTTTGATCCTCTTCTCACTCTGGTTTTCGACAAGCATCTTGAATCTCTTAAAGATTTCAAATACTTCATCCTTTCTCTTGATCACATAGATCCACAGCTTTTGACCAAACTCATCGATAAACGAAACAAAATATCTGTTTCCACCAATGGTATGTTCTTCGAACGAACCACATATATGAAATTGGAGAACTAAAAATCTAAATTTAAAATATAATAGAGGGATTAATAGTATATTTATATAACATACGGGTTTCAATGTAATTATATAACAGATAGGTTTCAATGTATTTATATAACAGGCGGGATTAATAAAGGGATTAATAGTATATTTAAAATTTAAAATCTTTTTCCTCTTCTCATGCTCTCTGCCTCAACTAACAGACGGGTTTCAATGTAATTATTTTTCAATTTGGAAGGATTGGAACCTGAAGGATCCACATATCTGTCACTCTCAAGGTCTTCCCAGAACATCGTAAGACTCTTCTTTAAGAATTCCTTTTGTATAGACATGTTGTTAATTTTGAATATACAGTATGTATATATCTTCAAGCACATTAGGAAATGATTATGTTGCTAGAACTTTTAGAATCTATCCAACATGATTATGTGGAAGTAGGAGTCTAGGGTATAGAGGGAGAATACCCCAACGAGTAATTACTTTGGTATATGAACCCTTTTGAAATCTTAGGTTGTCATGAGTGTTGGGATTTAGAGGGGTGACAACGAAGTATCTATCCTTGAAACTATAGAAGCTTTTCACATAGACGTCAAACATCTTCTAGACTTGTTTGAATGAAATTAACTCTTGGGCTTTTCAGAGTCGTAGAACTTCATCATGCACATGGAAGAGATGACAAAAGGGAGTCAACATAGTAACAATATTCTTGTACTCACAATAGTGTTGGAAGACTTCGACGTATGCATAATCCACAAAATGCAGCTGTGAGGGGCAATCCCCGTATGATTCATGATTACAACCTCAAAATTATTAAAGGGGGATGAACTACATTTGGGAAGAAAAAAATTTAATGTAAAGGCAACTCGCACACCCTGTATTAGGTGCATAAATATTTGTTTCTTCCAAGATGAAACACTCGTCAATATGAAGACGAACCTGTTGGGAATAATATAACAAGTGTAAGTAGTATGGATAATAGTCCCACATTGGATAGGAATGTGGTGACTTGAGCATTTATAAGTGGGAGAACCCATACACCTATCACCTTAAGGTTTTGGGTGAGTATGTGGTGTCTCTCTCACTTGTGTTGCTCTAGAAAAAGAAATCCCACAATGTTCAATGCTCCCTAGTAGAAATCTTCCCCTAACAAATGTCAGCGTGAGACACTTTTAGTGAGGAGAGAATAGAGAGAGAATAAAGAAATAAGGATTTGTATTATTGAATTGTGTAAATAATGATACAAACTAGGACTATTTACATACAACCCTAATTGGGCTTGGGCTGACACAACTTAGATTATATTTAAATATTAAATCTAATCAAATCTAATCTAATATTTCAACACACCCCCATAATCCAAGTTGTCGAGCCTACGCTAGTCATAGTCGATCTGAATTATTCCTAATTTCTTTCTAAAATTCAGGAATCTGTCGATCTTCAATCCTTTGGTGAAAATGTTTTTGCCAACTGTGTTTCACATGAGCAATGCCTAACTTCAAGTTCACCTCGATTTACCTTTTCCCTCAAGAAGTGAAATCTGGCTTCGATATGCTTACTTCTTCCATGCAGAACTGGATTCTTCGCCAGATTTATGGCTGACTTGTTGTCGATTTGCAACATAAGAGGTTTCTTCACTTCGACCTCCATTTCTTCAAGTACTGATCTAATCCAAATTGCTTGTCATGTAGCATATGATCCTGCTTTATATTCTACTTCACATGATGACAATGCCACCACAGGTTGCTTCTTCGAACACCATTAGATTGGGGCACCAAATATTTGAAAGAAATAGCCAATTGTACATCTTCGATCTTCCTTATCTCCACACCAATCATCATCTAAAAAGCAATTAACTATTGCTCCTTTGCCTTCAAAATCTCGTCGAAATAGAATTCCAAAATCTGTTGTTTCTTTTAAGTATCTCAGAATTCTTCTTGCAGCTTTCATGTGTGACACTCTTGGTTCACCCATGAATCTGCTCATTAATCCGACTGATAAACCTATATCAGGTCGACTATTGCACACATATCTTAGAGATCCAACTATTTGTTTAACCAAAGTTACATCAACTTTGTCTTTCTCTCCATGCTTCTCCAACTACAAGTTTAGTTCGACAGGTGAGGATACAGGATTCAAATCATCCATTCAGAATCTCTTGAGTATCTCTTTGACATACTTCCTTTGATGTAGCATCATACCTTGCTTCCGCATTTGAAATTCCATGCCTAGGAAATAAGACAATTTTTCCAGATCAAACATTTCAAATTCCTTCATCATCAACTCTTTGAACTTCGACAAGTTTTCCAAGCTATTTCCAGTTACCAATAAGTCATCGACATATAAGCAAATGATTGTTATATCTTGTGCTACAATCTGAACATATACACCATACTCAGACTTGCATTTGACAAATCCCAATTCGACTAAGTATGAGTCGATCTTCTTGTTCCATGCCCTAGGTGCCTGCTTGAGGCCATAGAGCGCTTTGTGCAACTTATACACTTTACTCACTTTCTTTTGAATCACAAACCCAGCAGGTTGTGTGACATAGACCTCTTCGCCTAACGGACCATTCAGAATTGCGGACTTCACATCTAAGTGAAATGTCGACCAACCTTGGTTATATGTCAATGCTACCATTAGTCGAACAGTCTACAGTCTTGCTATTGGAGCAAATAGTTTAGAGTAGACAAGTCCTTCTCTTTGAATAAACCCTCGAGTTACTAATCTTCCTATCGACCCATCAGCATTGTATTTTAACTTGAACACCCACTTTACTTCGATAGCTTTTGTATGTGATGGCAATTCGACTAACTCCCATGTGTTGTTTCTTTCGATTGCCCATAACTCTTCAACCATAACTAACTTCCACTATTGAATTTTTAAAACTTCGTTATGGTTGATTGGTTCAGCACCTGCAAGTAAAGAAAAATGAACTAATTCTCCATCTGGTGTGACTTCATCATCACCAGTCACTTCATAATCATGAAGTCTTGTTGGAGGAACTCTATTTCGCCGAGGTCTTTGGCTTGTTTCAGCCAAAGCCTCTGTGTCGGGAATGTCAGTAACTGCTTCTACTTCGACTTCGACTAGATTCTCAGTAATTCCTTCAACTTCGACTTCATCAGTTTCTTCGTCGAAATCAGAGCCCATCAATGGCTTGTTAATTGAATTACGAGAATTCTAATCCCAGGCAGAATTTTCGTCAATCACAATATCTCGACTCAACACAATCTTCTCATTAAATTGATTGAATAGCCTGTATGCACCAGTCTTATGATATCCTACCAGAATCATAGGTTCACTCTTGTCATCAAGCTTTCTTCTTCTTGCATCAAAAACATGCTTGTAACACATAGAGCCAAACACCTTTAGATGACTCACTGATGGTTGTTTTCCACTCCACAATTCTTTAGGAACCTTGTTCTTCAATTGCTTGGTAGGGCACTTGTTCAGGATATAAACTGCAGTCGAAATAGCTTCACCCCATAAAGATTTTGGACAATTCTTCTGCTTGAGCATACATCTTGCCATATCCAATATGGTTCTGTTTCTTCTTTCAGCAACTCCATTCATGGTCAACACCATACTCTTCACAGAATTTTTCAAACATCGTCGAAGTGTATTCGCCTCCTCCATCGGTTCGCAGAACTTTGATCCTCTTCTCACTTTTGTTTTCGACAAGCATCTTGAATCTCTTAAAGATTTCAAATACTTCATCATTTCTCTTAATCACTTAGATCTACAGCTTTCGACTAAACTCATCGACAAACGAAACAAAATATCTATTTCCAGCAATAGTGTGTCCTTCGAACGGACCACATACATCTGAATGTACAACTTCGAGTATGCAGGATGATCTCATTGGCATAGTCGAAACGAAAGAATTTCAAGATTGCTTTTCGACTAAACAACCTTCACAGAGTTTGTCAGGCATCTCAAGACTTGGAATTTCAGATACCATATCTTGAGTAATCAGCTGATTGAGTGATTGAAAGTTCAAATGTCCAAGCCTCAAATCCCACAACCAACTATCCTTTTGGTCGACAACAGTTTTTAGACATTGTACTTCAGTCGAACTGATCATGGTCTTAAATGTCCTGTTCTTCGACAACAGAGATTTCAAGACCAAATTATTCTGGGTGTCGAACAATTTCAAAACTCCATCTTTCATGACAACTGAGAAGACTTTTTCGAACATTTGTCCAACACTTAACAGGTTACACTTCATTCTAGGTACATTGAACACATCTCTGATCATAGCTTTCGCTCCATTACTCAGTTGAAAAACTATGTTGCCAGTACCTTCTGCTTGCAATGAACTGTTATCAGCAAGTTTTACCTTGCTTTTCTTCGACTGGTCAAAATATGCCAACCACTCCTTTCGACCAGTCATATGATTTGAGCATCCTGAGTCGAGGAACCAGATCTTGGATTCGACATGGTTATCTGCCACTGCAGCCATAACCACCATACCACCTTCAGAATCATCTGAATCTTAGCGCGCAAGGTTTGCTCCTTCGTCCTTGCCTTTTTTCGATCCATTGTCTTTCCTGTACCAACAATGTTTGGCCAAATGACCCCACTTTTCACAATTATAACACTGCATACCTTTCTTATCTTCTTTGTCCTTTCGATAGTTTCCTCCTCCTCTTTTCGAGGATTCAGAAGCTCTATCTTCGACCTGACTCTTGTGAGGGTTCGACCAAGACTTCTTTCCTCGAGTCTTGTCGAATTTTCCTTTGAATATGTTGGAACCACCATTCCTTTTCCATGACTGAGCCTGTAGTTCTTGTTGGATTCTTGAGTAGCTATGATAACGTGATCAAAGTGAGAGGTCAACATTCTCATTACCTTCTCAACTATCATCTTATCAGTTATGGTTTCGCCACAACCCTTCATGAGAAGGACGATTTTTTGAACCTTCGACATATTTTTTGTAACTTTTTCGTCTTCTCCCATCGACAATAACTCATATTGTCGACGCAAGGTTTGCAACTTGACAACCTTGACTTTTTCACCTCCTTCATAATACTTCACCAGAATATCCCATGCCTTCTTCGTTGTTTCAGCATAAGAGATTCTGTCGAAGTTAGCAGCATCGACCGCCATCTGAATGCAATAAGCAGCCTTGCAATCTTTTTTCTTGAATTCGTTGTGGGCTTTTTTCTGTTCTTCGGTTGCATTTTCAGCCAACACAGGAACACCGCCAGTAACCACTTCTAGGGTATCATGGAAGCCAAATAAGGATTGCATCTATTTTTTCCATCGGATCCAATTCTTGCTGCCAAGCATTGGAAGGGAATTCAGAATTCTCTTATCACCAGTCATCTTCGCAGTGGTTGATTCATTTGCCCTGGAAACACGATCTCTGACGTGAAGTTCTTGAAAACTCGATCAAGAACAATAACCAGAAGCTCTGGATACCAATTTATTAGTGCATGAGGCACTTTTAGTGAGGAGAGAATAGAGAGAGAATAAGGAAATAAGGATTTGTATTATTGAATTGTGTAAATAATGATACAAACTAGGACTATTTATATACAACCCTAATTGGGCTTGGGCTAACACAACTTGGATTATATTTAAATATTAGATCTAATCAAATCTAATTAAATCTAATCTAATATTTCAACAAAACCTACATCACAATATGTGTTCTCCATTATCCATTAATTGGTGTAAAAAGACATTGTCCCCAAGATTCCATCGTACTCCCAAGAATATTGAGCAACATCATCATGGAATTCAAGATTCCTATGCGCCTGTCTCACCATTCTCGTGTCATTGTGATGAGCATAAAATAGAGATTGTGGATATGATATGTTGATTGTTTCTCTAACCACCATCTAATTTCACCATCAATAGGCTCACATCCAGAAAAATAACTCTATAAAATTAGCGTAAGATCGAGATTTCCGCTCTTACTTGGGACTCCTCATAGTCTCGGGAGCATCCATGGAGATTTTAAAAAAGGTTAACCCCTTGGAAATCTCCCTCATATCTAGACTAGTAGGAGCGAGCTAACTTTTTTTTTGGGATATACACTTTTTGTTTTTGCATTCCTGGTTCCACTATTTTTGGGTTTATCAACTTGTCCTCAACTCAAGAGGATGCATCACTAATTTCTAAAACACTATCATGATTGATAAAATGGATTTATGGGTTTCCAAAATTGGTTTTCACTGAATAGCCAATACAAATTAGAGAAAATCTAAGGGTAAGATACAAATACCTTATGTGTTTTTGTAAATTCTAAAGAATAAAAAATAATGGGATGAAGAACAAAGAATTTTAAGCCCCAAAAGTTGCAACAATGATTATGGTAATCATAAGGATAGGAAAAAGATTGACGGGGCCCAAAAATGAAAGAAGTCAAAAAATAGAAAACCAACATCAATTTCCCATATTTATAGCATCATAGAGAGAGCTAACATAAGCGACATGGCTTCAATGGAAAATCAAAAGCCACGGCCAACGGCTAAATAAAGCCTTGATTTTGTAACAACACTTAAGTGCCCTAAGCGTGTGAGGATACATGGTGACCTTCCCTAAAGCAACATTTATATGTCATGATGAGAATTAAATGTGTATGTTATTAATGCTAACTAGTACCATTGATCACCACTACAAATCTTTATCTCTTCCTTCAGGCATCCTCTCAAAGGGCTTACCTCATCGATAAAACTCATACTTACACTGGCCTCAAAGTTTTTCAGCATCAACATTCCTCACTACATTACTAATAGCAATGACTTGGGGAAAACTCTTATGTTTCAAAAAAAGGTCCAATAAGATTGTTCCAACTATATGGTTCAATCAAGGCAAAGCACTTCATTGGATGAGGAACATGTGTACCTCCACTATTGAGCATCATTGGTAACGCGAAAATGTATCGTGTATTCTGACCCAAATCATATGTTATTTAGTGTCTTTTTATTATGTTTTCGTAGTATTATGCTGTATTATGTCTGTGTTTCAGGTATTTGTCGAATAAGAGCCGTTACACGAAGAAATGAGGTAAATCGGATGAGAAACGGAGGAAAATGCGTGTTTTGCACTCGCGACATCCAGCATGGCGTTCGCCACAGAGGTAGCCATGATGTGGCTGTGGTGTCCCATGATCCAATGGCCACAAAGACCAAGTCTGCACTTTTTGTTCATATGACGGTCGCCGTAGGGGAGATGGCAGTCGCCATCCCTTATAAAAAAGCAAAAGTCAAAGCAGTTGAAGAATGGACTCCCCACTACTCCCTTTTTCCTCTCACACAAACCTAGCAGTTGTGACTTGATTTCCAAGACTTTATAGCACTATAAATAGGGATTAAAACCATATTTTGAGGGCATTCAAGCTTAGTTACAACTTAGGCCATTAATTTACTTTATAGTTTTAATCTTGGCACCATTTACATTCCGTTCAAGTTATTTTCCGTTGTACCAGATTCAAGTCTCAAATTGGAGCAGGTTCTTATTAATTTCAGTTCTATTTAGGTTTTTATTGTCTTGTTTATTTACTGTGCTTTACTTTATTTATTTCATCGTCTTGCTTTATTTTTCTCGCCTTATTTAATTTAATTTTATTGCACGCCTTTTATTTCAATCATATC
Organism: Lathyrus tuberosus; assembly: GCA_022829125.1. NCBI lineage: Eukaryota > Viridiplantae > Streptophyta > Magnoliopsida > Fabales > Fabaceae > Lathyrus > Lathyrus tuberosus. The sequence goes on from JALAZF010000477.1 coordinate 3,296,185, forward strand.
GCTTTACATGTTTAATTCTGCATTTCAAACAAAAGTTAAATTGTTTACCATGAATATGTCTGGCTAAACTGTTAGTGCTGGAATGTGAGGACTGTCGATTTGACGGTACTCTGTCTATTGTTTCTTTAGGATTACTATTGGGGCTGTTTTGGTTTTAATATAATTTTTCTGAAATTAATTTGATCGGTTACTATGAAAGTAGGACCGTGATACGTCGGGTAAGATCGAAAGTCGTCCAACACCTAAGATTAAAATTGATTAGTTTTTGGTTAACAAATACTGCGAAAGCACTTTGTTAATTTATTAGGGAAGTTTAATATTTCTAGAAAGTGATTTTAAAATTATTTGAGGACACGTTGATAAATTTATGATCCGGTTATCTGAGCAAATGCGAGAGACCCTTTTAAGTTTAGTTTTCCAATTAAAATAACTTTTCAACTGAGCTTATGAAGTAATTACTAAAAAAGGATTTTCTAATTTAACGCAAACGCAACCGAACACGCGAGAGCGGACGGTATAGATTAAAGATTAAGTCTGGTTCCAAATAGGCGAAAGCGATGGTTCCTGTTTAATTAGATCTTTTTCAAGGAAGAAAATATTGTCTCGTAAGTAGTTTTATTTAGAAATAATAAAAGTACTGTTGTTCGATAAGATCAACATTCCAGTAATGCATTTTTAAATTTATTAAAAGTTTATTATTTCATTTTGTTCATATTTCCATAACCTTTTACGATCGCCTTAGATAAACACTGTAGCAATAGAAGACGATAGATTGACCATTAGGTCTCTGTGGAATTCGACAACCTTTTATATTACTCTGATACGCTTCGTATACTTGCTGATAGCACGCATCAATCATATTGGAGAACCACATCACTCGCATCTCCATCGTTGAGATACATACAATGACTCTCCGCAATCTTAGTCGGATTATCCGAGAAAGTACTAACTGCTAGGTGTGAATATGGAAGTAGAAAAATGGTCTAGAGGGGGGTGAATAGATCCAAATTAAAATTCAATCATCGTTTTCTAAAAATCAGAGTGTTTTTAAAATGAGTTGCGAGCGAAAGGTTTGATGCGAAAATGAAAATTATACAGTTTGAATATTGATCAAGTCAACACGGATTGTTTCTAAAATATCAAAGATTAATATGATTGAAACTCTTGGTATGAGTTGATTAAATTGTGTAGTGCACGAGAAATTTTTACACAATGATTCAATTGATGCAGTTCTAAATTTAATTTGCTTCAGATTATTAATCACAAGACCAGCTTAACTAGTTATCCAATTCCAACAAAACCTAATGCTTACGTAATAAATCGCTATCAAGAGCAAATGATATACTACGACAGAATTTAAAAACCTATGCAAGTAATCACTATGAAACCCAAAGCACTATAAATCTCAATGCCATCTCTCTCTCATACTCTTGCATTTATTTTCGTAGTGATTGCATGCTTAGGCTTTTCAATTCCGTCATATTATATCGTTTGTTCTTGGTAGAGATATATTACGTAAGCGTTAGGTTTTATTGGAATTGGATAACTAGTTAAGCTAGTCTTGTGATTAATAATTTGAAGTGAATTAAATTTAGAACTCCATGAATTGAATCATTGTGTAAACATTTCTCCTGCATTACACAATTGAATCAATTCATACCAAGCGTTTCAATCATATTAATCTTTGATATTTGTGGAATGATCCATGTTGACTTAATCAATATTCAAATTGTATAATTTTCATTTTCGCATCCAACCTTCCGCTCGCAACTCATTTTTGAAAACACTCTGATTTTTGGAAAACAGCAGTTGAATTTTAATCTGGGTCTATTCACCCCCTCTAGACTGTTTTTCTACTTCCATAATCACACCCAACAATTGGCATCAAGATCTGGTCTTTTGATTGTATCTAATAGACATCCAAAAGTTTTTGAATATGTTGAAAGATAATGATCCTAAGTGAGCGTATAATAGAGGACCAGTTTTCAAAGGCAAAAATTATACTTATTGGAAATCGATCATGTATGTACACTTGTTATCGGTTGACAAAAATTTGATATGTGTCGTCACCGAGAGGTCATTTATTCCCAAGGGCAACGACGATGTTGTTAAACATCCAAAATATTGGGATGATGCTGAAACCAAAGAGGCTTCATATGATTTGAAAGCGGGGAACATACTTATTTCTGCACTAAGTGCTAAAGTATTTTATCCAATTTCACATCATACGAGTGTTAATGGTATGTGGGATGCTCTCCAAACTCTCTATAAGGGAATAGAGGATGTCAAGGATTCTAAAATCAATATGTTTACAGGGGGCTTGGAGTCACCTCGAGCGGGATCCAACATAAAGTCTCGCCCAATAAGCGTTATCAAAGTCTAGTGAAACTCTGCTCTAAGGAGACAGGTGTTGGACCAGATGTCTAAGCCATTATGTACAACATCTTAAAACAAAATTTGAAAGACAATAGAAAACAATATGAACAATCATAAAGTAGTAAAGAACACAAGAAAAATGTTAACGCAATTAAGGTCACCATCACCTACATCTGGGGGGGCTTCCAACCCAAGAAAGGAAATCGACTTCTCAATAGAATTAGTACAAAGGGTCTAAGATGAGAAAACCTTGTTCAATTCCCCTCTTCTTAATTTTACTCATGTATTTCTATTTAGGACTCCCACTAAATAAAAAGACCCCTCTCACTTTCTCTCAATCACTAACCCAAGTGATCAAATCAATAATTAGTTTCAAGAATGTTGAATTACTACTCAACTAACAAACCAAACTCTATGCCTTGAGTTATAAATGCAGGCGCTAGAGTGGTGCACAAACAATAATACAAACAAAGACTCAAAGATAGAAACCCTAACACTAAGATATTCAACTCTTGTACACACCTCAAACCTTAGGTTTGAGTCTTTTTAAAAAGCAATGAAACTTCTGAACTTTTTTTCAATGGGCATAAGATTTGATCACGTCCAGATTTGTAAGGGATTTTGTTTTGATTTGTTTTTCAAAAACCTCTAACAAAAAGATTTGATTTGTTTTTATTCAAATCTAAATTTATGAATAATTAGATTTAATCTTATTCAATCTGCCAAACAAATCTAATTAACACATTGCTAAAAGATAGCAACAAATCTGATTGAAACACAATCAAAATTTGCACTTAGAATAACAACAACCATGGCCTACTGACAAGTGTCATATGTTACCCATATGCTCAAACATTTGGCATGACATCTGTTCACGTAACAAAATTTTGAATCTTGACCAACTCAAATAAAATCTTTACTTGATATATACAACATGATTCCAACTTCTCAAGTAAAGGATTCAAAATAAATCTCTTCATGGAATGAATCTTCAATGCATATCCAATAAATTAAATCTAAAACAAATCTTCATTCAAGACATATTCAAATAAATATTTTTATTCAAAGAAAATCAAATCAAATCAAATATTCTTATTATAAAATATTTTCCAAATTGATTTGGATTACCAAGCTACTTCCAAAAGTAATCTTTTGCATTTTCTGGAGAAATTAACACCAAAACAAATTTGAAGCAAATTTGAAGATAATCAGAACCCAATTCATACGCCAAGATGTTACACAACATGTGCTAAACATCTTGCTCAACAAGTTGCTTGCAACCAAATCTTTCAGTCAAGCACTTTAGTAGAAACTTGGACTTAATAAATCTTCTTAGAAACAAATATGATCACTCTCAGATTTAGTCTCGAAACCTAGCTAATAGATTGAGGCCAAATGTTGTACCTCATGCTGAAACAATTGGTCCCACATGATGCATCTTCACAATTAACATCTTATACTACCCATGTTGTTTTACCAAAAGCATCCAATTAAAAGAATAACATCTTGCCTAAGAGACTTAACTTAAAATCTTGTTTGAGGACTTAATAGAACTCCATCCCGATAGGTCCAACGCCTTACCTGAGGTACTTGAAGTCTCATCTCTCAGACTCAATATAACCTTGCCTGATGGACTAAGATTCACATTGAACAGGCTCGTCTAAACTTCCCGCATGGGGGACTTAGAATTTCCTCAGGCGGGATCCAACCTAAATTCTCGATCGAGAAGCGCGACCAAAGTCTCACCCAAGAGACTTAGCTTAACGTCTTTTCTTAGCGCTTGATAGAAGTCCCGCCCGAGAAATCCAATGCCTTTCTTTAGGGACTTGAAGTCTCATCACTCAAGATCATCATATGATTTCACTCAAGAGACTTAGGGACTCGTAATGCCATAACGCTGTGTAGTTAAAAGCATTCTTCCCTTTGCCAAATCCCTCGTGATTGAGGGAGTATATAGTGATATTTTTGTAAAATACCTAACAATGATGGGAGAGTGGTAACCCTCATGAGGGTGACACCTTTACGTCGCCCACCGTTAAGAACCGTCTTGTCGTAAGTGTGCCCCTACTCACCCAATCATGGAAAACATGAGAAAAGACGTTCCTCGGTTAGAGGGAAGTCAGAGTCAACGAACTGATCCATTTTTCTCCAGAAAATAGGGACTCAACTGTCAACCATTGACTGAGTAGGGAATTTTTCAGTCCCTAAAAAACACTAGGCCCAAAAGCCCTTATAAATACCTTGCCCACGGGGGGTAAAGACAGATCATATCTGACCTTGCATTACACATAGGGCATGTTTGTTTCAGCTTTTAAAAAATGGATTTTTTCTTTGTATTTTCAAAAATAGATTTTACAAAATCATTTTCAAAATATTACAAATTTTTTTATATTCGTTTTTTCTAAATTGAAAGGCTAATTATGACATTCTATAACATAAACATACATTCATAAAGATCAAAAGATAGTCGAAATCACAATTTTTTCAAAAAGTTGTATCTCAAAAATAATTTTTATGAAAATATATTTAAAATAGCTTCAAAATTAAGTGATTTTTTTGAAATTTTGATATCTAAAAAAGTTTCAATAAAATGATGAAATATCTAAAATATCATTTTAAAAATAACTATTAAAACTAAATTTTCATTTGAAACTTTTATGAAAAGTTTCTTTGTAAATTTTTTTTACACAATATTATGTTACACTAAAAAATTATTTTTAAAAAAGTCAAAACAAACGGGTCCATAAACACATAGTCTCTCATGTCACGTGAGCTGGACCTCTCTTGCCACAGTAAACATCATTAAACATGGTCTTTCACCACCGTAAGCAAACTCTAACCACCCTTAACTATAAAGGCCTCTGGTTATCCCTTACCCGCGTAAGAATATCATGCACTCCTGTATTTTTTGACAAGTACAAACGTCTTTTCCATGAGAAATAAATAATCTTCATATAGAGCGTAAGTAATCATCCACAATAACTTGTGCATAGTAATTTCCACCAAAACTCATAGTTTTAGATAAGCCAAAAAGGTTCATCTGTAAAAGTTGTGAAGACTAATATTTTTATATTTTATTGGGATTATTGAGATATTATTGTTATTTATTTGACATTTATGTGCTATTATTAGCTGTTGCAGTTACCTTATATTTAGGAGTCTTAGTTTGATTATAGCTCCAACTTTATGATTGGAATTCCTAAGATCAGTAGGTTTTATAATAGAGTGTAAACAGATGGTCTTGTATTGTGCATATATATAGTGATCCTAAAGAATGAATAGATACAGAATTCACATAATACTTTTGTGGTGAAACTTAACATGGTATCATGAGCTAGGAAATATCCTAGGGAAAACTAAATACATTTTCTTCTTCTTCCAGATCAAGCACCATAAGAGATTACGGGTGACAACATTGGCAATAACGAGAATGACAACAATGGTAATAACGAGAAGAAGGTGGATTTGTTTTTTTTTTCTCGGCACCAATGACAATCCCGGCAACGTGATCACACCAATACAATTGCGTGGCCCGAATTATGATGAATGGGCAAGGGCAATTCGAACCTCGTTGCAAGCGAAGAGAAAATACGGTTTTGTGGAAGGAAAAGTTCCAAAACCAACAACACCTGAGAAATTGGAGGACTGGACTGCAGTACAGTCGATGCTCATAGCGTGGCTGCTGAACACTATCGAGCCGTCATTACGCTCTACTCTTTCTTATTATGATGATTCACAATCCTTATGGACACATCTCAAGCAACGATTTTGTGTTGTGAATGGGACTCGTATATGCCAATTAAAGGCATCGCTAGGAGAATGCAAGCAAGGCAAAGGTAGGTGTCGACCTACTTCGGTCGTCTATCTCGTGTATGGGACGAACTTATGACTTATATCAAAAAGCCAACTTGCAAATGTGGAGGTTGTACATGTGATATCAACCAACAAGTGATTGATTTGAGTGCTGAAGACTATCTGCATCATTTTCTTATGGGCCTTGATGGGGTTTATGCAACAATTCACTCAAATTTTCTTTCTCAGGATCCGTTACCAAACATTGATCAAGCATATCAGTGAGTCATACAAGATGAGAGGTTGTTGCAAGGAGAGTCTTCAATTCATTTGAACTGTGACAATGTCATGGCTTTTAAAGCTACAACCGATACGCGAGGTAAACCTAAACTTATGGACAATTCTGAAAAACTCTATACTCACTGCAACAGAGAAGGACACGACGAACGCTCGTGTTTTCAGCTTCATGGATTCCCCGAGTGGTGGGGGGGACCGTCCTCGTGGTGGTCGTGGATCGGGTCATGGCAGAGACACATCAGGCCGTTCTGGAGGGCGTGGAAAGGGCACATATAACGCACCTGTGGGCACCAACAAAGCCACAATAAGTAGCCGTAGCAGCAGCGGTAATGTTGGACAGTCTCATGCACCACCACACTCAAGTGAGGCAGCAGGTATATCAGGCATTATCCCGACACAGTGGCAACAAATTCTTGACGCTTTGAATATTTCCAAAACCAAAGATCGCCTCCATGGTAAAAATGACACTTCTTGGATTATTGACACGGGAGCCTCACACCATGTGACAGGAAATTTCTCTTGTCTGATTAATGTAAAAAATATTACAAATACACCGGTGGGATTACCGGATGGGAAAGATGCGACTGCTATAAAGGAGGGTAGTGTGATTTTGGACGGTGGATCGCAGCTCAATAATGTTCTTTTTGTGCCTTAATTAAATTGCAACTTAATTTCTGTAACTCAACTAATCGATGACTCCGATTGTATTGTTCAAATTACTAATGCATTGTGTGTAATACAGCCCGGACAACGAGGACGTTGATTGGAGCAGGTGAACGGATTGATGGAATTTACTTTTTTCGGGGTGTTTCGAAGGTGCATGCCTTGATGATGGAAGGAGATTCAACAATGGATTTATGGCATAAACGTTTGGGTCATCTGTCGAAAAAGGTGTTAAAATTCATTCCTCATTTAAGTCAGCTTAGTACGAGCAAGAATAATAGACTTTGTGATGTTTGTCCTCGTGCCAAGCAGCATAGGGATAGTTTTCCTTTAAGTGAGAATAATGCAGCAAGTCTGTTTGAATTAGTTCATTGTGACTTGTGGGGATCTTATCGAACTCGTTCATCGTGTGGGGCACAATATTACTTGACAATTGTTGATGATTATTCGTGTGCCGTTTGGGTCTATTTGTTATGCAATAAAACTGAGATTGAGACTATGTTTTTGAATTTTGTGGCATTAGTTGATAGACAATTTGATAAGAAGATAAAGAGAGTACGCAGTGACAATGGCACCGAATTTAATTGTCTACGTAATTATTTTTTTAATAATGGAATTGTGTTTGACACGTCGTGTGTGGGTACTCCACAACAAAATGGGAGAGTTGAAAGAAAACATCAACATATCATGAATGTGGCGCGAGCTCTTAGATTTCAAGGTCATTTACCAATGCAATTTTGGGGTGAATGTGTGTTGGCAGCGTGTTATTTGATTAATCGAACACCGTCTAGTGTACTTAATTATAAGACACCTTATGAAAAATTATTTGGCAAAGTCCCTAAATTTGATAACATGAAGATTTTTGGTTGCTTATGTTATGCCCACAATCAACGACTTGACGGGGATAAGTTTGCGAGTAGAATTCGCAAGTGCATATTTGTGGGCTATCCCTATGGGAAAAAGGGATGGAAATTGTATGATTTAGAAACAAAAGAATACATTATCTCTAGAGATGTGAAATTTTATGAACATGAATTTCCATTCGCTGTGCAGCTAGACACAAATCATTCTACTTTTCTTATTGTTTCTGACAATGAGTATATTACTGATGATATTGGTTGGGAGACTTATGATGCATCATTTGGAGGAGGGGTGCATTAGTGGTCTTGCAAAACAATGAGCAAACACAGCTCCAGGAGGGGTTAAGCGAAGGCTGTAATGGAGCTGCTATGGCAGCCGATGAGGGAGTATGTGTCAGTGGTATAAATAGAGAGGAAAGATCCACACACGAAATTGATGGGGCTGGTGTTGTGGTGATGCAAGAGGATGATGTGGAATCCGGAGAGCAGGAGGTGGCAGTTGAGAGAAAGGCAGTCGTGATACCTGAGATGGGAAGGGGGATGAGAAACAAAGTTCTGAATATAAGACTGAAGGATTTTTTCACTCAGACGATACGAAAAGTAAAGTTCTCGAAAAGTTCATCTACCCAAGAACATGCCTCAGGTACTCCTTACCCTATTACTTACTTTGTATCTTGTGAACAATTTTCTATTAGACATCGAAATTTTGTTGCAGCTGTGACGGCAGGGAAAGAACCTAAGAATTTTAAAGAAGCCGTAAAGGATTCTGGTTGGCGTGATGCAATGCGCAATGAGATACAAGCCTTGGAAGACAATTAGACATGGGTTATGGATAAACTACCGCCCAGGAAGAAAGCACTTGGAAGCAAATGGGTATACAAAATAAAACATCACTCAGATGGGAGCATAGAACGATTAAAAGCAAGACTTGTTGTATTCAGACACCATCAAATAGAGGGAATAGACTATGATTAGACATTTTCCCCGGTGGCAAAAATGGTCACTGTTCGTACCTTCTTGGCAGTGGTAGCAATTAAAAAGTGGGAAGTTCATCTAATGGATGTTCACAACGCCTTTCTCCATGGTGACTCGGAAGAAGAGGTGTATATGAAAGTTCCTCCAGGTTTTAAAAACACTAACCCAAATCTGGTTTGCAGGTTGAAAAAGTCATTGTACGGTTTAAAACAAGCTCCTCGTTGTTGGTTTGCTAAGTTGGTCACGGCATTGAAGCGATATGGATTTGTTCAGTCCTATTCAGATTACTCACTATTTACTTTGTACAGGGGAGAAATACAAATCAATGTGCTAGTTTATGTGGATGACTTAATTATTGCAGGAAATGATATAGCAGCCCTGAAAATTTTTAAAGCTTACTTAGGTGCATGCTTTCATATGAAGGATTTGGGAGTCTTAAAATATTTTTTGGGGTTGGAGGTAGCTCGTAATCATGAGGAAATTTATCTATGCCAACGAAAATATACGCTGGAAATTATTGAGGAAACAGGTTTATTGGGAGCCAAGCCTGTGGATTTTCCAATGGAACAACACCATAAGCTAGCATTGGTTTCTGGTACGCCAATTGAAGATCCAGAATCATATCGAAGACTTATCGGGAGGTTGATTTATTTTTCTGTGACTAGACCAGATCTTGCGTATTCTGTACATATTTTGTCTTTGTTTATGCAACAACCATGTGAAGAGCATTGGGAGGCAGCCTTAAGGGTTGTTAGATATTTGAAGAAACATCCAGGCCAAGGTATTCTACTCCGGTTTGACAGTGAATTGAACCTGGAGGGATGGTGTGACTCGGATTGGGCGAGTTGTCCCCTTACGAGACGTTATTTGACTGGATGGGTGGTGTTACTTGGCCTTTCTCCGGTGTCTTGGAAAACTAAGAAACAATTAACCGTCTCTCGCTCTTCTGCAGAGGCTAAGTATCGGTCTATGGCGGTTACTACATGTGAGTTAAAATGGCTCAAACAATTACTTGGTGATTTAGGAGTTAGTCACTCCAAAGGGATGCGATTATATTGTGATAGTCAATCAGCATTGCATATAGCTCAAAATTCGGTGTTTCATGAACGAACAAAGCATATTGAAGTTGATTGTCACTTTGTTCGTGATGTGGTGATGGCTGGAATTATTTGTCCCTTGTATGTTCCAACATCGGTACAATTAGCGGATATTTTTACAAAGGCCCTGGGAAAAGCGCAATTTGAGTTCCTTCTTCGCAAGTTGGGCATTCGAGATCTTCACGCTCCAACTTGAGAGGGGGTATTGAGATTATTGAGATATTATTGTTATTTATTTGACATTTATGTGCTGTTATTAGCTGTTGCAATTACCTTATATTTAGGAGTCTTAGTTTGATTATAGCTCCAACTTTATGATTGGAATTCCTAAGATCAATAGGTTTTATAACAGAGTGTAAACAGATGGTCTTGTATTGTGCATATATAGTGATCTTAAAGAATGAATAGATACAGAATTCACATAATACTTTTGTGGTGAAACTTAACAGAAAGTGATATTTTCTTATTTACCATTTTGACACACATCACATAATTAATCTTTTACATATTGTGAGTTTGGTATACCAATTAAATATCAATTATTCAAATGATTCATGTAGACTTTGGCTATTCTCCTATGCCATAGTCATATTTCATCTTCTTTACTAATAAGATCAATACATAATTTGAAGATAGATCATTTAGATTAACAATATATGTATTTCCACTTACTAATAAGATTAATAATTCCTTACATATCAATTTATTCAAATGATTGACTATTCTCCTATGCGATAGTCATATCTCATCTTCTTTACTAATAAGATAAATACATCATTTGAAGATAGATCATTTAGATTACCAATATATATATATATATATATATATATATATATATATATTCATTTTTTTACAAGTAAAAATAATTTATTTGTTATCAGATTTTATTATCCTGCTGAATATAGAAGTATCAAATAAAAATTCATTAAATAAACCATCTCACTATTAACTAATGCTTACTAAATTATGTTTTAAGCCTTCAATAAATAGAACATTTTCAATATAATTGAGATTAGTATCAAAAGTACCAAAATCAATGGTTTTACATTTGTTATGTCACCATAAAATTTTTCCTTCCAAAAGAAAAAAAAAACTTTTTTCTTTTAACAAACTTTGAAGTTTAGAAGGTTTGGAAAATATTTTGTGAATTTCTTAACACACCACCCAATCTTCTTAGGCACCTAGCGCGCTGATGAAAATACCTCTGCGTTTCGGATGTGCAAATCCGGACGCATCATTTTTTTAAAAAAAATTTAGTTTTTACCGGATGTGCACATCCGGTAAATGTTCGTATTTGCAAATCCGGAATAAAATCTAATGCAGAACACCAAAAATCCAACAATGTTTCTCACATTCATAAAATAAAATCGAAATTTCATTGAGAAAATCGCCATGACATCGATAGAAATTTAAATATTACAAGATCAATAGCCCATGACGCCCTTTAAACTGATGTTCCAAAACCGTGATGCTCCGACCGAAAGTGGTTTGTATCTCATTGTGTTGGTTTTTGATCATTAGATGCACGGAGTCCCAATCCTGACATAAATCCCCCTTGCTATTTCCCAACCAATTCTTCAAAGTGGCATGTGCCGACTCAACTCTATTGGTGGTAGTGTTTCCAAGATGTCGTTCGTTATCGGTCCATGCACAAACAATCTTTTCTTTCACTTGATCAAGAATGGTGGATTCAACATATTTCAACAAAGCGGGGTACCGTTCACACACTTTTCGGAATTTAATGACCGAATCGGCATATAATTCCATTGTGGATGAATTTAGAATATAAGTCCATGCATCCATAATTTTCTCTACAATGACACCCGACTTGACCGTTTTTCCGTCTTTCGACTCCACTTGTTTCGCACCCACCGCGGTCTTAACCCGACTTCGCGCATTCTTTGTTATGTGAAATCGACAAAGTAGTGCATTGGAAGAAGGAAAGACCTTTGCAACCGCATTCATCAAGGCGTTGTCGCGGTCCGTAACAATTGCTTTTGGCATTTGAACTTGTTTCTTCAAAAGTGACTAACACGTCTCCAACGCCCATGTGAAATTGTCCTCTTTCTCACACTCTAAAAAGGCAAAGCCGACGGCATATGTTTTATCCGTAGACGTAACTCCAACCATCTCAAACAATGGAAGACGATACTTGTTTGTCTTGTAGGTGCTATCGAGAATGAGCACTGTCGAGAACGTGTTGAACAACTTGATGGAATCCGGATGAGTCCAAAAAAATATCTCGGACCGTAATTCCATCATCGCAATATCTGTACCGAGACACGTAATTGTTGTCCTCCAACACTTTCAACAGTTGTTGCATCTCACTCCTATCTCCCCTAATTGCCTTGTTCGTTTGATACCGAATGTTATACACTTGCTTTATGTTTGCAACATTTTCGAGTTCTTTCCGTTTCAACGTCGCAAGTATATTCTTCGGTTGGACAAGGTTCAAGGTCATGTCGGCTATACATGTCTTCTCTTCCGCATTGAGCCGACATACACTTGGATGGCCTTGAAGCTTTGAGCACATTTCGTGGTTATGTATACCACAACGAACGGTAAATCTCCATTTCTTGAAAACTAACACCACCAATCTTAAAAGGGCACTCACATCTTCTAGTACCGGTCTCGTCTTTCTTTAACTTCCGTAGAGGTGCTTGATATTTGCCGCTTCTTTCGCAACCCAAAATTACAAAAGCTTTTCTTCTATCCGACCCATTATCCGATCTCCCGATATTTACACCGAAGCCAAGCTCAATAGTCGTCCTACGAATGTATGCGATCATGCTTTCACGATCATCAAAGTCTTGCTTGTTGTTAAAGTCACCGCCGACATCAACCGACTTTACGAGCATGCATTTATCTTTCGGGAAAATCGGCGCAACTAATTCTTTTGACATGTTATCGGGGTGCACCATATCTATTTATAAACAAGAATAGAACAATTAATATGTATAAATAAAATATATTCGAAATTTGCTGAAAATTTAAATTAATTAGGTTCAGGCATTTTTCCGGATGTGCACATCCGGAAATGTTCATGCTCAATTCGTTTCGGATGTGCAGATCCGGAAGTAGCGTAACTAGTTTTTTAAAAAATGTAGATTGATAATGTGAGCAATGTAGTGGATGAAGTTGAATATTTACCTGAAATTCAGTCTTTTCTTTCTCCCTTTGATTTGTTGCACCAAAAATTTGAACTTTTTGAGTGAGAAATGGGATTGATGAAGTATGGTTTCTTGAGTTGGTGAGAGTGAGTGTAGTAGAAGAAATGTTGAGAATGGGAAGGGGGAGTGATCATGCAGCTTCAAATATATTAGTCATGCTTCTGGATATACAGATCCGGAGGCCTACCGAATATGCACATTCGGAACAACTTTTTTTTATAAGGATACAGTGCGTCCGGATGTGCACATCCGAAATCAGGGGGCAAAAAAATAATTTCACGTGGTGTCTAATAAACTTGGGTGGTGCATTAAGAAATGCTCAATATTTTGTGTACAAATTTTATTCAAGAGAGGTTTTTCTACAATTTACAAAAATTAGAAATAAATTTTAATTAATATCCTTTAAAGCTCTGAATTAGTTTTTTTGGTATATTTCAATTAGCGATGATCACAATTAACAAATATATTTTTGCCTTTGACATATTTCAATTGACGATGAGCATGATTAACAAATATATTTTTATCGATCAACAAAACTACTTAAAGTACAAACACTGTTTTCTTCTTCACTCTTTTTTCCACTCTTTTTTCCGCTCTATGAATTATCTAAGTCACTTTCCTTCCTTTCTATTATTTGAGCTCAATTTTCTTTTTCATTCTTTTTTCAACTCTATGAATTATCTAAGTTAATTTCTTTCCTTTCTGCTCATTGAGCTCTTCGAAAATATTATTCTTTGCATTCATTGAGCTCTTTGAAAACATTATTCTATGAAAAAAAAATTGTATTTGGATAAACTGCCTTCCAAAATTTCATAATTGGACAAATTATTACAAGTAATCTTAATACCAGATTTATAATGAAGCCTTTGGGATTAAGGGTGTGCATGGTTCTTAAACCAAACCAAATTGAACCAAATATATGAATCAGTTTGGTTTTTAAAACCACTTCGACAAAATTTGTTTATTTTTCTAAAACCGGTTTATGTTTGGATCGGTTTGGTTAATAACCGGTTTGCACCAACAAACCAGTTTTTATTTGGAACAATTTTAAAACCAAATTTTTCTCAAATTTGTTTCAACTAAAACTCAATTTTCAATTCAACAACTTATTATTCACTCCATCCAACTGTTTTTTAAATCAATAACCATTCGTCGGCGATGAATCCTTGAATCTCGACCGAAACATTTCCTAAAATTACATAGCTCATTAAAAATGAATAGAAATAATAAGTAATAATTATGAAACAAAACTTCTAAGAAATTGGAAAAAAAAATTAATTTTCAATCAAGAAATACAAAATTGAGTAATTCCAGAAGCAAAGTTTTAATACAAGTTATACTTCAACAGTTAAAAAAACAAAATGAATAGAATTTAATTTGAAAATTCATTTTGTCACTTATGACCATGAAACAAGACAAAGCAAATAATACACTATGTTTGAAAAGTGGATTAACCATTTATGTACTCCCTCCGTTCCATATTATAAGAGAAATTTACTTTTTAGATTCATTGAATAATTAATGTATCTGATCTATATATAGACCAGATACATTAATTATTTAATGAATCTAAAAAGTGAATTTCTCTTATAATATGGGACAGAGGGAGTATTGGTTTTCAAAAGTGGATACTGATTTTTATGGTTTTAGTAAAATGAATCTGGACTAGTTTTTAAACCAAATAATATGGACTTTTAAAATCGGTGCACCATATTTTTAAAATTGATTCTTGTAAACCAGTTTTTTGCACACCCCTATTTGGGGTTCATATCTCATTTGCACAATTATAGACAATGTCACAAAACACCTAGAGAGTAATCTAATATGCAACTCAACCTATAATCTCTTTGATGGCAAAAATTGTTTTTTTTTTTTTTTTAATTTCAAAATAACAAGAGATACTACCTTTTATCATCAATAATGTTCAGATTATTCAATGTTACGCCATTAGTTTTATTTCTACAAAAAGAAGTGACACAGGAATAACATTACAAATTACTTGAAGTAAATAAAATATCCAATTTATTTTGTCATTCTTCTAGCATGTTTGAATTGTTTTTTGGAAGACCCAGAATCAATTCTGGAGGTGTAGAATTGATTCTGGATGATTTTGAAATGTTTGTTTTATCAAAAGTAGAATTGATTTTACCTCCATAATTGATTTTACTTGAAGCTAGAATTTGTAGCTTCTACCTTCAGAATTGATTCTGAGTGATTTTTACATTGAAATTTATTGTTTAACTCACTTTACATAAATGTATCCAAACATAAATCAAATCTATTAAAATCAATTCTACCAAACTCAATTCTGCTAGAATCAATTCTATTCCCCATCAATCCAAACACACCCTTCATACAGGCACAGCAAATAGTCAGTTATGAGCTCAATTCTGCTAGAATCAATTCTATTCCCCATCAATCCAAACACACCCTTCATACAGGCACAGCAAATAGTCAGTTATGAGCTATGTATGAGCAGTGAGATGGTGGAGAATGGTTTGACTTTTGAAATTAAAATCAACAATTTTGTGAATACTAAAAACAATTTGCATTTTGTGAAAACTAAAAACAATTTGCATTTTGTGAAAACTAAAAACAAATTGCATTGCACGATAGAGATTAATAGATTACTTAGCCCTACTTGCAAAATTAATGCAATTTTAATTGCAAAATCAAACCAAATTATAACAAACCAAAATGCAGATATTATAATTGAGTCGAATCAAAAATTGGCTCAAAGCCGGACCAAATAAAAGATCAATTCATAACAAAGTGCACAATATAAGTGTTTCACAATAACATTGGCCAAATACAATACACCCAAAAAAACCAATGATTTATTATTAAATCAAGCACCAGAACATTGATTATATTCCTCTAACGCAACCTCCTTGCTTCTCTTTCAGACTCCAATAGAGTGAGCACATCATCCACTCTCACCGGTCCTTTCACATTCCTCATAATGCGACGGGTTGGGTCTTCCATAAAACTCACTCTAACTTGAGTCACCTGTCCTCTTGATCCAGTGCGCCCAACAATTTTCTCAACCTTAACAAACTTCACTTGAGAATCCATTCTGCTCAAAACACAACCACATTAGGTAATCATAGTTCACATCACAATTCATTAACAACTTTCAACAGATCGGAGCAGAGAAAAACACAATGATCCACAAATTACCGAATCATGATTATTGAAATCGTATTTGCGACGTAAAATAATGTAAATTAAAAAACAATCATTGCAACAGCAAATAAAATCAATATCGAAGAAGCACGGAATGATCAACAGTGACAGTAATGCAGCGCATAGGTAAATAGTAAATTGAAGAGATAGAAATGGAGAAGAAAGCTTACGCAGTAGAATTGGGTGGTGCTGCAGGAAGAGGAGAAGACCCGAATGAAGCTGCGAGAAAAGACAAAAACCCTACTTTTCGCAATTCAGTACTTATATTTATATTTATTTTTTAAAATCTCTGGACAAGTTCGTGGGCTGGCCCAATATCATTGACTACTGTCCGAGATTTGAGATTCTATGCTCCTACCCCAGCTTGACCTGGCACCCCAATTCTCTGCGCAATTAGCATTTTATCTCTGTAAAAATTTTAAAAAACATTTAACAAGAATATTGTACAATTTTGAATTTTTCAAAAATCTAAGGTGATTTTTGGATATTTAATTAAAACTATAGGACACTTACAATTTATGAAAAGTACGTATATATTTTTACCTTATTTTATAATTTTTACGGAATTTTTTGAAAAATTCATAAATATGTATTCATTTTTATTGATTTTTTTTTAAAAATTTAGAAAAATGTTACGCATCACTATCATTTTTTTTTAATTCGGAAATATTCATAATTGTATCAGATATTTAGAAAACTCTGGTAGGTTAAATAATTTTGTTTTATTTTTGCAGTGAAGACCAGAGGATCAGATCCCTTAGAACTCCTTGATTAGTCATGAGAGTTGAAACACTTTTCCACTATCTTGTGGCGGGACCCTTCATCATTTACAAAGCAAAAATCATTTTGTTCTTTTCAGTACATTGCACAATCTAAAACACTCTATCCATGTTGGGCAACCAATCGTAGGCCACCTTGGAATTCAGGAGGATTCATCCAGAAGAAATCTCATTAATTACCACCTGCAGCAACTTGTCGAGCGACTTGTGTTTGAAAACCACCATTCGCTTGTTGCATTACAAGTGTGAGTGCAACTTTCTGGTTATATTTATTTTGAATGATGTCAAAAATAGGATATCTTAACGTTTATGTACATTGGACGGTATCATCTGAGTTTAGTTGTGCATTTTAGCATTAGGGAGCATGACAACACGTTGGAAGAGGGTTAGAAAAGATGCATGCATCAATAAGAGATTTTATGCATCAAAAACTCATTTTATGAGAAAAATGACCTATATGTCGACACATACATGTTTCAGGTCGACACATAGAAGAAGAATATCTCTATGTGTCGACACACACGTGTTTCTAGTCGGCACATAGAAGAAAATTTTCTCTATGTGTCAACACATCTGTTTTTCAAGTCGACACATGTACTTCATTTTTAAAGTCTGCAGGCTCTGTTAGATGTGCCGCATCTACAAGTCGACACATGACTTGCATAAGTCGACACATGATTTACATAGGTCGACCTATACATTAAAAATATTGAAAATTTTCATTGTTTTCCAGTCCATTTGCATTTCTTTTGCTTCATACTTGCTCATATATATATATATATATATATATATATATATATATATATATATATATATATATATATATATATATGTTTCATGCATCATTTTGTTTCAATGATTTTGGTAAAATCATAAACGAACCCTAGAACATACAAAGAGTTTTCTTCATCTTCAACCTTGACTTTATGCTTACACACAAACAAAGTACACATAATCAGTTCAAAGAAACCCTCTTGTATGGAAGAGAGTCCCTGACCTTTGAAGAAGTTCAAGCATCCTTGTATTCGAAGGATTTGACCGAAAGAAATGAGCATAAACCATCATCAGTTGGCGAAGGGTTGTCTATGAAGGGGAAATCCTAGAAAAGAGATGATAGGTTCGACAAGAAGAAAGGTAATACTCAGCAGAAGTCTTACGGTAGTGATATTTCTGGTATTAAGTGTTATCACTGTAAGAAGGATGGTCACACAAGAAAGGTGTGTCCTGAGCGCCCGAATAATCATAGAGGTAAGGACGATGGCAATGCAGCTATTGTGCAAGATGATTATGAATCATCTGATGTCCTTGTGGTGTCGAGCATCAACTCTTGCAAAGACAATTGTAATTATGAGATGAGTTTTTATCATTTTTGTGCAATGTTTCTTAACTTTAAATATTATTGGAAGTGATGGTATGAATGTTACTTTAAGATTAATGTAAGTTTTAGAATTTTAAAGGCATAAATTAAAGAACACACGAGATTTATATTAGTTCCCCTTACCAATTTAAGGTTACATCTAGTCCCTATACTCCTCATAGGATTTTTCACTATGTTTAGATCCTTATACAAGTCTCACACAAAGACCTCTTTATAACATTCTAAAATATACACAAACACCAAACCCTATGGTGGACGCTAAATCTCCCCGACTCAGATAACCTTTTTAACAGTCACCAAACACTATGATGATCCTCACAAAAACCATAACCTACATCACTTTCTATTTGCAAGTACATTTCACTTAACACATTATGATGAAAGATACAAATATTTAAATTTTGATGAGAAATGAATAATGTAGTAGGCTATTGAATGTCAAATACACTCTTCAAGTTATAGACTTTATTTTCTCAATATTAAACATTAATGTATATCACATAATTTCTCAAATTCTGTTTTGGTTTGGAAACTTTTATATTTTATGGAAGTTTACAAGTTTCAAACCATTTTGAAGTAGAATGTTTTTTGAAAATGATCATTGAATTTTGTAAATTATGATATAAAAGTTGTTATATCGTTTTCAATGATAAACCATCATTTATATGCACTTAGAAACCTTTAAGAATGAATGTATAAGTTTTAAAAGATACCATGAAGCTTTGCCATCAAAATAATGAATTTGATTGATAAAAAGTTGCATTTTTACGTGGTAACCATTTTTCATAGGGAGGTATTTGATTACACACTCCAACAATCATATTTTTTGAATTTAGAAGACTTATAATTAATTACCAGCATGTGAGTAATCGATTACCACAACTTTTCCTTTGAAAAATACTACTTTTGACGGCTTTTCTTCAACGGGTTTTATGCATGGTATTTAAGAATGTTTATGTTCTGGACTGGGCCGAGGCTGCCCAACAGTCGAGCAGGCCCAACCCATACAGCCTGGGGAGGTCCAATAAGGTCCTTCTGCAAGACACGCGACTGCCACGTGCGAACCACAGCTTCGCCGGGCACTACGGCAGCGTCGGCCACTTAGTCATCGTCGGGCACTTGGGACAATAGGAGAGGAGGGCATCACACCCCACTAAGTTGTGCCTCCTCGACAGGCTAGCTCCTCCCCGCGAGGCCGTGTCCGATCTACGGGATTCATATCTCCTCGACCTCGAATGCTCCTCCCCCCGCGAGGAGTACCCAACGGTCCATACCACGTGGACACGTTCCAAGTAACCTCTCACCTCCGAAGGATTCGGTCTGCCCTACTTCCGGAAATCTAAGAGCAGTTACTCTAGGGCGAAGACCACGTGCTGGTCTTCACTACTACACGTAATCCCTAGCAGTTACTTGGAGTGGGCCTAGTTGATCCAGCCCATTGCAGGTAACCGTTGGCCCCGCGCTGGGGGCTCTCTATAAATACCCTCTCATTTGAGAGGGTCAGGTTAGACACATTCTTCCTACCACTTACTCTTTCTGTATTTGCTGATATTCTGTACACTCTCTCACTTCAGCGTTGGAGTACCTTGCAGGTACACCCCCCCGGCCGTCTCTCACCATCACCGGAGCTGCCGTTCCAGACGCCGTTGGCCACTATCAACTGTCTGATCCAGGTACGGTCAGTGGCGCCGTCTGTGGGAAAATTATAAGCTTCCCCATTTTTCTGTTCGATAAACCAAAGCTTTCTCCATTCAACAACCATCATGACCAACCCGTCGGCGAATCAAGCTCTAGACAATGTCATCGCGCAGCTCAGCAATGGCAACCGCGTCGACAACAACGCTGCCCAGCCTGTCGCCGAGAACGACATCAGAGACGGACTCACCGCCTCACCATTTTCTGAGGAAGTGGAGTACGAGACAGCTCACCAAGACGGTCTGGAAACAGTCCTCCAGCCCGTTTTCCAGCCCGTGGACCCGCCACCCAATGCGGACCCGAGAACTGCTGCCCTGTTTGCTTTGGTCAATCAGACCAACCAGATGATCTTCAACCAGAACATCCGGATCGAGGCGCTGGAGAAAAGTCGTGGTCGGTCTTCCCCGCGAAGGCACCGACCACCACCATTTCCAAGACATTCACAGTCCCCGGAGGCATCTCGCAGCCCCTCCCCGGTTCCCAGGGGTCGCAGACCGCGCTTGGAGCGTACTCAGCCGGAACATCCTCAGAAACGCCACCGCTCCCCGCCACCAAAGGGACCAGTTCGCTCCTCGAAAAATAAAAAGAGCAGGCCAGACGCCGAGGAGCCCAGAGGCCGCCCAAAGGACCACTCCCCGAGACGTCACTATGTTCGTGGACAACACTCCCCCTCCGTGTCTTCGGGAGCCAGCGAGGATGACGATTACCGGACCCCTCTGGCCAGGCACATCATGGACGCCTCTATTCCTAAGGGCCTGGAGAGGCCCCCATCCCTGGGAACATATGACGGGACATCTGATCCTGACGACCATGTCGAGAGTTTCGAAGCTCTGCTTGATTTCAGGAATGTCTCCGGCGCCATCAAGTGCCAATTATTCCCTACGACTCTTCGGAAAAGGGCCATGGCTTGGTACAAAAAACTAGCATCAGAATCAATCACGTCGTGGAGGGTCCTGAGGGAGCGCTTCAGAAAACATTTTACGGCCTCTCGTCGACATCCGAAGACGATAGCCTCCTTGGAAGCCATTTTTCAGGGGAAGGATGAACCTCTCCGGAGCTACATAGAAAGGTTCAACAAAGAAGCAGTCGAAATCCACGTGACCGATCACATCAATATGTATCTCACCATCAAGGGTTTGCGGATAGGATCCAAGTTCGCAGAATCCGTCGGACTACACCGTCCCCGCAGCTTTGAAGGCCTCCTCGAGAGAGCTCAGTCGCATATTGAGTTCGAGGAAGCTGAAGCTGCACAAATTGCCCTCGATTCGAGGCGCAGAGAAGGCCCCCGCGGCAGCAAGGAAGAAGACTCCCCTCCACCCAGGCGAGGTGGAGACAGGAGAAGAGAAGACTCCCCTCCACCTAGGCGAGACGGGGAAAGAAAAAAAGAAGCCCGGACCAAAGAGCCTCGCGAATCACGAGGACCGTCTGGCCTTTTCAAAGACTACACACCGCTGAACGCGTCCCGCGCGCGCATTTTTAGCGACTGTGCCAATTCGGAGTTCGTCAAAGGGGGAATCCGCTTCTCGAAACCGACGGCTTCCAAACCAAACGCTGACAAATCCAAGTACTGCCGGTTCCATCGCAGCCATGGCCACGTCACTGAAGATTGCGTCCACCTTAAGGACGCAATCGAGACGCTGATTAAAGAAGGGTACCTGAAGAAGTACGCCAAGCAGCCAGAGGCCCCCCGTCCCAGCGGCCAGGAGGCCCAGAATGTCGAAGAGTCAACTCCCTCCCCCGACAACGGATCTCTGCAAGTCGCGTTGAGCATCACGCGACCTGAAGACTTTGGTTTTTCGGGAGAACTCGACAACCCTGAAGCTGTCCAAAACATGTGGAAGAACTTCCCAGCAGAAGACTCGATAAGTGCCCGCAGTACCTGGGAGTCTTTCCCCCAAGCCCTGGTCATCTCTGGCGGGGCCCCTGACCGGTTGACCGTGGGGTCAATAAAAAGGAAATTTGACGAACTGAAAGCAACAACTCCTCGAGCCCCTACCCTCGAGAGAGTTAAGGGAAGATCAAATCCGATTACCTTCTACATCGAGGAACTTCCCGGTGGGGCACCGAACGCCAACATCCCCCTCCTGATCCGGGCACAGATGGCCAACTTTGATGTCCACCGAATTTTGGTCGACCAAGGGAGCTCGGTGGACATCATGTACGTCCACCTCTTCGAGACCCTCCAGCTGACCAAGCAACACTTATCCCCGTACGTAGGGTCTGACCTACAAGGCTTTAATGGCGCGACCACCAGACCATGGGGCTTCGTGGAGTTGATGGTCACCTTCGGGATCGAGGAAACTGCCCGACAGGTGAAGACGCGTTTCTTGGTGGTGGACTTCCCGTCCCTCTACAACTGCATCATGGGGAAGACCACGTTGGCGGAACTGACGGCCATACCATCAACGGTCCACCTGAAGATGAAATACTACACGAAGCGTGGACGTGTGGTCACTCTCCACGGGGACATCAACACGGCCAGAAGATGTTTTGACGCAGCAATCAAGGGTCTGAGTGTCGTTGGCGGCATCAAACCCAAGACTCAGGCTGAGACACCTCCAGACGTCGTGCAGGTTCCACTCCCGCCGGTCAGCGCGGTCGACCTTGACAGCAGGTTTCCCGGGGAGCAAGAAGAAGCTGCAGGCGAGGACCTCCCAGTTGAAATCATCGGGCATCCTCTCCACCCAACGCGCCCCGTCCCAGATGGAGATTTCGAGCTGGTTCCTCTCGGCGACAGCCCAGACCGAAGCGTGAAGATTGGCTATAGACTCCCCGACCTGGCGAAGAGGCAACTAAAGGCGTGTCTCCGAGAAAATGCAGATTTGTTCGCCTGAAGCACTGCAGAGATGCCTGGACTGGACCCTGAAGTAGCTTGTCATCAGCTGACTATAGATCCAGCCGCTAGGGCTGTAGCTCAACGTAGGCGTAGGCAGTCTCCGGAAAAAATGGAGGCTGCTGAAAAAGTAGTAAAAGACCTCCTAGAGGCAAACTTTATTTCCGAGGCCAAGTACACAACTTGGCTCTCAAATGTTGTACTCGTTAAGAAAAATAATGGAAAATAGAGAATGTGCGTTGACTACACGGATCTTAACCGGGTATGCCCGAAAGACTCTTACCCCTTACCTAACATCGATCAGCTGGTCGATAATTCTGCAGGATTCAAATTACTATCCTTCATGGATGCCTACTCGGGGTACAACCAAATCCCCATGGACGAGGCCGACAAGCAGCATACCGCTTTCATGACCGAGTCGGGCAATTACTACTATAACGTAATGCCTTTCGGTTTGAAAAATGCTGGCGCCACCTACCAACGGATGATGAACAAAGTCTTTCGGGCAGACATCGGCGACGTGCTCGAGGTTTACATGGACGACATGATCGTCAAATCTGCAGAAGAAGTCGACCATGTCGCTCATCTCAAGAAATTGTTCGACATGGCGGGGAAATGTCGCATGAGGTTCAACCCCGACAAATGCACCTTCGGTGTTCGGGCAGGGAAGTTCCTCGGCTTCTACCTCACGGAGAGGGGAATCGAGGCGAACCCCGACAAATGTAAGGCATTCTCCGAAATCCCTACCCCGAACTCGAAGAAGTCGATCCAGTCACTTAACGGAATGCTGACTGCTTTCTCCCGTTTTGTGGCCAAATCTGCTCAGTACGCACTCTCCTTTTTCAAGCTTCTCTGACAGAAGGTGACTATCGAATGGAGTGAAGAATGCGAACAAGCCCTCCTCCATCTAAAATAAGTCTTGTCACAACCCCCGGTCTTGTCCCGACCAGATAGCAGGGAAACACTTTTCTTGTACCTGGCCGTCACCGACGAAGCGGTGAGTGTTGTCCTCATACGGGAGACCCCCGACGGACAGAAACCGATTTATTTCACGAGCAGAGCTCTTCATGGTCCCGAGCTCAGATACCAACAGATTGAAAAGGTCGCCTTGGCCCTCGTATCTGCAGCCAGAAGATTATGTCATTACTTCCTGGCCCACACAATCGTGGTAAGGACAGAGCAGCCTATAAGACAGCTCCTCAGTCAGCCAGATATGGCGGGGAGAATGCTCCGGTGGTCTCTCGAGCTGTCCGAGTTCGACCTTCGATACGAAGGAAGAAAAGCCTTGAAAGCCCAGGTGTTGGCCGACTTCGTAGCGGAAATGACCGTCCCTGATTCCTCGACCGATGGCTCCCAGAAATGGACGATTTACGTCGACGGAGCCTCCAGTGCAAAAGGCAGCAGAGCGGGCATTATCCTCGAAAACGAGCAGGGCATCCTGATAGAGGTCTCCCTCGAATTGTCCTTCAAGACATCGAATAACCAAGCCGAATACGAGGCCTTCCTCGTGGGACTTCGACTTGCGGAAGACCTTGGAAATAAGTAATATGGTTACCATTAACGAAAGCACTTAGTTGCACCTACTTTTTCAATGTCTCGAAACACTAGGATTGGTTTTTTCAGTTTCCGGTTTTCCTTTAGCCATTTACAACCTTGAGGCATTCCTTTTTGCAAATCCCTTAATCGACTCTTTCTTGCTGGATAATCCTCTGGTGTTGTGGAAACTTTGCTGGAGGTGGTGAGGTCGAAATTGGGATGAAGATTTCGGTGATGAAATCAAAGGTTGTCATTATCGATGAACGAGATCACCGCTAAAATAGTGTGACATTAGGGATTTGATAAACCTGATATGGAAATTCGTGAGAATCGGATGTCGATTCTAATGGATGATGTCACTATTCCATAGTGAAATGAAAGATCGGTGATACAATCTAGGGAAGCTTCTATGATGCAGTAATATGAGCCTCCAGTACGGTGGAACGGAAGTACATCTGCAAAGTTATCACTCAAATGTCCGAGTCAGTGAGGTTAGAGAACTGTAACTTGTATGAGTGAGAATGAATGAATATATATTATGTCACAAGATAGAATTATATATGGTGAGAGGTAAAAACTACTCCCGCTTAATACGACATAGGATTTAAGAAGTCGTTTGATCAGATTTGATAGTGTCTAATGAAACAATGACTCGAATCAAATATGAGGCCTTCCAACGAGACTCCACCTGTTAGCCAATCTTCAGCGAGAATGCTTTAGATTGAGCCTCCGAAATTTAACCGGTCTTGTTGAACCTTTTACTGATCCAAACCCGTTAGAAACACTGAATATCCTTTATAAACTACTTTTTCTCATTTCAATTTTCGAATTCATCTATATTTTATATTATTTTTCCAATTCATTAAACTCTATCATACTTCTCAGCACATATGAAAAATTCATTGAGAACGTTGAGACTTTGTCATATATACTCATCACACTAGTTATCACTAAATATAACTAACTATATCAAACTTGCTTTGTACTACTTAACACTAGCTAAAGTCTATTAAAATGACAGTTGCATTCCTCTAATTTTAAAAGAAACACTATTTTTTTTAGTTTACATCAAATAGACAACGAACTCCCGTTTTTGTTATTACATAAAAAAAAAATCGATGAAATATCAAAACCTTTTTAATAGATTTTAAGGCAGATGAACGTAATTTTCTTTAATAATATAATAAAATAATATAATAACACAAATTAAAAAATATGGATTAAGATTAGGTGATTTTAGAGAGAAAAATATATGATAAGTATCTTAAGGTGTTAAATATTAAAAAAAAATGGAGGAAAATAATTAAAATGAAAAAGAGTACTACAAGTGAGATGAAGAGAAAGTCAAAGGTAGCAATTCCTACAAGTGAAATGAAGAGAAAGTCAAAGGTAGCAACCGACAATGTTTTAAAACCGGACCGGACTGGCCGGTCGGACCGGTCGAACTGAAAATCGGCCAAGTAACCGGTCTGGTTCAATTGTTAGATCGCTCATGTCATTGAACCAGTGTAAACCGGTAAAACCTGGTGTAAATCGGAAAAACCGAAAAAACCGGCGGTTTTCCTAAACCGACGGTTTAATTGCATTTAAAAAAAAAATTAAAACGACGTCTTTTTGATTATTTTAATTAAAAAAATTAAAATAAAAAATGAAATAAAAAATTAAAATAAAAAATAAAACAAACTAATGATATCATTGACGGAGAAATTGTTGCGGATACGGTTGATTTTACTGCAGATGATTTTAATAGTGAAGAAAGAAATCCCAACATTAAAACAATTTTTCCTCTTTTGAATTGGTGCACATTAGAGTTATTTTGTTATAAACTATTTAATTAGATTATGTTGCAATTAGACTTTGTTCGCCATTAGACTTTATAATTTTGTACTATTTTGTTATGTGTGATACCTTTGTTTTAGGCAATTTCTTATCACACCACCCTTGTTTCTTAGGCACCATCTGAATTTTCGGTTTTGCCCCCTGATTCCGGATGTGCACATCCGGACGCACCAATTTTTTTAAAAACGCTGATTCTTTCCGGAAGTGCACATCCGGAAACATTCCTGATCTGCAGATCCGGAAAAAGGCAGAACATTATTTTTTTTTTAAAAATCTATTTTTTTGCTTGGTCGCATATGTTAATAAATCGTCGCAATTTAATATACATTTGACAACATCCATATATAAAATAAAATGATATATATATATATATATATATATATATATATATATATATATATATATATAATAAATCTCTGTCAAAATACAGTGCATACATCTAATATAAATATAATACATCAAACAAAAAACTACTGCGTATGGCGAAGGATCTCTCCTGGCTCCCCTGCTCCTCTGCCCCTACCTGCCATCCTGGATCGATGTCTGCGGTACTGAAGTGTCCCCTGAGCAATCGCAATAATCCTGTCCACGGCAAGTCTGGCACCAGAGCCCTCAGGGAGGTGACCGTCCGCAATGGCCTGCTGCACTATCTGCTCTATCTGACGACAGCGTGGTAGGACATCCTGAGTGTGGTCCAGCTGAGACTGCCGCTCCTCTAATATCTCCTGATGAGCAGGTCTGGGTGGCGATCCCTCAGCAGTGGGCACCATGCATAGGTGTGAGACGGTGTAGAACCACACGATGTACCCGACAGCAACACTCCAGTCTGTCTCTGCTCTGGTCGCCCGAGCCTCCTCCGGTACCAAGTGGGACTGGTAGTCAGCATATAGCTCATCTATCTGCCTGCGGGTCAAGCCTAGAGGAGCAGACTCGTGAGGCATCTTGGGGATCGTCTGCGTGTAACCGAACTGACGCAAGGCACGCTCTGGCAGGTATCGGGCAGTAACGGTCGAACTGCATGCCAACCATCCTGAGAACAAACAAACCTCATCGAACGGGCGCGTCACACGGTGAGCGGCATAGGGGCAATACAAAACGTCCTCAGCAGCCATCCGATCTAGATACACTCTGAAGGGGTCCGGCGTCTGGTTCCCTCTGAGCACGACAAATGCAGCAGCACGTGGCATATCCTCAGTGTACCCCTGGGCACTCCCCCAACCAGTAATATAGGGAAAGTGCTGTAAAATCCACGCCTGAAATGGAAAACATAACATGGGTGTCAAACATTATAATGAATACAGAAAGAAAAGAAATGAAAAAATCACTTAGAATATTAGATTGTTACCACGTATAGCGTACAGCTGCCTGCCACAGTCTTGGCTGCCCAGCGGCAACCATCAGAGAGTCTGGAATAGGTGAATGCCAGCGCAGCCGCCCCCCAGTTGTACCCATGGATCTTTGTCTGATCCGAAAGGTACCTGAGGTAGACGATATCAACATAATAGGCGCTGGTGTCCACAAACACCTGCGTGCCTAGCAAAAACAAGTAGTAGCACCTTAGGGCACGCGTCCTGTGGATCGCCACCTCAGCTGGATCACCATCTGTCCGTCCTGCCTCTGCAAGCGCCTCAGTAAATCTATCCATAAAAAATGAGAACCGGATGTGTGCGCCCCTCAACTGGTGCACCTCCGCATGTGCCTTCTCTGGGCTAGCCCCAAGCTCTGTAACCAACAACTCTATGTCGTCCGCCTTCGTCATCCTACCGTGACTCAGAAGGGTACCCGTGATCGGTAGATGTAAGAGGCACGAGATGTCGTCTAGCGTGATCGTGATCTCGTCGTACGGTAGATGGAATGAGGATGTCTCAGGGTGTCATCTCTCAACAAATGCCATCAGGATACCGTACTGGATCTGGGAATACCCAATCCTAGACAGGCCTCCAAGACCAGACTCCGCAAGTGCAGACGTGAACCACTCAGCCTCTGGCAACATCTCAATCGTGTCCATAACCTTGCCCCCATGGTTATAGAACTTCTGTGAATCCTTATCCTGAAAATTTTCAAATAAAACAATGTTACAAATGAACATATTTTCAACGAATACAATTCTATAAATAAACCGAGAAAAGTTACCTGTCCTAGCCAGACTCGCCTGGCAGTATGCTCAGAGTACCCCGCGAGTAGGGACATATTAGACGGTCCCCCGGGGTAACTGCCCAGCTCATCGAAATCGTCATTATCGTCAACACCCTCATGTGTTGGGTGATCACCCTCTGGATCAGGAACAGCAACAGGGGAACGAGGAGGAGCAGCTGATGGAGCTGTAGTCTCCCGACGACGCCTGCGTGCGGGCTGGGACCCTGATGAACTAGCAGTAGAATCCCGACGCCTCCGAGATGTAGAATCGGCGGCTGACGAGGGAGTGACCTGAACTTGTGATGTGGATGGCTGTGGTGTAGGATGTGGTGTAGGATGTCCCTCAGCTGTAGGGGCTACCCCAACTCCCTCTGCGTCGGAAGCCTCGGCTGTAGACTGCATCCGCTCACGTCGGACAGATGCGTGCTGAGCTGTCCGTCCATGTATGGTACGATCGTCTCTGCCAGCCATCTAATCTGCAAAGCATAATAAATAAATTAAATTTTGTTTAAAAATAATTAAACAAAAACAAACAAACAAGCAAAATTAAAAAAGAAAAAAAAAATAGTCTTCCGGATGTGCACATCCGGAAGGACTCGGAATTTTAAACGTTAGGTATTCCCGGATGTGCACATCCGGAAACACTAAACGTTTCAATATTTCCGGATCTGTACATCCGGTACGTATTTTGAAGTTTAAAAAGACAGCCATGGCCACTGTAACAACCAAAAGGGCATTTTTATGCCCTGATCGTCCGTTTGAAGCAGTAAAAATGACCTACATTGTCTCTAACCTATGTTATTCATACAACCTAACAATTTCTACACCTAAATGTCTACTCTAAATCGATCACTCGAAAATTACTCCGAAACTCTAAAATTTGAAAACTTACCGATTAAAATGTGATACGGAGGATTTGGAGTGTGTTGATCGTTGTAGCAGTTGCTCTGCGCCGAACTCGAGTGGAAAAAATCGAGATTTGTGGTGATTGAAAATTTGAGAGTTTGAGAGAGTTTGAGAGATTTTGGAAATGAAAAGGTGAATAATGAGAGGGAAGAACGTCTGGCGCGAACTAATAAGAAATACTTCCGGATGTGCACATCAGAATTCTTTCCGGATATGCATATCCGGAAAATCTCTACGATTTTTAAAAATTTGGTGCGTCCGGATGTGCACATCCGGAATAGAGGGGCAAAAAAATAATTTCACGTGGTGCCTAAGAAACTTGGGTGGTGCATTAAGAAATTGCCTTGTTTTAAATTTGAATTTAGATAATGAACTTGTGAACATATGATATGATATTTTAAATAAATTTAAGTGTTAGTTATATTTTGTAGAGACTGAATCATCCGGTTCGACCAGTTTTATATCTATATAGTTTTGTTATATAGACCGGTCTATTCAACCGAGTTATCCGATTTAATCCGATTTTGTCATGCGGTTCGACCAATGATCCAGTGGTTCGACCAATAAACCAATGACCCAGTACCCTCACCGGTTTGATGACCGGTCCAGTTTTTAAAACACTGGTACCCAAAAACATACGACTTGGAAAAATATAGGAAGGGCGGCAGCATATTTTTTGTTTCAAAGATTATATTCCTTCGTAACAAATGGCACACAAGTAGAGACATTTGGATCACCCAAGAACAAAGTACATACTATTTTCTTAATTGTTTATCTATATAACATATAATATTTGATTGAATAATTGATAATATCTTTATAGCTTTTTGGCTAGAATGACAGCAAAAACAAATAAAATACCAAATTGCATCTCTTATGTCACACTGTCCCTACATAACAATGCAAAGGTAGAAAGACACTTCCAACAAACATGCCTAAGAAACATCGAATCATTGCCTTATTAGCTTGTCAAGACTAAGTCCAATTGGTTATACATCTCATCATTCAAGACAATAACAGGTGAATGATTCTTTGCAACTAAGACAGATTAGTTAAAAAGTGTCCAAATGGAATCATATGCCGGGCTAAGTATCTAGGAAGAACATAACCACAATTACAAACAAATTAAGACAGCATATTATGTCACACAAACATAGTTCAAGTTTGAACATTAGTATATATATACCACGAACGGCTTTGTTTGTAATAAGACAATAGTAAGAGTCACATGTTGGCTGCTAAATTTTCTTTTTGTCTAACAGTATCCAACTGAGTTTATATAAGTCTTTCTAAGCTGATAAAGCTTAGTGAATCTTTCTAAAAAAAGGTATCTCTCCAAAATGGGGAGCAATAGTTTGTTTCGTTACGCAGATGGATTCGATAAGTTGTTGATGTTCTTTGGGACTCTAGGAAGCCTTGGAGATGGTCTGCAGAATCCTCTCATGATGTACATTCTTAGTGATGTGATCAATGCTTATGGAGACACAAATAGCCGTTTAACGAAGCATGATGTGAACATGGTGAGTTTGTTCGATAAAGTTACTACTCTTCTGATATAGGCTATTGCATGAACAATTTTAGTATGAAATGTTCTTGTTTGTTTCTGTAGTACTCAACAGTTTTTAAGATATCATTTTACTTCCCTTTTTCAGTATGCGTTGAAACTACTATGTGTTGCATTTGGAGTTGGATTTTCGGCTTTTATTGGTAAGCTTCACATTTAATAGCTCTGCTTTAGATATCTTCCTAGTATTAGAAAAAATAAAGCTAACTACTTTTCTTTGATACGAATTTGATAATGGTTACTACAGAAGGATTATGTTGGAATAGAACAGCAGAGAGACAGGCTTCGAGAATGAGAATGGAATACCTAAAATCAGTCTTAAGACAAGAAGTTGGTTTCTTTGACACGCAAACTGCCGGTTCTTCAACAACTTACCAAGTTGTTTCACTCATCTCCTCAGATGCAAACATAGTCCAATCTGCCTTGTGCGAGAAGGTTTGTCTACAATTACCCATTTCCTTCTAAACAGAATGGTTTCAAATTCTGAATTAGTAAAATTCATAATCTTTATCATGCTTTATTAATTTCTTACTTTTTCTTTTTCTGAATGTAGATACCTGACTGCATGACTTATATGTCAACATTCTTTTTCTGCCATATCTTTGCGTTTGTACTTTCATGGAGACTTGCATTGGCAGCCATACCACTGTCTGTCATGTTCATTGTTCCGGCGCTTGTATTCGGGAAGATGATGTTGGATGTCACAATGAAAATGATAGAGTCTTATGGTGTTGCTGGTGGGATTGCTGAGCAAGCAATATCTTCAATAAGAACTGTTTTCTCGTACGTTGGGGAGAATCAAACACTAAAAAGATTTAGCACTGCGCTTCAAAAAACTATGGAACTTGGAATAAAACAAGGTTTTGCAAAGGGGTTGATGTTAGGAAGTATGGGAGTTATTTATGTAAGTTGGGGTTTTCAAGCTTGGGTTGGAACATTTTTGATATCTGAAAAAGGAGAAAAAGGTGGCCATGTTTTTGTAGCTGGCTTCAACATCCTAATGGGAGGACTGTAAGTGATTTTATCCTTACTTATACTCTAGTTTTATAATCACTATGTTTGCTTATATTCATGTTAATATTCGTATGTTTAACTTCGAACCTGAACAATCTTCGGTCAGACTTTACTTACCTCCCGGCCGAACTCTGAATCACTAGAGCTCCATTGAGAACCGGAGGGTTAAGACAAAAAAATAATATGTTTAACTTTGATGAATTTTTCAGGAGCATTTTAAGTGCACTTCCAAATTTAACAGCCATCATGGAGGCAACTTCTGCGGTCACTCGCATCTACGAAATGGTTGATAGGGTGCCGACTATAGATTCTGAAGAGAAGAAAGGAAAGGCTTTATCACATGTGAAAGGAGAAATTGAATTTAAAGACATATACTTCTGTTATCCATCTCGGCCAGATTCACCAATTTTGCAGGAATTCAATCTTGTTATTCCAGCAGGCAAGAGGATAGGTCTTGTTGGGGGTAGCGGTTCAGGAAAATCTACTATCATTGCACTGCTTGAAAGGTTTTATGACCCTGTAGAAGGAGAAATATTATTGGACGGTCACAAGATTAATAGGCTTCAGTTGAAATGGCTGAGATCTAATCTTGGTCTAGTGAATCAAGAGCCTGTTCTTTTTGCCACATCCATAAAAGAGAATATATTGTTTGGAAAAGAAGGGGCTTCGATGGAAAGTGTGATAACTGCAGCTAAAGCAGCAAATGCACATGATTTCATTGTCAAATTACCAGATGGATATGAAACTCAAGTAAGTTGAAAAAAAGAAGATTGTTATCTAAACTTGTTTTTATCTGAGGCAATTTTCTAAATAGCTTGAAGTTTGGAAATTTTTTTCATCATAACATTTAAAGGTTTCATTTTCCTATAGGTTGGACAGTTTGGATTTCAACTATCTGGTGGACAGAAGCAGCGAATCGCCATAGCTAGAGCTTTACTTAGGGATCCAAAGGTTCTGTTGCTTGATGAAGCAACAAGTGCACTGGATTCTCAATCTGAAAGAGTGGTACAAGCAGCAATTGATCAAGCTTCAAAAGGAAGGACAACAATCATCATTGCTCATCGCCTGTCTACAATAAGAACAGCCGACACAATTGCTGTGCTTCAAGCAGGGAGAGTGATTGAATCAGGCAGTCATAATGAGCTCACGGAAATAAACGGCGGGCAAGGCGGAGAGTATGCTCGTATGGTAGAGTTGCAACAAGTAACAACTCAGAATGATGAGTCCAAACATTCCAATCCTCAAATAGAAGGAAAGAGCTCTCACAGGATGAGCGTTCCTCAAAGTCCAGGAGTAAGTTTCAAATCAAGCACACCAGGTACTCCAATGTTGTATCCCTTCAGCCAGGGATTTTCCATTGGCACGCCTTACTCGTATTCCATCCAATATGACCATGATGATGATAGTTTTGAAGATGACTTGAAGAGACCAAACCATCCAGCTCCATCAACGTGGCGTCTGCTGAAAATGAATGCCCCAGAGTGGGGAAGAGGAGTGTTAGGAATATTGGGAGCAATAGGCTCAGGAGCAGTACAACCTGTAAATGCATACTGTGTTGGATTACTCATATCAGTTTATTTTGAACCTGATATCTCTAAGATGAAGTCCAAAGCTAGAGTCCTAGCCCTCGTTTTCTTAGGAATTGGTGTTTTTAACTTCTTCACTAGTATTCTCCAACACTACAATTTTGCTGTCATGGGAGAGAGGTTGACAAAAAGAATTCGAGAGAAAATACTTGAAAAACTGATGAGTTTTGAGATAGGATGGTTTGATCATGAAGACAATACAAGTGCAGCCATTTGTGCGAGACTAGCCTCTGAAGCCAACTTGGTCCGTTCCCTTGTTGGTGACCGGATGTCTCTTCTGGCTCAAGCAGTCTTTGGATCCGTCTTTGCCTACACTGTCGGACTTGTTCTCACATGGAGGCTTTCGCTTGTGATGATTGCAGTGCAGCCATTAGTCATTGGAAGCTTCTATTCAAAAAGTGTTTTGATGAAGACTATGGCGGAAAAAACTCGCAAAGCGCAAAGGGAAGGAAGCCAACTTGCAAGTGAAGCTGTTATAAACCATAGAACCATAACTGCTTTCAGTTCTCAGAAAAGAATGTTAGCCCTCTTCAAATCTACAATGACAGGACCTAAACAGGAGAGTATTAGACAGTCATGGATTTCAGGCTTTGGTCTTTTCACCTCACAATTTTTCAACACTGGATCAACAGCATTGGCATATTGGTATGGTGGGAGACTCCTGATACAAGGCCTCATAGAACCGACGCATCTCTTCCAAGCATTTTTAATATTGCTCTTTACTGCATACATCATTGCAGAAGCTGGTAGCATGACTTCTGACATATCGAAAGGAAGCAACGCGGTTGGATCGGTTTTCGCTATCCTAGACAGGAAAAGTGAGATTGATCCTGAAACCTTATGGGGGTCAGATAAAAAAAGAAAGATTAGAGGCAGGGTGGAGCTCAAAAGCGTATTCTTTGCATATCCGTCTAGACCCGATCAAATGGTATTCCAGGGCCTGAATCTCAAAGTTGAGGCTGGAAAAACGGTAGCCCTTGTGGGGAACAGTGGCTGTGGCAAATCCACTATCATTGGTCTGATTGAAAGGTTTTATGATCCTATCAAGGGAATGGTATGCATAGATGAACAAGACATCAAGTCCTATAATTTGAGAATGTTAAGGTCTCATATCGCTTTGGTGAGTCAAGAACCAACCCTGTTTAGTGGAACCATTCGAGAAAACATTGCCTATGGAAAAGAAAATGCAACTGAATCTGAGATACGAAGGGCTGCTACTGTTGCTAATGCTCACGAATTCATAAGGTATCAATTCTTAATCCAATGACTTCTATTTTCTTAAGCCATTATCAGTGTCTACGTGACATTGTCAGTATTGTGTCTGTTAGCAATTCATCCTATTAAAATTGGTGTTTGTTTTTGCAGTGGAATGAATGAAGGGTATGAAACAAACTGTGGAGAAAGAGGAGTTCAGCTATCTGGAGGACAGAAACAAAGAATAGCTTTAGCCAGAGCTATACTAAAGAATCCAGCAATTCTTCTTCTGGATGAAGCTACAAGTGCACTTGATAGTGTGTCAGAGATTTTGGTCCAAGAAGCACTTGAGAAGATAATGGTTGGAAGAACATGCATAGCAGTGGCACATAGGCTATCTACAATCCAGAAATCAAACTCCATTGTTGTGATTAAGAATGGGAAAGTTGTGGAGCAAGGTTCACATAATGAATTGATTTCACTTGGAAAAAATGGAGCTTACTATTCTCTTGTTAAACTTCAAGGTGGTAGCTCCCCTAGGTGAATCCAACTAGAACTAAGTGTAAAATATTATAGACTTTATTTTTTATTTTCTTGCTTGCTTAATAATCTACATGTAATCATAATATTTAGGATTGCATTATGAGATTCAAGCCTATATATCTCAAATATTTGTGTTTTTATGTGATGTTAAAAGCAAAACCGTTGCAAACCCTAACTCATCTGATAAAAGTCAATATTGTTAGGTTAGATGTCATCATCTGGATTTGAATTCTAATAATCGTCGAGTTTTTAGTGATGTAACAACGACACATCTGAAAAAACTATC
The DNA here is from genome assembly GCA_022829125.1 of Lathyrus tuberosus. NCBI lineage: Eukaryota > Viridiplantae > Streptophyta > Magnoliopsida > Fabales > Fabaceae > Lathyrus > Lathyrus tuberosus. The sequence goes on from JALAZF010000477.1 coordinate 3,331,890, forward strand.
TAGCACTGACACCTCTGAAAAAAGACGTGTGTATAAAACTGACACCGACACTTCTGATTATACTTAATTTATTATTTTTTAAAATTATTATTGATGTCGACGTGTCAGTGTCGGTGTCATGTTTTCTTTGTGGTGCTAATTAGAACGATCCATCATAACTAAAATCATTATTCACTTAGGGTGTGTTTGTTTTAGATGAAATAGGAAAGAGAGAAGTTGGTGAGAGAGAAGTTGAAGAGAGATATCCTATTTCTCTTGCTTGGTTTGGTGAGAAATAGGGAAGAGAGAATGAAATTATGTGGATCCCATTACTTTTTTTAATCTCTCCTAAAATGAGAAGAAAGGAGAAAGAGAAACAATTTTTTTCTTTATTCCATATTTGCCCTTGCATTCTCTTAATGAAGTTAAATATACTATATTTTATATATTGTTATAGTAAGGATAGTTTTGTCTTTTTAAAATTTTACACACTTCTTTTTCTTCTATTTCTCTCATATTTCTCTTATAACAAACAATCTTATAAATCTTTTTTACTTCTTACCTATTTCTCTCTTCTCACATACTCTCTCACTTATTTTTCTCTTCTCACTTTCTCTTTACAACCAATCACACCCTTAATTTTAATCACACTGTTAAAATACATTGAAAAATAAAATATTTAAAAGTACATAAAAAAATTAAGCAAATTAGTAAGTCAAGTAAAAGCATAGAGAAACTAAAAATGTAGAAAGAGCAATCCATCGTACACGATCTGGGGCAGCTTCGGACCCGACCCGTGGCGGAGTATTACCGAGCCTGATTTTTTTGGGGTCCACTTTCTCCCCGGTGCTAGCATTAACTTCCACATTTGCCCCTCCAGACAAACGGCGTCGTTTAGAATAAAAAAGCATAATTTTATAGTTAACGCGCGTGGCGAAATCCACGCGTATGAAGACGCTTCCGTTCACCGTGCGGTTCACTCCACCGCCATGTTCTTCAGCGGAGCTCCATTTCTCGGTGGTCCTACCATGTCCTTGGTAGAAAGCGTTGAGAGTGGTGTTAGCGAGCGGGCGCGTGGTGTTGGCGTCGAGGAAGAGGGCGAATGTAAGACGAACGGTGTCGTATAGGACACCTTTGTCTTTGTTTGCGTTGGTGACTTTGAGGTTGAAGACAATGGTGTTGTTGTTGTGGGAGTGTTTGTGGTTTGAAGTGATGGTTTTGTTGAGAGAGGGAAGGTAGAGTGATTGGATGAAGCATTTGGGTTGTTGAGTTCGGAGTGTGAGCCAGAGGAAGAGGATTATGAGGCCTGTGCTGGTGATGAAGCTCGTGCAGCAGGTGCAGAGGCTACCGCTGCGTTCCCCCGCCATCTATGGTGGCTGGTTAGTGGATGGTTGAAGAAGAAATAGGAGGAAGAATAATGATAAGAAGAAGAAATAGTGAAGAATTTTGTTTGCTTTATTGTTTTGTTGATTGGCTTGGGTTTCTTTTGTAATGGTTTTGGAATATGTAATGTGTCATTTACAAGTTTTTTCATGCTTTTGTGTTCTTTTGTGTGTAAATCAATCTCTATTGCACATGTATGTATTACAAGATGGATGAGTTTTGGTTTAAAAATTAATGATAATGATTAGAGGAAATGAAATAAAACTAGTTGCTGGTGGGTCAGTACTCAGTATCAATATTCGGTTGCGGAATAGTGTTGTAATACGATGGATACACGACAATTTGATGATATACTGGAGTTGTGCAATTAAAAGATGGGAGTCAAGCGATGGCGACACCGGCTTATAACTCTACTAATAATCTTTATTCATTTGTTAGTGAGAGAACGCATTAAAAATATGAAAAATGTTATAGTTACACTAAAACTTACACTACTTCACCAATACAATAAGTGAAATATTATATAATAATAAAATAATTATTAAAAAAAAAAAAAATTTATTTTTTTTTTAATTAAGGAATATTGATATAAAATTGTAATTAACTGATTTAATCAACTCTATAATTTTATTAATCAATTTTTTATATTTTATTAATCAACTTTATTTTATTATTAAAAATTATTTTTAATATTTAGATGTTTATTAACGAATTTCATTAATCAATTTTGATTTACTATTAAAAGTCATTGTTCATACACAGTCTACCAGACATTGTTCACGTAAATGACATTGTTGTAAAAATATTTAAAATTTGTGAATTTTTTATCCAAATAACTCACTTTTTCAAATAAATATTCAAACTAACTCATTTTTCCACATATTTTTCAAACTAATACATTTTTAAATAAAAAAAATCCAACACAAAGGAGGCGCTAAATTAATTGTCGACAATGTACAACATAGGCATGGCAACGGGGCGGGTTTAGCTAGCCCCGCACCCGCCTCCCTGTTATAGACCCGCCCCCGCTCCCAAGCTCAGTCGGGGGTGAAATTTATCACCCATACCCGCTCCCGATAGAAACGGGTTTACCCGCACCCGCCTCCACCCGCAAAAAAATATTTTTTTAAATAGTAATAAAAATTAACAATTTTATTAAAAACTTAACCATTTTAGTAATAAACTTGTTTCTAAAGATGTGAGTTTGAGTGAATGGTGAGAAATGACTAATGAGGATTTTTAATTACTTCTTCAAAAGTGAATAAATGTAATATAAAATAATTTAAATATGGGTATTAAAGTAAATATTATAAACCGGGTTTTACCTGCACCCGCACCCAATCAAATCAGGTTTCTCCCGTTAATTTCGAGCCGGGGCCGGGCGGGCCTCGGCGGGCCCAAGTTTTCTTGCCATGCCTAGTACAACACATAAGAAGAGACGTCAATCCAATTGGCGCCAATGTACAAACATATAGGAGAAATAATACATTTTCTCTCCTACGTATTTGTACATTGTCACAAATTGGATTGACTCATATGTGTTGTATATTGTTGCCAATTGGATTAGCGCCTCCTTTGTGTTGAATTTTTTTATATTTAAAAGTGAGTTAGTTTGAAAAATACGTGGGAAAGTGAGTTAGTTTGAATATTTATTTGAAAAAATTGGTTATTTGGATTATTTTATCAGAAATTGGATGATTCAAAAGTAAGATAAACTTTTAACTCCGTAACATATATATATATATTTGAACTATATTATATTCTATGAAATGCATAAAAATAAAGAAAATTATGTGTAAAGTATTTTTGATTGATTGAATGTCTTTGAAAATTATCCTACTTGTTCTAACATCTTTGACTATTTAAAATGTTGTATGTGGTAGCGCGTGATGGTTCCCTCTATTTTAGTAAGAGAAGTGCTAAGAACACTTTTTTTTAGCACTCACTCAAACATTTACTATGTTATTATGCAAAACACACATGAGTATATGATTTTGGAAATGGGTCATACATAAAGTGAAGTGGTAAGATTCACATGTATTTTACTTAATAAAAGAGTGTGTTATTTTACTCTTCACTAAATATCCTTGACATGGGTGCACAACCTATTTTTCTAGTTCGTTGATCTATAATCTTCGCATTCTTTAGTTAGGTAATGCTATAGTTATTAAGCAGAAGTCTTTGTTAGTCTTTTTGGACTTAGATTAATGTTAGGCATAGACAAGAATTTTGACTGTTTTGCCCTTTTTTTACTCATGTTTTTATTTTTTGAAGATGAAATATGCATTACATTATTAGTCTACTCAACATAAAACATTAGCGGTAGTATAAAGATGAAGATCTTTAATAGGTGGATAAAGTTTGATCTTGATGACGACATCACATTTGTCTGGATTTTCTTCAATCCCCATTTTTAAAGGGGTGGAATCCAAGGAATCCGTAAGCTTTTACCTCGAACACACACTTCTTCAAGTTCAATCTCATATTGAACTGGTGTACACAGCTGCAAGGTGGCCTTTCTGTGGTTTCTCATCTCCAAAATTGATTATTATGTTGTCCATGTGTACCTTTTACATGTCGCCAATTTCCTACTCTAAGATCTTGTTTATCATTCCTGAATAGGTCGCACCTGCACTTTTTAAACCAAAAGATATGTCATTGTACTCGCGGTTAAAGTGATATTACATGAAGGTTATCTTATTATTATTGAATAAGGGGCTTTAAATACATGAGAGATGGTGAATTGTGATATTTGAATTTTAAAAAAAAATCACAAAAATAATTGATTTAAAACAGTTTATATTGAAAGCATATGTTATTATAGATTAAGCAAAGCAAAAAAGATAAATTATAGAAATATAAAGAGATATGATAAGAAAGATCACACGAGAGATTATATTGGTTCTACCTTAAACTATGCAGCTTACTCTAGTGCCTAAGAGTTTTCTCTTGAGATTTCCACTAAACCCAACTAGAGCTTTTACATTTCAGCCCAACAACCTTATACAACTTGAACTTTTTTACAAGATCATCCCAACAACCTAACAAAACAACTTGAACTTTTAGACAAGTTCAACCCAACAACCTTATACAACTTGAGCTTTTGCACATGATTAACCCAAGAACATAAAGCAAACTGTTTGAGCTTTTACCCAGGTTCAACCCAACAACCTTAAACCAAACTTTTTATAAGTTTAACTTGCAACCTTTAAATCTATTACAAGATCACAAGAGAATTATGCTTTTGAATAAACAATTTCAGCACAATAGCAAAATACCATAACTCTCGGATGATGCTTTCCACTCACTCAACACTACGACAATGACAAATGAATAAAACTTATAAAATAAGGAGAATATGAGAGGAAAAAGGGATGATTGTCAAAAAATTGGTGTTTTGAAAAGTGAGGAAAGTTCTCCTCAATATAGGAAAAAAATATTGCTAAAAAGCAACGATCCATAGGACATTGGCACTTTATAATCAATTAGAACATCAACCAAATCGATTAACCAGTAAAAAACCCTAATCTATGACATCACTTAATTGATTAGCAAACCTATCTAATTGAATATGAGGTGTTACTCTTGCTTTAATCACATAGATTGAAGGTGTTAGACAATAGGATTCGATCTAGAGAGGGGTGAATAGATCACAAATTTTGCAACAAAAAAATTTTGGCAAAAATCTGTTTTCAAAATATGGTGCAGCGGAAAAATGACTCGGATCGAATCGTCTAACCAAACCTACTATCAAAAAGCAATATATGTAACGCAAACCAAACAGAGTGATAACGATCGTAAATGTTCAACAATGATCAAGCTACAAATCAATTGAATGCAATGTTAATTGTAATTCGTATATCCAATGAACCAAAACACAAACAAAATACACATAAACAATTTATCGAACACGTGATGTGCAATCGATAACAATTGGAAATTTAGTTTGTTTTGTTGATGTTAAAACTTATCATAATCAAAGTGATTGTGATTATATCGACAACAACACATTTAAAAGATAGTAGAAAATAATTTCCAATCGAATTGATCAAACGACGACGAACTCGATAAATTGCGTAATCAACAATAAAAGAGATAAATAGATAAAGAGAGACAGACCAAGATTTGTTTAGGCAGTTCCCCAATCGGCCTCGCTATGGGTCTGTCTGCCCTTAATTCAAAACCTAATTGAGATAGTGTTGTTAACCTTTTATTTGCAAAAATGTTTATACAAGAGATGAAGAATGTAAACCCCAAAAACCCTATTGTTTTGTGTTGATTTTTCCACCTCCAAACCCTTGATCAAAGCTTAAACAAGTGACCAACAATGCAGCTACAATCCTTCGATTATCCCAAGCACACAACTTGTTGAAACCCGAGATTCCCGAACATAATTCACCGTCTTGCGTTACTCCCTTGCAAGGAAACCACATTGTCCTAAGGCTTTCACCCGGTCGAATCTGTGTTGACGTGATCTCGTCTAAAACCTTCAAATTAACCTGATCTTGAAGGAAAACCCCACCTTGGTTTTCTTATTTGAAACACACAAAGTCCCTAACCCAATATTCTCGGTTACACCAAACCTAATTGGACGTTATCAACCCTAATCTAGATGGTCACCCGATCGAAAAATAATTATGTGTAGTTCAATTGTGTGTATGCATAGAAGAAGGGATGAAGATGACGGGCAACTTTGTAATATGGTTTCATTTAGGTTTTATTCACTAGGAAACCTTACCTAGAAGAAGATGCATGTATGGGTATATATTGGTATGTGAATGAATGGGCAAAAGGATGCAAGAAAGATAAGATGCAAAAAGAATTTTTCAAGTTTTAACTTGCATAGGTCGGCCTATGAAGGTGTTTCGGTCGGCCTGTGAGGCGACCTGAAATGCAACATGTAGGCAGAATCTACAGGATTCATTCTTGGAGCGTATGAGCCTGCCTGAAACATGGATGTGTCGGCCTATACTGAAGCTAAAACCTCCATAGGTCAGCCTGATCACGTGTAAGTCGGCCTATGTTATTGTTTTGACACATAAACTTGATTTTTGATGTGTATGACATGCCTAAGACCTACCAAACTTGTTCAAAGACTCTTTTTATGCATCCTAAAGCTAAGGGGACAAATGAGCATCTAAACGAAGGTTGACACTGTCCAATATACAAGAGCACTACGATAAACTTCCTTATTCCTTGTTTGACATCATTCAAAACTTAGTTGAATTTGTAGTTAGCAATATTTAGCACTCACATACTCCCCTTTTTTTATGATGGCAAACGTATATGATGTAGTTGTAGCCTGTTGCGCTTCTCTTGATACACGGAACAACTCCCCCTGACTTCATGCATTGTTCTTGATAGCTCTTTGATAGCTCCCCCTAAGTGTATGCATATATCATACATAATCCTCTTCATTATCTCATCTTCTCCCCCTTTGACAACATCAAAAGAAAGAAAATAATTAATCCGTTATAAGCATCAAGTAGATGCACAACTCACATATTACAAATACTATATAGAGGCAATTGCAATGAAAAGGTTGTGCGCTCACACAAGGTAAAAAACACATGCTTAATAAACAAACAAAAAACACAATACTCATATTAATTTTGATTAATTAAAGTACAAGCATTGAAACATTACATAATTCAAAGCGATAAACATCAAATCAAATGCAAAGGCATGAAACAACCAAATAAAGACACACTAAATGCATAAAAATATTAAGACACGCTAAGAGGACACATATAAACACACTCCTCATCACTCTCTTCCACGACCTCCAGGTCTAACTCCACGAAACCAGCTTTGACCATCATGTCCAAATTGACGATCTAATAAATCACACATTTCTTGATAGAATTGTGTGTAGTGATGGTGATCTTCATTTTGGGCAACAATCATGTGATTGACCCTTGCGATGGTAGAGGCGGTATTCGTATTCATCTCCTCCTTCAAGGTGACTAGCTTTTTTGAGACAAATGAGGCAAATGCCTCAAAGTTTACATCTTGAGTTTTCATATGCTCCTGCATACTTTGGAGCAGCGCCATTTGGGCATTTTGTTTTTGCATCAAATTTTGAAGAAGCGAGGTGATGGATAAATTGTTGCCAGCAACATTTATATCTTCATGCACAGTGACATTTTCTACATCATGCATAGGCACATCATCTTCAATATGTTGCTCATCAGAGGAATCAGTAAATGTGGTAGGATCATCAAAGTTGTATATCTTCCGCCATACTTTCCTTGCCTTAGATAGTATGTTTGGTGCTCTTCATACCAAAAGTATCCCATATTAGTTAGATTCCTTTGAGAGAACTCTTGAATTGGACTAGGTGAGATGAGTGGTAGATTTGACACGCCAATGTCAAAGAAACTAAGAATTTTTGAGATCATAGATGAATAATGGTCGCGACTTCGTGTAATGGTCGGATTACTGCTGCAAGTATACAGCTTATCGCATAGTCTTAAAAAGGTTGTCGAACCCACAGGGACTAATAATCAACCTAGAGTGATTGATTATTGCGGTGTAAAGCTAAGGCTAGATTTGGCGGTAAAAGAAATTTGGTTATTAACGGGATTTGAAAAACAATAATAAAGATGAGACCGGAGAATGATTTTCGTGCTCTTTGGGACTCCGTAAGATCCAAGTGTTAACAAAGGTCTTGAGATTGGTCTGAAGGATATACCAGTTTAAAGGCTCGACCTCACGCTCTCACGGTCTTAACCAAGCCACGCCTAATGACCCCAAGATTTTGCTCTCGCTCGCTCGGTAGTTAAGAGGCGCTGTTTGAAAACTAACATAAACTAAATGAGGCCCTAAAGCACTCTCGCTGCATTTAGGCTCAATGTCCGATGTCTACTATCCGGCGATTACCTCAAACTCTCGCTCTATTGGACACGCCTTGGTGTGTTTCTCACTCTCGTGACAAAACACTGTTAAACAGTCCCTCGCTCTCACGACAAGGTTGTCTAAATTCAGTTTAGACACCAAAACCAGAATTTTAAAACAAAAGCTAAACACCGAAGGTTCTACAGAGTCCCGTCGGAACGATGGTCCTCAATCTACGGAATCGAAACAAAACTACTCAGACATAATTAAATCTAACATAATACATTAACATTTCTGAATTTTAAAACATACATAATGGCTTGTTCTTAATTAAGTTCGGAATTAGGTTTTTATGCGAAATCTGAATTATGCAATTAATCAAAAGAAAACAAGACGCAGTAAAGTAAATAAATCGTAAACAACCTGAAATGCGAAGTAATTAAAACGGGAAATGGACTTGTATTAATTAATCGATCCAAGTGTACATCAGCAGCAAAAGAAACGAAAAATACAATGGGTGTATCAATCTCTCGATGTGATCGATTGATACTATGGCTAATCATATAAGTGGTTAGGAATTTCGGCAGCGCTTCCGCAAGGTACTTGGATGCCAAATGCAGACCTCTGGTACTCTATAAATAGGAAAAATGGGCTCCAAAACAGTTGAGTTTGAATTTTGAAATATCACTTGCAAACTGCCAGAACTGCATAAAGAAAACTGCTCCCGCGCACAATGGCGGTCGCCTTAGGGCAAACGGTGGTCGCCTTTTCTTTTAGTGTTTGAATTTCCCTCCTTTCTGACATGGCGAGTGCCATTCAGCTGAACTGGGGGGAATGGCGAATGCCTTTCATCTGGAAGAGGCAGAACCATGCAATTTTCTCCACTTTTCTTCTCTTTGAGCTCATATCTTGGTCTTTTCTTCTCTGGAGCTGGTATAGGACCTGTAAATGGAAAAGAAACGAAAACATAAGCAAACAATACACTAAATGACAATGACTCGATAAAAATACAATAAAACATGCACGAATTGAATTGAATTAGATGATACGAAATCGAGTCATCAAACTCCCCCACACTAAGGCTTTTGCTTGTCCTCAAGCAAACTCCCAATGCAATAAAACGGTAAGCATTATGTTTCGACTCTTAGGCACGACAAAAAAAAACAATCTAAGCACAAGGTTGCTAGGCTACAGTGAAACGGATAGGTACTGAATAGTGAAAACAAGGATACCGTAATGACACGACTCCACAAAATCGGACGAAAACTCCCTTCCTATGCAATACCAATTCAAATCACGAAATTATACCTAGACCTATATCCTTCATCTTATTTCACCTCTTTTTCATTCGAGCGCAATCACATTAAGCCCGTTATCCTTTGTACTTACATGGTAAGCGAATCTGTTAGTGTTTATGATCTCTTATTCAACAAGAATTTTTTTTTCTTTTTCGCATTTGTGCATTCTTTTGCTTACGAATTTCAAGAGTCCGAACCTTTAGGCTAAATGGTCGGGTGAGGACCACCTAACTTAGCGGGAACATGTCTTTCATTCGCATTTTTCAATAAAAATCATATAAATCACATTTTGAGATCACACATATTTGCATCGGCTCGTCACTTAGTTCGTACATAAGGATGGTGCTGACTGCTAGAATAAACTAATCAAGAGGTTAACTCTAAGAGACTAGGCATAAGGTCATGACATAATGTCTATTTAAATCAATATCACATATTTGGGGAATCGAAGGTGTAGGAACGATATCGATATTTTCAAAACTTTCCCAAGTCCGCCTACTTAGCCTAAATAAAAAAAATGAAACAACCTATACTATACGTGTCATGCCTTTGAGTCTAAACAAAAATTTTGAAATTTGGGGTCAAATAAGGGAATTTATAGACATAGGGAAAACGTAAAGTAAAAATGACTCAAACGTGCATATGACTCGATAATGAAAAACAAACTAAACTAAAAAGCAAGAGATAAATAAAAGCAATAAACGACTCCTCCCCCACACTTAAATTAGACAATGTCCTCAATGTCTTAATCTAAGGTGAAAGAAGGAGCGATAGAACCTGGATACATCAATGATAGCGAGCACGCCCTCCACGATGGTGTATGTCCTGCCTGATGGCTGGGTTGTCCTGGGGGACATGCTGGACACAATCTGCAATTCGGTTTACCTCCCTGCGCAGTCCCGCCATCTCCGAAACAACATCTCTCAAATATGTCTCAGCCTTGGCCATAAACTCATATTGTCTCCTCTCTAACTCCTACATCTGCACATCACGCGCGACATCTCTCTCTCTCTCTGTTGCCTGAGCTCCGAAAGAACTTCATCCAATGACGAGCGAATACCTGCAAAATCAGCAAAAGGTGTCGTGTGTGCTTGGGTACTAGACCCAGGAATGTCAGTGGCATGGGTATGAGCACGGGGCTGATCAGGATGTTGTCCCATAATCTCACGATAGTGCCTTTCGTCGTTCTCTGCCTCTGCATCACGGGCTCCTAAATCAAATAGCCAATTGGTGCGTCAACGCACGTTAATACGCTCAGCATTTGGCAAAGAAAAACCTCGAAACTCGTGTGTCCGGACCATAAAGTGATACCTGTTACTATGCAAACTCTTGATAAGCCGCGCATTACGACAAAAGTCAATGTTGGCATAGAGACAAGGTATGCTTTCTTCGTTTTCTAAATCGGCCTCTAAGTCTAAACAGATGGCAATGGTAGTAATGACACCACCTATACATATGGAACCGCCGACTCTGTTTGCTACACTGATAAAGTGGGCAAGAAGGAACAGTGTTAGATTTACACGGGTCTGGGAAAGTGCACAGTGGATAAAGAACAAATCCTTAGAGTTCACGTTTCCCGGATTTTCATGGCCGAAGATGGTGGAGGCGAGGGTGCGGTGAAAATAGCGAATAGCAGGGTTGTGGATTGTTGTGGCTTTCAAGCCCTCCCATCTGGTGGCTCTTGCGTTTGTTAGTTGGTGCCAAAATTGGAAGGCTCATTCCTCCAAATCACTGTCTAAGGGGGCTTGAGTCGCAAGACCCTCACCGGTAGGAAAACCAAAGTATTTAGCTATCTCCTCATGAGTGACCAAATAGTCAACGTTAAACATCCTGAAGTAAATGGTTCCGGTAGTGCGGCTAAGGTCATGGACGTATCGGACCGAACTAAGAAACTCATAGGTAAGCCTAACCGGAGAAGGATTAAACATAGAGCAAAAGCGGGTCATACCTAAATTCTGGAGCATCCACGAGACGCTATCATGAAGCCCCAAGGTGCGAAGAGTCTCGGGCTCTGGATACCTCATGGCGTAGACTGGCCTTTTGGATACTCGGTGGAAGTTGGAACGCATGGTGGCTCCAAGTTCTCCGTCGAGGAACTCAATGCCCATGTAATCAATTTCTTGGTTAGCAGACATGATTGTTTCTTAGGAAGATGCTGGTTGTGGGAATTTTCTGAAGTGGGTAGAGAAATGGATAGTTGGTATGAGAAAGGTGAATGGTAATGTATGGTTAGGATGCTTAAATAAGGATTTAGTGGATGAATATGGATAGATGGAGTTAATGTGGGATGGTGAAGGGTTTACTAGGTACTTATGGGGTCTAGGAATATGCAAGAGTGCATTGAATGGGAAGTGGAGGAGGCAAGGGCGCGTTTCACAAAGAAAAATGCGTGTTCTGCCAATTCGAATGCACGGCGAGCACCGTTAGGCACATGGCGACCGCCATTTGCTTTCAGCACGCCTTTTGGTTTTTTTTTTCGTTTGCAGAATGCAGATTGGTTATTAAATTTTTTTGTTTTTGGTTTTTCTTGACAAGCTTAGGTTTTTTAAACATTAACAACAAGTAAATTAATTATTTAAAACACTAAAATAGAAATTTAAAGAGAAACTTGCATTAAACGAAACTGAAATATACTACAATTACGCGTCGGCATCCCGACGGTACACAGTGGAATGGAAATTACAATTCAAACAATACAAGAAGGGGAAACACTATACGTGTAAACAAACTAATCTAAGAAAAATAGGAAAAAGAAATGTGCGGCTACGGATCACCCATGATGTTGTCTAAGAGAGTAGACAATTTGGAACATATGGTCCAACTTTTCGTGAACAACATTCATTAGGCCGATGAAGTCGACTCGGAGAGAGGAAATCTCGTCTCGGAAGGAATCTACTTCAGCCTGGAGAGCATTAATAGCAGCGACAACATTCAAAGGGGGCATATCAGAATCTACCTCGGAACCTTGAGTGGCCTCAGCAGACATAATGGTATCTCTATTTTCATAAGCCTGAGGAGAGTCGGTGGAGTCAGAAACTCGTTGACGACCTCCAAATCATAGAGCCAATTGTCTTTGTTGTGCACACTGGTCTTAGCGTGGCTGGGCAAGGTGAAGGCATGGACCACAACATTATTGATAAGTAGCTCGAATTCTATCGGGCTATGGTTAGCAATAATGCCTATGTTGAAATAGAAACTAATGTCCATCGGGTGGAAACCACCGAATGCAAAGGATTGGTTCAGATGGTACCTCATCCCAATTGCATCGACAATCATGGTCACCAGCCCACCTATTAAAATTGGTTCGAAGGGATCACGGGCAATATGACTGAGATTAGCAAGTAGGTACGAGGCTGCATTGACCGACTTTCCATGGGATGCGTAGAGCATGATATATAGCTCATCCCTTGACACAGACGTTACGTTCTCTTCTTTGCCAAAGAAGGTGTGAGCCAAAACTTTATGGAAATATCTCCATCCAGGGTTGTGAATGCTTTTGGAGAACATAGCATTAGGGTCGGCATTACCGCTTCCTGTTATGGTACCCCAGAAATGTTCAAGATCATAGTTAGTGAAAGCATCAGCAGGGTTTTTGGTCACAGCATCGGGTTCATTAGGAAAACCCAATAATTCAGCGAATTCATGGTGGGTGAATCTGTACTTGTTTCCAAATAACCTGAAGGTGGCTAATCCACGGCCAAATCCGAAACCACGGGTGGCATCATAATAGAGGGAGCTTAGGAACTCCAAGGTCAGGCTACGGTAAGTGCTAAATCTCTTCTCTAAAGCAAAGTGAGACCATTCTATCTGGCTCAGAAGGAAAACAACACTGTCTCGGATGCTAAGGGTTTGCATGGCTGAGTCGTCAGGATAGATGGACAGACCAAAATCTCTTTGAGACAAAGCCTCAAATCGACGCCTCTGGACATCGTTCCTGAAAACAACGACACGGGTTTCAAATGTCTGCATGGTTGCTGGTCAAAGGTTTCCTAGAGAACGGTCTCCTGAAAAATTGAAAAACATTACAATATTATGGGAAAAATACTATTAGCTACGCGTTAGTAAGATAAAAATAGTAATAATAATCGTATTAATAATAATGATAGCAGAAATAATGAGATGCAACAAATAGTGATGTATATTGCATAGACTTTATACTAAACATGCATGCAATGTCCTAAAACTAACAAAGTAAAATAGAGGGTAAAAATAAAATAAGAAATAAAAAACTAAAGATCGTGGTTTAGCTCCCACGGAGCGCTTTGTTTAATGTCGGAAGCTCGACATTAGAATTGGAAAGGGCATCATTTGCCGGGAAGAGTGGGAAGCTCTTCCAACTTGTAATAATTTATGAATTCCTTGTTTTCTACTAAGTGGCAGTGCTTGAGTCTGTGTCCGTTCACAAAGAACGTCTCATTCGACTTTCCTCTAATTTCAACTGCTCCACTTGGTAGGACTTTTGTAACTTCGAAAGGGCCAGACCATCTAGAGCGTAATTTTCCGGGAAAGAGTTTAAGCCTAGAGTTAAAGAGAAGAACTATATCTCCTTCGTTAAACTCCTTCTTTGTTATTCTTTTATCATGCCACTTCTTGGTTCTTTCTTTGTATATTCGGGCATTTTCATAGGCATCTAGTCTTATTTCTTCTAATTCATGGATATCGAGAATTCTTTTCTCGCCTGCTGCCTTGTAATTCATATTCAGGGTTTTAATGGCCCAATAAGCTTTATGCTCAAGTTCCACAGGCAGATGGCATGACTTTCCATAAACTAGTTTATATGGCGTGGTTCCTATGGGGGTTTTGTAGGTTGTTCTATAAGCCCACAGAGCTTCATGAAGTTTAGTAGACCAATCCTTCCTAGAGGTTGCAACAGTTTTTTTTTAAATTTGCTTAATCTCCCTATTCGACACTTCTACTTGTCCACTAGTTTGAGGGTGATAGGGTGTTGCTACTCGGTGTCGTACTCCGTATTTAAGTAATAGCCTCCCGAAAACATTCGAAATGAAATGGGATCCGCCATCACGAATGACAATTCTTGGTACACCTAACCTGGGAAAGATTATGTTCTTGAAAAGCTTTACCACCACTCGTGCATCATTTGTAGGTGAATTTATTGCCCCAATCCATTTTGATACGTAATCTACTGTGACGAGTATGTATTTGTTTCCAAAAGAAGATGGAAAAGGTCCCATGAAATCAATGCCCCATACATCAAAGACTTCGACTTCCAAAATTCCCCTTTGAGGCATCTCATCGCGTCTAGAAACATTTCCAGTGTGTTGGCACCGGTCACAGTTCATAATGGCAATGTGAACGTCCTTCCAAAGGTTTGGCCAAAAGAGGCCAGATTGTAATATCTTAGCGCATGTTTTTGATGTATTGGCATGTCCTTCGTACGGTGCAGCATGGCATTGGGATATGACATCCTCTACTTCCGATTCAGGGACACATCGACGAAATATTCCATCGGCGCCTCTCTTGAATAATAGGGGTTCATCCCAGTAATATTGTTTAAGATCATGGAAAATTTTCTTTTTCTGTTGGTATGTTAGATCTGGTGGAAGCACTTTGGCTGCTAGGTAGTTGACAAAGTCAGCATACCATGGCAATGTGGTTTTTGTATAGATTGCTTCTACTACTTCATTTGTCTCTACATCGTTAAATAACAAGGAACATTCTACAGTTTTGCTTTCCCTTTCCAACTGGGCTACTAGTCTGTCGTAAGGAAAATCATCATTTATACGCACTCCTTCGGGCTTTAGATCCTCAATCCTAGAGAGATGATCTGCTACCACGTTCTCTTTACCTTTCTTATCCTTTATTTCTAAATCGAATTCTTGCAAGAGCAAAATCCATCTCAAGAGTCTTGGTTTGGTATCCTTTTTAGCTAACAGGTACCTAATAGCGGCATGATCGGTATAGATAATAATTTTTGCTCCTACCAGATAGGAACGAAATTTGTCTAAGGCGAACACAACAGCTAGGAGTTCTTTTTCTGTGGTCGCATAGTTCATCCGCGCGTTGTCTAAGGTTCTACTTGCGTAGTGAATATCATGAAGCCTTTTATCCTTTCTTTGTCCTAAGACAACGCCTACAGCATAGTCGCTAGCGTCACACATTATTTAAAATGGTAAACTCCAATCAAGTGGTTGCATAATTGGTGCGGTAATAAGAGCATCCTTCAGATGTTCAAATGCTTTCAAGCATTCTTCATCGAATATAAATTCAGCTTCTTTGATTAGTAGTCCAGTCAATGGTTTTGTAATCTTAGAGAAGTCTTTAACGAATCGTCGGTAAAAACCGGCATGACCTAAAAAACTTCGTACTTCTCTAACTGTTTTGGGTGGTTGAAGGTTTTCTATGACTTCTATCTTCGCTTTGTCTACTTCAATACCTTTATCGGATACTACATGTCCAAGAACTGTACCTTGTCGCACCATGAAATGGCACTTATCCTAATTTAGCACAAGGTTCACTTTGACGCATCGTTCGAGTACCAACTCTAGATTCGACAGACAGTGTTCAAAACTTCTCCCACATATAGAGAAATCGTCCATAAAGATTTCCATTATGTCGTCTATGAAATCTGCAAAGATCGACATCATGCATCTCTGAAATGTTGTGGGAGCATTACACAGTCCAAACGGCATTCGACGATATGCAAATGTACCATAGGGGCAGGTGAATGTTGTCTTCTCTTGGTCATTAGGGTGAATAGGTATTTGGAAAAATCCAGAGTATCCGTCTAAGTAACAAAAATATGAATGTTTGGCTAGCCGTTCAAGCATTTGGTCTATGAAGGGTAAAGGAAAATGGTCTTTTCTAGTAGCCTTATTCAGCTTTCTATAGTCTATGCACATCCTCTATCCAGTTTGAGTTCGTTTGGCTACAGACTCCCATTTTTCGTTAGTTACAACTGTAACACCACCCTTCTTTGGTACGACATGCACTGGGCTGACCCATTTGCTGTCAGATATTGGATATATGATTCCTGCTTCTAATAGTTTTTGCACTTCTCTCTTCACTACATCGCTTAGGACAGGGTTCAACCGTCTTTGATGCTCTCCGGACGTCTTACAGTCTTCCTCCATCATGATGCGATGCATACATATAGAGGGACTTATCCCTTTTAGATCGGAGATGTTATATCCGAGAGCTGTGAGATACTTCCTTAAGACTTCCAATGATTTCTCGGTTTCTATTTGTCCTAAATTGACATTAACTATCACTGGTCTTTCAAGTTCAGTATCTAGGAATTCATATCTTAGATCTTTGGGTAATGTTTTGAGTTCTACAGATGGTTTCTTTGGGCAAGGCATTGGATCGGGTGTGAGTGCTAGGCATTCTCTTAGACTGTCATCTTCATACGGCTCACGCCAATTATCGCCTTCGAATATTAGAGGGGCTGGAATCTTTAGTACTTCCGTGTACCTCGTCGGTTCCTTCTCCATTTCTCTGACGCATTCGTCGATAACGTCTAGAAAACAACATGAATCGTCTAAAGCAGGGGCTTTTAGGAATTGGGCTAAAATAAATTCGACTTTTTCTTCCCCTACTTCGAAAGTAACTTCCCTTTCTTCACATCTATTATAGCTCCAACTGTTGCTAAGAATGATCTACCTAAAATAATTGGTATATTAGAATCTTCCTTAATATCCATTATCACGAAATCTGTTGGAATATAAAACTGACCTATGCGAACTGGCACGTTTTTTAGCATACCTACTGGATATTTCACAGAGCGGTCTGCTAGTTGTAGCGACATCTTCGTTGGCCTCAAGTCTCCTAATTCAAGTTTCTTACATGTGGATAGGGGCATTAGGCTAATACTGGCTCCTAAGTCACATAACGCTTTGTCTATGACAGCTTTTCCGATTACACAAGGTATGGAAAAGCTACCTGGATCTTTTAGTTTAGGAGGCATGTTATTTTGAAGTATGGCACTACACTCAGCAGTGAGCATAACAGTTTCGTTATCTTCTAACTTTTTCTTGTTTGACAGGATCTATTTAAGGAACTTGGCATACGAGGGCATTTGCGTAATAACTTCTGTGAAAGGTATCGTTATATTCAGTTGCTTTAGAAGCTCTACGAATTTCTTAAACTGTCCTTCGTTTTTGGATTTAGCTAGTCTTTGGGGATAAGGCACAGGTGGTTTATATGGTGGCGGAGGCACATAAGGTGTTTCTTCCTCTGCGGCCTTTCCGCTTTCATCTTCCT
Source organism: Lathyrus tuberosus (assembly GCA_022829125.1). NCBI lineage: Eukaryota > Viridiplantae > Streptophyta > Magnoliopsida > Fabales > Fabaceae > Lathyrus > Lathyrus tuberosus. Next base: position 3,349,607 of record JALAZF010000477.1, read on the forward strand.
TCTCCGTGTTAGGTTCTTTTATTTTCTCAGTTCCCTTTGGTGAATTTTGGTGCATGGCTGAATTTTGAAATCTCGGGTCAACAGGTCCATCGTACTTTGTTCCGCTTCGCAAAGTTATAGCGTTAGCATGACCTTTTGGGTTTGGTTGTGGTTGGCCAGGAAATGTTCCAGCGGGGGCTGCGTTAGTTGATTGTTGTTGGGCTACCTGAGAAATTTGAGTTTCTAACATTTTGTTATGGGTAGCCATGACATCAAGCTTACTTGACAATTGTTTCATCAATTCGCTCGTGTGAGCGTTTTGATTTGCGAAATCCCTGTTTTGCTTAGCTTGAGCGTTCATAAAGTTTTCCATCATGATTTCCAGATTTGACTTTTTTGGTAGAGGTGGAGCGGGTTGCGCTCCTTTCTGAAATCCGGGTGGAATAGCAGGTGCTAGGTTAGGTGGATTCAAAGCATTGTTATTCTTATACGAAAAATTCGGGTGATTTCTCCAGCCAGGATTGTAAGTGTTTGAATACGGGTTCCCTTGAGCGTAGTTCACTTGGTCAGTAGGAGTACTAGCCAACACTTGACATTCAGCGTTTGTATGCCCAGGGTTTCCGCATATTTCACAATTTAGTGTAAGTGCAGCTACGGTAGCTGCCGGAGGTGCTATTGCTAAACTTTTGATCTTTTGAGCAAGCGCGTCCACTTTAGCATTGACTCGGTCTATACCGTTGAATTCGTGCATTCCTCCTTTCGGAGTTGGTTTCTCTATACCAGCGCATTCACCTCCCCATTGGAAATGGTTTTGAGCCATAGTCTCTATGAGTTCATAGGCTTCTGCATACGGTTTATCCATTAGAGCACCGCCTGCGGCAGCGCACAGATTCATTTTGGTATTGTACAATAGCCCCCCGTAAAAGGTATGTATTATCATCCATTCTTCAAGTCCATGGTGTGGGCATAACCTCAACATGTCCTTGTATCTCTCCCAAGCATCGAATAAAGATTCGTTGTCCTTTTGCTTAAATTCGTTAATTTGGGCTTCATCATAGCGGTCTTGCTTGGTGGGAAATATCTGGCTAAGAAGACTTTCTTCAACTCGTCCCATGTCGTCACTGAGTGAGATGGTAGCGATTGGAGCCAAGCCCTTGCTCTATCTCTCAATGAGAACGGAAAAAGTCTCAGTCTGATTGCTTCTTGACTAACCCCATTGGCTTTCACGGTGTCTGCATATTGCACGAATATTGATAAATGAAGGTTTTGGTCATCCGTAGCATTACCTGAGAATTGGTTTTGTTGAACTGCGGATATTAGCGAAGGTTTCAACTTGAAATCATTACGGTTAATGGCTGGGGCAGCAATGCTATTATGTGGTTCATCCTGCGACGAAATAGCGAAGTACTTTAGAGGACGGTTTTGTGGGCCTTCTGCCATGTTTTGTTCTGGTTCTGATTCGGCTTCCGAATCTGAGTAGGGAATAAGAGGATCTGGGATATTATATCTAAGAAGGAATTCATTAATTCGGCGTCTCAGAAGTATGTAACGTTCGATTTCATTGACTGGTTGCTCCAACTCTTCACCTTGTGAGCGAGTGTTTGGCATACAATTGACGAATCGAAAAGGAAAAGAAATAAAAAGTTGCCTTAGTCTATACTGTGCAACAAAAGTATCAAAATAATGACTAATTGAGTCCCCGACAACGGGGCCAAAAACTTGGTCGCGACTTCGTGTAATGGTCGGATTACTGCTGCAAGTATACAGCTTATCGCGTAGTCTTAAAAAGGTTGTCGAACCCACAGGGACTAATAATCAACCTAGAGTGATCGATTATTGCGGTGTAAATCTAAGGCTAGATTTGGCGGTAAAAGAAATTTGGTTATTAACGGGATTTGAAAAACAATAATAAAGATGAGACCGGAGAATGATTTTCATGCTCTTTGGGACTCCGTAAGATCCAAGTGTTAACAAAGGTCTTGGATGCCAAATGCAGACCTCTGGTACTCTATAAATAGGAAAAATGGGCTCCAAAATAGTTGAGTTCGAATTTTGAAATATCACTTGCAAACTGCCAGAACTTCATAAAGAAAACTGCTCTCGCGCACAATGGCGGTCGCCTTAGGGCAAACGACGGTCGCCTTTTATTTTAGTGTTTGAATTTCCCTCCTTTCTGACATGGCGAGCGCCATTCAGCTGAACTGGGGGGAATGGCGAACGCCTTTCATCTGGAAGAGGCGGAACCATGCAATTTTCTCCAATTTTCTTCTCTTTGAGCTCATATCTTGGTCTTTTCTTCTCTGGAGCTGATATAGGACCTGTAAATGGAAAAGAAATGAAAACATAAGCAAACAATACACGAAATGACAATGACTCGATAAAAATACAATAAAACATGCACGAATTAAATCGAATTAGACGATACGAAATCGAGTCATCAAATAACAGAAGGATGTCCCTTTGTATCCATCCTTGATAGTGAACATTCTGGAGACGAAGTAGTGTGGCCAATTGATGCAAATCTTGTGCATCGGGATGTACACAAGATGAACCTCTGCACTGCCCACTCGAGTGTATCCGCCTTTCTTGGGACGTAAAATATGAGAAACAGGACATAAAAGGATTCTCAAAGTCATTTTGAATTGACTGACTGCTACAGCCTCATTACAGTCTTCTGGCCTTGGGGCTTTGAGTATTTAGTTGAGATGAACATTCCACTCAAAATCTTTATGAGCATGAGTGTTTTTTACCAAAGGATCAACTTCATCCTCTACATCACGATCACTTATGGTAATGCCAAACAGTTGCTTCCAAACATCATCATTGACTTCATAAATCTTATTTCCAATAGTGATTTTTAAAGAGGGTCCATTAAGTTTATAAAGTCTGGAATATAATACACGTACCAGATCCTCGTTGTAATCTTGTGGCAACTGCAGAAAGTAATTGATTTGCTGGTGTTCTACAAGGCGAGCCATAACAGAAATTTCCAAACATCCAACAAAAGAAGCCTTCCATACATGTTATTTCATGACAAGGTGATGCAGAAATTTTTCTTCAAATTCTGCAACACAGTTGTCAGAAACCAGAGATAGCACAGTGTCTGGAATGGCTGATGATAATGATGTGCTAGCCTTATCATTCTTGCTTCTCGCAGTTTTGGGAACCATTTGTATTTATAGAAGTTTATAATAGATTTGAAATTTTTGAAAAAAGATGAAAACAGATGCCAATTTATAGGAAATGAGAGAAAGAAGAGAAATTTAGAAGATTCATTGTTACAAGAATGTGGATAGTTGGATGATTCAATGTCATGAAATGAATGGCATTAGTGACGAATTAAGAATATAAAGATGAGTTAGATTGGTTGACTGGAATTTGAATAGCAAAGGACTCACATTTATGAACCAACTATGAATGTAGGAATGTGAATTTTTTTTATCAAATGAGCCATAATTCATCCACTCATTGTCACAGGTCGGCTTATACGATAGAATGTACCGACCTATATCATTAGTCTTTGAAAAATACGCAATTTTAATTAGCATAGGCCGACATATACTGAACCAGGTAAAAGAAGAATTTTAATTCACATGACACAGGTTGACCTATTCGACTATGTGTCGACCTATAGACTTCTTATTTAAAGAATTTGAATCAAATGAACTTCTAGACACCAGCAATGACTTAAATTAGATTCGTGCATACTACATTGATTGAAGACTCATGCATATGATAAGGTTTGATGATCTGTTTGATTTAATCATGTAACATATAATCATGCAAGCATGACTTGGTCCAAGATACAAATGAATCATAATGACATTTATGTATGGTTACTATAAACATGTAAAATGCAACATATAATAGTCACGTTTGATATTTTTGGAAGTAGACACATATCACAAGCATCACGCATAGTTTATTACATATCCTTATGAAATAAACAGGTAAAAGAAACACTTACGTACATAACAATAAACATGGTTGAAACGATATTACCTCACCGTACACAATACGGAGGATGCACTTGCATTCCACGAAGAAATTCTGAACGAAAGTTGGAGTGAATGCAACACGTGTCACGAAACACAAATATGACCAAAACGTTTTTACCACTTTCCTTCTTGCGCAAGTATTTGAAGGTGAGATTAGTAATGTATCCAGGAAGTACACTTAATAATTGTTGAATATTCTTTCAACTTAAGAGATGATTTTCCGCTGCAGCTGGACTTTTCATCTTGCTCAATTATGATGTTTATCTTGCTTCTTCTCATGTTTCATTAATTTAGGTTGATCATTCCTAGTTTGATGTTCTTGAGCAAGTTTAGTCAAAGATATCCTACACAATTGAACATAATACCTTTCCGACACTTCTCAGATAGCTTAATAGTAATCATTCACACACCTTTACCACTTAAAAGAAAAACATAAAGAGTTAACCTGGTTGGTAACAAAATATGTCTCGTTAGTCACATAAATCAAAACGATAAGGACATGTTACCTTGTTATGCCTTGATGCTCTACGAACAAGATCTCATACTCTTTCCATAGAGTCAAAACATTTTTCCTGCATGATTAACAACTTGTGTTAGGCACCTAATCTTCATTGGGTCCTTGGGGATTAGTAAAACCTGATTGCATTTAGGGATCCAATGAAAGACATTATTAGAAACATGGATTTTCCTAACTCTGCACTTTGCAATAGTGTGTCCCTTTTTGCAACAGTAGTGACAATACAAGTTTAGAGAAGATAACCTTTTGCTATTTGATTCCTTTTTAACGTAACTATACCTCCGATACGGATTGTGAGCTGGTGAGTCATACTTGGAAGTATGTATGGCAAAAGTAACCTTGGGTTGCAAAGCCTTATCAAGTTTAGCTTTAAGAGTCCTTGACTCCTTTTGCCAAATGTGACATGTTTCAGAACCAAAATTCAACAAAGATCTATGATCCTCATCTCGTCCTTATAGAATATTTGACATAGATTTCTTTAGTGCTTCCACGTGTCTTTCATTTTCAGCAATTTTAGCTTCCAAGTGAGAGATACTTCTCTTGTTTGAAGCTAATCTCTTGAAGCATCTATAGCTTGTCTTTGTAGATTCTCAAAGGATTCTTAAAGTTGACAAAAGGCTAAGTCATGAGAAGCTTAAAGTTTAGAGTGACTTACAGCCTTTTTCTTTCCTTTGTTTGCCATATAGAAAAGCTTGGCCGCTATCATCACTTGATGAATCATTTTCGCTTTCCCAAGCGGCATAGGCTCTTCTACCTTTTCTAGACGTTTTTTGATGGCCTTTTTCATTATTGATTTTTGGACACTCCAGCTTAAAGTGACCAGGTTTACCACAGTTGTAACACGTATTTCGTGACTTTCCCTTTTTTCTTTCATCTTCTTCTTTTGAAGAACTTGATAACCTTCTTGATTTGTCACGGTACTTATTGGGATATTTTTCGTCATGTTTTAACATGTATCTATTGACTTGCTTTATGAATAATCCCATATCTTCTTTTCCGGATTCGTTGTCATCTTTAAGTTCATTATCCCTTTGCTCATCTTGAGAAGGCCTTGATCTAGAAGTCTTTAGATCAACGAACTTCTTCCCTTCTTCTTTGTCTTTCCCTTTCTCACTCTTCGATCGCTTTTCCTATTCCTTCTCGTATTTTTCCAAGCAAGTAAGCTCTTTCTCATGCTCTTCCAACTTACCAAACAAAGCCGTAAGATTAGGCGACTTAAGATCATTTGCTTCTTTAATAGCGGTGACCTTTGGTTGTCATTCCCTACTGGTGCTCCCCGGATTTTCATCCAGGTACAAACGCGAGAATGGCGCAGAAAAACAGAGTCGCCAGCCGTGTAAATTTATCCCAAGAGAGGGAAAGGGAACACCGCATAAACCTTAGGAAGAGGGAAAGGAATGGTCATCGCAACCATAACCTGGGTTCGGGAGTCGGTTACGCGAGGGGAAGGTATTAGCACCCCCACGCGTCCATCGTACTCGATGGGATCCACGCTTGTTGTTTAATCTAAGGGTGAGTTATCCTATCATCTATGGCTGTACTAAGACGGGGGAGGGAAAGACTAAGACAGACTCGGTAGGACGTCGACGTCCTAGGCCTACGTACCCCCTTTGTGCAATGGGGAATTCAGAGTCAACGTAGTTCGGACCAAGTTCTTTTTGTGTTTTTTATGAGCGACATTAAGTCCGCGTCCGGCAGTTAGGGTCGATGCCTGTTTGCGACTCAGATGGAAAGTAACATGCCCTTTTTGAAAATAGCCTTTAGTTTGACAATCCCGAAGGACAAAAAGGTTTGAAGTTTGTTTGTTTTTTTTTAGGACAGAAGTGGCTTAAGGTAGTTCATAAATTGCATTGCACCAAAGTCTAGGGCACAGGGGCGAATACTTAACGCATCGTCCCAAGACAGGACGCTCGCTAAGCACTCTAGAAAGATGAGAGGAAGCCCCTCATTTCTCATTCCCCACGCTTAAGGCTCGTGCGCAATACACTTTATACTTATTAAGTGTTTTCAAGAAGTTTGAGATAAGAAGAGAGAAGACACAATGGAAACTCTAAAGGGAACTAAGAGTCCTAAAGTTATCATGCATGGGTGACCTACGGTTAGTGAGGTTTGACGACAACCTAAGCCTAAAAGAAAAAGGATGAGAGAAGGAAAGAGTAAGGGTGACCATGGATACCTATCCACACCCTTAAAGAACTTACCTTAGTCCCTGCATAAAAGGTTAGTACGAAACAGACATAAATAATATCAAGGCAAATGAAAACCAACCAATGGAATACAATAGTGATGACAATCCAAACATGAATTAAGAAGTCAAATAAACAACTCCAAGACAATGGCACAAGTGCCTTTTCAAACAGATAATCAGACAAGATCAAAGATGCGCATACAAGAAAATCTCATACAAAGAGCCATTAAACAAATAGTAAAACAACTTCTAAAATCACCAAATTAAATATCAACATTGCCCAACCAGAGACAAACCAAAATACCAAAAACTCCTGCAAAAAATTACGATATTAGTCACTTAAACAATCATGCAAAGTTCAGATGAGGATCATGGTTCAACCTGCAAAAGGAAAAGACTAAAATGCAATATGAAATAATTTTAAAAATGAAGGAAAAATATTTTAATGCACTTCAGGATGTTATATAACAAATGCAAAAAGAACAGATTAAAAATATTTTATGGATGCAGAGAAATAAAATAAACAAATTTGAGTATGCATGATATGAGTAATGCAAAAAGAAAATGAATAAAATAAGTAATTTAGATGATAAAAATAAAATAAAAATAAAAAATAAAATTTGTGAAAATTTTATAAAATGATAGAAAGTATGCATGAATTTTATGGTAATTTTTAAATGCATGTAATTATTTTTAAAAAAATAAAAATGAAAATGTAATAGTTGAATAAAAATAAAATAGAAAGAAATATGCAGGGGGTGCAACGAGTAGGAAACCCACGTTAAAACTAACAATTGGGCTAGAGGGGGGGCGCGAATAACAGCCCAAGGCTTAAGCCCATCAGAAACAAAAATAAAATAAAAAAAAACCTCACGCGTGGACCTTCAGTCAACGGGTTGACTTCTCCTTACCGTCTGATTAATCCTGTGCACGCTATTAGGTCAACCAAAATAAGAAGTACTAAAGATCAATGGCCATGATTTACGCGCATACCATAACAAACGTGCACGCGCGAGCACACAAACCTGCAGCTTACCATACATTCCCATGTGATAGGCACGTGGGATTTTAATGCGTTGGCTTTGTTTGGTCCACACGATGCATCTGATGGACATAGCCAAGTCAAACCAAATAAAAAGTACATGAAAAGCAAGGACAGGATTGGATGGTACATGGTAACGGCGTGGGGTAATGAACACCTAATTATTAAATAAACATTCAGAACAAAAAATAAAAAAACACACGTGGCAAGCTTTGGACCGTCAAATCTCCAGATCCAACGGCCAAAACCTCATCTCTTACCTCCAGCCACCGTCGCCGGACTGGTTCCATCGCCGCCGCCGGAGTTAGGGTTCCGCTCCCTACTCCGGTCACCTGCAACAAAAAGGACGACAAAACACACGCGCGAATACACTATCCCACCCAGATTTTCGCAAGGATTAATATTATGTCATCAAAAACAACAAACACCCAACGCATGGTGAGATTCGCACGAAATAAGATTTGACTCAAAAACTTTAAACTCACAGTATGGTCAATCTACACGTCCAAACACCAAACGAATTATATCAGAGTTATCCATGGATGTCACACAACAATTTGCACACTTAAAAACAGAGCTTCGTGATCATGAAAAAAATGACTAACCTGAGATGGTGCACTCCTAATCCTTGCTTTTGGCTGCGAATGGGGGATGGTTTGCACTCTATTGATCACCAGGAAGAAGTTTGTGGAAGAAGTTCTTGAAAAAACCTTGTGGATTGTGAGATTTGTTGAAGAAAAGCTTTGGGGTTGCACACTTCAATTCTCCTCCAAATGCACCTGTTGAAACCCTAACCAGTGCATGAATGGGTTTAAATAGACTAGGGTTTTTCACTGATAATGATTTGGGCTTGGGCAATTCCTTGTTTAATGAGTTTTTGAATAATTTTGGAAAATTGCATTATGTTAAGCACACCCTCTTCCATGCATAAATATCCAAGGATTTCATGATGGATCACTTATATCTGAATTGCTAATCACACCCAAATTGGAATTGGGCCTTGAAACAATTTGATTCATGATTTTTAAATAATTTGGCCATTTTGAATGATGAAAAATAAGTGAAGAATACACCGTGGAATTTCTTGATTCTTGGGCCCAAAACAATCCTCAAGGAATGTTCTTTGACACTAGAAAGTGACATGAAGCAATGGAATTGATTATAGGTCACTATGCCCAAAATTGTGAAAATGGCATCATGAGAAACCCTAAAAACCACTTTGCCTTCTTTTGATCATATCTTGAGTTTCACAAATGATATGGAGACCCACTAGTACTTGTTGGAAATAGGAGAAAAGGATCTTCAAATTTGATGTTTAAGAAAAATTCATCTGAAGCTTCCCTGATGGTGTAAAGTCAGGTTGAAGATAGTGTAGAAACTTGCCAAAAATGGAAACTTTTCATTATAGGTCACTTTCCAAATTTAGAAACTTTGCACCAACTCCTGATTCCTGATAAATATGTATGAAACTTGACCCCTGGAGACCATATGAGGATGTGAGACCTTGAAAACCTTGAAGGGAACCTCAAAATTTCACAGTTGACTTTTCTCCTTTCACTGTTGACTTTTCCCAAAATTCTCCTGATTTCTAATCCATTGACCAATTGAATCTCTCCTGAACCAAACTGATGGTCAATCTTCCATTCCTAGATACTTGGGGACCCAAGGAATACCATGGAATCAAGTCTTGCCCAAAAAATCAGAAATAAACTGACTTTATAGCAAACCCTAATTTTGGTACCCTCAGTCTAGGAGGAAATAACACAGTCTCCAAATCTAAATTCCTCTGAATATGATGTGTATCCCCTCCAACAAAGATAAGATGTGCCATTTGGTTATGATAAAAACCCAAGGAGCTTGCCCATTGGAGCAATAAACCCAAGAATCTCAAAACCCTAATTCCTGTACTGGTTAGGAGAGAGTGATCCACTTGAGATCCCTTGCCACTTATGAACTCTTGATGATGTGATAGACCAGATGGGACCTTCTTGAACTGCCTCAAGCACCCTGACCCCATGCTAATGATATGCATACCTGATAATGCAAAAAATGAAATGAAACATAAGCCAATTAGTAATAAAGTAAGGAGGGCAAATTTTGGGGTGCAACAGCTGCCCATATTCAATCAACTTGGTCCTGAGGGTATGATAGCGACGGCTTTCAGACAATCAGGATGCACGGGGATTGAATACCAAAGAACCCAGAAATTTTCCATCCTTAAAAGGGGGAGGACTCCACTAGAGAATCAGCCATAAATGTTGTTATGCTGAGTATAAAGTGAAACAAACTCTCCCAGGTTATGTCATCTCTGCTGATAAAGAGAATCGACAAAATAAATCTTCAAAAGATTGTTATCTCTGCTAATAAAGAGAAACTAGCAAAATAAATGCTATCCCTGCTGATCAAAAGATTGCTATCTCTGCTGATAAAGAGAAACTAGCCAAAATAAATGCCATCCCTATTGATAAAGGGAAACTGACGGAAGAAAATCTTCAAAAGATTGCTATCTCTGCTGATAAAGAGAAACTAGAAAAATAAATGCCATCCCTACTGATAAAGGTAAACTGACGGACGAAAATCTTCAAAAGATTGCTATCTCTGCTGATAAAGAAAAACTAGCAAAATAAATGTCATCCCTGCTGATAAAGGGAAACTGACGGACGGAAATCTTCAAAAGATTGCTATCTCTGCTGATAAAGAGAAACTAGCAAAATAAATGTCATCCCTACTGATAAAGGGAAACTGACGGACAAAAATCTTCAAAAGATTGCTATCTCTGCTGATAAAGAGAAACTAGCAAAATAAATGCCATCCCTGCTGATAAAGGGAAACTGACGGACGAAAATCTTCAAAAGATTGCTATCTCTGCTGATAAAGAGAAACTAGCAAAATAAATGCCATCCCTGCTGATCAAAAGATTGCTATCTCTGCTGATAAAGAGAAACTAGCCAAAATAAATGCCATCCCTGCTGATAAAGGGAAACTGACGGACGAAAATCTTCAAAAGATTGCTATCTCTGCTGATAAAGAGAAACTAGCAAAATAAATGCCATCCCTGCTGATAAAGGGAAACTGACGGACGAAAATCTTCAAAAGATTGCTATCTCCGCTGATAAAGAGAAACTAGCAAAATAAATGCCATCCCTGCTGATAAAGGGAAACTGACGGACGAAAATCTTCAAACGATTGCTATCTCTGCTGATAAAGAGAAACTAGCAAAATAAATGCCATCCCTGCTAATAAAGGGAAACTGACGGACGAAAATCTTCAAAAGATTGCTATCTCTGCTGATAAAGAGAAACTAGCAAAATAAATGTCATCCCTGCTGATAAAAGGGAAACTGACGACAGAAAATCTTCAAAAGATTGCTATCTCTGCTGATAAAGAGAAACTAGCAAAATAAATGCCATCTCTGCTGATAAAGGGAAACTGACGAAAGAAAATCTTCAAGAGATTGCTATCTCTGCTGATAAAGAGAAACTAGCAAAATAAATGCCATCCCTGCTGATAAAGGGAAACTGACGAAAGAAAATCTTCAAAAGATTGTTATCTCTGCTGATAAAGAGAAACTAGCAAAATAAATGCCATCCCTGTTGATAAAGGGAAACTGACGGACGAAAATCTTCAAAAGATTGCTATCTCTGCTGATAAAGAGAAACTAGCAAAATAAATGCCATCCCTGCTGATAAAGGGAAACTGACGGACAAAAATCTTCAAAAGATTGCTATCTCTGCTGATAAAGAGAAACTAGCAAAATAAATGCCATCCCTGCTGATAAAATGGAAACTGACGACAAAAAATCTTCAAAAGATTGCTATCTTTGCTGATAAAGAGAAACTAGCAAAATAAATGCCATCCCTGCTGATAAAGGGAAACTGACGAAAGAAAATCTTCAAGAGATTGCTATCTCTGCTGATAAAGAGAAACTAGCAAAATAAATGCCATCCCTGCTGATAAAGGGAAAATGACGAAAGAAAATCTTCAAAAGATTGCTATCTCTGCTGATAAAGAGAAACTAGCAAAATAAATGCCATCCCTGCTGATAAAGGGAAACCGGCTACCAGATGAGAACGGGATTTCACAAAAGAGAAATGCCAAACAAAGGTAAACTCCCAACCATCTCAAAATCTACTGGTAAGATGACTCCGCTGGGGAAGGAGAAGTCTAAATAAAAGACTCTGTCGGGGAGCACAAGTATGAGGAACACATCCCTCCAAAATCTCCTGAGTTGTGCCATCTCTGCTGAGAAAGAGAACTGGCAAAGAAGGTATCAAACCTGGCTTATGCTTCGAATGCAAATGTTTGAATTTTGGCGTAATGCTCCATACGAAATGGAAATGCTACGCGTTTGAGGATGCAATGCAAATGCTTATGATATGCAAAAGAGGTCCCTCCAGCAAAATAAATGCTGGAGAGAAAAAGACCAATTCAGTTGGGGATGACAAAAATAAATTGTCCTCTGAATCCAAGAACTCGACTGAAAAGGATCATGCTGACCGACCCTTTGGACCAACAACTTCTGTTGGGGATGAAGTCCCAAAAAGAACATTCGCTCCACTAGGGATTATACATAACTCTTTGAAAAAGGAGGCCACGACCTGAATCAGAAGAGTGCCAAATATCACTTGGATTTAAAACCTGCTGGGGATGTCAACCACCGTTGAACAAACTGCTGCGAGGATTACCACCAAACTCTGCTTGGGGGGAACGGTAGATGATGACATCCGCCCTGCTAGCAGATAACATCAATCTTACTCCTCTGTTGGGGATCAGATCGCACCGTTGCTGCTGAGAAAAACATTTCCTGACTGGCTGAGGAAAATAAGTGTTCAAACTCTGTGGGGAAATAATGTCTTGATCCAGAGAAAATACTCCCCAAGTCTCCTGCTGGGGGAGGTCTGCTCTGCTGAGGAAAGTGCAATCTCAATGCTGGGGAGAGCAAGCTGCTGGGGAAGTACGATCTTGTTGCCCTGCAAATCAAATAACAGCAAATAGAATATGCCACATCACGACTATCACCAATAATGCCTAAGTAATTTCTATTGCTCTCCGTTATGCTCTGCAAAGCTCGAAGTTTTATATGCAATGTTAATCAAAAATATCGGACGTTTTTTGCAAACAAAACAGTAAAAGTAAAATAAACAATAGAAAGCTCTTTGAGTGAAATGAATATTTTATTGAGAAAAGTGGCATGTAAATAGGCATTTACAATTGGAAGCAATTCCTAGAAAGAGGTAATTGCGCAAAAAGTAAAAGAAAAATACAAATGTCGGCAATGCGGGAACAGATATCCACCATGATTCGACTCAGCTATGACCCATATGTCCTGCTTATCCACAAATATCCTGACTTCTGAATAGACTGACTGTACTGATTCCTCCCTTTCAGAATTTCCAAGTATCGAGAGTGCTCACAGATCGAACGCAGACCATAGCCTTTCGCCTATAAATCCCTAACTTTTGCCTGGATCGCCCTTTTCGGGTTTTCAATCCATCGGGACACCCATTTTTGCCAAAGTTGCCTTTTCCAGTTTTCAACTTTGTGGGTTTACACATTTCTTTTTTACATTTTATCCCTAATTTTTGCCCGAACCTTTTCCTTTTTATGGTTCGCCGGGATGCCCCTTTTTTGCCTGGACTTTCTTTTTATGTCCAGCGGGTCTTTTTATGCGAAGTATTTTTTGACTACGTCTGCGTTCACAGGGGATGTAAAATCTTCGCCATCCATAGTTGAAAGTAGTAAGGCTCCGCCAGAGAAAACCTTTCTTACCACATATGGCCCTTCGTAGTTTGGAGTCCATTTGCCCCTGTGATCTGTCTGAGGAGGAAGGATCCTTTTCAAAACCAATTCACCTGTCTGAAAACTCCGAGGACGTACTTTCTGGTCAAAGGCGTTCTTCATCCTGCTCTGATACAACCGACCATGTGCAATGGCTGCCAATCTCTTCTCTTCAATAAGGTTCAACTGATCCAGTCTGGAACGCACCCACTCAACTTCATCAAGCTTCACATCTGCCAGAACTCTCAAAGACGGAATCTCGACCTCTAAGGGTAAAACTGCTTCCATACCATATACCAATGATAAAGGGGTTGCCCCAGTTGACGTACGCACCGAAGTACGATAACCATGTAGGGCATAAGGTAGCATTTCATGCCAGTCCTTATAAGTTACCACCATCTTCTGCACAATCTTCTTGATATTCTTATTCGCTTCCTCAACCGCCCCATTCATCTTCCGACGGTATGGAGAGGAATTATGATGCTCGATCTTAAAACTCTGACATAATTCCTTCATCATCTTATTGTTTAAGTTCGAGCCATTATCAGTAATGATTCTCTCCGGGACCCCATAGCGACAGATAATGTCCTTCTTTATAAACCGGGCTACCACTTGCTTGGTGACGTTGGCGTACGAGGCTGCTTCCACCCACTTCGTGAAATAGTCAATGGCAACCAAAATGAAACGATGCCTGTTGGAAGCAGTGGGCTCAATCTTTCCAATCATATCTATGCCCCACATTGCAAAAGGCCAAGGAGATGATAACACATTTAGAGGCGTAGGCGGTACATGCATCTTATCTGCATAAATCTGACATTTATGGCACTTTCGAGCGTGCTTGAAACAATCAGACTCCATAGTCATCCAGTAATATCCTGCCCTCAACAACTTCCTAGCCATGGTGTGACCACTGGAATGAGTACCAAAAGAACCCTCGTGAACTTCCTCCATCAATGAGCCTGCCTCATGTTCATCAACACAACGTAGCAAGACCATATCGAAGTTCCTCTTATATAACACATCATCCTTGTTCAGAAAGAAGTTTCCTGCCAACCTCCTCAGAGTCTTCTTATCCTTGGTGGAGGCCCCCTCTGGATACTCCTGTCTCTTCAGGAAAACCTTAATATCATGATACCACGGTTTGCCATCTGACACGTCTTCGATTGCAAACACAAAAGTTGGTCTATCCTGACGCATGATTCTAATCGAAGGAGTTTCATTCCAAAGGTTCACCTTATACATGGATGCCAATGTTGCCAACGCATCAGCCATCTGATTCTCAGTCCGGGGAACATGATGAAAATCCACCCTGTCAAAGAAAGGTAACAACCTCCTGGCATAGTTGTTATAAGGTACCAAATTCGCCTGACGAGTCTCCCATTCTCCTGTAATCTGATTAATTACCAACGCGGAATCACCATAGACATCGAGGTTTTTAATTCTCAAATCAATTGCTTCTTCTAACCCCATGATGCATGCTTCATACTTCGCCTCATTATTGGTACACACGAATGCTAACCGGGCAGTGAAAGGTATATGAGAACCCTTCGGGGTCGTAATGATTGCCCCAATTCCATTACCATACGAGTTGACAGCCCCATCAAAAATCAACTTCCACTGAGATCCAATTTCAGGTCCTTCGTCAGGCAGAGGCTCCTCACAATCTTTCATCTTCAGAAACATAACATGTTCGTCTGGAAATTCAAACTTCATTGGCTGATAATCCTCGACCGACTGCTCAGCAAGATATTCTGACAGAACACTTCCCTTAATGGCTTTCTGGGAAACATACTGAATATCATACTCTGTCAAAACCATCTGCCAATGGGCTATCCTTCCAGAAAGCGCTTGCTTCTCAAACACGTACTTAATCGGATCGATCTTCGAAATCAACAAGGTTGTGTGGTTTAACATATATTTCTGTAGACGTTTGACTGCCCAAGTGAGTGCACAACATGTCTTCTCCAACATAGAGTATCTTGATTCGCAATTAGTGAACTTCTTACTCAGGTAGTAAATGGCATGCTCTTTCCTACCTGTCTCGTCGTGTTGACCGAGCACACAACCCAATGAATTCTCAAGAACCGTAAGATACATAATCAATGGCCTCCCGGGCACTGGTGGCATAAGGACTGGAGGTTCCTGCAAATACGTCTTTATCCTTTCAAACGCTTCTCGACAATTTTCATTCCACCTGACCTCTTGATCCTTTCTTAACAACTTGAAAATTGGTTCACACGTGGCTATAAGATGAGAGATGAACCTAGCAATGTAATTCAACCCCCCCCCCAGAACCCACAAACCTCTTTCTCTGTTCTTGGCTCGGGCATCTCTTGTATGGCTCTTATTTTTGCAGGATCGACCTCAATACCTCTTTCACTAACAATGAATCCCAGCAATTTACCACACCTCACACCGAAAGTGCACTTGTTCGGATTCAATCTCAATCTGAACTTCCTCAACCTTTCAAACAGCTTCTGGAGGTTTACCAAGTGTTTTTCCTCTGTCTGTGACTTCGCAATCATGTCATCAACATAAACTTCAATCTCCTTGTGAATCATATCATGAAAGAGAGTCACCATTGCCCGCTGATAGGTTGCCCCAGCATTCTTCAATCCAAAGGGCATTACCTTGTAGCAAAATGTTCCCCACGGTGTTATGAAGGTAGTCTTCTCCATGTCCTCTGGGGCCATTTTGATTTGATTATACCCAGAGAAGCCATCCATGAAGGAAAACACAGAATATTGAGCAGTATTGTCCACTAATACGTCAATGTGGGGGAGCGGGAAATCATCCTTCGGGCTTGCCCTATTCAAATCTCGGTAATCAACACACATCCTGACCTTCCCATCCTTCTTAGGTACATGTACAATATTAGCAACCCATGGAGGATAATTTGTCACAGCAAGAAATCCGGCGTCCAACTGTTTCTGAACCTCTTCCTTGATCTTGACAGCCATATCTGGTTTCGTCCTTCTCAATTTCGGTTTGACTGGAGTACAACCCTCTTTAAGCGGCAGCCGGTGTGAAATAATGTCAGTGTCAAGCCCAGGCATGTCTTGGTAAGACCAGGCAAAGATATCCACATACTCTCGAAGTAACTCAATCAATCTCCCCTTAACGGTGTCTTCCAGGGCAGCCCCAACCTTTACTTCTCGCTTGGCGTCCTCGGTTCCCAGATTAACAATCTCAACTTCCTCCTGATGAGGTAGAATAATCCTTTCCTCCTGTTTCAGTAGCCTGGCTAATTCTTCTGGTAGGTCACAGTCTTCGTCAGTCTCTTCTTCGGCTTGATAGATAGGATTGTCAAAGTCATATCGAGCCATAGCTAAGTCATGATGGGTGGAATCTGAACAAAGAGACCTGCATGATGGATGTTTTATGTTTATTATGAGTGCAACAAACAAAAAACACATTGCCATTTTGATGTGGGTTAATGCAAAAAAGTAAAAATAGAAAGACAGGGATCAAAATATTTGAATGAAAAACGTCCTTTATTGATGATAAAAATAGCAAATAAAACATTCAAGCCCTACAAATAGATATCACTACGTCTTGGGCAGAACGTAGGACTCAACATAACAGAAAACAAAAGTAAATTACTCCGGGCGCGTCACTTGAATGACTTTCTCGGAAGACCAGTTGCTTAGACTCTGACCAGGGACGCAGGGACGGATCCATTTATCCATGTCACAATCACTATCTTCTTCATCCTCGATAGCATTAACCTGATTAAAGAAAACTCCAGCACTTGTGAACCGAATAAGGCCAGCATACTTGGGAGGCTCTTGAGCTTGTCGGGGTGGCTTGTACCCTAGTCCATAGGTATCCTGCTTCTTTTGAACATCAATGACACTGCCCCACTTCTGAGAACCACCAGCTTCAACAATAGCACGCGCCTCTTTGAGAGAGGACATTGGAACCTCTGGTTGTCTGATAACTTCAGGTTGGGTAACCACCTCAGGCTGAATGACTGCCTTTGGGGGTTCCTCAGGAATTTTCACAGCTTCGAAGGCTTGGTACAAAGTCTCCTATATTTCACATCTACCTCTACATACTTAAAGGTCGTTAGGTGACTTACCATGATCTCTTCCTCGCCACAAACAGTCACAACGTGGCCATCCACCATATACTTCAACTTCTGGTGCAGCGTAGATGTTACTGCCCCAGCACCATGGATCCACGGGCGACCCAACAAACAACTGTAGGTAGGCTGAATATCCATTATGTAAAAGGTGGTGTTGAAAATCTCAGGACCCACCTTGATCGGCAGAACTAACTCTCCAAAAACTGACCTCTTGGAGCCATTAAAAGCATGCACCACCAAGTCACTTGGCGTACAAATCAACCCACGAGTATCCAGTTTCATCAAAGCCTTCTTCGGTAACACATTCAAAGACGACCCAGTATCAACTAACACATGCGACATTAAAGAACCACGGCATTCCACTGAAATATGCAGAGCGTTGTTGTGATTCCTCCCAGCCGGAGTCAAATCTAAATCGGTGAAACCCAAACCATTACCAGCATTCACATGAGCCACAACCCTTTTCTAATTGGTTGACAGATATTTCCTGCAGTACATAAGCCATATTCAGAACCTTCAGTAATGCATTTCGGTGTGCCTCAGAGCACAACAGTAAGGATAGAATGGAAATCTTCGATGGAGTTTAGTGAAGCTGATCAACAATTTTGTAATCACTTTTCCTTATCAACCTCATAAACACTTCTACGTCTTCTGAGAAAGTATCCCCACCTGGCTTTGTCATGGAATTATTTGCTTCCTACCTCTGTACAGACTCATCCATCATCTGTTTACCTCTGTCTTGTCTTGAACTACCAACTTGATTCCCAGACGAAATAAAGACTCTACCACTCCTAGTGATAGCCCCTGCTTCAACAAGATTTTCAACCCCTGTATTCACAGCTGATGTCTCTTCCAACTCCTGCTTCTTACCATTAACAAACACCTCAGCCCCATAGTTCCATGGGATGGCCTTGGTACTCTCATACGGGACTGGTCCAGGAACAGTGATAGTGACTGGCGCTGGTCTCACCGGCGCTGATATAGTTATTGTCTTGAACGGAATTGTTATTGTGGCAACATCAATCTCTCTGCCAGTAACTTTGCTCTGCCTATAACCTCTGTCAAACTGTAATATCCCTTCGCTAATCATTTTCTGAATACCTGCTTTCAATAAATCACAACCGTCTGGTTGTGACACACATCCTACACAACCTTCACCACAGTCGGGAAATACCCCTCCCTTCAATAGTCTTTCATTCACCACACCCAAGGGAGTTTGGACTTCGTTCACATCTAAAATCAAACTCAAGTCTTCACAGTCTTCAATAATAGCATTGACCCTTGGCTCACCGTGATTCAGCATCGGGTTCTGATTCACATTTGGAACATCATTGGAGAAATTGATGGCTTTGGAGTCCACCAAATCTTGAACCTTATGCTTAAAAGCTTTACAGTTCTCAATATGATGTCCGGGTGCCCCAGAATGAAACTCACAGTGGGCGTTGGCGTCATAGCCGGGAGGTAAATTGCCAGTAGGTGGAGCCAATGTTCTCGTCTGAATTAATTGTAATTTTAACAAGTGCTGAAATAATTGAGAGTATGGAAGAGGTGGATTGTCAAAATGCCTATCCCGCTTATTCAGAGGCTGGGATCGGCGAGGAGCCTGATTTTGTTGTTGAGACGCTGTTGGCTGCTGAGGTGCTGCTGGGATGGTTACAGAAGCCACCTACTGATTGTAATTCTGACGAGGACCTTCTCTACCATGATATGATGACACAGAGTTTGTATCTCCCTCCTTCTTCTTGTAACCACTGGCATAAGGCTTCTTACTTCCTCCAGATGAGGACCCATCACCACCTGATATTTTTCCCGCCTTAATTCCGCTTTCTACCATCTCTCCTACTAAGATCAAGTCAGCAAACTTTTCAGTCATACACGGTACCAGCTTCTCATAGTAATGACCCTGCAAGGTGGCCATAAACATAGTTATCATTTCTCGTTCCAACATGGGAGGCTGAACCCTCGCTGCCAGTTCACGCCACCTCTGGGCGTACTCCTTGAAACTCTCATTGTTCTTCTGTGATAAATTTTGTAGCTGTGTTCTGTTAGGGGCCATGTCAGTGTTATATTGGTAGTGTCTGATAAATGCCCCTGCCAGGTCTCTCCAACTACGCACATCCTTCCTCTCTAATTGTATGTACCACTCCAGGGATGCCCCAGATAGGCTATCCTGGAAGCAGTGCATCATCAATTTTTCATTCTTCGCATGCGCAGCCATCTTACTTGCGTATGCCCTGACATGAGTCCTTGGGCAAGTCATACCATTATATTTCTCGAAAGTGGGGGTCTGAAACTTGTGCGGGATAACAACGCCTGGAACTAGCCCCAAATCCTCTAAATCCATGCCCACAGAATCCTGATTCATAACACCCCTCAGCTGTTCCTCAATCAAACGAAACCTCTGATCATTGTCAACCTGGGGACCAGCATCCCCACATGGCAGAGAAAATGCATCATCTTGAACATCATCATACTGACGGCCATGAACTGTGCCAGCACCGTTACCACCTCCCCCAGCATTAGGAATCACAACATTTTCTCCTCCGCCCGGAGGAATCACAACACCACCAACAGGAATACTTCCGCCCGGAGGACCATTCTGAACATTGTTACCAGTAACACTAGTATGAACGACACCGTCCTCATCAACCCTTGCAATCAGTGGCTGAACGAGAGTCCTCAACTGCTCTTGGCCTTGAGCGACACCTTGCATTAATTCCATGAATTGGTTCATGCAGGTCCGCATCTCAATGATCTCATTCTGTAGCTGATCCATGACTCTCTTCTGATTTTGTCTGGTAGAATACCGATGAATGCGCTGATCTGTAATCCTGAGATTAGAACAGGATAAGAATACCGGAGATAAACACCTGTCATGCAAAATGGTCATGCAAAATGATTATGAATATGCAAAATGCAAATGAACATGTTTGAATAATTCGCAGGGCGATCCACCCCTTGATTCCAGTTTAACGATAAGATAGAATGGAACTTCTGCTCATATATTAAGAAAACCAGCGGAAAACCAAATGTCAACAATCACAACCCAAAATAAATGAGTCTGAACACAATAATCATAGAACCCAACCAACAAGTTTGGTGGTGATCCAAATACAATAAAAGAAAAAAGAAGACTACGGCATATCATCAAAATCCACAAGTGTCAATCCCCCCCATCCACTATGTTTTCTGCTCTAGTCTTGAATTTCCTTGAACAACTTTCTGGTGTCGGGATGCTTTGGTCTCTGAATTAGTTCTTGAATGAGAAGGTCTCTCCTGTGCAAGATCCCTTCCAAGTATCGGCAATGCAACTCCCAAGCGTCTTCTCCAGAAACACCATCCATACTAGGACCCTCATTTCTAGGTCTCTTCACCTCAGCTTGGATCTTCAGTTCCTCTATGGAGGCTATAGCTTCATTGAGTCGGTCTTGGACAGCTTGTTTCTGGAATACCCCTGATAAGATCTCAGTGTCTTTCTTCTTGAGCTTCGACTTCAACTCATCAATCTGAGCTAGATAACCGTCTTCCTTTTTCTTATTCTCAACCATTGCAGTTTCGCGGTGAGCATTGAACCTGTTAATTTGTAACAAAGCCTCGTCCAAGTCCTCCTTCTTAGACTCGAGAACCTTACTGATACCATCCAAAGATTCTTTCATCCTTTTTCTGGATGCGACCATGTCAGCTAGCTCTTTTTCCGCCTTAACAAGAAGCTCTGTTTTCAACTTGGCGATATGAACAGCTTCACCCCGCTCATGCTTCAACTGATAGATCTCTCTTTTTAGTTCACTGTTTTCTTCTCGCAGCCTTTCCTTTTTAGCCCATAGCTTGTCAAACTTCTCTATTTCAACTGTGGTAGGAGGCTCAATCAGTAAAGGATACAAAGGTGGTTCCACCGGGAAGGGAAGAAGCTCCTCCTTTGCTATCTTCTTAATCCACTCTTTATAGGAAGGAAAAGCCTGGTTATTACATTTCCCGCCTATTTTCATTTTTGTAATGGACTGAGTGATACACATCACCTAGCAAGGTAGGTATAGGATTCTTTGCAATAAAGATTCTGACAGCATGCATATCCACTAGATCAGGAACATTGGGAAACAGGACAATCCCATAGATGCACATAGCCAGAATAGCTTGGAAAGCAGTCTAATTCTTCTCTTTGACACGCAGGCAAGCTTGATCAAACAGAAACTTCAATAAGAAACCCTCAGCTCCTTGTTTCTCCACAATATTGTTGCTCAGAACGGGTTCACCAATATGGAGAACAATGGCCATTTCTTTTATCTCAGGGCGTTCTTCAGAAAAGAAAACTATGTCGTGCCTGATGGGGATTCCCAAAATAAATGAGAACTCCTCTAACGTTGGGGCCAAGATGTAGTCTGGGAAAGTGAAGCAACGCAAAGACGGGTCGTAAAACTGAAGAAGTGTATGAATGGCATCCTTCTCATACTGGGAGATATTGTAGACAAACTTCAGAAGTCTCCCATACTTTCCACTGAACTCTGTACGAACTCTAGGACCAGCCATATTAATCAACTTGTGAATCAATGTCAAAGTCGGATCTGGGAACGAATAGGCAACAGTCTTCTTTCTTGGGATATCCATGCCAAAGTAAACTCAGAAAACCGGAATCAAGAGTAAGATACAAGCCCTGAAAAATGTCAAACATGTTAGAATGCAAGAAAAATGATATGCTCATGCAAACATGGGGTCAAGGCAACACTGCTGGATGTGTTGTGTTGTTAACTGAACGAGAACCGCAACCCAGAAAACCAGAATTCCGAACCACTGAGATAACCAGAAACCCAAGTAATCAACGTTGACGAGAAATCCAGAAAAACAGGTAGGTTGAAGGTTTTGGTTACCTGCAAACCTGCAAACACCCATCCCCTCTCACGTATGGGTACTAGGATGTTCAGTATCCCGGGCTCTCAGGTCGAGAAATGATGATACGTTCACCATTTCTGGTTTGGCATCATCATCAATCGAGGAAGCCTCAACTGATTCTCCAAAGCGGAAGGTCCTCAGCTTTGACACTGAGGTCGAGAAACAATAGTACATTCATCCCTCGGGGTACAGTACCATTGTCAATCGAGGAGTGCCTCCACCGATTCTCTTCAAAAGGTAGGGGCCATCCTATGCGAGTTCTAAAGTGGGCCCTCGAGTGCGAATGGGTTTGCCACAGGATGTGGTCTGCCACTATCACCACTAAAGAGGGATGTTTCTACTAAGGTCCTCGATGATCGGTCACCAGATTCAATAGCTCTCTAGATCAACACCCCAACATGCGCAAGACACACACGTTAGAATGCGTCCCAAGATAGCCTCGTCTGGTTGTGAATTTCGTGAACACACAAACGTACCAAGCGGGCACGTAGGTCCCACTACTTTCCACTCTAGTCCTAGGGTATACTCAAGCCTGGGTATTGGGCTTATCTCTCAGAACCACCCAACCTGCAAAACAAAAACAGTCAGCACAACACAGCAGTATGACAGTAATAAAGATGAAATGCAATGCAGAAAATCCGGTAAAAATAAAACACAACAAATAAAGCAAAGCAAAGACAAAGACACCCAAAGATAACAAGGACAAGCAAGCGCGAGGATTGAATCGCTTAGGGATGGACCAGCATAGGTCAACCAGAGTCCCCAGCAGAGTCGCCAGCTGGTGCTCCCAGGATTTTCATCCAGGTACAAACGCGAGAGTAGCGCGGAAAAACAAAGTCGCCAGCCGTGTAAATTTATCCTGAGAGAGGGAAAGGGAACACCGCATAAACCTTAGGAAGAGGGAAAGGAATGGTCATCGCAACCATAACTTGGGTTCGGGAGTCGGTTACGCGAGGGGAAGGTATTAGCACCCCCACGCGTCCATCGTACTCGATGGGATCCACGCTTGTTGTCTAATCTAAGGGTGAGTTATCCTATCATCTATGGTTGTACTAAGACGGGGGAGGGAAAGACCAAGACAGACTCGGTAGGACGTCGACGTCCTAGGCCTACGTACCCCCTTTGTGCAATGGGGAATTCAGAGTCAACGTAGTTCGGACCAAGTTCTTTTTGTGTTTTTTATGAGCGACGTTAAGTCCGCGTCCGGCAGTTAGGGTCGATGCCTGTTTGCGACTCAGACGGAAAGTAACATGCCCTTTTTGAAAATAGCCTTTAGTTTGACAATCCCGAAGGACAAAAAGGTTTGAAGTTTGTTGGTATTTTTTTAGGACAGAAGTGGCTTAAGGTAGTTCATAAATTGCATTGCACCAAAGTCTAGGGCACAGGGGCGAATACTTAACGCATCGTCCCAAGACAGGACGCTCGCTAAGCACTCTAGAAAGATGAGAGAAAGCCCCTCATTTCTCATTCCCCACGCTTAAGGCTCGTGCGCAATACACTTTATACTTATTAAGTGTTTTCAAGAAGTTTGAGATGAGAAGAGAGAAGACACAATGGAAAATCTAAAGGGAACTAAGAGTCCTAAAGTTATCATGCATGGGTGACCTACGGTTAGTGAGGTTTGACGACAAACTAAGCCTAAAAGAAAAAGGATGAGAGAAGGAAAGAGTAAGAGTGACCATGGATACCTATCCACACCCTAAAAGAACTTACCTTAGTCCCTGCATAAAAGGTTAGTACGAAACAGACATAAATAATATCAAGGCAAATGAAAACCAACCAATGGCATACAATAGTGATGACAATCCAAACATGAATTAGAAGTCAAATAAACAACTCCAAGACAATGGCACAAGTGCCTTTTCAAATAGATAATCAGACAAGATCAAAGATGCGCATACAAGAAAATCTCATACAAAGAGCCATTAAACAAATAGTAAAACAACTTCTAAAATCACCAAATTAAATATCAACATTGCCCAACCAGAGACAAACCAAAATACCAAAAACTCCTGCAAAAAATCAAGATATTAGTCACTTAAACAATCATGCAAAGTTCAGATAAGGATCATGGTTCAACCTGCAAAAGGAAAAGACTAAAATGCAATATGAAATAATTTTAAAAATGAAGGAAAAATATTTTAATGCACTTCAGAATGTTATATAACAAATGCAAAAACGGATTAAAAATATTTTATGGATGCAGAGAAATAAAATAAACAAATTTGAGTATGCATGATATGAGTAATGCAAAAAGAAAATGAATAAAATAAGTAATTTAGATGATAAAAATAAAATAAAAATAAAAAATAAAATTTGTGAAAATTTTATAAAATGATAGAAAGTATGCATGAATTTTATGGTAATTTTTAAATGCATGTAATTATTTTTTAAAAAATAAAAATGAAAATGTAATAGTTGAATAAAAATAAAATAGAAAGAAATATGCAGGGGGTGCAACGAGTAGGAAACTCACGTTAAAAATAACAATTGGGCTAGAGGGGGTGCGCAAATAACAGCCCAAGGGTTAAGCCCATCAGAAACAAAAATAAAATAAAAAAAACCTCACGCGTGGACCTTCAGTCAACGGGTTGACTTCTCCTTACCGTCTGATTAATCCTGTGCACACTATTAGGTCAACCAAAATAAGAAGTACTAAAGATCAATGGCCATGATTTACGCGCATACCATAACAAACGTGCACGCGCGAGCACACAAACCTGCAGCTTACCATACATTCCCATGTGATAGGCACGTGGGATTTTTATGCGTTGGCTTTGTTTGGTCCACACGATGCATCAGACGGACATAGCCAAGTCAAACCAAATAAAAAGTACATGAAAAGCAAGGACAGGATTGGATGGTACATGGTAACGGCGTGGGGTAATGAACACCTAATTATTAAATAAACATTCAGAACAAAAAATAAAAAAACACACGTGGCCAGCTTTGGACCGTCAGATCTCCAGATCCAATGGCCAAAACCTCATCTCTTACCTCCAGCCACCGTCGCCGGACAGGTTCCATCGCCGCCGCCGGAGTTAGGGTTCCGCTCCCTTCTCCGGTCACCTGCAACAAAAAGGACACCAAAACACACGCGCGAATACACTATCCCACCCAGATTTTCGCAAGGATTAATATTATGTCATCAAAAACAACAAACGACCAACGCATGGTGAGATTCGCACGAAATAAGATTTGACTCAAAAACTTTAAACTCACAGTATGGTCAATCTAC
Organism: Lathyrus tuberosus; assembly: GCA_022829125.1. NCBI lineage: Eukaryota > Viridiplantae > Streptophyta > Magnoliopsida > Fabales > Fabaceae > Lathyrus > Lathyrus tuberosus. Next base: position 3,375,318 of record JALAZF010000477.1, read on the forward strand.
ACGTCCAAACACCAAACGAATTATATCAGAGTTATCCATGGATGTCACACAACAATTTGCACACTTAAAAACAGAGCTTCGTGATCATGAAAAAAATGACTAACCTGAGATGGTGCACTCCTAATCCTTGCTTTTGGCTGCGAATGGGGGGTGGTTTGCACTCTATTGATCACCAGGAAGAAGTTTGTGGAAGAAGTTCTTGAAAAAACCTTGTGGATTGTGAGATTTGTTGAAGAAAAGCTTTGGGGTTGCACACTTCAATTCTCCTCCAAATACACCTGTTGAAACCCTAACCAGTGCATGAATGGGTTTAAATAGACTAGGGTTTTTCACTGATAATGATTTGGGCTTGGGCAATTCCTTGTTTAATGAGTTTTTGAATAATTTTGGAAAATTGCATTATGTTAAGCACACCCTCTTCCATGCATAAATATCCAAGGATTTCATGATGGATCACTTATATCTGAATTGCTAATCACACCCAAATTGGAATTGGGCCTTGAAACAATTTGATTCATGATTTTTAAATAATTTGGCCATTTTGAATGATGAAAAATAAGTGAAGAATACACCGTGGAATTTCTTGATTCTTGGGCCCAAAACAATCCTCAAGGAATGTTCTTTGACACTAGAAAGTGACATGAAGCAATGGAATTGATTATAGGTCACTATGCCCAAAATTGTGAAAATGGCATCATGAGAAACCCTAAAAACCACTTTGCCTTCTTTTGATCATATCTTGAGTTTCACAAATGATATGGAGACCCACTAGTACTTGTTGGAAAGAAGAGAAAAAGATCTTCAACTTTGATGTTTAAGAAAAATTCATCTGAAGCTTCCCTGATGGTGTAAAGTCAGGTTGAAGATAGTGTAGAAACTTGCCAAAAATGGAAACTTTTCATTATAGGTCACTTTCCAAATTTAGAAACTTTGCACCAACTCCTGATTCCTGATAAATATGTATGAAACTTGACCCCTGGAGACCATATGAGGATGTGAGACCTTGAAAACCTTGAAGGGAACCTCAAAATTTCACAGTTGACTTTTCTCCTTTCACTGTTGACTTTTCCCCCAAATTCTCCTAATTTCCAATCCATTGACCAATTGAATCTCTCCTGAACCAAACTGATGGTCAATCTTCCATTCCTAGATACTTGGGGACCCAAGGAATACCATGGAATCAAGTCTTGCCCAAAAAATCAGAAATAAACTGACTTTATAGCAAACCTTAATTTTGGTACCCTCAGTCTAGGAGGAAATAGCACAGTCTCCAAATCCAAATTCCTCTGAATATGATGTGTATCCCCTCCAACAAAGATAAGATGTGCCATTTGGTGATGATAAAAATCCAAGGAGCTTGCCATTGGAGCAATAAACCCAAGAATCTCAAAACCATAATTCCTGCACTGGTTAGGAGAGAGTGATCCACTTGAGATCCCTTGCCACTTATGAACTCTTGATGATGTGATAGACCAGATGGGACCTTCTTGAACTGCCTCAAGCACCCTGACCCCATGCTAATGATATGCATACATGATAATGCAAAAAATGAAATGAAACATAAGCCAGTTAGTAATAAAGTAAGGAGGGCAAATTTTGGGGTGCAACAACTGCCCCTATTCAATCAACTTGGTCCTGAGGGTATGATAGCGACGGCTTTCAAACAATCAGGATTCACGGGGATGGAATACCAAAGAACCCGGAAATTTGCCATCCTCAAAAGGGGGACGGTTCCACTAGAGAATCAGCCATAAATGCTGTTATGCTGAGTATAAAGTGAAACAAACTCTCCCAGGTTATGTCATCTCTGCTGATAAAGAGAATCGACAAAATAAATCTTCAAAAGATTGTTATCTCTGCTGATAAAGAGAAACTAGCAAAATAAATGCTATCCCTGCTGATCAAAAGATTGTTATCTCTGCTGATAAAGAGAAACTAGCCAAAATAAATGCCATCCCTGCTGATAAAGGGAAACTGACGGACTAAAATCTTCAAAAGATTGCTATCTCTGCTGATAAAGAGAAACTAGCAAAATAAATGCCATCCCTACTGATAAAGGGAAACTGACGGACGGAAATCTTCAAAAGATTGCTATCTCTGCTGATAAAGAGAAACTAGCCATAATAAATGCCATCCCTGCTGATAAAGGGAAACTGACGGACGAAAATCTTCAAAAGATTGTTATCTCTGCTGATAAAGAGAAACTAGCAAAATAAATGCCATCCCTACTGATAAAGGGAAACTGACGGACGAAAATCTTCAAAAGATTGCTATCTCTGCTGATAAAGAAAAACTAGCAAAATAAATGTCATCCCTGCTGATAAAGGGAAACTGACGGACAAAAATCTTCAAAAGATTGCTATCTCTGCTGATAAAGAGAAACTAGCAAAATAAATGCCATCCCTGCTAATAAAGGGAAACTGACGGACGAAAATATTCAAAAGATTGCTATCTCTGCTGATAAAGAGAAACTAGCAAAATAAATGCCATCCCTGCTGATAAAGGGAAACTGACGGACGAAAATCTTCAAAAGATTGCTATCTCTGCTGATAAAGAGAAACTAGCAAAATAAACGCCATCCCTGCTGATCAAAAGATTGCTATCTCTGCTGATAAAGAGAAACTAGCCAAAATAAATGCCATCCCTGCTGATAAAGGGAAACTGACGGACAAAAATCTTCAAAAGATTGCTATCTCTGCTGATAAAGAGAAACTAGCAAAATAAATGCCATCCCTGCTGATAAAGGGAAACTGACGGACGAAAATCTTCAAAAGATTGTTATCTCTGCTGATAAAGAGAAACTAGCAAAATAAATGCCATCCCTGCTGATAAAGGGAAACTGACGGACGAAAATCTTCAAAAGATTGCTATCTCTACTGATAAAGAGAAACTAGCAAAATAAATGCCATCCCTGCTGATAAAGGGAAACTGACGGACGGAAATCTTCAAAAGATTGTTATCTCTGCTGATAAAGAGAAACTAGCAAAATAAATGCCATCCCTGCTGATAAAAGGGAAACTGACGACAGAAAATCTTCAAAAGATTGCTATCTCTGCTGATAAAGAGAAACTAGCAAAATAAATGCCATCCCTGCTGATAAAGGGAAACTGACGAAAGAAAATCTTCAAGAGATTGCTGTCTCTGCTGATAAAGAGAAACTAGCAAAATAAATGCCATCCCTGCTGATAACGGGAAACTGGCGAAAGAAAATCTTCAAAAGATTGCTATCTCTGCTGATAAAGAGAAACTAGCAAAATAAATGCAATCCCTGCTGATAAAGGGAAACTGACGGACGAAAAATCTTCTAAAGATTGCTATCTCTGCTGATAAAGAGAAACTAGCAAAATAAATGCCATCCCTGCTGATAAAGGGAAACTGACGGACGAAAATCTTCAAAAGATTGTTATCTCTGCTGATAAAGAGAAACTAGCAAAATAAATGTCATCCCTGCTGATAAAATGGAAACTGACGACAGCAAATCTTCAAAAGATTGCTATCTCTGCTGATAAAGAGAAACTAGCAAAATAAATGCCATCCCTGCTGATAAAGGGAAACTGACGAAAGAAAATCTTCAAGAGATTGCTATCTCTGCTGATAAATTGAAACTAGCAAAATAAATGCCATCCCTGCTGATAAAGAGAAACTGACGAAAGAAAATCTTCAAAAGATTGCTATCTCTGCTGATAAAGAGAAACTAGCAAAATAAATGTCATCCCTGCTGATAAAGGGAAACCGGCTACGAGAAGAGAACGAGATTTCACAAAAGAGAAAGGCCAAACAAAGGTAAACTCCCAACCATCTCAAAATCTACTGGTAAGATGACTCCGCTGGGGAAGGAGAAGTCTAAATAAAAGACTCTGTCGGGGAGCATAAGTATGAGGAACACATCCCTCCAAAATCTCCTGAGTTGTGCCATCTCTGCTGAGAAAGAGAACTGGCAAAGAAGGTATCAAACCTGGCTTATGCTTCGAATGAAAATGTTTGAATTTTGGCGTAATGCTCCATACGAAATGGAAATGCTACGCGTTTGAGGATGCAATGCAAATGCTTATGATATACAAAAGGGGTCCCTCCAGCAAAATAAATGCTGGAGAGAAAAAGACCAATTCAGCTGGGGATGACAAAAATAAATTGTCATCTGAATCCAAGAACTCGACTGAAAAGGATCATGCTGACCGACCCTTTGGACCAACAACTTCTGCTGGGGATGAAGTCCCAAAAAGAACATTCGCCCCACTGGGGATTATACATAACTCTTTGAAAAAGGAGGCCACGGCCTGAATCAGAAGAGTGCTAAATATCACTTGGATTTAAAACCTGCTGGGGATGTCAACCACCGTTGAACAAACTGCTGCGAGGATTACCACCAAACTCTGCTTGGGGGGAACGGTAGATGCTGACATCCTCCCTGCTAGCGGATAACATCAATCTTACTCCTCTGTTGGGGATCAGATCGCACCGTTGCTGCTGAGAAAAACATTTCCTGACTGGCTGAGGAAAATAAGTGTTCAAACTCTGTGGGGAAATAATGTCTTGATCCAGAGAAAATACTCCCCAAGTCTCCTGCTGGGGGAGGTCTGCTCTGCTGAGGAAAGTGCAATCTCAATGCTGGGGAGAGCAAGCTACTGGGGAAGTACGATCCTATTGCCCTGCAAGTCAAATAACAGCAAATAGAATATGCCACATCACGACTATCACCAATAATGCCTAAGTAATTTCTATTGCTCTCCGTTATGCTCCGCAAAGCTCGAAGTTTTATATACAATGTTAATAAAAAATATCGGACATTTTTTGCAAACAAAACAGTAAAAGTAAAACAAACAATAGAAAGCTCTTTGAGTAAAATGAATATTTTATTGAGAAAAGTGGCCTGTAAATAGGCATTTACAATTGGAAGCAATTCCTAGAAAGAGGTAATTGCGCAAAAAGTAAAAGAAAAATACAAATGTCGGCAATGCGGGAACAGATATCCACCATGATTCGACTCAGCTATGACCCATATGTCCTGCTTATCCACAAATATCCTGACTTCTGAATAGACTGATTGTACTGATTCCTCCCTTTCAGAATTTCCAAGTATCGAGAGTGCTCACAGATCGAACGCAGACCATAGCCTTTCGCCTATAAATCCCTAACTTTTGCCTGGATCGCCCTTTTCGGGTTTTCAATCCATTGGGATACCTATTTTTGCCAAAGTTGCCTTTTCTGGTTTTCAACTTTGCGGGTTTACACATTTCTTTTTTACATTTTATCCCTAATTTTTGCCCGAACCTTTTCCTTTTTATGGTTCGCCGGGATGCCCCTTTTTTGCCTGGACTTTCTTTTTATGTCCAGCGGGTCTTTTTATGCGAAGTATTTTTTGACTACGTCTGCGTTCACAGGGGATGTAAAATCTTCGCCATCCATAGTTGAAAGTAGTAAGGCTCCGCCAGAGAAAACCTTTCTTACCACATATGGCCCTTCGTAGTTTGGAGTCCATTTGCCCCTGTGATCTGTCTGAGGAGGAAGGATCCTTTTCAAAACCAATTCACCTGTCTGAAAACTCCGAGGACGTACTTTCTGGTCAAAGGCGTTGTTCATTCTGCTCTGATACAACTGACCATGTGCAATGGCTGCCAATCTCTTCTCTTCAATAAGGTTCAACTGATCCAGTCTGGAACGCACCCACTCAGCTTCATCAAGCTTCACATCTGCCAGAACTCTCAAAGACGGAATCTCGACCTCTAAGGGTAAAACTGCTTCCATACCATATACCAATGATAAAGGGGTTGCCCCAGTTGACGTACGCACCGAAGTACGATAACCATGTAGGGCATAAGGTAGCATTTCATGCCAGTCCTTATAAGTTACCACCATCTTCTGCACAATCTTCTTGATATTCTTATTCGCTTCCTCAACCGCCCCATTCATCTTCGGACGGTATGGAGAGGAATTATGATGCTCGATCTTAAAACTCTGACATAATTCCTTCATCATCTTATTGTTTAAGTTTGAGCCATTATCAGTAATGATTCTCTCCGGGACCCCATAGCGACAGATGATGTCCTTCTTTATAAACCGGGCTACCACTTGCTTGGTGACGTTGGCGTACGAGGCTGCTTCAACCCACTTCGTGAAATAGTCAATGGCAACCAAAATGAAATGGCGCCTGTTAGAAGCAGTGGGCTCAATCTTTCCAATCATATCTATGCCCCACATTGCAAAAGGCCAAGGAGATGATAACACATTTAGAGGCGTAGGCGGTACATGCATCTTATCTGCATAAATCTGACATTTATGGCACTTTCGAGCGTGCTTGAAACAATCAGACTCCATAGTCATCCAGTAATATCCTGCCCTCAACAACTTCCTAGCCATGGTGTGACCACTGGAATGAGTACCAAAAGAACCCTCGTGAACTTCCTCCATCAATGAGCCTGCCTCATGTTCATCAACACAACGTAGCAAGACCATATCGAAGTTCCTCTTATATAACACATCATCCTTGTTCAGAAAGAAGTTTCCTGCCAACCTCCTCAGAGTCTTCTTATCCTTGGTGGAGGCCCCCTCTGGATACTCCTGTCTCTTCAGGAAAACCTTAATATCATGATACCACAGTTTGCCGTCTGACACGTCTTCGATTGCAAACACAAAAGCTGGTCTGTCCTGACGCATGATTCTAATCGAAGGAGTTTCATTCCAAAGGTTCACCTTATACATGGATGCCAATGTTGCCAACGAATCATCCATCTGATTCTCAGTCCGGGGAACATGATGAAAATCCACCCTGTCAAAGAAAGGTAACAACCTCCTGGCATAGTTGTTATAAGGTACCAAATTCGCCTGACGAGTCTCCCATTCTCCTGTAATCTGATTAATTACCAATGCAGAATCACCATAGACATCGAGGTTCTTAATTCTCAAATCAATTGCTTCTCCTAACCCCATGATGCATGCTTCATACTCCGCCTCATTGTTGGTACACACGAATGCTAACCGGGTAGTGAAAGGTATATGAGAACCCTTCGGGGTCGTAATGATTGCCCCAATTCCATTACCATACAAGTTGACAGCCCCATCAAAAATCAACTTCCACTGAGATCCAATTTCAGGTCCTTCATCAGGTAGAGGCTCCTCACAATCTTTCATCTTCAGAAACATAACATGTTCGTCTGGAAATTCAAACTTCATTGGCTGATAATCCTCGACCGGCTGCTCAGCAAGATATTCTGACAGAACACTTCCCTTAATGGCTTTCTGGGAAACATACTGAATATCATACTCTGTCAAAACCATCTGCCAACGGGATATCCTTCCAGAAAGCGCTTGCTTCTCAAACACGTACTTAATCGGATCGATCTTCGAAATCAACAAGGTTGTGTGGTTTAACATATACTGCCGTAGACGCTTGGCTGCCCAAGCGAGTGCACAACATGTCATCTCCAACATAGAGTATCTTGATTCGCAATCAGTGAACTTCTTACTCAGGTAGTAAATGGCATGCTCTTTCCTACCTGTCTCGTCGTGTTGACCGAGCACACAACCCATCAAATTCTCAAGAACTATAAGATACATAATCAATGGCCTCCCGGGCACTGGTGGCATAAGGACTGGAGGTTCCTGCAAATACATCTTTATCCTTTCAAACGCTTCTTGACAATTTTCATTCCACCTGACCTCTTGATCCTTTCTTAACAACTTGAAAATTGGTTCACACGTGGCTGTAAGATGAGAGATGAACCCAGCAATGTAATTCAACCTCCCCAAGAACCCACAAACCTCTTTCTCTGTTCTTGGCTCGGGCATCTCTTGTATGGCTCTTATTTTTGCAGGATCGGCCTCAATACCTCTTTCACTAACAATGAATCCCAGCAATTTACCAGACCTCACACCGAAAGTGCACTTGTTCGGATTCAATCTCAATTTGAACTTCCTCAACCTTTCAAACAGCTTCTGGAGGTTTACCAAGTGTTCTTCCTCTGTCTGTGACTTTGCAATCATGTCATCAACATAAACTTCAATCTCCTTGTGAATCATATCATGAAAGAGAGTCACCATTGCCCGCTGATAGGTTGCCCCAACATTCTTCAATCCAAAGGGAATTACCTTGTAGCAAAATGTTCCCCACGGTGTTATGAAGGTAGTCTTCTCCATGTCCTCTGGGGCCATTTTGATTTGGTTATACCTAGAGAAGCCATCCATGAAGGAAAACACAGAATATTGAGTAGTATTGTCCACTAATACGTCAATGTGGGGGAGCGGGAAATCATCCTTCGGGCTTGCCCTATTCAAATCTCGGTAATCAACACACATCCTGACCTTCCCATCCTTCTTAGGTACATGTACAATATTAGCAACCCATGGAGGATAATTTGTCACAGCAAGAAATCCGGCGTCCAACTGTTTTTGAACCTCTTCCTTGATCTTGACAGCCATATCTAGTTTCGTCCTTCTCAATTTCTGTTTGACTGGAGTACAACCCTCTTTAAGCGGCAGCCGGTGTGAAACAATGTCAGTGTCAAGCCCAGGCATGTCTTGGTAAGACCAGGCAAAGATACCCACATAATCTCAAAGTAACTCAATCAATCTCCCCTTAACGGTGTCTTCCAGGGCAGCCCCAACCTTTACTTCTCGCTTGGCGTCCTCGGTTCCCAGATTAACAGTCTCAACTTCCTCCTGATGAGGTAGAATAATCCTTTCCTCCTGTTTCAGTAGCCTGGCTAATTCTTCTGGTAGGTCACAGTCTTCGTCAGTCTCTTCTTCGGCTTGATAGATAGGATTGTCAAAGTCATATCGAGCCATAGCTAAGTCATGATGGGTGGAATCTGAACAAAGAGACCTGCATGATGGATGTTTTATGTTTATTATGAGTGCAACAAACAAAAAACACATTGCCATTTTGATGTGGGTTAATGCAAAAAAGTAAAAATAGAAAGACAGGGATCAAAATATTTGAATGAAAAACGTCCTTTATTGATGATAAAAATAGCAAATAAAACATTCAAGCCTTACAAATAGATATCACTACATCTTGGGCAGAACGTAGGACTCAACATAACAGAAAACAAAAGTAAATTACTCCGGGCGCGTCACTTGAATGACTTTCTCGGAAGACCAGTTGCTTAGACTCTGACCAGGGGCGCAGGGACGAATCCATTTATCCATGTCACAGTCACTATCTCCTTCATCCTCGACAGCATTAACCTGATTAAAGAAAACTCCAGCACTTGTGAACCGAATAGGGCCAGCATACTTGGGAGGCTCTTGAGCTTGTCGGGGTGGCTTGTACCCTAGTCCATAGGTATCCTGCTTCTTTTGAACATCAATGACACTGCCCCACTTCTGAGAACCACCAACTTCAACTATAGCACGCGCCTCTTTGAGAGAGGACATTGGAACCTCTGGTTGTCTGATAACTTCGGGTTGGGTAACCACCTCAGGCTGAATGACTGCCTTTGGGGGTTCCTCAAGAATTTTCACAGCTTCGAAGGCTTGGCACAAAGTCTCCTATATTTCACCATCTACCTCTACATACTTAAAGGTCGATAGGTGACTTACCATGATCTCTTCCTCGCCACAAACAGTCACAACGTGGCCATCCACCATATACTTCAACTTCTGGTGCAGCGTAGATGTTACTACCCCAGCACCATGGATCCACGGGCGACCCAACAAACAACTGTAAGCAGGCTGAATATCCATTATGTAAAAGGTGGTGTTGAAAATCTCAGGACCCACCTTGATCGGCAGAACTAACTCTCCAAAAACTGACCTCTTGGAGCCATCAAAAGCACGCACCACCAAGTCACTTAGCGTACAAATCAACCCACGAGTATCCAGTTTCATCAAAGCCTTCTTCGGTAACACATTCAAAGACGACCCAGTATCAACTAACACATGCGACATTAAAGAACCACGGCATTCCACTGAAATATGCAGAGCGTTGTTGTGATTCCTCCCAGCCGGAGTCAGATCTAAATCGGTGAAACCCAAACCATTACCAGCATTCACATGAGCCACAACCCTTTCTAATTGGTTGACAGATATTTCCTGCGGTACATAAGCCATATTCAGAACCTTCAGTAATGCATTTCGGTGTGCCTCAGAGCACAACAGTAAGGATAGAATGGAAATCTTCGATGGAGTTTGGTGAATTGATCAATAATTTTGTAATCACTTTTCCTGATTAACCTCATAAACTCTTCTACGTCTTCTAAGAAAGTATCCCCACCTGGCTTTGTCATGGAATTATTTGCTTCCTGCCTCTGTACCGACTCATCCATCATCTGTTTACCTCTGTCTTGTCCTGAACTACCAGCTTGATCCCCAGACGAAATAAAGACTCTACCACTCCTAGTGATAGCCCCTGCTTCAACAAGATTTTCAACCCCTGTATTCACAGCTGATGTCTCTTCCAACTCTTGCTTCTTACCATTAACAAACACCTCGGCCCCATAGTTCCATGGGATGGCCTTGGTACTCTCATACGGGACTGGTCCAGGAATAGTGATAGTGACCGGCGCTGGTCTCGCCGGCGCTGATATAGTTATTGTCTTGAACGGAATTGTTATTGTGGCAACATCAATCTCTCTGCCAGTAACTTTGCTCTGCCTACAACCTCTGTCAAACTGTAATATCCCTTCGCTGATCATTTTCTGAATACCTGTTTTCAATAAATCACAACCGTCTGGCTACGACACACATCCTACACAACCTTCACCACAGTCAGGAAATACCCCTCCCTTCAATAGTCTTTCCTTCACCACACCCAAGGGAGTTTGGACTTTGTTCACATCTAAAATCAAACTCAAGTCTTCACAGTCTTCAATAATAGCATTGACCCTTGGCTCACCGTGATTCGGCATCGGGTTCTGATTCACATTTGGAACATCATTGGAGAAATTGATGGCTTTGGAGTCCACCAAATCTTGAACCTTATGCTTAAAAGCTTTACAGTTCTCAATATGATGTCCGGGTGCCCCAGAATGAAACTCACAGTGGGCGTTGGCGTCATAGCCGGGAGGTAAATTGCAAGTAGGTGGAGCCAATGTTCTCGTCTGAATTAATTGTAATTTTAACAAGTGCTGAAATAATTGAGAGTAGGGAAGAGGTGGATTGTCAAAATGCCTATCCCGCTTATTCAGAGGCTGGGATCGGCGAGGAGCCTGATTTTGTTGTTGAGACGTTGTTGGCTGCTGAGGTGCTGCTGGGATGGTTACAGAAGCCACCTGCTGATTGTAATTCTGACGAGGACCTTCTCTACCATGATATGATGACACAGAGTTTGTATCTCCCTCCTTCTTCTTGTAACCACTGGCATAAGGCTTCTTACTTCCTCCAGATGAGGACCCATCACCGCCTGATATTTTTCCCGCCTTAATTCCGCTTTCTACCATCTCTCCTACTAAGATCAAGTCAGCAAACTTTCCAGTCATACACGGTACCAGCTTCTCATAGTAATGACCCTGCAAGGTGGCCATAAACATAGTTATCATTTCTCGTTCCAACATGGGAGGCTGAACCCTCGCTGCCAGTTCACGCCACCTCTGGGCGTACTCCTTGAAACTCTCATTGTTCTTCTGTGATAAATTATGTAGCTGTGTTCTGTTAGGGGCCATGTCAGTGTTATATTGGTAGTGTCTGATAAATGCCCCTGCCAGATCTCTCCAACTACGCACATCCTTCCTCTCTAATTGCATGTACCACTCCAGGGATGCCCCAGATAGGCTATCCTGGAAGCAGTGCATCATTAATTTTTCATTCTTCGCATGCGCAGCCATCTTACTTGCGTATGCCCTGACATGAGTCCTTGGGCAAGTCATACCATTATATTTCTCGAAAGTGGGGGTCTGAAACTTGTGCGGGATAACAACGCCTGGAACCAGCCCCAAATCCTCTAAATCCATGCCCACAGAATCCTGATTCATAACACCCCTCAGCTGTTCCTCAATCAAACAAAACCTCTGATCATTGTCAACCTGGGGACCAGCATCCCCACATGGTAGAGAAAATGCATCATCTTGAACATCATCATACTGACGGCCATGAACTGCGCCAGCACCGTTACCACCTCCCCCAGCATTAGGAAACACAACATTTTCTCCTCCGCCCGGAGGAATCACAACACCAGCAACAGGAATACTTCCGCCCGGAGGACCATTCTGAACATTATTACCAGTAACACCAGTATGAACGACACCGTCCTCATCAACCCTTGCAATCAGTGGCTGAACGAGAGTCCTCAACTGCTCTTGGCCTTGAGCGACACCTTGCATTAATTCCATGAATTGGTTCATGCGGGTCAGCATCTCAATGATCTCATTCTGTAGCTGATCCATGACTCTCTTCTGATTTTGTCTGGTAGAATACCGATGAATGCACTGATCTGTAATCCTGAGATTAGAACAAGATAAGAATACCGAAGATAAACACCTATCATGCAAAATGGTCATGCAAAATGATTATGAATATGCAAAATGCAAATGAACATGTTTGAATAATTCGCAGGGCGATCCACCCCTTGATTCCAGTTTAACGATAAGATAGAATGGAACTTCTGCTCATATATTAAGAAAACCAGTGGAAAACCAAATGTCAACAATCACAACCCAAAATAAATGAGTCTGAACACAATAATCATAGAACCCAGCCAACAAGTCTGGTGGTGATCCAAATACAATAAAAGAAAAAAGAAGACTATGACATATCATCAAAATCCACAAGTGTCAATCCCCCCCATCCACTATGCTTTCTGCTCTAGTCTTGAATTTCCTTGAACAGCTTTCAGGTGTCGGGATGCTTTGGTCTCTGAATTAGTTCTTGAATGAGAAGGTATCTCCTGTGCATGATCCCTTCAAAGTATCGGCAATGCAACTCCCAAGCGTCTTCTCCAGAAACACCATCCATACTAGGACCCTCATTTCTAGGTCTCTTCACCTCAGCTTGGATCTTCAGTTCCTCTATGGAGGCTATAGCTTCATTGAGTCGGTCTTGGACTGCTTGTTTCTGAAATACCCCTGATAAGATCTCAACGTCTTTCTTCTTGAGCTTCGACTTCAACTCATCAATCTGAGCTAGATAACCGTCTCCCTTTTTCTTATTCTCAGCCATTGGAGTTTCGCGGTGAGCATTGAACCTGTGAATTTGTAACAAAGCCTCGTCCAAGTCCTCCTTCTTAGACTCGAGAACCTTACTGATACCATCCAAAGCTTCTTTCATCCTTTTTCTGGATGCGACCATGTCAGCTAGCTCTTTTTCCGCCTTAACAAGAAGCTCTGTTTTCAACTTGGCGGTATGAACAGCTTCACCCCGCTCATGCTTCAACTGATAGATCTCTCTTTTTAGTTCACTGTTTTCTTCTCGCAGCCTTTCCTTTTCAGCCCATAGCTTGTCAAACTTCTCTATTTCAACTGTGGTAGGAGGCTCAATCAGTAAAGGATACAAAGGTGGTTCCACCGGGAAGGGAAGAAGCTCCTCCTCTGCTCTCTTCTTAATCCACTCTTTATAGGAAGGAAAAGCCTGGTTATTACATTTCCCGAATGAAGCCTTTCTCCTCTTGGTCACCTGCTTCCAAGCATTCACAATCTTCCTTATCATCTCTGGATCCCCAGTACCATTGAAGAATAAGGACTCTCTGATATCTCGCTCTTCAGGTGGACCTCTCAAAGGATAACCAAACTGCCTGATAACAAGGGTAGGATTGTAGTTAATTCCACCTTTTCTCCCTATCAAGGGTACATTAGGGAATTCTCTGCACTTGCAAATAATCTCCATTCCTAGAAAATCACGGTTGAACCAGACAATGTTGTCAGCCGTCAAGCCCATTAACCTCTTTGACCACTTCAGAGAATCTTTCGTATCAACAAAACCACCAGTTTCGGGGAGATGACTCAGAAACCAAGTAGATAAGAGTGGTGCACAACAACTCACAGTTTTCCCACGCCTATTTTCATTTTTGTAATGGACTGAGTGATACACATCACCTAGCAAGGTAGGTATAGGATTCTTTGCAATAAAGATTCTGACAGCATGCATATCCACCAGATCAGGAACATTGGGAAACAGGACAATCCCATAGATGCACATAGCCAGAATAGCTTGGAAAGCAGTCCAATTCTTCTCTTTGACACGCAGGCAAGCTTGATCAAACAGAAACTTCAATAAGAAACCCTCAGCTCCTTGTTTCTCCACAATATTGTTGCTCAGAACGGGTTCACCAATATGGAGAGCAGTGGCCATTTCTTTTATCTCAGGGCGTTCTTCAGAAAAGAAAACTATGTCGTGCCTGATGGGGATTCCCAAAATAAATGAGAACTCCTCTAACGTTGGGGCCAAGATGTAGTCTGGGAAAGTGAAGCAACGCAAAGACGGGTCGTAAAACTGAAGAAGTGTATGAATGGCATCCTTCTCATACTGGGAGATATTGTAGACAAACTTCAGAAGTCTCCCATACTTTCCACTGAACTCTGTACGAACTCCAGGACCAGCCATATTAATCAACTTGTGAATCAATGTCAAAGTCGAATCTGGGAACTAATAGGCAACAGTCTTCTTTCTTGGGACATCCATGCCAAAGTAAACTCAGAAAACCGGAATCAAGAGTAAGATACAAGCCCTGAAAAATGTCAAACATGTTAGAATGCAAGAAAAATGATATGCTCATGCAAACATGGGGTCAAGGCAACACTGCTGGATGTGTTGTGTTGTTAACTGAACGAGAACCGCAACCCAGAAAACCAGAATTCCGAACCACTGAGATAACCAGAAACCCAAGTAATCAACGTTGACGAGAAATCCAGAAAAATAGGGTAGGTTGAAGGTTTCGGTTACCTGCAAACTTGCAAATACCCATCCCCTCTCACGTGTGGGTACTAGGATGTTCAGTATCCCGGGCTCTCAGGTCGAGAAATGATGATACGTTCACCATTTCTGGTTTGGCATCATCATCAATCGAGGAAGCCTCAACTGATTCTCCAAAGCGGAAGGTCCTCAGGTTTGGCACTAAGGTCGAGAAACAATAGTACATTCATCCCTCGGGGTACAGTATTATCGTCAATCGAGGAGTGCCTCCACTGATTCTCTTCAAAAGGTTGGGGCCATCCTATGCGAGTTCCAAAGTGGGCCCTCGGGTGCGAATGGGTTTGCCACAGGATGTGGTCTGCCACTATCACCACTAAAGAGGGATGTTTCCACTAAGGTCCTCGATGATCGGTCACCAGAGTCGACAGCTCTCTAGATCAACACCCCAACATGCGCAAGACACACACGTTAGAATGCGTCCCAAGATAGCCTCGTCTGGTTGTGAATTTCGTGAACACACAAACGTACCAAGCGGGCACGTAGGTCCCACTACTTTCCACTCTAGTCCTAGGGTATACTCAAGCCTGGGTATTGGGCTTATCTCTCAGAACCACCCAACCTGCAAAACAAAAACAGCCAGCACAACACAGCAGTATGACAGTAATAAAGATGAAATGCAATACAGAAAATGCGATAAAAATAAAACACAACAAATAAAGCAAAGCAAAGACAAAGACACCCAAAGAGAACAAGGACAAGCAAGCGCTAGGATTGAATCGCTTAGGGATGGACCAGCATAGGTCAACCAGAGTCCCCAGCAGAGTCGCCAGCTGGTGCTCCCAGGATTTTCATCCAGGTACAAACGCGAGAGTGGCGCGGAAAAACAGAGTCGGCAGCCGTGTAAATTTATCCCGAGAGAGGGAAAGGGAACACCGCATAAACCTTAGGAAGAGGGAAAGGAATGGTCATCGCAACCATAACCTGGGTTCGGGAGTCGGTTACGCGAGGGGAAGGTATTAGCACCCCCACGCGTCCATCGTACTCGATGGGATCCACGCTTGTTGTCTAATCTAAGGGTGAGTTATCCTATCATCTATGGTTGTACTAAGACGGGGGAGGGAAAGACCAAGATAGACTCGGTAGGATGTCGACGTCCTAGGCCTACGTACCCCCTTTGTGCAATGGGGAATTCAGAGTCAACGTAGTTCGGACCAAGTTCTCTTTGTGTTTTTTATGAGCGACGTTAAGTCCGCGTCCGGCAGTTAGGGTCGATGCCTGTTTGCGACTCAGACGGAAAGTAACATGCCCTTTTTGAAAATAGCCTTTAGTTTGACAATCCCGAAGGACAAAAAGGTTTGAAGTTTGTTTGTATTTTTTTAGGACAGAAGTGGCTTAAGGTAGTTCATAAATTGCATTGCACCAAAGTCTAGGGCACAGGGGCGAATACTTAATGCATCGTCCCAAGACAGGACGCTCGCTAAGCACTCTAGAAAGATGAGAGGAAGCCCCTCATTTCTCATTCCTCACGCTTAAGGCTCGTGCGCAATACACTTTATACTTATTAAGTGTTTTCAAGAAGTTTGAGATGAGAAGAGAGAAGACACAATGGAAACTCTAAAGGGAACTAAGAGTCCTAAAGTTATCATGCATGGGTGACCTACGGTTAGTGAGGTTTGACGACAATCTAAGCCTAAAAGAAAAAGGATGAGAGAATGAAAGAGTAAGGGTGACCATGGATACCTATCCACACCCTTAAAGAACTTACCTTAGTCCCTGCATAAAAGGTTAGTACGAAATAGACATAAATAATATCAAGGCAAATGAAAACCAACCAATGGCATACAATAGTGATGACAATCTAAACATGAATTAGAAGTCAAATAAACAACTCCAAGACAATGGCATAAGTGCCTTTTCAAACAGATAATCAGACAAGATCAAAGATGCGCATACAAGAAAATCTCATACAAAGAGCCATTAAACAAATAGTAAAACAACTTCTAAAATCACCAAATTAAATATCAACATTGCCCAACCAGAGACAAACCAAAATACCAAAAACTCCTGCAAAAAATCAAGATATTAGTCACTTAAACAATCATGCAAAGTTCAGATGAGGATCATGGTTCAACCTGCAAAAGGAAAAGACTAAAATGCAATGTGAAATAATTTTAAAAATGAAGGAAAAATATTTTAATGCACTTCAGAATGTTATATAACAAATGCAAAAAGAACGGATTAAAAATATTTTATGGATGCAGAGAAATAAAATAAACAAATTTGAGTATGCATGATATGAGTAATGCAAAAAGAAAATGAATAAAATAAGTAATTTAGATGATAAAAATAATATAAAAATAAAAAATAAAATTTGTGAAAATTTTATAAAATGATAGAAAGTATGCATGAATTTTATGGTAATTTTTAAATGCATGTAATTATTTTAAAAAAAATTAAAAATGAAAATGTAATAGTTGAATAAAAATAAAATAGAAAGAAATATGCAGGGGGTGCAACGAGTAGGAAACCCACGTTAAAAATAACAATTGGGCTAAAGGGGGGGCGCAAATAACAGCCCAAGGCTTAAGCCCATCAGAAACAATAATAAAATAAAGAAAAACCACACGCGTGGACCTTCAGTCAACGGGTTGACTTCTCCTTACCGCCTGATTAATCCTGCGCACGCTATTAGGTCAACCAAAATAAGAAGTACAAAAGATCAATGGCCATGATTTACGCGCATACCATAACAAACGTGAACGCGCGAGCACACAAACCTGCAGCTTACCATACATTCCCATGTGATAGCCACGTGGGATTTTAATGCGTTGGCTTTGTTTGGTCCACACGATGCATCAGACGGACATAGCCAAGTCAAACCAAATAAAAAGTAAATGAAAAGCAAGGACAAGATTGGATGGTACATGGTAACGACGTGGGGTAATGAACACCTAATTATTAAATAAACATTCAGAACAAAAAATAAAAAAACACACGTGGCCAGCTTTGGACCGTCAGATCTCCAGATCCAACGGCCAAAACCTCATCTCTTACCTCCAGCCACCGTCGCCGGACTGGTTCCATCGCCACCGCCGGAGTTAGGGTTCTGCTCCCTTCTCCGGTCACCTGCAACAAAAAGGACACCAAAACACACGCGCGAATACACTATCCCACCCAGATTTTCGCAAGGATTAATATTATGTCATCAAAAACAACAAACAACCAACGCATGGTGAGATTTGCACGAAATAAGATTTGACTCAAAAACTTTAAACTCACAGTATGGTCAATCTACCCGTCCAAACACCAAACGAATTATATCAGAGTTATCCATGGATGTCACACAACAATTTGCACACTTAAAAACAGAGCTTCGTGATCATGAAAAAAATGACTAACCTGAGATGGTGCACTCCTAATCCTTACTTTTGGCTGCGAATGGGGGATGGTTTGCACTCTATTGATCACCAGAAAGAAGTTTGTGGAAGAAGTTCTTGAAAAAACCTTGTGGATTGTGAGATTTGTTGAAGAAAAGCTTTGGGGTTGCACACTTCAATTCTCCTCCAAATGCACCTGTTGAAACCCTAACCAGTGCATGAATGAGTTTAAATAGACTAGGGTTTTTCACTGATAATGATTTGGGTTTGGGCAATTCCTTGTTTAATGAGTTTTTGAATAATTTTGGAAAATTGCATTATGTTAAGCACACCCTCTTCCATGCATAAATATCCAAGGATTTCATGATGGATCACTTATATCTAAATTGCTAATCACACCCAAATTGGAATTGGGCCTTGAAATAATTTGATTCATGATTTTTAAATAATTTGGCCATTTTGAATGATGAAAAATAAGTGAAGAATACACCGTGGAATTTCTTGATTCTTGGGCCCAAAACAATCCTCAAGGAATGTTCTTTGACACTAGAAAGTGACATGAAGCAATGGAATTGATTATAGGTCACTATGCCTAAAATTGTGAAAATGGCATCATGAGAAACCCTAAAAACCACTTTGCCTTCTTTTGATCATATCTTGAGTTTCACAAATGATATGGAGACCCACTAGTACTTGTTGGAAAGAGGAGAAAAAGATCTTCAACTTTGATGTTTAAGAAAAATTCATCTGAAGCTTCCCTGATGGTGTAAAGTCAGGTTGAAGATAGTGTAGAAACTTGCCAAAAATGGAAACTTTTCATTATAGGTCACTTTCCAAATTTAGAAACTTTGCACCAACTCCTGATTCCTGATAAATATGTATGAAACTTGACCCCTGGAGACCATATGAGGATGTAAGACCTTGAAAACCTTGAAGGGAACCTCAAAATTTCACAGTTGACTTTTCTCCTTTCACTGTTGACTTTTCCCCAAATTCTCCTGATTTCCAATCCATTGACCAATTGAATCTCTCCTGAACCAAACTGATGGTCAATCTTCCATTCCTAGATACTTGGGGACCCAAGGAATACCATGGAATCAAGTCTTGCCCAAAAAATCAGAAATAAACTGACTTTATAGCAAACCCTAATTTTGGTACCCTCAGTCTATGAGGAAATAGCACAGTCTCCAAATCCAAATTCCTCTGAATATGATGTGTATCCCCTCCAACAAAGATAAGATGTGCCATTTGGTGATGATAAAAACCCAAGGAGCTTGCCCATTGGAGCAATAAACCCAAGAATCTCAAAACCCTAATTCCTGCACTGGTTAGGAGAGAGTGATCCACTTGAGATCCCTTGCCACTTATGAACTCTTGATGATGTGATAGACCAGATGGGACCTTCTTGAACTGCCTCAAGCACCCTGACCCCATGCTAATGATATGCATACATGATAATGCAAAAAATGAAATGAAACATAAGCCAGTTAGTAATAAAGTAAGGAGGGCAAATTTTGGGGTGCAACACCTACTTAAACACCTTAGAACTTTTTTAGTAGCAAATTCATTGTAAACGGGATTACCTAGTGCATTTAATCGATTTATAAGATGAGTGAATCGTTTTCGCATATCCACAATGGTTTCACCATGCTCAATACGGAACAGCTCAAACTCTTGATTCAATGTGTTGATCCTAGCTTGCTTGACATCATTAGTACCCTCGTGGGCAATCTCTAATGCGTCCCACATAGCTTTGGTGGTCTCACAATGAGAAACGCGATAAAACTCTTCAACTCCCAAAGCGGAAGTGAGAATGTTTTTTGCTTTCCAATCATGTGACCACAATTTTCTATCATTATCATCCCATCGCGCTTTCAGTTTAGGTATTGTGACATCATCTTCATTGGTCATAGTTATTTCATTTGGACCATTTTGGATAGCATCCCAAATACCTTTGTCGACGAAGTAGACATGAATACGCATAAGGGCTTTTCAATAGCCATAATATTCGCGGTCAAAATTGGTGCTCTACTGTTATTTGCTTGGAAAATTCGCAAACAACCGTTGATCTCCTAATTTATGAAAAATTAGTTTGCTTACAGGACCTATCAAACAAATTCTAGGACAATGTGCTTTAACAATCTTGACAATTTGTGTTAGAAAACCTTTTGTTTATTGAATTCATCATGGTTCTCACCAACTTTCGTATTTTTCGACAAAAGTAATAAAACTTTGCTTCATGAAATAAATGGCGAAATGTAAATAACTTGCAAGTAAGAAAATGACAGAAATGTAAAGGGATTGTAAATGAAGAACTTAAAACTTTTATTAAAATGCAAGGAATGGAAACTGGTGTTTTTCAAACGTACATTTTCTCAGTAACTACTCTTTTCTCTCTCACAGTTACTTTGAGTATTTCTTGAGTGATTTGTACAAATTCTGAACACACACCGAAAATCTAACACTAAGACTCCCTATTTATACACAATCAAAATAACCACCAATAACAGCTATTTCTCTTAATGGCAACAAATGGCATTCTGCATGCATTCGTCAACTAGATGGGTTCCACGCGTCCAATTTCAAAATGAAACTCCCTCCTAAATTTGAATTTCAAACATATGTCGAACGAGGCCTATTACTCCTCTGTCGAAATATTCCTAATACTTAGAAAAAATCTGCCAATGCTTTCCCTTAAGTAACATTTGCCTTCGACTGGCTTTCTCCCATCAGAAATAGCTTCCTGTCAAAATGTCCTGGCGAATTTCCGAATTTGCTCTTGAACAATTATCTTGGCGTCGAAATTAGCAACCTACAAATTGCCCCCCCAGAAAATGCATTTTCGATAAAGGGAGAAAAGCATTTTTTGCCAATGCAATTCGACGCCATCAATAATTCGACCAGTGACTGTTCATATGACTAGACGTTGGTGACGTCAGAGTCATCATTGCACTTTTCTCAAACGTCTCTTCAGTCCACGTTTTTAAGATCTTCCATCATCACTACTCTAGTCCCTAGCAGATCATGGGTCAAAACTTAACTGCCATCGTCTGAAACCATCCACTTCATAACCTCCACGTGTCCCACAATCTTTTCATTATTTTTCCATTAAAAAACTTCTGAATTCCAACCGCTTCAATCTTTCTTCCTATAAATAAGTTGGAAAACTTTATTTTGCACTTTTCACGCTTCCTCTTTTTAAACAAGAACTTTCTTCAACTTCATCTTCTTCATTTTTCTTCATTTCTCTTCATTTCTTCTGTAATCAACAATGGCATCTTCCGCTGCTCCCCAAATCACAAGTAAAGATTCCAAAAAATCCAAAAACTTACCACCTGTCCACAAGATCCTTGGGCCAAAGGTGGTGGGGAACCAATAGTACGTACTAGAGCCTCCAAATGAAGAGGAGAAACGACGCATTTTCCAGTCTCAGGAACTAATTCCTATTTTAATTTCTGGTAAATCTCATGCAATGCTAGGACCCTTACCTGATTTAGCCCTAGATCCTGCAAAAGTGAGAGAATTTTTCCCAGCTTACCACTGTTACAAACCCATAGCTAACGGGGTTAGGCCTATAACCGATAAGGAGAAAATTATAGACGGAAAATCCAAGGTAGACGGCCAAGGGTCTCCTTCTGAGGAAGTTATAAATTTAGAGTACATGAACAACTTTAGAATCTTTAGATCTTGCCCTTTGTCGAAAGACCCCTCTGATTATCTAGCTTGGCTGAAGAAGATAGAGAAGGTTAAAGCTGATGCTTGGAAAACTATGGGCATTTTCGACCTCATTCAACTGTCGAAAGTAGGACCAGGATATTGTCCCTCCATGCTTCTAGCTTCCCTTTACTTTTGGGACAACACCTATAACAACTTCCATCTTCCTTGTGGAATAATTACCCCCACTCTTTTCGACGTGGCTGCCATAAATGGCTTAAGTCCACTAGGAGTGGATTATGATCCTACCCTACTATCCGACGATTTCATAGGCTTAGACACAAATAAAACCACCTTTACAGCCTATATCGCCAGTTATCATGACAAAGAAACCGAAGAAGTCTCTGATCAAGAGCATGTAGCCTTCTTAGCCCTTTGGCTGTCGTGATGCGTTTTTTGCTCTAGATCTATTCAAGTGACGAAGCGCTATATTACCATAGCAAATCAGCTTCATGCTGGACATCAGCTGTGCCTCAGTGAGATGATCTTGGCGAACCTCTACGAATCTCTTGGCAAAAGGGTTACCTTCCTGAAGAATATCAAAGAAAAAGGGAGTCTACTGTTGTCAGGACCATTTTCACTCTTACAATTGTGGCTCAATGCCACCTTTGAAGCTTCCCTTCCAAACAAGCAAATTAAGGACAAAACTGCTCTGAAGGACAAAAGAGTCGAAGGCACCAGACTGGCGCAGTTAACACCCCATGATGAAGGTCTGAGCCTTCAACAAAATTTTACCAGCTATGTTATGATGTTCGCTAAACGTCATAACTTCACTCCCAATATGGCTCCTTTTGCTGATAACAAAGTTAGACCAGAGTGGCTTACCAGGAAACTTCCATTAGAGTCGAAAGCTCTAGAAGATGAATTCCTCAATGTCTGGGAATCTTTTCTGACTCCTAGACTTTTAGTTTCCAGACTTGCTCCCTCAAAGCTAAAGGTTTCCCTTGTTAACTACCAACCCAATCTGGTCTCTCGACAGTTTGGGTTAATACAAATAAAACCAAAACCCCTCTTCTCAAGGAAAGGTTCTTTGATTCACTATAACATGACTCACACAGAAGATGAGTGCTCTGGGTTGCTGGCGAAGTATTTAAACCTGGTCGAAATTCAGCCAGTGCCCTTTAAACCTAACTTCCTCTGCACTCAAGAGTTTGACGAATGGTGGAGGGCTTATTATGACTCTCAATTTTTCGACGTGCCTTCTTTCACCATCCAACTGATTAGAGCTTTTGCCCTTGTGCAGGATAAGACGAAGAAAGGTACTTTAAGACACATCAAAGAAATCCAAGCATTCTAGAAATACTTTGAAACTGCCTACAGGCCCAACGAACTTAGTCGAACCATAAGCGAAGCAGCTGAGACTTTGAAAGAAAAATTTACCAGAAAATTGGATGAGTTAAAACTACCTGCATATGTTCGACCAGAACAACGTTATGAGGTGGCCTTTAACCTCTATCCACCAAAATTTCCCCCTATACCATCTGCTGAATTTGGCGTGGCTTTTAGCCCTCCATTTCCAGATTGGTTCACTTATGGGGACTCTATGAAACTTCTTCGCCAAGAATATCAAAAACGTGTTAAGCGAGTGGTTCCGACTAAGTACACCTTGGACAATTTCAAAGGCCACCTTCATATTGGCATAGAACACGTTCGCGTGGAAACTCCTATATATGAAGGTGTGGAATGGGAAGATGTTCGCCCTCACTTTTTCATTTACCCACGCGCGTATGTGTTAATTTATGTTTAAACCTTTTCTTCCTTTCTTTTCCAGCCATCAAAATTACGACCAAGAAGTCAGCTACTGGCGAAGCGTCAACTGCAAGAGATGCAGAAACCCAAAAAGATACTACCAAGACACCTTTGGCGAAGGTATTATTTCTCTTTTCTCTTGGTCAATATATATTTTCTTCTTTTATGAAATAATAGTAAAATCTCTTTTGTTCCACAGGGAAGTCGAAGACCTCAATCGACGCCAAAGAAAAGAAAGGAGAAAGAACCTGAAGTCAAAGTTGTTAACACCGATGATGGCGAAGAATCACCAGACCAAGTGAAGCATTCAAGGAAGAAAAAGAAAACGACCAAATCTCAACAACAAAAACCTTCTGCTTCCAGAACATTGGAAAAAACCCCCCTCAAAAATCCTGACGAGAAAGTTACCCCTGCTCCAGCAGAAAGCGAAAGTTATAGTCTTAAGACTAAGATTCCCAAGGCATGGTTTTTTTCTCTTTTCTTTTTATAGTTCGACGCTGAAAGGCAGCTTCCTTATGATACCTTTATTAATTCATTTATCTTCCAGGTCCTTGTCGATACTCACGGGCATCCTATGGTCCAAGTTCTCCCAAAGACTAGCAGTGATCCTACCTACAAGCCAACCAGCGTCTCCAAACCTTCTCCTAAGGATTCGACAAAAGAATCAGCCACTGAAGTGAATCAGCCCACTGCTGTCTCTAAACAAATTCAAGACGTAGTGGAAGAAGAAACTGGTCCTGAGGCTGACGTCTTAGTAGACATTGGCGGGGACACTGTGATGCCTACTACAGTGCCCACAACAGATAATGATCCTGAAGACCATTCCCCCCTTAACTTACAAAGTGCTGACGAAGAGAAGGATGAGGAGGCTGAAACTGATGGCGAAGAGGAGGAAGAGAAAGTAGACGAATAGCCAACAACTCCCACAGCTGCTACGGATGAAGAAGGAGAAAGCGACAAGAAAGCCCTTGGTTAACCAACCAAAGCTGCTTCGACCGCTACAACTTCGACCCGATTCTCTCAAGAGGAACTTGAGAATCTGAAGGTGCAAAGACCATTTGAATATCTAAAGGCCATGCTTAGTTCCCGCTATAATTTTGCTGATACTACCGTCAGTAGTTCGACCACCTCAAGAACTACGTCTGACGCCTAATCCATGGACGAAGCGTTAACCCATATTCGACAAAAAATCCTCAACATCGATTTATTTCAACTTTTAGAGGATGACTCATCTGCTCACTTTGACCTAAAAAAGATCTTAAAGCAAATTAATGTTCTGGAGGCTCCTCCTGAAGTTACTGATGTTGTTCTGGACCTGACTACTCTAATAGATCTTGTAGTGACAGACTTTAACCGGCTTCGAGATTACTCCAAGAAGCTCGAAAATAAGACAGAAACCCAAATTGCTGAGTGGGATGTTGCTTCAAGTTCGTCCAACAAAGTAACTGAACTGGAAAGAGCTTCTGAGCAAAACAAGAAAGAAGCAACTTTGTGTGTTGAAAACATCCTCAAGTGGAAGAAACAAATTGTTGTTCTTCAAAACAAAATTTCTCAGACGGAGAAGTGCCAAGAAGAACTGCAACAAATCAATCAAGAGGAAATAACTAAAGAGCTTGAAGTTGGGGTGCACCATGTTGGTAGGGCTCGAAAACTTGGTGAGGAAATCGAGGAACTTTCGAATGGCAAGGCCCTTTGCGAGCGTCGTCTTCAAATTCAGAAATCCAAATTTGAAAAGCTGAAAGAATCTTTCCCCGTTTAAATATTTGTAATTTTTTATTTGGCCTTTTTAAGGCCTTTTTGTAATGACATTTGAGCTATTTTATTTGGCGAAAAGAATTTCAATCCACCATGTTGCTTGTTTTTCTATGCATGATTATTCGACTGCTATCTTTACTTCTTGTAATGTGGGCTTGTATTTTTTCAAATATTTCCCGTTTATTTTTAATATTCGCTTATCTTTATCCAATTCTTCGACTTCATAAGCGCCATTGGAAAATACTCGTGTGATTTGAAAAGGTCCTTCCTACTTAGGGGACCATTTTCCCATAAGTCTATCTTTTCGATCCATGGGAAGAATCACTTTCCACACAAAGTAACCAATCGAAAAGGCTTTATTTTTCACTCTTTTATTGTAGAATTTCTCCACTCTTTCCTTTTTCCTTTTCAATAAGTCTAACGCGTTTAATCTTTCTTCGTCTAAATCAACTAATTCATCTATCATCATATTCCAATATGCATCTGATGGAATTTTATGATGTCTTTGAACTCTTATTGACTGCAAGTATATTTTGACCGGTAAGACCGCATCATGGCCATACGTTAGTCGGAAAGGTGTAGCATTTGTAGCTTCTTTAGGAGAGGTTCGACAAGGCCATAGAATTTGGTCCAAAGTTTTGTGCCAACTCTTTGGTTTTCTTCCCACGTGCTTCTTTATTAAACCAATTATAACCTTGTTTGCTGCTTCGACCTGACCATTGACTTGAGCGTAGTAAGGCGTTGATGTGAGAAGTTTGAAACCCATTTCCTTCGCGAATGCTTGCATATTTCTACCAGTGAAAACAGATCCTTGATCCGTTGTTATTGTCTCTGGGATACCAAACCTGTAAATGATGTGCTTCCGAATGAATTTGATTACTGCTTCTTGATCCACGTTTACTAAGGGTATGGCTTCGATCCATTTCGTAAAATAATCGATCCCACCCAAAATAAACTTCTGGCTTTTTGAAGAGTCCGGTCGAATTTCTCCAATCAAATCCAAAGTCCAACCTCTAAAAGGCCAAGGCTTTATTATAGAATGTAATTCACTTGCAGGAACATGTGGTATCCTTGCGTGTACCTGGCACTCTTGACATCCTTTCGCGTATTCGACGCAATCTTTTAACATAGTTGGCCAATACATTCCCTATCGGAATAATAACCACTTCATCTTATGGCCTGCCTGATGTGCACCACATGCCCCGCTGTGTACATTTGACAAAGCTATGTATGCCTCAGATTCACCTAAACACTTAAGTAGTATCCCTTCCGGGGTTTTCTTAAATAGTTCATTCCCCAAAATCACATAACTCAAAGCTCGATACCTGATTTTTCGTTCGACTGGTCCTGTTGGGTTTTGCAGGTACTCTATTATAGGCTTTCTCCAATCTCCAGTCATTGAATCATCTATGTTAAAAATTTCAAAAATTTCTTCGTCAGCGTATCCAAGCTTTATCGTCTCCAAATCTGACGGGGATAATCTAGCTGACACGACTCTTCCTCTAACTTCAATGGCTTTCTGCAACTTTTCCTTTGACACTTTGTATCCAGAAGCTATCTGCGCTAAATCATTTGCTTCCTGATTTTCTATTCGTGGGACATGTCGAATCGTAACCATATCGAATTTTTTTAAGAGTCGATTAGCTATTACAAAGTACATGATTAAATTCTCCTTAACACATTTGTACTCCTTTGTTATCTGCTTTATGACTAACTCAGTGTCGCCCATTATTTCGACCCGAGTTGCCCTCAATTCCAACAAGATTTCAAGTCCTGCTATCAAAGCCTCATATTCTGCCTCATTATTTGAGCAGAGGCCTTTGACTTTGTACTTGATTTTGTTGGAATTTTGTTAGGAGAAATAACAAGAACCCCTATTCCAGTTCCATTTTTATGACTAGAATCGTCGAAGTACAACTTCCATGGTTCCACTTCAATATAGTCCAAAGACTTTTCATTTATAGCGTGGTCGACTATGAAATCAGCCACTACTTGTCCTTTGACAGCCTTTAAAGGCAAATATGTCAAAGAATACTCAGTCAATGCTAATGGCCATTTTCCAATTCGACTGTGCAAGATTGGTTTAGATAACATGTATTTTATAACGTCGAAATGAGAAGAAACGTAAACATCAACTGGTTTTTATATAGTGCTTCAATTTCATACAAGAAAAGTATACACATAAACAAAACTTTTCAATCACACTATACCTATTTTCCGCATCGTTCAAGACCCTACTGAGGTAGTAAATGGCTCTTTCGACACCATTCTCATCCTCCTGAGCCAACATGCTCCCTAATGTCTTGTCCGACGCGGATATATACAACCTCATACTCCTACTTCTACAAGGTGACACTAAAATTGAAGGATGCGTCAGGTACTCCTTGATCTTGCTCTTGCCCCCATTCGAAGTCTTCCTTCTTCAGTCGAAGTAGAGGGGAAAAGGCTTGCATCTTCCCACTAAGGTTGGAGATGAACCTTCTGAGAAAGTTGATTTGCCAAGTAAAGACTGCAACTCCTTCTTTGTAGATGGCGTTTTCGCCTCCATTATTGCCTTGGCCTTGTTTTGATTGATTTCGATCCCTTTCGTGTGGACCACAAAGCCTAGGAAGTCTCCCGCCTGCACACAAAACGCACATTTGAGAGGATTCATCTTCAGACCAAACTTCCTCATCTTTTCAAAGGACTGTCGAAGATGGTCTATATGATTTTTCCCTGAAACGGACTTAATAACAATATCGTCAATGTAAATCTGCATAAAATCCTCAATGAAATCGTGAAAAATCGAATTCATTGCTCGCTGATATGTTGCCCCAGTATTTTTTAAACCAAAAGGCATTACCACTCATTTGTAAGTGCCTAAGGCTCCAGGGCATCGAAATGCCGTTTTTAGAACATCTTCCTCAGCAATAAAAATTTGGTTATAACCAGAGTACCCATCTAGCATACTGAGGTACTCATGGCCCACGGAAGAATCGACAAGCATTTCTGCCACTGGCATAGGATATTCATCCTTTGGGGTAGCTGAATTCAAGTCTCGAAAATCAATGCATACCCTTAACTTGCCATTTTTCTTTATTACAGGAACTATGTTAGCAATCCATTCGACATACCTGGTTGGACGGATGAACTTGCACCTGAGGAGTCTTTCGACTTCTTCTTTAATCTTCGAAAGGATTTCTGGGGCGAATCTCCTTGGAGTTTGCTTAACAGATTTCCTCCCAGGTTTTATTGGCAACCTTAATTCGACCAGGCTCCTATCCATCCCGGGCATTTCGTCGTAGTCCCATGCGAAACAATCTTTGAATTCCTTCAGCAACTGGACTATTTCGATCTTGAGTTAGGGGCTCACTTTCGAACTGATATAGGTTGGTCGTTTCTCTGCCCCTGATCCCAAGTCAATTTCTTCGAGTGGATCATGTGCCATCATCTTGATGTTTGCTGCTAAAGGGTCCTTTTCGAAGCCCAACGGCTCATTGTCATAAATCGCGTCAAGCCTCTGGTTTTGTAAATCTCCTAGATCTTTATCTGGAGGATCCCTATTAGAACCCTTTTCAAGACCTTGTTGATGTGCTTCAATTTGGTTGGCTTCGACAGCCATATATCTTACTTCGGCCTCTAAGGCCGCTTTGAGTTTGTTCTCGGCTATATAAGCCATGATCTTTTCGAGAACTAGTGACTCACTCATTGTCACTAAATTCGCTGCCCCAGCCTGTTGGTCGGATGTGTGAGGTTCCAAAAATGTAATCTTCTTCGCCAACTACCTCTCTATCCCACTGAAACCCGTGAGTGGGATAAAGGTATAATGAGCAAAAAGCATTGTCTGTTGGCGTCATGTCGAAGGTGGCTGGGCTACAAGGAGCTATGTGAGCTAGATTCCTGTCGAAACTTCGCCTATCCACCTGGTTTACTTCAGCCAGAAAATAACTCTGGTCAGCCTCTATATTTTCGACAATCTCGTCTATGCGCCAAATTGTTATTCGTTGATGCATTGACGAAGGGACGACACCAATGCCGTGTATCCACTCCCTACCTAAGAGAAGGTTATAATTTGCTTTCGACGCAATCACCATAAACATTGTCGGCCTCGTGATGGTTCCGATAATTAAATCTACCTGTATCACACCCATAGTGGTTCCTACTTTCCCTTCATAATTCGACAACACCATGTTATGAGGTTTGGTGTCGGAATTATCTTTTCCAATTTTCTTGAGCATATAATGCGGCATCAAGCTGACAACCACTCCTCCATCGACCAAAATTTTATTCACCCCTATGTTACCCACTTTTTCTTTTATAAATAGGGGTTTCAAGTGGTTCCTCATTGAGTCATCTGGTCTTTCGAAAAATGTGTTATGTTCTTCAACGCATCCATTGTTCATGATATAGTAGCAAACGGGCCTGTGTCTGGCCGTTTCGACCTCCAAAGCTTCCTCTTCCTCTTCGACTTCCATTATTGGATCATACTCCCTAGGGAGCACTGAAACGACATTACATGTTACGTCGAATGATGCCTCTGACTCTGAGTTAAAATCGTATGTTATTTCATCATCCTTGGTTACTTCCTCCTTTGACACTTCTTGCACTAGAGCAGTAGGTGGCTTATCAAACTTCACTCCTTCCATCTGAGTCGAAGTTTGAACGTTGCTACTGGTTTCTGGCTTGTCTTTTCCTGCAGCTTCCTTCTCAGCCTTCTTTCGACGTTGGTATCTCCTCCACTGTGACTTCGTCATAGGATTCTTGCCCTTATAATTTTCAGAAGGGTAAGTTACCTTTTTGGACTTTTGGAATTCTTTTCTGTATGATACAGAATATCCCATCTGTACTTCGAAGTCCTTCCATTTTCCTTGCCCTTGGGCTTGTCGGATTGGATTAACCCACCTGTCGTCTGGAGATTTGGTTGTTGGTTTGAATGTGTTAAGGTGTCTTTCCCCTAACCTTTTCCTGTTTCGGTCCCCACCTCTGGGGTCGAATCTTTCTCCAGAAGGCCTCCAATTTCCTCTTCTTCTTACCCTCTCCACTCCTCTATGTCTTGTGCTGCCTTTTGTCAAAGACGGCACTACAACAAGGACCAAGCATCACCTCAGACCTTTTCCTCTAGCATCTATGAATAAAATCTGCCATATTTTCTTCCTCCTTAGGGTAAGCCACTTTATAGTACTCCTCCCATCGACGTTCTTCGTCAACTTGCATCGACGCATTCTGAGCCACTTCGACCATGTTTATATTGGCAGGTGACTCTGTGTCCATGCCCAACTTATTCAACTTCAAGTTGGGGCCTTCATTGACCTCGTGTTCCTTTTTCATTCGATTGAAATCTTCAGAGATTTTCTTCGTTAGAACCTTTGGGAGTGGACTCCTGGCAACTTGTGGGCTGACGAATCCGACAGCTTTATCTTTTGGATCCTCCATGGTTCTTCGGAGAATACCAACAGCAGCTTGTTTGCAAGAACCTTTAGCAGTTCCTTCGTTGATTTTGGCGAAACCCTCAATGGTTTCATTGTTGATTTTGTCGAAACCCTCAGTAGTTTCGTTGTTGATTTTGGCAAAACCCTCAGTGGCTTCATTGTTGACTTTGTCAAAACCCTCAGTAGTTTCGTTGTTAATTTTGGCGAAACCCTCAGTGGCTTCTGCAAGGTAGTTCTCGATGATCTTTGCGTCAAGGTCTTTAGTAACCTTGGCCATTATTGGCTGGTCCACGCAGTTAGTTGTAACTTCGACCATGTCACCTTTGTTAGCGGGATCTTCAGCAACCTCCACCATATTCACGTTGTTGTCGAAGCCATCAGCAGCCTTCATCATATCCATGCTATCGTCGAAGCCTTCAGCAACCTCGACCATATTCATTATGGATGGCTCAGCATAGTGGGCCTCCACCACCTGTAAGGAGTTTGAATCCACCTTCTCCTAGGATTTCGACTTGTCTCCGAATTTGAGTCGTCCATCTCTTATTGCATTCTGCACTAGATCCCTGAAAAGGAAACATTGAGACGTTTTATGACCCAAAAAATTGTGATATTTGTAGAAACATCTCTGTTTCTGTTGTTCTAAAGGAGGCACCTTAGTACCAGGAGGCACTATCATTTGGCCATCCTTGACCAATAAATCAAATATTTCGTCACATTTTGCAACGTCGAACGTATAAGTTCTTTTAGGGAACTTGTCGTTCTTCTCCGATTCGATTGGATTTTTTCCATTCGACGGAGCCAAGACTTTGCAAGCATAAGGCGGACCCTGTTTTAACTCCGCCAAATCTACCTCTTGTTCATCGAAATTTGATGATTCCTCTTCGTCATCATCCTCACAAACTCCAACATATGCTACCCTTTCTTTCCTATTTTTATTAACCCTAGCTTTTTCGGCTTTTAGTCGTTTGATCTGTCTAACCCTATCAGCCAATTGGGCCATGTCTCTTAAATATTGGGTGTCTAATTTCTTTCTGATGGAATAATCAAGGCCACCAGCGACCATTTCGACTAACTCATGCTCAGGAACTTGTGTGAAACACCTTGCCTTGAGCAATCTAAACCTATTCAAATAATCATCAATTGGTTCTGAGAACTTTCTCTTTACGCTAGCTAATTCTTTCAGACTTATCTTCGTCTGCCCCATGTAAAATTGTTCATAGAATAACCTCTCCAACTAGGTCCAGGTATGTATCGAATTCGCGGGCAATGTGGTGAACCAAGTGAAAGCATTCTTCGTCAAGGAACTAGGGAAATATTTTACTCTCAAATTCTCATTTTGCACTATTTCGCCTGCTTCAATTAAGTATCGCGCCACATGTTCGACCGTCGATTCACTGGTATCCCCTGGAAATTTTGTGAACTTGGGAACTTTCCATCTATGGGGTAATTCTTGCTGCAAAATATACTCCGATAAAGGGGAGGTATAACTGGGTCTTTGTAATCCCAAATTCATACCATTTCGCGCCATAATTATTTTGACCATGGCAACCAAATTGTTCTCTGTCGGCATATCATTACAACGCATTTGTTGTATAATATTGTCAGCATTTTGGTTTTGGTTTACTAGCAACACTCTTGGTTCTTGTTGAACAAGGATTTCGACCCCAGGAGGTTCGACTGCCCTTCCTTGGTTCAGAACTTCCGCCTGAGGGATGTTTGGTTGCCTTTGGTTTATTGTAGGTTCTTCTTCGACGGCTACCCTTGGGTTCTGAACTACTTGTTCCCTTGGGGGGGGGGGGGTTGGGGGACACCAAAGAAATCAGCAATGCGCGCCATCTGTGCTGCCAATTGTTGATTCGTTTGTGTCGTGTTTTGGATCAAAGGGTTGAATATAACCCCTATCTATTGGGCTAACATCTGGACCATATCATGGTTACTCTCATCCATTTGTTGCCTGATTACTTGTGCGGAGTTATTGGTAATATTTGGCATGTAAGTTTGATATCCCGTTCCTAAAGGCTAGCTAACTCTACCCATATGGTTCACACCAGAATCGGACCCTTGCAAGGGCGAAGTTATGTTCATTGTTGGATCCGTAAATGCTGATGACGCATTTTGCAAACTTGCCATTACTGAAGTTGGCAATCCATATGGTTGTTCTCGATTTAGAGGCATCGAAAACCCAGATATAAAGGGTCTGTACATATTTCCCGAAGGGGGAGGAGTCATTTGAGGCATTTGGGGTCCCATAGTTGAAAAACTAGGCACACTCTGGGGAATTGAAAGCGCAGGCGTCGAACCCGCTGTTGATGGCATAGCCTCTGATACTGATATTGAGGTCGTATTGCCCCCAGTCGAAGGATTAGGGGGTGGTATTTCATTATTCGTAGGATTCTGATTGTTAGGCGAATTTGGATTCGCCATTCTGCGTACTCGTCTTCCTCTGGGTCTTTCTTCGTTATTTATGGCTATTTTACCACTTCTTAGTCTCATGCAACAAAACGAAGAAAATTTCGTACGAGTAAAGTGTAAAATGAAGGTTTTCAAATGTTAATAGCACAAGGTCCCACCGGGTGTGCCAATTTGTTTGCTTGGAAAATTCGCAAACAACCGCTGATCTCCTAATTTATGAAAAATTAGTTTGCTTACAGGACCGATCAAACAAATCCTAGGACAATGTGCTTTAACAATCTTGACAATTTGTGTTAGAAAACCTTTTGTTTATTGAATTCATCATGGTTCTCACCAACTTTGTATTTTTCGACAAAAGTAGTAAAACTTTGCTTCTTGAAATAAATGGCGAAATGTAAATAACTTGCAAGTAAGAAAATGACAGAAATGTAAAGGGAATTGTAAATGAAGAACTTAAAACTTTTATTAAAATGCAAGGAATGGAAACTGGTGTTTTTCAAACGTACATTTTCTCAGTAACTACTCTTTTCTCTCTCACGGTTACTTTGAGTATTTCTTGAGTGATTTGTACAAATTCTGAACACACACCGGAAATCTAACACTAAGACTCCCTATTTATACACAATCGAAATAACCACCAATAATAGCTATTTCTCTTAATGGCGACAAATGGCATTCTGCATGCATTCGTCAACTAGATGCGTTCCACGCGTCCAATTTCAAAATGAAACTCCCTCCTAAATTTGAATTTCAAACATCTTTCGAACGAGGCCTATTACTAATTTGTCGAAATATTCCTAATACTTAGAAAAAAGCTGCCAATGTTTTCCCTTAAGTAACATTTGCCTTCGACTGGCTTTCTCCCATCAGAAATAGCTTTCTGTCGAAATGTCCTGGCGAATTTCCGAATTTGCTCTTGAGTAATTATCTTGGCGTCGAAATTAGCAACCTACAACTGTATGCATCCTTAGGTTCAGTAGCCATTCTTCTAAGAAATGTATCTCAAGCACGGAGTGAACCAGAGCTCTTGATGCCACTTGTTAGACGATAGGCTTCGATCTAGAGTGGGCGCGTGGTGTTGGCGTCGAGGAAGATGGTGAATGTAAGACGAACAGTGTCGTATAGTACACCTTTATCTTTGTGTGTGTTGGTGACTTTGAGGTTGAAGACAATGGTGTTGTTGTTGTTGTTGTTGGAGTGTTTGTGGTTTGAAGTGATGGTTTTGTTGAGATAGGGAAGGTAGAGTTATTGGATGGAGCATTTGGGTTGTTGAGTTTGGAGAGTGAGCCAGAGGAAGAGGATTATGAGGCCTGTGCTGGTGATGAAGCTTGTGCAACAGGTGCAGAGGTTGCCGCTGCGTTCCCCCGCCATCTATGGTGGCTGGTTAGTGGATGGTTGAAGAAGAAATAGGAGGAAGAATAAGAGCATTTCTTAATGCACCACCCAAGTTTCTTAGGCACCACGTGAAATTATTTTTTTGCCCCCTGATTCCGGATGTGCACATCCGGACGCACCATATCCTTAGAAAAGAAAAAGTTGTTCCGGATGTGCATATCCGGTAGGCCTCTGGATCTGTATATCCGAAAGCATGTCTGATATATTTGAAGCTGCATGATCACTCCCCCTTCCCATTCTCGAACATTTCTTCTACTACACTCACCCTCACCAACTCAAAAAACCCTACTTCATCAATCCCATTTCTCACTCAAAAAGTTCAAATTTTTGGTGCAACAAATCAAAGGGAGCAAGAAAAGACTGAATTTCAGGTAAATATTCAACTTCATCCACTACATTGCTCACATTATCAATCTACATTTTTGAAAAAAACTAGTTACGCTACTTCCGGATCTGCACATCCGGAACGAATTGAGCATGAACATTTCCGGATGTGCACATCCGGAAAAATGCCTGAACCTAATTAATTTAAATTTTCAGCAAATTTCGAATATATTTTATTTATACATATTAATTATTCTATTCTTGTTTATAAATAGATATGGTGCACCCCGATAACATGTCAAAAGAATTAGTTGCGCCGATTTCCCCGAAAGATAAAGGCGTGCTCGTAAAGTCGGTTGATGTCGGCGGTGACTTTAACAACAAGCAAGACTTTGATGATCGTGAAAGCATGATCGTATACATTCGTAGGATGGCTATTGTGCTTGGCTTCAGTGTAAATATCGGGAGATCGGATAATGGGTAGGATAGAAGAAAAGCTTTTGTAATTTTGGGTTGCGAAAGAAGCGGCAAATATCAAGCACCTCTACGGAAGTTAAAGAAAGACGATACCGATACTAGAAGATGTGAGTGCCCTTTTAAGATTGGTGGTTACATGCTAGTTTCCAAAAAATGGAGATTTACCGTTCGTTGTGGTATACATAACCACGAATTGTGCTCAAAGCTTCAAGGTCATCCAAGTGTATGTCGGCTCAAGGCGGAAGAGAAGACATGTATAGCCGACATGACCTTGAACCTTGTCCAACCTAAGAATATACTTGCGACGTTGAAACGAAAAGAACCCGAAAATGTTGCAAACATAAAGCAAGTGTATAACATTCGGTATCAAACGAACAAGGCAATTAGGGGAGATAGGAGTGAGATGCAACAACTGTTGAAAGTGTTGGAGGACAACGATTACGTGTCTCGGTACAGATATCACGATGATGGAATTACGATCCGAGATATTTTTTGGACTCTTCCGGATTCCATCAAGTTGTTCAACACGTTCTCGACAGTGCTCATTCTCGATAGCACCTACAAGACAAACAAGTATCGTCTTCCATTGTTTGAGATGGTTGGCGTTACGTCTACGGATAAGACATATGCCGTCGGCTTTGCCTTTTTGGAGTGTGAGAAAGAGGACAATTTCACGTGGGCGTTGGAGACGTGTCGGCCACTTTTGAAGAAACATGTTCAAATGCCAAAAGCAATTGTTACGGACCGCGAAAACGCCTTGATGAATGCGGTTGCAAAGGTCTTTCCTTCTTCCAATGCACTACTTTGTCGATTTCACATAACAAAGAATGTGCAAAGTCGGGTTAAGACTGCGGTGGGTGCGAAACAAGTGGAGTCGGAAGACGGAAAAGTGGTCAAGTTGGGTGTCATTGTAGAGAAAATTATGGATGCATGAACTCATATTCTAAATTCTTCCACAACGGAATTATATGCCGATTCGTTCATTAAATTCCGAAAAGTGTGTGAACGGTACCCCGCTTTGTTGAAATATGTTGAATCCACCATTCTTGATCAAGTGAAAGAAAAGGAGCTCTCCGAAGAAGTTGAAGCCTACACCAAATGACAACTCAACAACTCGGTCTCCTTCGTATCATGAGCACGTTGACCAAATCTTTCCGGACTCTCCGACTCCTAAATCTCTACAAAGTGTCATGAAAGGAGCTCGTATTTCCAAACCGGCTCCGACACCGATTCCACGAGTTTCGAATCCGACTCCAACTACACGTATGATTTCCTTTATTGAGGAGATGTCGGTTTTTATGCACAAGCATATCGACGGTATAATCGATGTTGTAGGGGATGGTAATTGCAGTTACCGAGCCATGTTGGCACTACTCGGTAAAGGAGAGGAAGGTCGTGCACTTGTATGCCATCAACTTATCCTAGAGTTTGAGACGCATAAAGAAGCATACTTGCGTCTCTATGAAAATCAAGAAAATTACAACAAGGTTCACGAGTCACTTGTTCCGTGGTTGAGTGGTCCGGAACCGGTATCGAAATGGATGAGCTTCCCCGAGATGGGTCATCTTATAGCATGGGCCTACGATATGGTGTGTATCGTCTTGACGAGATACAGATTTTCGGAAACCTTTTTTCCACTCCACACCGCACCTCCGTCGAATCCAAATGATCGCATCATGTGTATCGGATGGCTTGCGAAATCAAGACATTTCATACAAGTTATCTTGAAACTCGGATTTCCGATACCACCTAAATCACTGCAATGGGCGACGCATGCAACCGCAATTTTCGAGTCTTGGCCGGATAGTTTTGTCGAAAGGATGCTTGAATTCGAAAGATTGCACGCAATTGAAAAGGCATCAAATGCGGAAAAATTGAAAGTTATAGCTCCAATAGATTTAGACGGAGAATTTTGTTTTAACTCTTTTGTATAATCATATGACACAATGTACATTATTGAAGTGAAATATATTGTATTTTTATCCATAAGTCTTTTTAATACACTTATGAATTTTATTGCACTGAAAGTATTCCAAGTGGCTGCATAAGTTGTTCAATTCTGTTTTAAAATTGTATCAGTAAAACATTCTGATTTGCACATCCGGACAATTTTCGGATTTGCACACCCGGAACCAATATTTGTAGGGTTTGTCCAGATCTGCACATCCGGAACGAACTTAGGCAGAAATAACTTTACCCTAACTTTTCTATAAATTAGGGGTTTCATTTGATATCATTCACACAAACACTAAATGTCTCAATTGTATGATATCAAGATCCATTGGTATGTCGCAACTGTCTCCTATACCGACGACATAACAATCGGTCGCAAATATAAGTTAACGAGGGACATCTCAATCGGCGAGATCATTGACGACATCAAACATCTCCTACCTTACGGAGACAAACGGAAGGTTGCGAAGCTTCAGTATCGTTCACCTTCCGTTGATAACGAAGGGAACGTCGCTTACAGCCTTGTTGAGCTCAAGAATCAAGAGGATGTTAGAGCGATGTGGCAAACTTTTTTCGGCTACGAAGAACGATTCCAGCTCGAGTTCGAGGCGAGCGTCAAAATCCGAAGAACGGTCGATGACATCTTAGAGATGTGCAAGCGTCCACCAGGCTATTGATCTTGTAATATTTAAATTTCCGTTGATGTCATGGCGATTTTCTCAATGTAATCCCTATTTTATTTTATGAATGTGAGAAACATTGTTAGATTTTTGGTGTTCTGCATCAGGTTTTATTCCAGATTTGCAAATGCGAACTTTTACCGGATGTGCACATCCGAAAAATACTGAAAATTAAAAAAAAAACGGTGCGTCCGGATTTGCACATCCGGAACGCAAGGGTATTTTTGTCAGCGCGCTAGGTGCCTAAGAAGGTTGGGAGGTGTGTTAAGAAATTCACAAGAATAATGATAAGAAGAAGAAACAGTGAAGAATTTTGTTTGCTTTATTGTTTTGTTGATTGGTTTGGGTTTCTTTTGTAATGGTTTTGGAATATGTAATGTGTCATTTACAAGTTTTTTCATGCTTTTCTTTTCTTTTGTATGTAAATCAATCTCTATTGCACATGTAATATTGAGTTTTGGTTTAAAAAATAATGATAATGAAATGAACTTAGTTGCTGATGGGTCAGTATTAATATTTGATTGTGGAATAGTGTTGTAATACGGTGGATACACAACAATTTGATGATATTGGAGTTGTGCAATAAAGAGATGGGAGTTAAGCGATGGCGACACCGGCTTATAACTCTACATTATTCATTTTTTAGTAAGAGAACGCATTAAAAATATTTAGAAATTGTATGGTTCAATAGTAAGATAAACTTTTAATTACGTAACATATAAATTTGAACTATATTATATTCTTTGAAATGCGTAAAAATAAAGATAATGATGTGTAAAATATTTTTGATTGAAAATTATCCTACTTATTCTAACATCTTCGACTATTTAAAATGATATCTCATTTAGCTATAAATGTGGTAGTGCATGATGGTTCCCTCTATTTTAGTAAGTATTTTAGTAAGAGAAGTACTAAGAACACTTTTTTTAATCACTCACTCAAACACTTTTTTTAGTAAGAGAAGTATCTCATTTTAGAAATGGGTTACACATAAAGTGAAGTCGTAAGATTCACATTTACTTTACTTAATAAAAGAGTGTGTTAGAACAAGTGTTAAAAATAGAGTGTCTATAACATTCATTTTTTATAAATATGTGACATCTCACGTTTGGTCATGATCTTTTACTCTTCAACAAATATAGTTGACTTTGGCTATGAGTGCACAACCTACTTTTCTAACTTGTTGATCTATAATCTTCGCATTCTTTAGTTGGGTAATGTTAAAGTTATTGAGCAGAAGTCTTTGTTAGTCTTTTTGGACTTAAATTAATATTAGGCTTATAAAAGAATTTCGACTATTTCCCCCCTTTTTTTACTCATGTTTTTATTTTTGAAGATGTAGTATGCATTACATTATTAGGCCACTCAACATCAAAGATCAGAATTTCCACTCACTAAACACTAAGAGAATGACAAATGAATAAAACTTACAAAATAAGGAGAATATGAGAGGAAAAAGAGATAATTATCGGAAAATTAGTGTTTTGTGAAGTGAGGAAAGTCCTCCTTAATAAAGGAAAAAATTTTGCTAAAAAAGCAACGATCGATCCATGGGACATTTGCGCTTTATGATCAATTAGAACGTCAACCTAATCGATTAGGTTAACCAGTAAAAAGAAACCTTAATCTATGACATCACTTAATTGATTAACAAGTATATCTAATTCATTATGAGGTGTTACTCTTGCTTTAATAAAATAGATTGAAGTCCTGATCAATTAGGTGCTTAAAGATTGTATTCCTAATTGATTTGAAAGCTTCGTAATAGACTTCTTTTGGTCCTATTTATAAGAGACAATTTACTTTTTAAATTCATTTAATAGTTAATGTATATGGTCTAATAATAACCAAATACATCAATTATTCAATGAATATGAAAAGTAAATTGTCTATTATAAATAGGACCAAAAGGAGTATTAAATACTTTTTTGGATTAATTTTAAGAAATTTTAATAAAAAAGACAAGTAGTTAGAAATACTTGTGTGTGTGTGTGTGTGTGCACATGTGTGTGTGTGTGTGCGTGCGCGCGCATTGCCTTAGTCCAACAAGACTCACTATTGCTTCATTTACATGTAATTAACCAGATACAAGATTAAGACACAAAGCGTAAAGAACAAGTGAGCCTTTACAATAACTCAAATTCCTTTTGTTTCTTTGATTTGACTCTTTTTAGTTCTTCATAAAGAATATTTGATACTTTGCTTTTATCTAGCATCTTGAATGGCAATACTTGTGATTTAAATTTTTCTTGTTCAATGTCATAATTAAAACCTCCTATGGTTTTAATCTGCACATTAGAAAGAACCAAATTCTCCCTCTTTTTTATGAAAATAACGCATCTCTCGAGGAGGTGGTCAAATAGAAAACAAAATATGAACAAAATGAAGTTTTTACTCCCCCTTAAAGATAAAGAGATTATACTCATCTTCTCTTGAGAGTATCCCCTTGTCGTTATTAAAAAAACAGGGGAAGGAAGGAGAATAAGAAGAAACAGATAAACAACATATATAACACAAAAATAGCTCATATAATAGGGATGGGTTACTTCATAAAAAGTGGGAAATGAGAACAAAGAGAGGCACAATTAAGCAAAACATAAGACCATGTTTCTCCTTTTGGTTGACAGTATCTAACTTTGATATCAATTCATTAAGCAAAAGTCTTTGTTGGCCTTCCTCACCTTCGTTGATGTTGAGGTGGTTACTGATGCATCAGTGGTTGCATGTATGTACTGTGGAGGTGCTTATTTATTTGAAGAATGTTCAGCAAATCCAGTTTTTGTTAACTATGTTAGAAACAACAAGTATAACAATCCCTACAACAACACTTAAAATCATGGTTGGCGCAATCACCCTAATTTCTCATGGAGTAACAATCAAAATCAACTAAAGCCTTGAGCAACTCAAGCACCACAAGTTCCCCCTGGTTGTTCTGAACCTAATTATGTTGTAGAAAATCAAGGGAATAACTACCTGGAAAATATTTTGAAATCCTTCATTCAATATACCAAAAACCAGTTTCAAGCACAAGGAGTGAGCATCAAATATCTAGAGAACCAAGTGGGACAGATTGCCACTACACTCACTTTAAAGATTCAAGCTTCATTTCAAGACCATTCCAACATGGATTTTGTTCCATTATCTTCATTCTTCATCATGAGATTCATTTCTTCTCATTTGGTTAAGTATTCATCAAGTTAGGATCAAGAAAAGATGATCATGTGCTATTGGTCTTAAAGTATCCTCATGTGGTTTTTTTTTTGGATTGATTCTTGCAGCAAGTTTTCATTCGTATCATTATCATGGCACATCACCACACATTGCCTAAAATGACAAAACATGAGCCATTTCCACCTTGCACCATTTTGAATCTTTTTGCCAAAAGGAGAAAAAATGAGAGTGTACAAACCTGACCTCATGCTTCCCACGTGATACATTCTTTCACTCAGCAAAACCAACTTCCCAAGCCATATTCCAAAGCTGGAAACAAACTATTATCCGTGCCATGACCATGTGCATCCCTCATGTGCATTTCCACTTCCAAACCACAATAACAAATTTCCAAGTCTCAGCCTCGTGTCCTAACCTCATCCTTACCCTAAATGCACCATATAAAACCAATAAATTCCAAACCTAGCCATCACACACTCCACTTTTCAGATCTGAATCAAAAAATCTCTCTCATTTTTCTCATCTTCGAATTCTCTTTTTCTTGAGAGATTTTGGCAGTTTCTTGGCTGAATCATCATCTATTAAGCATCATCTTGCTTCTGTATGCAAAGAATCACTTCTGGATTCATTGTTTGAAGCTCTGCAAGCTCCATATTCTTCACTATCGGGTTGAGTTGGTGTGAAGATTTCCAACACTTTTCTGTCCAGAACAAGCCTCGATCTACAATCTCCAAGTGATTTAGAAGCTTTCCCCAACATTTATTTGATCTATCTTGTGCTAAGAAGAGCCAACGGAGCAGCTCCGTTAGGTAATTCCTCTGCCTTTTTTTCTCTCATAATGAACGTATGATAAACTTGTTTCTGAATGATTCTGAAGTCCTACACTGGTAGGCATTGTTTGCTTATGATCTGGTCTTGTTTCATGAAACATCAGTGTGTGTGTTCAAAACTTTTCCTCTTCAATGCACCATGATTTTGAGTTTATTTTCAAAAATGAATGATGGATCTGTGATCTACGCAAAATTTGGAGTGAGATGGTGGTGGTCTGGTGAATTTCTGGTAGTTTCGTGGTGACTCCGGTGGCCAGCTCGCTGGATAAGACGACCGGAGCTAGGGCTCCAGCGTCTGAAGCTTGAAGATGAATGTTGTAGCCTTCGCGCCCTTTTTTAATTTGAATTGAATGATGTGGTGAGATCATGGCCAATGAATGCTCCACGTCAATTAATGAGGCCTACGTGGCACTGTTTTTTGTTTGATTCTGAACTGAATTGGATGGGCCTGGTTCATTTTTTATATTCGCACACCCTTTATTCTGAGCCCAATGCGCATGCACTATTTCCTTTGTTGCTGTTAATTGCTCATGCACCCCCTGTTCTTTGGTTTCCCTTTTATTTTCTTTTTCATTCCACCTTCCATTTAATTTTGGTTTTAATTGTTAAAATCATATTAAGAATCCACAAAAAATATATTTCTGATCCATGAGTGTCTTGACTTATTTTCCTTGATTTTTATTTTATTTTTCTATTTTATTTTGAATTAATTTTGAGGTTGCTTTTACGTGTTTACCCTTGAGCTAGGGTTTATGCTTTGATGCCATGTGCTTTCCTTCTTGAGCTAATATTTTTACCTTGTTTTGACATGTGGATGAGCAATGTTTGAATGTTATCTTGCTGCCTTGGTGATCACCTTTGATTGTTTTCCATGTGATTTTTGATGCTCCTCGATTCTTGCTCGATTGTTTGCATATCTTGCCTTGTGGAGCTCCTTTGGACATGTTCTTGAGCTAGTTTTGCTCCAATATTTTTGCACATGTTAATTAGATATTTAAAATTGTCTTTGATTATTTTTTTGGAATTTATTGGATCACTTTGCTATTTTTGGTCGATGTTTTCATTTGACGATGTTTTGAGCATGCTAGTGCACACTTCTTGACCTAATTTTGTGCCTTTGAATGACATCAACTTCCTTGATGCTTTGTGATATTTCTTTGATTAATAAGACATGTTTGAGATTCTGATTTTCCTTGGCCCTTGGTGCATGACCTATCTTTTGTATGGCTTTACTTGTGTGGAAACATGTGAATCATTTTGAGCCTTATTTTGTTGCATACTTGCATAGTTTTGGTGCATGCTTTGAGTATGTTGCTTGGTGATTCTTCTTGTTTGGTTTGAGTTTGATTATGGTGTGTGGATGATGCATTTGCTACTGCCTACTTGGATTCACATCATGTTTTCATTTCATTCGATCATTGTGGATTGATTTTTATGATGCATTTCATTAGCATTTGATTGTTGCTACTTTGGTTAATGATGCATGTTAATGTGAAGCCTTCTTACATGTTTGAATTGGATGATTATAACATGACTTGAGTTCTAACTTTGCTTCATCCTCACCTTACTTTGTTCATTTCACCTTTGTATGATGATTAATGGTGTTTAATTGTGCTTTTTATGCAAGTGTGCTTGCATCCTTTCTTGTTTGCTTCTACTTGTTTACTTGAATCTTCTTGCATGATCTTTGAAGCTTGATTGATGATATGAGTTGGATATGATATGCATGATGTTCTTGCTGCCTTCTCTTGTTTCTCATCTCTTATTTTCTTTTCTTCTTCATCTCTTTCACTTCTTTCTTTCCCCTTTGGATCTTAAGACTTGTTTAAGTCTTGGATCCACTTTTGTTTGCTCCCTTAGGATTCCCTAGTCCAACTTAATCTTTGATTAAGCTTGGAGTAGGGTAGACATTAGGATTCAAACCATGCATGCTAACATTAGGTAGAATCTTCCCCTCTTACCTCAACCTTAGGGCTATCTTTCCATGACAACTTTAGGATAGAATTCCCGTAGTGATTTCTTTTCCTTTGAGTCTTCTCTTCTCATCTCTTAACAACTCTAAAACACTTAATAAGGACAACGTGCATTGCACACGAGCCTTAAACATGGGAAATGAGGAATGAGGGGTTTCCTTTCATTTTTCTAAAGTGTTTAGTGGACGTCCCGTCTTGGGACGATTTGCGACGCATTCGTTCCTATGTCATAGACTTGGGTGCAATACAAGTTTCGAACTAACCTCAATTCACTTCTGTCTAAAAAACACAAAAATAATTTCAAATCTTTTTCATCCTTCGGGATTGTTGGGTTTCAAAT
This sequence comes from Lathyrus tuberosus, assembly GCA_022829125.1. NCBI lineage: Eukaryota > Viridiplantae > Streptophyta > Magnoliopsida > Fabales > Fabaceae > Lathyrus > Lathyrus tuberosus. The sequence continues at coordinate 3,419,654 of JALAZF010000477.1, forward strand.
CATTTTCGGAAAAGAGCACGTTACTTCCGTTTTGTCGCAAACAGGCATCGACCCTAACTGCCGGACGCGAACTTAACGTCGCTCATAAAAAACATAAAGACCTTGTTAGGTCGAACTATGGCCGCTCTGACTTCCTCCTTCTCGTTAGATTGAGGATACGTAGGCACAAGACGACGATGTCTTGGCGAGCACTTTTCCCTCTTTTCGACCCGTAGGTCGAACTACGACTGCTCTAATTTCCTCCTTCTGGTTAGATTGAGGATACGTAGGCATAAGACGACGATGTCTTGGCGAGCACCCTTTCACTCTTCCCCCCTTTTCGACCCGTAGGTCGAACTACGACTGCTCTGACTTCCGCCTTCTCGTTAGATTGAGGATACGTAGGCACAAGATGGCGATGTCTTGACGAGCAAACTTTCCCCAATCCCGTAGTCCTCCGAACTACGTTGACTCTGATTTTCCCGCTCCCGAGGGAATACGTAGGCCTAGGACGGCGATGTCCTATCGAGTCACCTTTCCTTTTCTTTTTCCTTTTCTCCCGTTCCGTTTCCAATTAGTAGTTGAGCTTTAGATAACCTACACCCTTTGATCGATAACAACAAGCGTGGATCCTGTAACACCCTAATTTAAATTATTTAATCGTCGTGTTTTATTCTCAATTGTTTGGCCTTGTTTAGGGGGGTGTCTGAGTACGAAGGGGTAATGTTAATAGGATAATAAGGATTAATATGGGGGTATGTCCAATTATAGTGGTATATAAGTGAATATTATTATTAATATTATTATTATTGTTATTACTACTACTATTATTATTATTATTATTATTATTAGTATTATTATTATTTTTATTAATTAAAAATCTGATTTAATTAATTGGATAAGGGGCTAGTGGATGAATTAAGGGCAGTTTAGTAATTAAGCTAAGATTAGTGAGGGTTGGTGGGAGAATTAGCCATAATCAGATTTTGGGAAAAGAGACAAAGTTAGAGGAAGAGGAACAAGGAAGAACAAGGGTGCTAGGGCTAGAATCTTCATCAATTTTGCAAGAATTTGATCAGAAAATTCGAGGTAAGGGGGGAGAATGGGTTTAATATTGGTGGTATAATCATAAGGGGGTAGTGGGGAGTCCTTAACCCCGTAGGAATTCGTCTAAATGTATGATGTATTATGATTATGTGATGCATATGTGAACCTATGATGAAAATTGTGTGAATTAAATCATTACGATTCTGATTGTTTGATATTTTAGTGTTGCAAGTACTGTATGAATATGAATGTTGCAGATCTGAGTTTTGGTGCAGGTTGAGTGATCGAGATTAGATCCAAGAACCATAATTTTGACTAGTAATAATAGGTAAAAAGAAGTAGGATGAAGAATAAGACCTAAAACTGATATAGAAACAAGTTTAGGACTGAATTAGAGTGGAAAAGTGAGGATCCCGTAGTAGAATTCAGACCGGTGTGGGAGAATTGAATTTGCGTAATAGATCTGGCCATACGCGTATCAGGTAAGGCAATACGCGTACGGATATGGTCATTACACGTATGGGAGGGCCAAAAGGAGGATTGGCACGACCCTCTGCCCATACGCGTATGGAGGCTTGGGCAATACGCGTAAGGGGGTGGCATTACGCGTATGGTTTTAGTGAGCGAACTGGCAATACGCGTAAGGCACAGGGCAATACGCGTATGGCCAGTGAGAGCGTAGAATTTTTCCGTTTCACGATTTCTTTCCCGTTTTCGCGTCCGAAGTGGTTTCTTTTGGTTTGAGAGGTTGGGGATAGACGTCAGACCTTGAGAAATGTAGGATTGGTGACGAAAATAATTGATTTAGTAATTTTGGTGAATTAATTGGTAATTAACTAATTAACGTCGTGTGAGGTGTTTTCTGTGGTGTTATGGATTGATTGTGATCAGGAGGATCGTGGGATTGTATGATTATGATTATACATGAATTATATGCATATTGATGTCACGCATTCATGATGTGTCGGTGGTGATGAATCATTGCTCAGGAGGAGTGTATGTGATTCATCCGAACTCCAATGTGGAGTGTGGTGGGATAAATCATTGCCAAGTAGGGGTGTATGTGATTTATCCGGGTTCGATTGAATGAACCATGGTGATATTGGTACCACATGCATTGTGTCATTTGTTGAGTCACATTGCATTGTTATTACATGTTGATTGAATGATAATTGAAAATGACAAGTATGTCGTGATTATGTGATTGTGTGAATGACTGTGAGTAACTACCCTTAATATGTATTATTCACCGTTTATTATTGAATGTAGTTCTCACCCCTTTGTTGTTGTTGTGTCTGTGCTTCTTTGGAAGTACAGATAATCCAGGTACTTGAGTTGCTTGGAGTGCGTGTTGCCTGTTCGAGTCGTAGGAGTCGCTCTGATACGTAACACGGGAATTTTGGGGATTTTATTAGTTGTTATTTTGTAATGAATTTTGTTACGTATCTCTTTTAAATTCAATATTTTTGAGGACCACGAGTTTAATGTGGAGTTTTGGAGTATGTTGGCAAGTGTGCCGTGAATTTATGAAATGATTATTTCCACTGTTTTATTTCATTTAATGAAAAGAGGTTTTGATGTTGATATTATTGGTGTAGCATCCTACTTGTAAAAGTCAAAAACTCTGATTTTATCTGTAATATTCTTATATTTTATAAAATGGGAAAGTGGGGTGTTACAGATCCCATCGAGTACGATGGACGCGTAGGGGTACTAATACCTTCCCCTCGCGTAACCGATTCCCAAACCCGGACTATGGTTGCGATGACCATGTCTTTTCCCTCGTCTAGGTTTTCTTCGATCGTTTCATTTCCCTGCGTCGGGATAAATAACGTTTGGTGGCGACTCTTTTGTTCCTGTTTCTCGTTGGTTATTTTTTCGCAGTTGCGACAAATCTAAAATAAAAATAAGGGTTAATACCCATTTTGCCCCCTGCCATATAGGCGCTTTTTGAAAAACCCCCCTGTAAAAAAAAACTTGCAAAAAAAACCCTAACATTTGAAGATTCTCTCAATTTTGACCTTCATCACATTCAGTCACAAAAAACCTGTCATTTTGACCCCTACCATTTTGGCAGCGTTTTTATTTTGACCCCTGCCATTTTGGCAGCGTTTTCATTTTGACCCCTCCCATTTTAGCATTTTTAGTGACTGGATGTGATGAAGGTCAAAACTGAGATAATCTTCAAATGTTAGGGTTTTTTTTGCAAGTTTTTTTACAGGGGGGTTTTTCGAAAAGCGCCTATATGGCAGGGGGCAAAATGGGTATTAACCCTAAAAATAAATATTTAAAATAAAATTAAAATAAACGGACCCTAAATAAATAAAAATCGGACGCCCAAGTGCTCGAAAAAATAAATCGAGTACACCAAAATGATCAGTGCGAAATATACGACTCAGACAAATACAGCATTTGGTCAGATTTTAAAATAAATTTTGACCCGTAAAAATGCTCAAACTGATCAAAATGCGACGAAAAATGGTCGAAAAATTAAAACGAACACGCCGTGTTAAACTACACGAACTGTAGAATAATATAATTGAAGTCTGCGAGCTTGATTTCAATTTTTTTAGTTCACTGATTTTAAACACCGTTGAAATTCAATTTGACCAAACTGTCTGTAAATTCGAGAAATTATTTCGACTGATATTTTAGGCAATATGCGAGATTAAATGCATGATATGCTGTATCGATGATGCGAAATTAAAATAAAGTCAATTAATTAAAAAATTTAAAATGCCCGGAAAAATTGGGGTATGACAGATGCCCCTATTTAATTAACTTGAACTTGAAGGTATGAATGACAATGATCTGCATACATTCGTGGTGAAAGATAATTAAATACAAAAGACCCAAATTTTGTCCATTGAAAAAATGATATGAAATGGTATGCAGGACAGGGATCTTGTGGGAAACGATGTCACAGGGGAAAGGGTTACAGTCTTCAGAGGTTTTTGTCAGAAATACATCGAACAAAACTCTGGGAAAGCATCAGAGATATTCAGAAGAGCGTTGAATAAACTCTGAAAAACCTTAGAGATATTTGGAAGAACATCGAATAAACTTCGGGACACATCCAAAAAAGCATTGGATGGAGGATGGAAACAGACTTGAGAACAATCAATAGCTGCTAACCACATTCAGAAATAAATTGAAGACATCTAGAAAAGCATTAGATGAAAACAACGATTCTGAAGATACATATATATACTATTAATTCTTTTTATTAGATTATTCGAATCGAATCGTGTCGATACACTGTTTGCATATAGGAGTGCATAATGCGTGACATTTACGTTAGTTCGATCTAGTTGCGATGACCGAATTCTTGCGTTAGCAACACTATTTTTTTAGCCCGTTAAATTTACATTTTTTATGCATTTTTTTTTTTATAAATTTAGATCCGCACGATTTAGATCCATTGCGATGATCACGTTGAGTGTAGCAAACTATTGGTCGATCTTATTGGTTTTTATGCGGATCTATATTTGTTCATCATTGTATTTCGATTTTACACGCGTCAGACGGTTTAGCATGGTGGCGATTAGAGCTGTCAAAACGGGTAGCCCGGCCCTAAACGGGCCGGCCCTGGCGGGCCTCGGGCTTTTTCGGGCCGGGCTCAAAAAGCCCATTTTGAATACGGGCTCCTTTTTAACTACCCAGGCCCAGCCCTGTCTGGGCTGCGGGCTACCCAGCCCTAAACGGGCCAGGCCCTAAACGGGCCCATTTTAAAAAAAAAATAAAAAAATCATTTTTTAAGTAATATATAATGTAATAGAAATTAATACTCATTTTAATATACAATGTTATAGAAATTAATACTTATTTTAATGATCTTAATGTAATATATTCATTTTAGAATACTGTAATGTAATATAATGTAATAGAAATTAATGTTTTGGTAGTCACTGAAGTGTGTGTGGACCGAACCAAAGAAGCACTAACACATCGTATCCAAATGTTTCTTGGGCCAAATTTATTTTTTAGGTCCAATTATATATATTTATTAATTTATATATGGGCCAAATAGTTAAATTAATTCTTTTAAAAAAAGCTGTCGGGCTGGCGGGCTACCCGTAGCCCATACGGGCCGGCCCATTTTTTTTCGGGCTTTTTCGGGTCGGGCTCAAAAAGGCCCGGAATAATATGGGCTCCAAAAATAAGGCCCAAGCCCTAAATTTTTTCGGGCTCGGCGGGCCGGCCCATGGGCTTCGGCCCATTTTGACGGCTCTAGTGGCGATCCACTTTTCTTGCGCTTACCGATTCGCGTTTCAATTTTTAGTTTGTGATTTTATTTAATATTTTTATCTTGTTGATTCTTGATTCGACTTGCGTTGACCGCTTATGCGGTAGCATTTTTGTTGTTAATTTTGTTAAGAATAGCGATCCAACATCATTATGTTTGGATCCGATCTAATTTCTTTTGGTAGCCTTTACACATCTTCGCATACATGGCTTTGATTCGCATAGTTGCGTCGTAATTTTAATTTGTGCACTTCTCTTCTTTACTTTATTTTTTTCCGATTTATTTGTTATGAATGTATGATGTTAATATTGTGTATACATCTTATTTCCGTATTTTTAGAATTGCTTTTAAAATAATTCTCGATTCAATAATCGAGCCCTTTTTAAACCCTGTAAGTCGATTGTTTCTACGGTCGCCATCAACCAAACCCAAAACATTCTTGATTCATACATCAAGCCATACCCCAACTTGTGAGTCGACTGCTTTTTAGCATCGCCATCAACCTCATGCCAATACTTTCTCTCTTACTTTGATTACGGTTTAGTTTACTAGGAGCACCCTTAGGGACTTGGATTCGACCTAACTTTTTCTCAAAACCCTTGATCCAACGTCAAGTGGCTACTTCTCTCGTAAGTCGGTTGCTTTTTTGCAATCGCCATCACGCAATTTTCGAACCTCAATCTTTTATCGGGTATTTTTCTCTTAAGACTAAAATCCTTTCTCAATCAAATTCCAAAGGAAAGGTCCCGTTATTTTGTGCTTGTTTTGAGGATTTGATGACTTTGTGAGGATGTAATTAACCAGGCTTGAAAAAAACCTGAAATATTCCTGCAACAAGAATCACAGAGAAAAAGTGCGAGTGCTTATGCCAGCTATGCGAATGCACATGCCTATGCAAAAGGCAAAAGGGAGGTCAAATTTCGGGTTACGACAGTATGCATCAGTAATCCCAAAAGGGCCTCTACTGAGCGTGGTTATATCATATGTTAATCATGTTAGGACTACTCCTAATAGTCAACTATTGATTATACCACAATCCTATCATAAATGTTCACTCGAGTCCGGGTTAGGACTTATCTCACCACTCAATAGAAATACCCAAGCAAATACAAATATATAGATATGCAAATATGTAGATATACAAGCATACAGGCAAGCAATAACACAAATATAAACAAGGTGGGCTTAACCCTCCTAAAGTTTAGGCTAAGCTGTGACATGGCAGTCAATAGGAGAAGTGTAACGCCCCAGTTTTGTTAGATTTATTTAATAGAGTAGATTTAATTGGTTTTGGTTTTGTATTATTTTATTATTGACTTTTATTTGACAATATATCATTTTTCATCACTGTTTATGTTTTATCGTATTTTGAGAGCGTTTAGGAGATATTTGAGCTGAGGGGTATTTTGGTCTTTTTGGGGGTAGATATTTTTATAAAAAGAAAGAAAAGAGAGAAAAGATAGTAAGGAAAAGAAAAAGAAAGGAAAGAAAGAGAAGAGAAGAGAAAAGAGAGGAAAGAAAAGGGAGAAGAGGAAAAGTGGAAAAAAATCGAGAATTCATCCGTTTCAAGCGCGAATAATCAGGTAAGGGTGAGAAGTTTCGATTATATCATGCTTGTATATGTATATGTATGTTTTGTTTGAATGTTTGGGTGAAAAATATATGTTTTTCTATTTGGTTGAATTTGTGAGCAATTGATAGAAATCGATGTTTTAACGGTTAGAATGCGGAATAGTTCGCGTAGAATAGTCGGGAAATGATAGGATTTAGTCGGGAATACTTGTCGGTATGATTGGGGGGTTTAAGGAGGAGTTTGGGGGGTTTTTGCATCATAAAAATCTGGTTTTTTTGCTTCTGCGAAGCAAGTAATCGATTAACGATATGTGAGTAATCGATTACCACTGTAAGTTTCAGAAAAATAATATTTTCAAAAATTCATAACTTTTGAACCGTAAGTCGGTTTTGGTCCCCGTTCGAAGCGTTGGAAAGCTAATAAAATATTCTTTCTTTTAAAAATTGGTTGGAGGTCAGTAGATGATTTATTTAAGTCGTGGTTTTGAAAAAGTGTTGAGTTGTCGGGTTTTTATCGCGTTAAATGCGTGCGGTTGGTGTTTTACAGTGCGTCGTGCTATTGTTATATGATGTGAAGCTTTTATGTGATTTATATGATGTGGAAGCATGTGATAGTTTGTTGTAGTGCTTGTGGCCTAATGGCAAAATACCTTGTTGAATTGAATTACAAATGTACGTTATTATGAATGTTGTTGTGGTTTGCGGATTGTGATGAAATGCATTGTTTGAAGTGTTTTCAATGCATGAATGATGATGATGAGATAATTCATATTGTTGAGTTGTGAATGTATGGAATTGATGAGTTGAAATATGTGCATGATTATGGTTGCATATATATGTGTGAAGATCCATTTGATTGTCATGAGTCCTTGTATGCCAAGCATCATGATATGCATCTTGTGATCGTGTGCCCATGTGGGGTGTGAGCGATCGGATCGTGTGCCCATGTGGGGTGTGAGCGATCCATAAACGCCGTGTGCCCATGTGGGGTGTGAGCGACGGATTGGTTCCAGAGGGAATCCGCTATAATGTCGTGTGCCCATGTGGGGTGTGAGCGATGATTATAGATGATCGTGTGCCCATGTGGGGTGTGAGCGATCGGGTCGTGTGCCCGTGTGGGGTGTGAGCGACGGGGAACATTGTATGCCCGACGGGGAGTTACAGTGATGTAACGAGCGATGGTTCCAGCAGAGTTCCTGAGTGAACTAGTGATGAGAAACATTGGAAGTCGGTACCCGCATGGCATTTGCATAGAGTCGTTGTGTCGGTCTCTGTGCATTTGCATAAATCATGGATGCATTATGTGTGAAAAATCATGATTTGATTGATTATGTGTGAGAATTGTGAATGGATGCATTATGTGTGGAAAATCATGATTTGATTGATTATGTGTTGAAATTGTGATAGCATTGGTAATTTGATGCGCATATGTGATAAATGCCTTGGTTGTGGATAATATGTTTTATGCGTAGATATATGTTATGTGATGTGTGATGTGTTTCTAAATGTTATGACTTGGTATGCCTTATGTGCAAATATATGAGTATATTGGATAATTGATATATGCTACATTGTTGGATTAATAGATACATGTTACGTATATGTGGTATGTTATATGTATTAATATGTGGTGTTTGTGGTGAGAATAGCTATGCATGTGAATTGTTATGTGTTTGCATATTATTATGCAATCTTGATTTTAGTTGTTATTTCTCACCCTTATGCTGTGGTTTATTGCTCTACGAGGCAATTGCAGATTAGTGTCTTGGAGGCTTTTGTGGAGATTAGTCCTCCGTCCTTTGTCGTTTGTCTGCTCTGATACGTAGCACGGGAGTCGGGGAACGATTATGATATATATGTATATAATTGTTGAACATATTTTGTATTACTTCTGTATTTATATTTTGATGTTATAAAACCATTTATTTGTAAAACAAGTCGGTTATGAATCTTTCCGCTTTATTCCATAATTGACATTTCCTTTATATGGAAAAAGTTTCCCGTTAATGATTTTCTCTTTTATGCTATGTATCAAATTTATGAGCAGGGATTTTGTTTTCTTTCTTTAAATGTGGCATTCCTGTTCCTGTCGGAAAAATAATTTTTTAGTTACTCTGATTTTATTTATGTATTATTTATTCGCGATGGGAATTGGGGTGTTACAAGAAGACCCTTTCCTTTGGAATTAGGCATAGGTGATAGAGGGTAAAAACAATATAATGAACAAGGCATATGCTAAAGGAGATAATCAACTCACAATATAAGCAAAACAAACAAGGATCAAATAGTATGAAATGTTAATAGAAGATAGTCAACATACCATTACACAAGAGAAATGAGACATAAACAAGAGAATGGAAGAAACATAATCTAAATCTAATGGAAATAGAGTAAAAGTTCAAACAAATGAATTAAGTTACGAACTTGCAAAATTAAAGATCAAGGACAATAATTAATTAACACATATCTTAAATAATTCTAATAAATGAATTTCTAAAATTAATCAAAAGTAAAAGATCAATCTAAAAAAACTAGTTAAAGAAAATATTTTTTTAGTTTTAATTTTCAATTGAAAATAAACATATTACTTAGCCTAAGACAACAAAGTTTAAATAATTTAGAACATTAATTAACTAATTAACCCTGTTCTAGACTGGGCCGAGGCTGCCCAACAGTCGAGCAGGCCCAACCCATATAGCATGGGGAGGCCCAATAAGACCCCTCTGCGGGGCACTTGACTACTGCGAGCATATCATCATTTCCCCCGGGAACTTTACAGTGTCGGGCACTTGGCCACCAGGACAGGAGAACCTCGCACCCCGGCGAATAGGTACCTCCCCGACATACCAGCTTCTCCCCGCGATAATGCCACATACCACTCCTCGACAGACATGGTCCCTCCCCGCGAGGCCATGTCCGTCGTACGACTTTGTTGGTCCTCGACACATTAGGCTCCTCCCCCGCGAGGAGTGTCTAACGGTCCGTACCACGTGGACACGTTCCAAGTAACCTCCCACTTCCGCAGGATTCGGTCTGCCCTAATCCCAGAAATCTAGGAACGGTTACCCCAGGGCGAAGACCACGTGCTGGTCTTCACTACGCCACGTAAGCCCTGGCAGTTACTTGGATTGGGCCTGACAATCCAGCCCAACGCAAGTAACCGTTGGCCCCGCGCTGGGGGTTCTCTATAAATACCCTCTCACTTGAGAGGGTCAGGTTAAGTCACTTTTCTCACTCTTGTATTTGCTGTTACTCTGTGCACTCCCTAACTTGAGCGTCGGAGTACCTTGCAGGTACACCCCCCCGGCCGTCCTTCAACCTCACCGGAGCCGGAGCTCAACAGACGTCGTTGGCCACCAGTAACTGTCTGATACAGGTACGATCAAACCCTAAAGAAAATATTAATTTAAATGCTAAACAAAACCCAAAATAACAAAAGAAAAAAAGGAAAAAAAAGAAGAAGAAAAAAGAGAGAATGAGAGAGCATGCCCAAGAAGGAGACAAACTGATCCTATTCCATATGGGTCGGGTATAGCATGACCCAGTTGGGTCTACAACTACTCATAACCCTAAATCTAAAGGAGGCAGAACGGTTGTGGAAGTTTAACATGATTTTGAATAGGGGTGTGCAAAAAAACTGATTCACAATAATCAAATTTAAAAATGTGGTGCACCAATTTCAAAAGTCCATATTATTTGGTTTAAAAACTAGTCCAAATTCATTTTATTAAAACCATAAAAAACCAATGTCCACTTTTTATCATATACTTTACTGTCATAATCAAAATCAAACTTACCATGGCCAAAAGATGGTGGATAAACAAATAATTTCCAACTTTTTAAGGATTTTTTTCAATTCAACTGTTCTTTGAAAACTAATATACACCAATGCTATTCTACCATATAAAGAAGATAATAATATTCAGAATATGAAAACAAATATTAAAAATAATATATTTTATTTGGTTAAAAATGAAAATGGTTATTAATTTCAAAAATGGTTGGATGGAGTTAAGAATAAGTTGTTGAATTGAGAATTAAGTGTTAGTTAAAAATAAATTTGAGGGAAATTTGGTTTTAAAACTGGTCCAAACAAAAACTGGTTTTTTGATGCAAACCGGTTATTAACTAAACTGATCCAAATATAAATCGGTTTTAAAAAAATAAATCAATTTTGTTAAAATGATTTTAAAAACTAAACTGATCTATATATTTAGTTCAATTTAGTTTAATTTTAAAACCAAACACATCCCTAATTTTGAACCTTCCCAATGCATCATGATCATCAACAAATCTTTAGACGCATCATCATCACCAACAAATTTTTATCGCTAAACCTTCCTCCTCCCTTTCGCCGAAGGCTTCTTCCTTCTTCGATTCCTCCTCCACCACCGCGTCACTCTTTCTCCTCACTCAACATCTCTCTCTCGTTCGCAACTCGCTCTCATTCGCGGTCCCTCTCTACTCACGATTTCGAATGAAATCCAAAACAAACATACCAACAACAGTAACCATCATCCATTGCACAATTTTAATGATAAAAACGCGAAAGATTAACTTTCGGCAATTCGACGGCGAAGATGTGCTGGAACTCGACGAATCAGGCGTCGCGTAAAGACATTAATCAGGTACTCTTTTCGATCCCTTCCCAATTTTGCTTTGCTGCTATTGTGATTGCGGATGCTGTGAGGTTTCTTTGAATCCCCCTCCACTGCTATGCGTGTGTGTATGTTCTGAATTCTTTTTTTGAGAGTGGGTTTTTGATGTTCTGCTGCGTACGAATGAAACTTGTATCTTCTTGCATTGTGTATGGCTTTTTGTTCGTGTGAATGTATGTTTGTGATACTGTGTATGGTTTTTTTTTCTGGTGTGGGAACTGTATGTTTGTGATACTATGTATGGTTTTTTCTGGTGTGGGAACTATATGTTTATGATACTGCGTATGGTTTTTTCTGGTGTGGAAACTGTGAATTCTGTGAGAATTTTATGATGGTTTTGTGATGTTACCTCCTCCAATTGTGTGAATACCGATATCCTTTATATAAGCTATTTTGTGAATACCGTCTTGATGAGCTTTCCATTTCAACCAGAACATGTCTTATTACATCTTTAATCCTTTCCTTTTTCCGTTCAGCATGCTTGTGTTATTATGGAAATAATGGAACAGAACTTGATTTCTTGATTCTTGTGTGATGCTCTTTCCATTTTCAATTAAACCTGTTTGCGTATGTTTTGGAAAGAAAATCGAGCTTGTCCTGAACATGTTTTGGATTTTCTTTGAAACTTGATAAAGTTGTCTGATTCCTGTTTTGGAATGTTTGCTGACTGTTTTGGGAAGTAGATGATGAACATGATTTCTTGCTCCTTGTATTAACGTATGATTTGCTGAGAACTTAATACTCACTTTTCTCCATAATCTTCAAATGCATTCTTGCAGGAACTTCATTCAATAACTAGAGGTTCGAGAGCAGGTGCCTTTAATCACTTTCAGGACAGAACAACCTTATTGATGCAACACATTTTACATGGTTCATCTTGCAGAAATTCCTAAAGAGATGATTGCTGATCATGGCTCCTTTCAGCTGTAGCACTTTTCAGCTCTGCTTGCTTTGTAGTATTCAAGAAAACTTCTTCAAGAGTTGTTAGACCAAGCTGGATGTCAGATATGCCAAATTCTTGTTCTCTATCTTGAAGCCCTGAAAAAAAATCTGCCAGGAGTGTCTCTCTTTCATGAGGAATCACATTAGTTGTTGTTCTCCTCTTTTGGTATTACATCTAAACAATTCTTGAAGAATTTCTTCACAGCCTCATGATGTCTTCTTGTTGATACTGCATCACCATTTACATGACTATTTTCATTATTGTTTCCATAGAAACTAATATTCGCAATAAAACCAATGCCAAAGCGTGACTTCAATCTACTTGAGGTGCGAATGCATCAGAGTTCTCCCTTTGCCATGATTCCTATGCGGTCACTTAGAATGTCAGCTTCTTCCATAGAGTGTGTTGTGAGAACAATGGCACGGCTTGCTAGTCATTGGTATGAGGATGAAGTTTTTCAACTTGAACCTTATGCATTTCAGACTTTTTCTTATGCTTAGGATTTCTCCTTTATTAAATGTAATGTGATTATACTACAAATTTTTAATTGCTCTTGTACTTGAACACATTTGTAACCTTTGCATTGAATTTTGTATGAATGGTTTGAGAATGATGTACATGACTTTAAATTTTGGCATGGAATTTTGTAATGCACCCTTGTATGTGAAACTTTAAATTTGACCACGTTCGGTAATGTCCAATCCAATCTTTATGCTTTGAATGAATCAAGTCTTCCATTAAACTCATATTTGCACTTAGTCTCTTAGAACTAGAACTTGTAACAAGGCTTTGTATGAATGAAATGGGTCTTTGGTGTTTCAAATATTTGTAACAACATCTTTTTTAACATTTTCCATTGTGAACCTTTTTCCAAAATTTGATGAAAATGTCACAAGTGGGCAGGAACCTTGTAGGTGATTCCTATTAGCTTTAATTCTTCTATTGTGTGCATGACATTAACCAAAGATATTTCGCCTTAATGAATCTACTATCTATCCATTACAAATAAGTTTCTTGCACTGACAATTATGCCCTTCTACCAGAATTTTTTTACACTACTAAAAGGTTGTTTTCGTAACTAGCAAAATAACCAAAATTCATAGCTTCCTTCTCACAATTGAGTGCCATGTGCTGACTTCCCATTAGTCCTGAATTAAAAAAATACTATTCCCTCCAAACAAAGTTTACTCATCTTCCTAAACTACATCATTTCTCACGTTTATCTCCATTCGCTTTTGCTCTCTCTCCACAAACCACCGAAAACCAATTCACACACTAGACTGTCTGATATGAAACATTTCTCATCTTCTCTAAAACTAAACTTCTGTATCTCATTTCTTGAACTGTTTTTCTTTTTCATCACAAAAACAACCCTCTCTTTCTCTCAACAGTCGCACCCTATTTTCTCCCTCTCTTCCCTTTTTTATTATATCTTTTTCTCTCAAACATCACTCACCATCAACACACGAGATCTCTGTTGAGATCTACTCCTCATTACTTCAAACAACACTATGTATTTCAAGCTTTAATCATTTCCAGGTTTTAACTCCTATGATTTCTTCTATGATTTGTATCTCTGTTTGTATTTTAAGGTTTTCCGAACAAAAACACCTAAACATGACATATTTAAGGTTTGTTGTTGTAACTATGTTGTTGTTTGTTGAACCCATAAAGGTTATGCAGTAGGTTTTGCAGCTGAAGTTCATATAAGTGTTGTTTATATTGCTAATGTTATTTGTAATCTAATGAGATATGCAGGATAAATCCCTTATGTTTGTAGTGGTTCTCATATTTTCCGTGGTTCTAAAAGATAAAACATATTGCAACTTTTGAATTGGTTTGAATCGAAAATGTGTTTTTCTCTTCTGCTTGGTTGTGGTTAGTTGAAATGGTTTTTATTGAAAATCTGAATTTCTCACCCAAATCCAACCTGTTAAGAATGTTCTTTTGAAAAATCTCATGAAAAACTAGATACTTTATTTTTTATTTCTTTGTTTTTTGGTTACAGTATAACTATGATTTTGTTTTAATATACTATATTTATGTTTTTTTGTTGCAATATATTATATATTATTAAAGATTTTTATGGTTAGATTTAGTTTCTATCTATGTTGGTAACTGATTTGGTTGACATCTTTTATTTAGCATTTTATATGTGACTGATTTATTTTCCATTTGATCTTTATTTGTGGCATATTATTATGAAAAGGTCTCTCATATAAATTATGTGAGTAACTTTAAGCTTAGTTACTTTGCGTCATAATTTATTATATATACTTAATTTTAGCTATATAAAGGTTAATTATTTTCATATTATATTAACGATCAAGTCCATAAAGTTTCATTTATAAATGTGAAATTTGAAAATATACAATCTTATAGTTTACATTACTTTATTTTTTAAAATTATGATACATTCATTTGGTGAAGTATTTGATAGCTTTGAAATTTTACATAAAAATTGTGGAGTTAATCCACTTAAGAATAATTATTAATTTAGTAGCTGGATTGGTTAGAAAAAGTGTTTGTAACGAGTTATTGAGCGAAGGAACTATACTTGAATTTACTCTAACAGTAACTTGATCATTCTATTTTGATTATTATTAATCAATTTAATCAAAGTTCACAGTTGATTTTACTTTTTGCACGAAATGGGGTCTGTTTTGCTTTAAAGTATGGCTGTTTTTTCTGCTTCATACATTAGTTTATACTAATCCTACTATTTGTAATATATTTTTATTTGTTACAATGCAAAACGTACAAATAAAGTAACATTATATTGTGATTGAGTGTTTAAATTATGACAGGGCATAGCCTGCATTAGCATGATGGTGTAGAATTGTAAGAGCAATTTTTCATTTTCATACAAGTGGAAACTAGAAGAAATATAGCAGTGTTATGACCATCAATTAAACTAAAAATCATTAACATCTACTTTGTTAATATTATTGAACTATTTTAATTTTCAAATGGACCACTAATCATTAACATCTACTTTGTTAATATTATTGAACTATTTTAGTTTTCAAATGGACCACTAACTTTTCTAATAATATCACAAGGTAGAACATATTTGATGTATTCATATTGATTATGCACTAATTTTGTTATTTTATATCTGAAAAAATAAAAAAAATACTTAAATATATACAAAAAAATTTCAACGTGTTATTATATTTTGAAGTTATTGAATAATTTTTTCTTCTATTTTTGTTTTTACTATGTAACAAAACAACCATTCAATAATTTATTTATACTTAGTTCTTCAATGTGGGGGCATTAATTGTGTTTCATTGCCTGAAAAACAAATTTTTTAAAATAATTTATAATAAAATAAGTAACTTGGCGGGGGCAGTTGCCCCCAATATCATACATGTAGATCCGTCCTTGCTCACGGGTCACTATCAACATAATATTTATTTTATTTTAATCAAACATTATTTTATTTTTAAATATTAATTTTTTTCTTTCTCCATCTTATGATTCCTTTTTTTTCTTTTTATATAATTATTTAATACAATTTAATTTATATAATTATTGTTTATTTTAAAATTAAGTATATCATTTTAAATTTTACATTTATATCTAAATACATTTTATATCACATCAAATAATATATTATCTCACGGGTCATTATCTCATCAAAAAAATTTTTTTGTCTTTCTTCATCTCACATGTCATTTTTTTTCTTCTTTTTGCATGATTATTTAATACAATTGAGATTGTATAATTATTTTTCAATTTACAATCAAATAACTCATTTCAAAATTTTCAATTATTTTAATCAATAATTATCTTAATTTGAAAGATAAAATCTTTATTATCAAATATTAAATATTTCTTTTTTTTTCATCTCAATAATTTTTTTCCTTTTTGTATTTTAATACAATTGAATTTATATAATCATTGTTTATTTTATAATTAATAGCTAATTTTAAATTTATACACGTATATAAATACATTTTATAATGTTCCAAATATACAAATATAGTTTATACTGTATCAAATAATTTTACCCGTGCGGGAGCACAGGTATCTTACTAGTTTGAACTTAGTATTGGTGAATTTTTCATAGTGAAGTATGAATCACTTCTTGCCATGTATGTTCTCTTAAGAATCAAAATTTTTTGAAAGTGAAAGGTCTTTTTGCAATACATTTCAAACATCTGAGCACATGAAACCTCAATATTACTTGCAGAAACATGTCTCCAAGCAATAACTATTTTTTAATTTTAGAAAGGCTTATAGAAAGCCCAAGTGCCTTGTTTCCTTTTGAATTTTTAAGCTATTTTGAATGAGACTTGCTTTCTTGGACTACGTAAAAAAAATTCTCCATTTAAACTTGAATTTAGACTTTTCTTGTAATGGTGTACTCATTTGGATATCAACTTTGTAGTGACACACAAAAATCTTTGCTTGGACAAACGAATAAGTCTTGAATTTTGCACTTTGTAGAAAAACAATGAGTCAAATTTGAATTTTCGTAAAGAACACATGATCCTTGAATTTCGTCCTAGTAACTCCTTGCCAAAACTTGATTCAAGATCTTATCCAAACATACCACTTCAAAACAAACTGATCACAAACTACTAATAAGAAAGTCCCAACTTTTTTCTTAAGATCGAAAGAACTTTAAACGATGATCTACTTCATGAATAAGAACAAAGTCTTGTTTGACCTTTTTTGCCCACACGATCAAAGATTTAGATGATGATGACACTTGATACACGAATCATGCCATAAGGAATTCTTTGAAAATAATGATACAGCTTGTAATGCAACACTCCACGAAATTCCAACCAATTCTCTAATGATCAACACCAAATGGATAAAGAACCCTAATCCTCCTTGGGGAAACCTCTGAGAAATCTTGAGGAAAATTGCCCTTGTATATGCTAAAGGACCATAAGAATGAGAGCATATCCTTCCTTTATCTCCACAGGAATCCAACATAACTTGCAAAGACCAGAATCCCAATGAGCACATACACGGCCTCCATGATCTCTGAACTTTCTGCAGCAACACCTAATTTCACGAATGAAACCAAATGAACAAAATCTAATAAATTGGTTAGCTATGCATGGA
Source organism: Lathyrus tuberosus (assembly GCA_022829125.1). Lineage (NCBI taxonomy): Eukaryota > Viridiplantae > Streptophyta > Magnoliopsida > Fabales > Fabaceae > Lathyrus > Lathyrus tuberosus. Next base: position 3,437,184 of record JALAZF010000477.1, read on the forward strand.
TGATTGACCTAAGATGAGGTGCAAACCGTCAAGGAATCTAAGGGTAAAATTTGGGGTATAATAGTAAGGAAGGTACTATTACTTTGGATGAAGTCCAGACGGCGGTGAAATCCAAAGAATTTTCAAAGTCGAAAGATTTGAAGATTGAAGATAGTGGTGAAGGCTTAAATGTGTCAAGAGGAGGAGGTGAGCGTAAAGGGATGTCCAAATCATAGAGGTTTGACAAGTCAAAGGTAAAATGTTTTAATTGTCAGAAAATCGGTCACTTTAAAAGGGATTGTCCTGAAAGAAAGGTCAATGAAGATTCTGTTCAAACTGTAGTTGCATTGGGCGAGGAAAGTTATGAGGATGCCGAAGCACTAGTAGTATCGAGTTTGGAAACTGAATATAGTTGGGTCATTAACTCAGGTTGCTCTTATCACATGTGTCCAAGAATAGAATACTTTGAAACTTTGAAAATGGTGCAAGGTGGAGTAGTTCGCCTTGGTAATAATAAGGCATGCAAGGTTCATGGTATTGGTACGGTCAGATTTAAAATGTTTAATGATCGTGAACTTCTTATTCACAATGTGAGGTATGTTCCAGAACTCAAGCGAAATTTGTTATCTATAAGTATGTTTGATGATCTAGGCTATTGTACTAGAGTTGAACGTGGAGTGTTGAAGATTTCGCGTGATGAATTGATTATTGCTAAAGGGTATAAAATATGTGGACTATATATTTTAGAAGGTTCAAATGTTATTATTCATTCATCGTTAACTAGTGGAGGCTTTCATGACAAGGAAGAGCTATGGGATTTGAGTTTAAGGCGCTATGAATGCCTTGAGAAAGTTTCAGAGGAGTACAATGAATTTTGCAGAAATCAAGGGATAAAAATGCATGTTACTGCTGATTTGTTATTGAGTTTTTGGGGAAGAGCTGAGGTTAAAACAACTTACTTGGTTGGTAGAGAATTTCTTCAGAATAAGAATAGTGAAAACCAAGGGAGAAGCCTGGGAGAAACTATAACGGAGAAAACTCCGTTTGAGGTGGAGTTTCCTATTATGGATGCTAGCAGTAGTGAGGGAACGGTTATAGAGATCTTTGATTATCATTTGACTCATGATAAGGTAAGTAGGGTTATTGTAGCATCTCAAATGGACGATTATGTTAGCCTTGGATATTATGTTTTTAATGTGGCTGAAGGACTGCAAAATAAAAGAAAAAAAACCTTCAAGGAGGCATTTGAAAACAGGTGGAGTCAAGGGTGGTTGAAAAATCATACTTGTAGGCTTGTTAAATTACCTAGGCAGAAAAGGGTAATTGGGAACAAGTGGATGCAAGTTGCGAGATCAAGATTCAAGGGTTGCTTGAATTTGATCAAAGTTATTGATTAAAGTTTCAACTTGGTAGGGAGCAACAATGTTGTTGATTGTTAAATTGGTATCAACACGGTTTAAAGTCAAGGTGGAGATTGTTGTAAATGTGTCTTAAAACCTTTGTTGATGAAGAGAAAGAAAACATATTTTGGAGATTGCATTTACCGCGAAAATCGAAAGTTTTAGAAAGTCAGATGAAAAGTCGAGAAGAAAAAAAAATTGGCCGGTGAATACGGTGAATAATATTGTCTGTACGGTGAATAGTGTTTTTGAGTTTTCGGGATTTTTCGATTCGGTTCATGGATCCATGTGATTTTGGGCTTTGTTTGTTGGGTATTTGCTATTATAAATATGTATCTCTTATATGCTTGGTGTGTGACAATTTTAGAGTTTACACCTGCAAGGGAGAGCAAGGGTTTAAAGGCATAACATAGGGTTTCAGCTATTCAGTAGGAAAACCTTAGAAAAGCAAAGGTTTAGGGAAACCTTTGGAAATGTTTAGGGAAACCTTTGGAGTTATTTAAGATTATTGTGAAACACTATTACACCTTAGGTTTGAGTGATTCATATATTCAGAGTTGGAGAGGTTGGGAAACACTTGGGTAGAAAATAGGGTTGATCTTGGGAATGTAACACCCCAAAATAATTATAATATTTATTTAATTGATTTATTATGATTATTCGGTGTTTCGATGAATTTTGATGAATATTGTGACGCATGGTGATTTGTGTGGTGTTGTGGGGTAGTAGTGAGTTAAGGGAACATTGAGGTACTTTGAATTAGTAATTTAACTAGGATTATTTTATTAGTAATAATAATAGAATAATTTGAATATTTATATTATTATTATTATTATTATTATTTAAAATAATTAAGAGGAACATTAAGGGTAAGACGGTATTATTGGGAAGTTTGAGTAAAGGTAATATGGAGAAGTCGTAATTGGGGTCCAAGGGGTAAGTTTGACAAAAAGTAAAGTGGGAATTAGGGAAGTTATTCTGTGCAATCGTAAAAGAGAAGAGAACGGAGAAAAGGAGGCTAGGGCACAGAGAACAAGGGAGAATCCATTGTATAACCCCGAAGAAGAATCTTTTTGCTGAGAAATTTGAGGTACTGGGGGTTAATCCGGGTTACTATATTGGATGTGGGTTTAAGGTATATGTAAGATCTGTGTGTATGTGTAAATTGACGAATCTGTGATGAATTATATGATGAATTTTTGTATGATGAATTTTATGATGAATTTTCGTGGATCTGTATGTGTAATTGACGTCTGTTATGAAATTTGTGTGAATGTTGTCATTCATGTTTGGATTCGTATGTGTCTTTGTTGTTACTGTGATGAACACACATCATATCTGAAATTGAGAAATTAGGATGAACGAATCTAGATTTTAATGGTAGAAATTGATGAAAACATTGAAGTAGGATTAAAACTTAGATCTGCAATGAATCGAAAACAGTTTTTGGTCTGATTTGGAAGATTGAAGGTGCTGGAATGGGAAGAATTTTGTTCAAATGCAAAATCTGAAGTTTTAAGGTGCTTCTGGCCATACGCGTAAGGGAGGGAGTCTTATGCGTATGAAAGGGGACATCCCCAGGGTGTTACGCGTAGCATACGCACCCGTCCCCAGGGCCAGCACGACCCTCTGCTAGTACGCGTAGGATACACGTAAGGGAAGGTGGTCATACGCGTATGGAGGGCCATCACGCGTATGGGAAGCTTGGAGAAGGGGCATACACGTATGGAGAGTCATTATGCGTATGGGAATCTTTGGAAGGGGGCCTACGCGTATGGGCTGTCCATTACGCGTAAGGGAAGGCTGCAGGGAGTTTTGAGAGGAGAACCCTCTCTACTCGTACGTGTAATACTCAGGGTGATACGGGTATGGGAGGCCTGGGCACGTGGCCCTACGCGTATGATACGCAGACCAGTAGGCGAGGAAGAGGGCCATACGCGTATGGGGCATGGCCATACGCGTATGGGCAAAGCTGTTGACAGATTTGTCTGTTTTTGTGATTTATGTCCCGATTTCGCTTGTAATGCAGTTTCCTTGAAACGTAAGACTATGATGAGGTAATAAAACATGAGTAAACTAGTAATGGTGGTGAATAAGATAAAATCGGGAAAATTTTGACGTGACGATTATAATATGATGAACTGTGAGGTATAGTGACGAAATCGTGATGAGTGTGAATTGATGTTGTATCGTGATGTTGATGATGATTCATGAATGATGATGCAAATTTGACGATTTTATGATGATGATTATTATAACGCTTTGCATCACGCATTCATCGCATATTTGGGACTCTGGTCCAGTGGTGGTTTCAATCCCATTGTGTGGATTGAAGTGTTTTGTGACGTGCTCCGGTTCTTGTGTAGAATTGATCCTATTGGTGGGGATCTTTGGAGGGTGATGGCCCAGTTTCCATCAATTATGACGAATTGGTACCACATGCATGAGTCTATGATGTTGCATTTGCATACTATGTGGCATTACATTCTATTGATGTATTTAATGCGTCGAGGATGTTTGTGAATGACTTGGTGATATCCTGTGTTGCTACTTTATCTTTTGCCTATATCTTATATATTGATTCGTGATTACTCACCCTGCCTGTTTGAATGTTGACTCTGCGTGGGTAACGTGCAGGTGATAAGGCTTATCTCTCTTGGTGCTTGAAGATTTAGCTTTTGAAGTATTTTGGTTTATCCTTCGATTAGAGGGTTTTGCTCTGATATGTAACATCGGGTCGGGACGTTTGAGTCGAACGGTTTACATTCTTTTATTTGTTGGCATGTTGATGTTTATGAGTTTTATTTTAAGATGTTTTTGGATTATAACTTGTTTTGAGTTTTGATTTCCGTTGCGTAATGTTTAAATAAATTTATGACGATAAAACCCGTGTTACGGAGCAGGATGATATTTTGATGTTTTATGACGAAATGTGGCACTCTTAAATGATGTACTCTGATATAATTGTTGTATTTAATTGTGAATATTTGTCGGGTAAAAAAGGGTGTTACATTAGTGGTATCAGAGCAGGTCGGTCTGTCTGGCCAGGTTTTACATGATGCCAGTCCCTGTCAGTCGATGAGTGTGTGTGCACTATCGATGGTTTGTTTCTTCTAACATTGTTGATGGGGTGCAGGATTGTGGGAAGAAACTATCGTGTTATCGTTGATGCGTTGGAGTCACTTGCTCAAGCGATGGCTCAGAATAATCAGAATGGTGGAGCTCCTGACAAGTTTCACGCTTTGGGGAAGTTCCAGAGGAACAATCTGCCGACTTTTGTGGGTACTCGTGATCTGGAGAGTGCACAGAAGTGGTTGAAGGTGATTGAGAAGATCTTCCGGGTGATGGGGTGCACTGACGCTCAACAAGTTCAGTTTGGAACTCATATGCTGTCAGAAGAGGCTGAGGATTGGTGGGATAATACCCGTCAGAGACTGGAAGACGTTGGTACGGTAATAACTTGGGCTGTGTTCAAGCAAGAAATTTTGGGAAAGTATTTTCTAGAGGATGCTCGCGGCAAGAGAGAGGTGGAATTCCTTGAGTTGAAACAAGGAAACATGACTGTGGCAGAGTATGCTGCAAAGTTTGAGGCGCTGGTAAAGTTTTGTCCTCACTACAACCGTGTTGATGCTGAGGTGTCTAAGTGTCTCAAGTTCGATAATGGGCTGAGGCCAAAAATCAAGCAGGGTATTGGGTACCAACAAATTCGCAGGTATGCTGAGCTGGTGGATAAGAGTGGAATCTATGATAAGGATAGCCGAGCTCGATCTGCTCATTACAGGCACCTCAGTGAGAAGAAAGAGAAGGGGTAGTTTAGATGAAAGCCTTATGTGACTTCAGGTGACAAAGGGAAGCAGAAGGCTTCAGATGGAAGAAGACAAGTGGGGGAGCAACTCCCGCTTCTGTTAGGTGTTACAGGTGTGGCGAGCAAGGCCACCGTGCTGATTGCAAGGATGAAGGTCCAACCTGTTTCAATTATGGTGAGAAGGGTAACATCAGTACTCAGTGTCAAAAACTGAAGAAGACTGCTACTGCTGCTCAGACCAATGGCAGAGTGTTTGCTTTGAGTGGTTCAGAAGTCCCTGAGAAGGATAACTTGATTCGAGGTACTTGTTTTATTAATAATGTTGAGTTGGTCGCTATTATTGATACTGGTGCTACTCATTCGTTTATTTCGTTTGATTGTGCTACTAGATTGGGTTTGAAATTGTCTGATATGAATGGTAGTATGGTAATAGAGACTCCAGCTAATGGTTCTATTACTATTACTTTTGTGTGTACGAGATATCCTTTGACGATTTTTGGGAAGAGTTTTGTGATGGATTTGGTGTGTTTACGCTTACACCAAATCGATGTAATCCTTGAAATGAACTGGTTGGAGTTAAACTATGTTTATATCAATTGTTATAATAAGATCGTAGAGTTTCCTGAGCTTGGCGATAATGGAGAGTTGATGTTCTTGTCTGCTAAGCAAGTAGACGAACTTCTGGAAGACAAAGCCTTGGTTTTTGCAATGTTTGCATCGTTGCAAGTTGATTGTGAAGTTGTGAGTGTTGAATTACATGTTGTCTGTGAATTCCCAGATGTGTTTCCAGATGACATAAGTGATTTGCCTCCAGAACGTGAAGTAGAGTTTGCAGTGGACTTAATACCAGGTACGAGTCCATTGTCAATGGCTCCTTACCGGATGCCTGCTTCTAAGTTAAGTGAATTAAAGAAACAATTAGAAGAATTGCTTGAGAAGAAGTTTGTTCGATCGAGTGTTTCCCCGTGGGGTGCTCATGTGTTGTTAGTGAAGAAGAAGGATGGTAGTATGAGGTTGTGTGTTGATTATCAGCAATTGAATAAGGTGACTAACAAGAACAAATATCCACTTCTGAGGATCGAAGATTTGATGGATCAGTTAGTAGGCGCTTGTGTGTTTAGCAAGATTGATTTGAGGTCGGGTTACCATCAGATTCGTGTTAAGCCTGATGATATTTCGAAGATAGCTTTCAGGACGAGGTATGGTCACTATGAATACACTGTGATGCCGTTTGGTGTATCCAATGCCCCTGATGTGTTCATGGAATATATGAATCAGATTTTTCATGAGTATTTGGATAAGTTTGTTGTGGTTTTCATTGATGATATTCTGATATACTCTAAATCTGAAGAAGAGCATGCTGAGCATTTGAGAACCGTGTTGCAAGTGTTGAAGGAGAAAAATGTGAGAACAAGATTTGGTTCTGCATTAATACCTCTGAGTTTTGATGATATCAAACAAGTATGTTTGTATGAACAATTTTGTAAGTCTAATGTTTGTTACTTTTTAGAATCTAACAAACAGGTTTTGTTTACATTAAATGGCATGGATATGTTGTTAAAAGAGAATATTTTGCCTACGCGCTACACTTGATCTGCTAACTGCTTCAGGAGAATCTAAATATTGCAAGACTCTGATATAATTTGTAAAGAGAACAAGTTCTGAAGATCTGAAGACTGAGGTTCTGACGAACGAAGTTCAGATGCTGAAGACCTACGCTCTCTAGATAAAGGTTCTGAAGAACCAACTATAGTCTCTACACATGCTTCAACTAAATACCATCAGAAGCCTCTGAAGATATGAAGACAACATTCTAAGCAAACAAGGTTCTGAAGATCAAGTGCTGAAGACTCCGAAGGCGCAGCTCTGAGGACTCCAAGACTTGAAGATCTTAAGAACCAAACTATGTTTTCCCTTCTTACTCGTGCTCGCAGAAGCCTTTGAAGTTAAGAAGATAAGAATACTAAGCAACAGAGTACAACTGTACAACGGTACAAACGAAGATATCTTGGAAACAGTGCAACCAATACTAATGAAGATATCTTGTCAAGACAGGACACAAAAGTATTATCTGTCCCCACATCTCTATCAAGCCGCCATCAGTCTAAATAGCTATGATTACTTTTCAACTGACATATTTTACTTATCTATATAAAGACTTGAGGACTTGAAGAAAGATACACGAAAGCTCACTGCAAAAATACTCTCTTACTAATATCTTTCTTAAGCCATTTAGATCTAAACTTGTTTACATTTTAGCTTGTAAAAGAAGCATTATTCTGTAAACGATACTCATTCAAACTTAGGTTTGTATTCCTTAAGAAAGACCTGTAAGGTTGGATTTCTTGAGAAGTCTAAGACGTGTTGTCTTAGAGGATTATTCATTGAGAAAGACCGGTAAGGTTGGATTTCTTGAGAAGTCTAGAACTTGAGAGTTTTAGAGGTTGTTGTTAGTCACCAGCAGTTTGGCTTGTGCATTGTATTAATTTGATTGATTAGTGGATTAAGACCTCGATTGAGAGAGGCAAAATCACCTTGGCGGGTGGACTAGATTAACTTGAGGAATTCTCAAGTGAAATAGTATAAACATACCGTGTTATCTCTTTCTAAACTTCTTACTCATAAGTTAGAAAGTTGTTAAAAAAGGGGTTAGAATAAAGAAACGATTTTATTTTGAAAAACCAATTCAAACCCCCTCTTTCTTGCATTTTTCACACCTTCAATGGGCATTAGAGCTCCGGTTCTGAGGTGATAAAAAGGTTGAATTTTTGTCAAACACTTAACAGTGTTCAGTACCGATCCAAGTGTGAAAAACAATGGCTGCACTTGAACCAAGTGTTACTGCTAATGAAAGAGATTCTTATAGTGCAAAACCTCCTATCTTTGATGGGGAAAATTTTGACTATTGGAAAGATAGAATTGAAACTTACTTTCTGGCTTTTGACTTAGATCTATGGGATCTGGTAGTTGATGGCTACAGTTACCCTGTAGATTATGAAGGCAAAAAGATTGTCAGAAGTGCATTAACAGATGCTCAAAAGAAGACTTACAAGAATCATCACAGAGCAAGAATGATTCTGTTAAATGTAATTTCATACACATAATATGAAAAGATCACAAACAAAGAAACTACAAAGTCCATTTTTGACTCTCTCCGAATGACTCATGAAGGTAACGCTCAAGTCAAAGAGACAAAGACTCTTGCACTAATCCAGAAATATGAAGTCTTCAAAATAGAAGATGATGAATCTGTGGAAACTATGTTTTCAAGATTCCAGATGCTTGTTGCAGGACTTAGAGTTCTAGACAAAGGTTATTCTACTGCTGATCATGTCAAGAAGATTATCAGAAGTCTGTCTGTCAAATGGAGACCAATGGTAACAGCCTTGAAACTAGCAAAGGATTTGAACAACATAAGTCTTGAGGAACTAATTAGTTCTTTAAGGAGTCATGAAATAGAACTTCAGGAAGATGAACCTCAGAAGAAAGGTAAATCTATTGCTCTAAAGGCTAAGTCTGAAAAGAAAAAGGCTTATCAAGCAGAGGAAGAATCTGAAGAAGATTCAGACGAAGATGAACTATCTCTCATATCAAAGAAGATAAGCCACCTGTGGAAATACAGAAGGAATAAGTTCATAGGACCAGGAAGAATATCTGAGTCTATACATGGTCAAAAGAAAGCTTATGGAAGAGAAGTTACATGTTTTGAATGCAAGGAGCCTGGATATATCAAGAATGATTGTCCAAAGTTCAAGAAAGATGGAAAACCTAGAAAAGCTAAAAAGGGTCTTATGGCAACTTGGGATTATTCAGAGTCAGAAGAAGATTCCGACGGAGAACATGCCAATGTGGCATTCATGGCTAAGACCAGCACAAACGAAGTTCTATCAGAAGAAGAACTATCAGAATCTGATGATGACAGAGAGGTACTTTCTTCCTTATCTCGTTCTGAACTTGAAATAGGATTATCTGAACTTATGGAAAGGTATCAACTTCTTCTAAGAAAACACAAAACTTTGAAAAAGACTTTTATGGTTCCTTCCGAGGACCTTACTAAGAACAAGCAAACTATTTCTGAATTAAACGAAAAATTATTTTTCTTAGAAAAATCAAATGTTGTTTTAAAAAATAAAGTATCTAAGTTAGAAGAAGAGATCACGTCTGACATAACTGTCACTAATGAAGTGGTCAGATATGATAGAGCTTTTCAGCACTTCCTTGCTAAAAGCATATATAGAAGTAAAATGGCTTCAATGATATATGGAGTTAGCAGAAATGGAAGTAGAGGTCTGGGATATTCAGGACCATCACAACCATATGATAAAACCAAGAATATCAAACTAATACCTCTATCTAAACATTTTGTGCGTGCTGACACTAAGCTAAAATGTCCAGAACCAGAAGGTTATAAGTCTGTTATATCACAAACACGGACATGGAAGAAAACTTCCAAACTCAAATATTATGCACAAGTACCGCACTATTATCCTGCTGCACGAAAATCCAAAGGTGTCAGAACCTCTGGAAAGACTAATGTGAAAGGACCCACAAAATGGGTACCTATGAATAAGATAATTTATGTTGCAGATATCCTTAATGACGCCACTGAAACACCAGTCATGGTACCTGGATAGTGGATACTCGCGACACATGACAGGAGAAAGGCATATGTTCCAAGATTTGAAACTTAAGCCTGGAGGCGTCGTCGGTTTCAGAGGAAACCAGAAGGGAAGAATCATTGGCTCCGGAACTATTGGTAATGGTAAACTTCCTTCTATAAATAATGTTCTTTTAGTTGAAGGTCTAATGCATAATCTGTTGTCAATTAGCCAACTTAGTGACAATGGTTATGACGTTATTTTCAATAAAACGTCTTGTAAGGCTGTTAGTCAGAAGGATGGATCTGTTCTGTTCAATGGTAAGAGGAAGAACAATACTTACAAAATTAAATTATCAGATTTAAAACATCAAAATGTAAAGTGTCTCCTGTCTGTCAATGAAGAGCAATGGGTCTGGCACAGACGTCTGGGTCATGTTAGCTTGAGAAGAATCTCTCAGCTGAACAAGCTAGGACTTGTCAGAGGTTTGCCAAATCTGAAGTACTCTTCAAATGCTCTTTGTGAAGCATGTCAGAAAGGCAAGTTTTCAAAAACTTCTTTTAAATCAAATAATATTGTTTCTACCTCTAGACCATTGGAACTTCTTCAAATTGATCTTTTTGGACCAGTGAAAATTGCTTCTATAAATGGTAAGAAATATGGACTAGTCATCGTTGATGATTACAGTCGTTGGGCATGGGTAAAATTCTTAAGACACAAGGATGAGTCACATTCTGTATTTGCTTCCTTCTGCACTCAAGTGCAAAACGAAAAGAATTGCAAAATCGTCAAGGTCAGAAGTGATCATGGTGGAGAATTTGAAAACAAAGATTTTGAAAAACTTTTTGATTCGCATGGGATATCTCATGATTTTTCTTGTCCTAGAACTCCACAACAAAATGGAGTTGTAGAAAGAAAGAATAGAACTTTACAAGAAATGGCTCGCACCGTGATCCAAGAAACTGACATAGCTAAGCATTTTTGGGCAGAGGCAGTTAACACAACATGTTATATTCAAAATAGAATCTCCATAAGACCTATTTTGAGTTAAACTCCCTATGAATTATGGAAGAATAAAATTCCCAACATTTCTTATTTTCACCCTTTTGGATGTATTTGTTTTATGTTAAACACTAAAGAGAATCTTGGCAAGTTTGATCCCAAAGCACAAAAGTGTCTGCTGTTAGGATACTCTGAACACTCAAGAGGCTACAGAGTTTATAACACAGAATCAAGGATTGTGGAATAATCAATTCATGTCAGATTTGATGATAAGCTTGACCCTGAAAAGTCAAAGCTAGTTGAAAAGTTTGCAGATTTGGAAATTAGCTTTTCAGAACATAATGAAAAAGTAGAAGAAGTTAAAGCTCCAGAAGTTCCTACTTTCGATATCATTGATGTATTATCTGATACTCCACAACAAAAGAAGAGGAGAATCTCAACTTCACACCCTGAAGAACTAATTCTGGGTAGCAAGGACGCTCTCATCAGAACCAGATCAGCTTTCAAACCCTCTGAAGAAATGCTTCTGGGATTGGTGTCATTAATTGAGTCAACGACAGTTGATGAAGCTCTTATGGACAAGGACTGGGTTCTGGCAATGGAAGAAGAACTTAACCAATTTTCAAAGAATGGTGTATGGGATCTTGTTCCAAAGCCTAAAGGTGTCCATGTAATTGGAACCAAATAGGTATTCAGAAACAAGCTAAATGAAAAGGGAGAAGTTGTCAGAAACAAGGCACGACTTGTTGCCCAAGGTCACAGTCAACAATAAGGGATAGATTACAATGAAACCTTTGCTCCAGCCGCCAGACTAGAAGCTATACGCTTGTTAATTTCTTTTTCAGTAAATCACAACATCATCTTATATCAGATGGATGTTAAGAGTGCATTTTTGAATGGTTATATATTAGAAGAAGTTTATGTCAAACAACCTCCTGGTTTTGAAAACTCAGAGAAGTTAGATTTTGTTTTTAAACTAAAAAAATCTCTCTATGGTCTGAAACAAGCTCCCAGAGCTTGGTATGACAGATTGAGCAATTTTCTTTTAGAAAATAACTTCACCAGAGGAAAAGTTGACGCCACTCTTTTCTGTAAATCGTACAAAAATGATATTCTTATAGTTCAAATTTATGTTGATGATATTATTTTTGGTTCTGCTAATCCCTCTCTATGCGAGGAGTTTTCAAAGTTAATGCAAGCAGAGTTTGAAATGAGCCTGATGGGTGAGTTGAAGTTCTTCCTGGGAATTCAAATTGATCAGAAACCAGAGGCTACTTACATTCATCAAAGTAAGTACACTAAAGAACTTCTAAAGAAATTCAACATGATTGATTGTAAAATAGCAAAGACTCCAATGCATCCAACATGCGTCATAGAGAAAGATGAAGTAAGTGGTAAAGTTTGTCAGAAGACCTATTGTGGTATGATAGGCTCTATTTTGTATTTAACTGCTTCTAGACCTGATATTTTATTCAGCGTTCATCTGTGTGCTAGATTTCAATCAGATCCTAGAGAATCTCATTTAACTGTTGTTAAAAGAATTCTAATGTATCTGAAAGGAACTACTAACCTTGGCTTGATGTATGATAAAACATCAGAGTACACTCTATCTGGTTACTGTGATGCAGACTATGTTGGAGACAGATTGGAAAGAAAAATCACATCTGGAAACTGTCAGTTTCTAGGGAAGAATCTGATCTCATGGTCAAGCAAGAGACAATCAACAATTGCTCTCTCAACAGCAGAAGCAGAGTACATATCCGCTTCTTTATGCAGTACGCAAATATTGTGGATGAAGAATAAGCTAGAAGACTATCAGATACACGATAGTAACATTCCTATCTTCTATGATAATACTGCTGATATCTGTTTAAATAAGAACCATATCTTACATTCTAGGGCTAAACACATAGAAATAAAACATCATTTTATCAGAGACTATGTTCAGAAGGGAATTTTGTGCTTAAAATTTATTGATACAGACCATCAATGGGCTGATATTTTTACAAAACCCTTAGCTGAAGACAGACTTCAAATTATCTTGAAGCATCTGAAAATGGACTATTGTCCAGAATAAGAGTGCGTCACAATCAGATGTGTTTAGTCAGAATAAGTATCTGTGTAAATCTCAGTCATCAGAAGCTACTTAGTGTCTCTGATCTGGTGGAAACCTTTGGGTTGTCCAGGTTTTGGGAACATTAAAACATGTCACTTAATTAGAAAATGATCAATACGTGTAATTTCGATTATACCAAAATCATTACATCTACTTAATGTACACACTAAACAGTAATTTTCTTGGAATTGACTTAAATCATAATTACATTCATTCATTAATCCCCAATATTGTGTTTAACTTTCTATTTTCAAAAACAATTTAAATACCCACTCACACTGCCTCATCTCCATTTCCACACCGTTAGAAACCCTAAAACCCTAAATAGCTTTTCTCTTTCTCTCTCAAACACTCATTCACCATCTTCGTCTTCATCAATCTCAAACCATCATCATGATGAACGATATTCAGCAAGCAACCGTTTGCTTCTCCGAAGAAATGGAAGAGTCACTGAATCCCTCCAAAAAGTCACTGTCTTCATCTGTTGCACCTTCTACAACCATTGCAACCACCGCAACTGTTGTTTCGACTTCATCGTCTCTTCCCACGATCGATGAAAACCATGTAACGCAACGAAATTCCTCAGTTACCTATGTTGTTCATGCAGACGACCTAACAGTTCTCAAAGAACTAGATGTCGACTTTGATAATCTTCGTGATAATGGGTTTAACCTTCATGATCAACTGAACACTCAAGGATGCAAAAATTACTTTGACAGACTTAGAGGTCCCACCTATGAAGCCCTGGTAAAAAAAATTTGAAGGCAGGCTGAAACTGACGATCTTCATGTTGTCTCCTTCGTTATGGAAAAAAGGATTGTTATTACCGAGAAGTCAATCTCAGATCTGCTAGGAATGAAGTTCTTGGAAGGCAAACGAGTGTATGGGAAGATCGAAAAATCTAACTCTATCATCAACAAAGCAATTTTTGCAAACCATCAATCTGGGAAAACAGAATATAAAAGCAAGGACTTGCGTGATAAACTGAGAATCTGGCACAAGATTATTTTTGGGTGTATCAATCCAAGACCTTTAAAGAGTGTTGCAGATTTCTTCAATGAAAATCAAAAGTACATGTTGTACTATTTTCACAAAAGTGAGAAAATGTGTCTACCATCTATCCTGTTCTACTATCTCAGGGATATGGTGCGCAAAACAAGAACAACAGCCTCGCCAGAAAAGAAAATTGTAAATTACATTCCTTTTGAAAGATTGCTCTCTGATATCTTTGTTTAAAGTGGCTTAGTGAATTATCTAGTTGAAGAAGTTAGATATACAGAATACTTGACTCCAAGCATAGGAGAAGCTTTCAATGCTATGAATCTCAAGCATATGAAAATGATCAAAAATGTTGAAGTAAAACCTTTTTCTATCTCTCGTGACACTGTGATTAAAAACCAAATTCTAGTGGAGAATTATCCTATCTACCACAGAGGCGATAATATACGAGCAATTGCCTCATTTGTTGCTATGATGAGAGAAGAAGGACATGACATGTCCAACTTCAGGATTGAAGATGTTGCTCCTAAACCTCCATATGTTGTTACTAGAAGCAAGAGGAAGCAAACTGAAGAGGATTCTGAGTTTAAGAAAAGTAAGAAGGATGACAAGTCTGTATCTTCTGAGAGTTCCACTCTGCACTCTCTTCTTCTTGAAGAATCTAGTAAGTCTGTTACCAATCCCTCTACTTCAATAAATGTTACTAAGACTGTTACTGTATCATCATCATCTACTTTCATTCCTACCTCAAATCTATAAATAAAGTTCAAACCACCATCTTTTTCGATTCCTCCTCCAACTACCACTATTCAACCATCTCCCATTCCATCAATCAGTACACCTATTTCATCTGAAGCCATTCCTACCTACACCTCGACAATAACCTCTTCACTCATTCAACCAATTGAACCAGAATCTGAGGAAACCATCTCTAATCCTCTAGAAACTATCACATCTGATAGACCAACGTCTGAACCTATTCTTACTGAAATTGTTTCATCCCAACCAGCACCGTCTGAAACTCACTCTGCTGAGCCTGACCTTGCCTTGATCATCTATGACATACCCCTTCCAACAACCCTTGAAGAATGCATTGGTCAGTTTCGTAACAAGGCTATAAAGAAGGTGGCAAAATTAAGAGCAGAAGCAAGCATAAGTGCTAAGCCTCTGGAGCTTGAGAATTCTTGGAAAACCTTTCAGAAGTGGTTAGATTCTGAATTTGCAAGAATTACAAGCTTTTCAGACGCCACTAAAACTGCTGGAGTTCAGTCGGCAAAGGAAAGAGCAGAAGCTGAAGAGTGAATAAGGGAATTCAAGCTTTTGGCTGCGAAGCAGAAAGAAGCTGAAGAAAAAAATGCTGAAGAAGCGAGACTTCTTGCAGAAGAAAAAGCCAGGCTGGAAAAAGAAGCTGAAGCTATAGAAAAAGCTAAACAAGACGCCTTAGTTGTTTCCTTACCTGAACCTGATGTGGTGCATTTGGAAAACGCAATTAAAGAAATCAGAGGAGAACAACAGATTTTCAGAGAAAATTTTGCAGAACAGAAGGTTGTCAATGCAAATGTTTAGAACTTGCTTCAAAAGATTTTGGACAAAATGTCTTTTGGAAGCACCTGAGTTTTTTTTTCTTTATTTCGTTTGGTTCTATGATTTCAGGATTTAGGACTTAGTTTTTCATACTGTGATTACAAAACTCTTTGATAATTACAAAAAGAGGGAGAAGTAATGAATGCGAAATTTTGAGTCTTATAGTCAGTCTCTGAATAACAAGCTGTTTAAAGTTTAACCAGTAAATTGTTATTTCTGTTAGATGTTTTTCTTTGTCCTTCTTTTCAGGAGTTCAAGTCTGATTAAACATCATAAAAATCAAAATTCAGCAAATCAGAACTTTGATGACTCTGATAGTTCAAGTCCCTAAGATCTGACAGAAGCAAGGTTCTGAGATAACGACCTGAGTTTGTGTTAAAATCTGAAGGATCAAGTTTATAATTGAATCAAGACTATGAAGATTTCAGTGTCTGACCTCTTGGAACCAGGGGGAGTCCATCCCGAAAAATTCACAAGTCAGGATATTTAATCTTCACCGAGTCTGAGAATTAGGGGGAGTATCTCATGTGAAGGATAAGTATTTCTTAACCTTCTTATTTCGATTACCCTTGTGTTACGTACAAAATTGTGTCATCAAAATACATAGTTTTGTCATCATAAAAAAGGGGGAGATTGTGAGAACAAGATTTGGTTCTGCATTAATACCTCTGAGTTTTGATGATATCAAACAAGTATGTTTGTATGAACAATTTTGTAAGTCTAATGTTTGTTACTTTTGAGAATCTAACAAACATGTTTTGCTTCCGTTAAATGGCATGGATATGTTGTTAAAAGAGAATATTTTGCCTGCGCGCTACACTTGATCTGCTAACTGCTTCAGGAGAATTTGAAGATTGCAAGACTCTGATATAATTTGTAAAGATAACAAGTTCTGAAGATCTGAAGACTGAGGTTCTGACGAACGAAGTTCAGATGCTGAAGACCTACGCTCTCTAGATAAAGGTTCTGAAGACCTAACTATAGTCTCTACTCATGCTTCAACCAAATACCATCAGAAGCCTCTGAAGATATGAAGACAACATTCTAAGCAAACAAGGTTCTGAAGATCAAGTGCTGAAGACTCTGAAGGCGCAGCTCTGAGGACTCCAAGACTTGAAGATCTTAAGAACCAAGCTTTGTTTTCCCTTCTTACTCATGCTCACAGAAGCCTCTGAAGTTAAGAAGATTAGAAGACTAAGCAACATAGTACAACTGTACAATGGTACAAATAAAGATATCTTGGAAACAGTGCAACCAATACTAATGAAGATATCTTGACAAGACAGGACACAAAAGTATTATCTGTCCCCACGTCTTTATCAAGCCACCGTCAGTCTAAATAGCTATGATTACTTTTCAACTGACATATTTTACTTGGCTATATAAAGACTTGAGAACTTGAAGAAAGATACACGAAAGCTCACTACAAAAATACTCTCTTACTAATATCTTTCTTAAGCCATTTAGATCTAAACTTGTTTACATTTCAGCTTGTAAAAGAAGCACTATTCATTAAACGATACTCATTCAAACTTAGGTTTGTATTCCTTAAGAAAGACCTGTAAGGTTGGATTTCTTGAGAAGTCTAAGACGTGTTGTCTTAGAGGATTATTCCCTGAGAAAGACCGGTAAGGTTGGATTTCTTGAGAAGTCTAGAACTTGAGAGTTTTAGAGGTTGTTGTTAGTCAATAGCGGTTTGGCTTGTGCATTGTATTAATCTGATTAATTAGTGGATTAAGACCTCGATTGAGAGAGGCAAAATCACCTTGGCGGGTGGACTAGATTAACTTGAGGAATTCTCAAGTGAACTAGTATAAACATACTGTGTTATCTCTTTCTAAGCTTCTTACTCATAAGTTAGAAAGTTGTTAAAAAGGGGTTAGAATAAAGAAACGATTTTATTTTGAAAAACCAATTCAACCCCCCCCCCCCCCTTTTTGCGTTTTTCACACCTTCAAAAAAGTTGTATGCAAAATTGTTGAAGTGTGAGTTTTGGTTGAAAGAAGTGAGTTTTCCGGGCCATGTGATTTCAAGTGGTGGGATTGCTGTAGATCCTCCTAAGATTGATGTTGTGTTGCAGTGGGAGACTCCGAAGTCTGCTACTGAGATACGAAGTTTTCTTGGATTGGCGGGTTATTACCGCAAGTTTATCGAGGGCTTTTCTAAGTTGGCATTACCTTTGACTCAGTTGACTCGAAAGGGTCAAGCTTATGTGTGGGATGTTGCTTGTGAAAAGAGTTTTGTGGAATTGAAAAAGAGGTTAACGACCGCTCCAGTGTTGATTTTTCTTAATCCGATGAATCTTTTGTGGTATATTGTGATGCATCGAAGATGGGTCTTGGTGGAGTATTGATGCAGAATGGTCAAGTTGTTGCTTATGCTTTGAAGCAATTGAGGGTTCACGAAGTGAATTACCCTACCCATGACTTAGAGTTGGAAGTTGTGGTGTTTGTGTTAAAAATTTGGAGACATTATCTTTTTGGCTCTAAGTTTGAAGTGTTCAGAGATCATAAAAATTTGAAGTACTTATTTGATCAGAAAGAGTTGAATATGAGGCAGAGAAGGTGGTTGGAATTGTTGAGGGATTATGACTTTGATTTGAATTACCATCCTGGTAAAGCCAATATAGTGGCTGATGCATTGAGCAAAAAGTCATTGCATATGTCGATGCCGATGGTGAGAGATTTGGAATTAATTGAGCAATTCCAAGATTTGAGTTTAGTATGTGAAGAGACTCCTGACAGTGTAGAGTTTGGCATGTTGAAGTTGACTAGTGGTATTCTGGAAGAAATTAGAGTGGGTCAACAATCTGACTTGAGGTTGGTTTATCAGTTGACCTTGATTACCTAAGGTAACAAAGGTGAATTCTGGGTTAATGGGAATGGTGTGATGAGGTTCAGGGACAGGGTGTGTGTCCTAGATGTTCCATAAATCAAGAAAAGTATTTTTGAAGAAGGGCATCGAAGTAGATTGAGTATCCATCCCGGTGCTACGAAGATGTACCAGGATTTGCAGAAACTGTTTTGGTGGCCAGGTATGAAAAAGGATATTGCAGAGTTTGTTTACACGTGCTTGACTTGCCAGAAGTCGAAGATTGAGCATCAGAAGCCTTTAGGTATGATGCAACCGTTGAATATTCCATAGTGGAAATGGGGTAGCATTTCCATGGATTTTATGGTGGTGTTTCCGAAGACTATAAAAGGGAATGATTCTATCAGGGTGATTATGGATAGATTAACTAAATCGGCTCATTTCTTGCCGATGAAGATTAATCATTCTATGCAGAAGTTAGCTGATATGTACATTGAGGAGATTGTGAAGTTGCATGGGATACCTTCGAGCATGGTGTCGGATAGAGACCCGAGATTTACATCAAGGTTCTGGAAGAGTTTACAAGATGCTTTGGGTACTAAGTTGAGAATGAGTTCTGCATATCATCCGCAGACGAATAGCCAGACGGAGAGGACTATCCATTCCTTGGAGGATTTACTGAGGGATTATGTGTTGGATCAGGGAGGATCTTGGGATAACCATATGTCGTTGATTGAGTTCACGTACAATAATAACTTTCATGCTAGTATTGGGATGGAACCGTATGAGGTGTGGTATGGGAGGAGATATAGAACTTCACTGTGTTGGTATAAATTAGGCGAGAGTGTTGTACTCAGACCTGAAATTGTGCAGGAGACGACTGAGGAGATTAAGATGATTCAATAAAGAATGAGAGCTTCGCAGAGTCTTCAGAAGAGTTATCATGATAAGAGAAGGAAAACACTTGAAATCCTAGAGGGAGATCATGTATTCTTGAGGGTTACACCGGTGACTAGTGTGGGACGAGCTTTGAAGTCTAGGAAGCTTACCCCATGTTTTGTTGGTCCGTATCAGATCTTGCAGAGGATAGGGGAGGTAGCTTATCGGATTGCTTTACCACTATCGCTTGCAAATCTACATGATGTGTTCCATGTGTCGCGGTTGAGGAAGTACATTCCGGATCCATCGCATGTGATCCAGATGGATGATGTACAAGTGAGGGATAATTTGACTGTTGAAGCATTACCTGTGCAAATTGAAGGTCGTGAAATGAAGCAACTACGTGCTAAAGACATAGCTTTGGTGAAGGTGTTATGGGGTGGACCAGCTGGTGAAAGTTGGACTTGGGAGCATGAAGAATAGATGAGGGAGTCGTATCTGACTCTGTTTCCTTCAGGTAATTTTTTAGGGCAAAAATTCTTTAAGTGGGGGAGAGTTGTAACACCCCAAAATAATTATAATATTTATTTAATTGAATTATTATGATTATTCGGTGTTTCAGTGAATTTTGATGAATATTGTGACGCATGGTGATTTGTGTGGTGTTGTGGGGTAGTAGTGAGTTAAGGGAACATTGAGGTACTTTGAATTAGTAATTTAATTAGGATTATTTTATTAGTAATAATAATAGAAAACTCCATCCAAGTCATTAAAGGTGTCTGATGCTGTCACGACGGAAGCTAGGAGAGAACCCCCGGAAGAGCCTGCCTAGAAGGAGGCTAGGAAAACGAAGAAGGAAGACCAAGATTTGAGGAAGAGCAATTGGCTCAATTCCTATCTGGTATTTCTCTTGATCCTTTAGAGGGCAACTAGTGGCGTGCCTCGTTTCATCAAATGATAGTGAAAACCCTGTCGTTACTTTAAATCCAGGGGAGTGGCGGCCCATGTTATGACATTGCCCATCAATCCACCAATTCTTGATTCTCGATTGTGGCAGCCTATGTTTTATGTTTTTTGGTTTAGTTTTTAGATTGCAACCCCTGAAAGTCATATAACTCTAGGTAACTTAGGAAAAGTCTACTAAGACTATGATAATGTTGGAAATAAAGATGTGAATGCTAGTCAATTGCACCTTCTTATGTTTCTGATAACACTAGTCACAACTTTAGTAGTCAGAAAAGCAGATAACCTTTTGATAAATTTGAATTATCTTAAAGTATGGAATTGGAATTCACTGTAGGATTTAGTTAGGGGAAGATAGTCCCGTTGTTTAGGATCTAGTATAAATGGACACACTGCATATGTAATTAAAAACACCAAAAGAGTGAAAGAAGTAAGTCAGAGTGCACTTCTTGAATAGGTTCCTATGCCCGAAATTGGAGGAACAAGTCTTAATAATAAGTTCATGTGCCTGAAACTGGAGGAACAATCGATTCCTTCACCATTAGTACCAGGTTTGACTCATTACAAGTGAGATCTCGTCAGGGGAAAAGGTGTAGCATTTACCTACCTCATAAATAAAATGCATGTGTGTCCCTATGAACAAAAATATGAAAATAGAACAGTCAAAATTCCCCTGCTGAAACTAAAAGATGGTATCTAGGACCATAGAATAAGGCAAACAAAGTTAAATATAGGCTAGCTATCTTAACTAAAGAGTTTAGGCGTGACATGTAGCATCAGTAATGCACAGAACACATACACACACACACACACACACACACACACTTATGATCTAGCTTCAAGGCTGAGTTGTGTGAATCCTTGAAAACAAGTCTTTGGAGATGATTTATGGGTTAAATATGAGTTGTGTTGACTAGAAAGGTGGTTGTTTGGAAGGGAGGTTTTTCTGCCGTTATCCGTCGCATCACTTGAGGACAGGTAATGATTCAAGTTTGGGGTTGTGATAACCCGCATCTAGTGAGTTATTATTTACCTTAGTTCTTTTTATTTCTAGTTTTATTACCTTTTGAATGGTTACTTTTAGTTCATTTTAGCTATTTTATAGCAATTATCTTGGACCACAATAGGTTATCCCTTTTGTTGGTTTAATGTTTTTGTTGCTTGATTTAATGTTAGCTCTGACAAGCTAAGGCAAAACTGTACTGGACCACACATGGGAATGCAAGCTGAAGCAAGAAGATGGACTTTGCCAAAGAAATTGAGTGGAGAAAGTAGTTGAGTTCCTAGAGAAGCCTTGGAAGGAATGACACATTGGAGGGAAACTTTGCTTTGTAGTGAAGAAAATTCATTTGAAATAAGTGGATAAGACCAAAGAGGCGCTAGAAGACAAAGATGGTACAATAGTACAACCACCACTTTGCATGCTCAGCAAGAAAGGACAGCGCCGCCTGCACCCTGTTGTGGTAGCCTGTCACAAGACACTTTGCCTCCCATAATTGTTCCTTTGTACCTGATTTCTTAGAGGCTAAGCAGAAAGAATGTTGAGAAAACGTTGATTCTGTTTGTGGGCTTGAGGTGATTGTGAGTGCAACTTCTTTGTTAGATGTTTTGCATGATGTCAAAACTATAAGAAAACTAAGTATTTATGTGTGTCAAACGGTATCTCTGAGTTTGTGTGGCACCCTTGCATTAGAGGTCTTAGGAATCTTCAAAACCACCTTGAACTTGCCCAAAAACATGAAAAACAAATTTCTGCAAAAAAATGCACTACATGTGTCGGCACATACACATTTTAGGCCGGCACATGTAACTCAATATTAAAGCCTGTAGGCTCTGACTTGGTTGGGTCGACACATGGCAATCTCGGTTAACACATACTTGAAGTTTCAACATTATGTGTTGACACATACATGTTTCACGCCGGCACATCTACTGTCATAAATAACGTTGTAGTCTCTGTTTGATTTGGGTCGACACATAGGTCCTTTTAGGTCGACACATGCTGTTATTTTTTACAATATGTGCCGACACATCCAACGTTCAGGCCGACACATGTTGTTTAAGTTGGTCAATGTTGTTCCTTTCTTTTAATCCAAAAATTACCTCCTTGCCACCAACTTCCATAACTATAAATACATCATTCATGCTTCATTCTAAATCGGTGATACCATAAAATTACCATGCATTTGCTCATCATCTTCAACCTCTGTCATATGTCTACACACTGACAAATCACACATAATAATCTTTTGTTGGGGTTCCAGCTAGGCAAAGGCCTGATAAGGTCCAATTGGGTTCTTGTGTAGCCGAGATATTGGGTTGAGATTTGTAGGGGTCTTCATCCGAAAAAACCACGAGTTTTTCCTCCAAGATCGTGTGTCGATTTAGGGGTTTTCGTGTAAGACGTTTAAGAGAGGATTGCGACATTGTGAAAGCCTTTGGAGATAAAGTACGCAAAGGATCCTTTGGAGATAAAGAACTCAAAGGATGTAACGGAGAATGGAGAATCAAATTGAAGTCTTGTGGAGCAACCAGTGCAATTGATCATGCGCGAAAGCTTGGAGATAAAGAACGCAAAGGAGTAGCAATATTGATAAGTCAATTGGCATCCATTGTTATCTTGGTCTTTTTCAAGATCAAAAGAAGAGAAGGGGTTGAATCAACATCAAAACCAGTGGTGTTTGTATGGTTGCTATTGAACACTTCTCTTGTACATCGACTTTTTGCATAGTAAGAAAGTATCCTAATTCCACATTGGAAATTAGGCATAGACGTACCCACACGCGAGGATGAAAGTGGGGAAATGCGTAAACAAATCCTCTTGTCGATCTCTTTATTATCTCTTTACTTGCTTTATTTTTCTTTACGCAATTTGTCAAATAACATTGATTAATCGATCGACTCGTAAGAATTTTCCTGTGATCTTTTTGTTTTAACTTGATTGTTGATTAGCTTATAATCACTTTTGATTATAAGTGGTTTTCATATCAACAACAACACAAAGGAAATTCTGAAAATTCGTCTGCACACCAAATGTTCGACAAATTGCACAGTTCAATATTTTTGCCTATTATCATTGGAAATAGCTTTACAAGGTTCATTAGTTTAAATGAGTAATAACGTGATACTCGATTAAAGGTTAAATTCGATTATTGTGTTTGTCATTCCATAATTGGCTTTGCATATATACCCGAATTCCAATAACTAGGTTCGTATAGACGACTTATGTCGATCTATACCAAAACCTTCCGCGCGCACTCGTTTTTCAAATAACTTTAAAACTTAAAATTTATTTGGTGATTTTGGCTTAGGTGTCTATTCACCCCCCCCCCCCTTTAAGACAAGTCGTCGTCGTCTAACAGTGATTTCCTTATTTTATGGCCCATGATCCAAGACAGCAAAAAGAAACCCAAGTGGAGAATTATAAATAGACCATGCTAAAGATTGTAAAGAGAGAGTTCAAAATTATTCCAAATCACAAGACAAAATATAATAGTGTGAGGTTAGTGGAGAAAGAAGAGAGATCTTCTTCTCACCATTTCCTATACCAGCTGCTGAGACCTGGCGTGACTGAAGTCATCTCTTGCTGGTTATCCATCTCAATAATTCTTCACGCAACTCTTAGGTTTACATTTAGTTTTTCATTATTTGTTTAAGAATGTATCTTTTGAGAACATTGTCTATAATTTATACTCAGTTCATCCCGAGCTAAACCTTTTGTATGTTGAGCAATGGAAAATTAATGTTATGTTGTTTTTATGTTAAGTGATGTGTTATTTTGTGCCTTGTTTTATTATGTGTTAACTTGCTTATAAATCTAATTCTTTGAGTGATCAACTTAGAAAAAGATAACAACTTGTTGTTGCGAGAGATCCAACAACAAGTGGATTTCATAATAAAAAATAATTGAAAAGAGTATGATAAAGATATCCACTTTATTAGTTCACTTGGTGATAATAAACTACAACTATAAAGGATTTTAGACTCCAAACAGACGTATTTTAGAGTTATGAGTGTGACTTAGAGATGTGTTCCTTTGCCTTGGTAATACATGCTTTGATGTTGTAGAAATACACATTTAGATCACTCTGACCTTTCATGGCACGACACTGGACATCATAAATACTTAAGTTACTTCATTAACATTAATGAACCTTAGCTCAACATGCACTCTCTTGATATTATTTCACTCCCACCTTCCACTGTTTAGATCTGTTCTAAAGAGGGACAACACTAAACTTGTGACATTCATATATTATTTTTATCCTTGCTCATGCTTAAAGTTAAAAGATAGTGTATTACAAAATCAACCTAAGTAACATTCACTCCATGTGGGTACGGTATCCTTACTTTTCATCACTTGCTACTTTTAAACATACATGTATACTTGCATGTGACACATTAACGAGCAACAGGTAGCATGTATTGTTGGTCTTATGCGTTGAAACAATTGTCAATATAGTGAAAAAATATGTTAAACAACTTGATGAATTTTGGATGCATCCAAAAAATATCTTGAACAATTTTCCATCCTCACATAATATACCTAGAAACATATTAATATTCATCCAATAATTTCAAAAAAAAAATTGCATTTCATATCTTGCACCCCTTATTGGCTTGTTATTTATGTGTCAAACGATATAGAATTGCTTGATATTTGAGACATTATCAGGTCTTTTTTTTTCTCAAAGTTGCAAATATATTTTTAGGATGAATCATGTTGATAATCATCTCAACAACATTTTTTCTTATAAAAAGTCTAAATGATTAACAATAGAATGACCAACTAACTTGGGATCCAATCCATGGTTATGTACATTGCACACCATATTAAATTTTCAAACATTTATCGCCATGTGATACCCGTACAACTTCAAAGGACATTCACATTTCTCTATTTTTGTGTCATCACATTTAAACCTCCAGATAGGTTCTTTATATTGACTATTTCTTTGACATCTCATTGAAGCAAATGTTGGTATTCTATCATAACCAAAATCATATCTCCTAATTATTATACCAAAACCTCATTTACACTACTACGAAAAACCCATTTAACAACAGTTGGGAATGACATATTATGACGCGGGCGAGGGCGTTGTTATGTAGATTGTCGTTGTATATATGATACTTACAACCACGGACTAGTAGGTGTTGTAATAAATTGGAAAAGGGCGCTAAATATCACAACGGATTTTACAATACACCGTTGTAGTAAAAATAATTGTCCTCGGTTCGATTCCCTGCAGCACAGTTTTGATATTTATTTTTTCCTGGACAGCGCGTCAGATATTATAACGGTTATGAAATATAACCATCGTTAAAATTTCTGCAAAATTAACAAATATGATCCTGCTTTTATAATTAATCTCATTTTTTTACCTGTTTTATTGTTCTCCATATCACAGCACAGCAGAAAAATACAATTCACATTTTGTGATAAAGTTTTCATAATAATATTAATCATATCATATTCATAATATCACATATACCACATCACAGTTTATCAGAACAAACAACCTACATAAATAAAATATCACATATATCATATTACAGTTTACACACATTACATAACTTTCACATAATTGTAACTTGGTGTATTGGTATCTTGTCTCTTGGCCTGGTGTCTGGGCTCAAAATACCTATGATTTCAAATAATTATACTTGTTAGTAAAAATACTTCTAAACTATAACATACAATTAATATATTATGAATAAATAATAAATTACGTACTTGTTAATTTTCCCATATGCCTTCTTCATGATCGAGTCGTATAGCATGCACGACATCTCCATCAACTTCATCATATGAGGTAGGAACTTGTGTTGTGTAAGAAGGTGTGGACGGAATATCATGACTTTCATCACTAAGAGGAATGTATTTTCCTTGAAGAATGATTGACCATTTCCCCGATATGTCTGATGGATCAGTAACATAGAAAACTTGTTTTGCTTAAGAAGCCATGATGAATGGTTCTGTATTAAAAGATGTCTTGCCAAGGTCGACCCGGGTGAATCCTAAGTCATCAATGTCTACACCATTACTATTATTGGGAACCCACTTGCATTCAAATAAAGCCACTTTGAAAATAACATAATCAATCTCCCAAATCTCATCAATGACACCATAAAATGCGGTAGTTGCCAATACCGTATTCTTACCTTTCGAATTAGAGAAATACATCGATTCGGCTTCAACCATAACCCCACTATTTTGCATTGTACTACGACCATCTTTTGATTTTGTATAAAAGGTATAATGATAAATGTCGTATGCACTCCAGGTAATGACACAAAATTTTGGCTCGTACGATAACCATTTAAGTATCTCGGATGCACTACGATCATTAGATACACTTTTATTAAACCAATCTATGAATCTATTGCTATGCTCTATCAACAACAACTTGTCACTCATTCGGGGATATTTTTTCTTCAAAAGTCTTTTGTGAGTATCTATCACTACTACGAAAAACCCATTTAGCAACGGTTGGGAATGACATATAATGACGCGGGTGAAGGCGTTGTTATGTAGATTGTTGTTGTAAGTTCGCCGTTTCTACAACAGTCTGGAAACCGTTGTTGTATTCTGGAAGCGCGCGATATATTGCAACGGTTAGGTATTTCAACCGTTGTAATATATATTAACTATCACAACGGTTATCAGTATGAACTGTTGTCATATATATTAACTTTCACAACGGTTATTTGTCTCAACCGTTGTGGAATGTACCCTTAGTTTATTAAATACAAATGTATATTGCTTGTTTTACCATCCACCTAATTAAAGAAATACAACCATTAAAATTGGTAAAGAACTATATAATCTGAAAATTAATTTGTTCTTGAAAACCAACTTAAACACACCACTGTTTTCCGAATTGCATCCATTTCATTCCGCACATTTTATGTTCCTTAACATAAAATTTATGGTTCGATGGTCGGTTTCCTTCAATCCATCGATATCTTTTATTATAGTTTACCTCATCATCGCCAAAAATCACCACGATTTTATCATCTTAACAATGATCATGATCTTAACAACCACGACGATTAGTGACGACGATGAGGTAAACTATAATAAAAGATATCGATGAATTAAGGCAAACGGACCATTGGACCATAAATTTTATGTTAAGGAACATTAAATGTGCTGAATGAAATGGATGCAATTCGGAAAATATTGACATGATAAAGGTTGGTTTTCAAATACATCTTAATTTTCAGATTATAATGTTCTATATCAATTTAACTGATTGCATTTTCAATAAAAGGATAGTGAAACAAACGATATACATAGTATATAATAAACTAAATTTCATATACAATATCAGAATGAATTCATATATATGTACCTTATCAGAATGAATTCATATATATGTACCACCACCATCATCACCATGTGAAACAAATCCTAAGAAATGGGAAGCAATGAAGAAAATTAGTTAGTATTAAATTTAATATATACAATATACATAGTATATATATAATAAACTAATGTTCTATATCAATTTAACTGATTGCATTTTCAATAAAAGGATAGTGAAACAAACAATATACATAGTATATAATAAACTAAATTTCATATACAATATAAGAATGAATTCATATATATGTACCTTATCAGAATTCATTCATATATATATATATACCACCATCATCATCACCATGTGAAACAAACCCTAAGAAGTGGGAAGCAATGAAGAAAATTAGTTAGTATTCAAAACAAAACAACCAAAAGTTGAAACAAAACCTTAAGAAGTGGGACTGTACCATTACAATGAAGTTCACCTTGCTTGTGAAGCATTGAAGTCGAATCTGCACAAAATGAGAACAATCAACAAAAACAACATGAAGCAAACGAGATAATGGAAACTATCTAACAAAAAGATTGAAGTAGAAGACTACCTTATTTTCTATAAACAATATGTACATTACGCTTGCTACCGCCAGCATCATCACCATGTTCATCTAGTTTTAGATTCTGCAAGAAGAACTACAAGGAGGAAGAAGCTTAAATCAAAAGCTTCATACTTCTTGTATTTCTTCTCGCAGATTCTAAAAAAAGATGAAGTTTGGGCGCTAGGGTTTCGCTGTGAAGGAAACAGCACGACTGTCAAAAAGGGAAAGTTAATTCCCTTATATAGGTAAAATTTTCACAACGGTTTTCTTAAATAACCGTTATGATATATTATATATTAATTTAATAATATCACAACGGTTAGTTATAATAACCGTAGCGATACCCCTTATACGTGGTACAAGGTTCGACACCAGGCAACAACATTTTCCTAAAATTACGCCTGGATTATAACTGATATCGCTACGGTCATTACTTATAACCGTCGTAATATCATTAACCGTTGCACTTCCCAACATATGAATGGTTTACAAGAAAATATCGTTCCAGAATATGAACGGTTTGCAAGTTATCATCATTACAAGCATTAAACTATCAGTCTTTTCATCTTCAACCTCATCTATAAATAGACAATTTTACATATCTAAATAATATATTCTTCATAACAATGAGTTCAACAAATGAGAATCCTAGAAACCTCAATGACGAACGTCAGGCGCCAATCCAGGAGGTCGTCCAACCAGCAACTGCCAACTTCAGGGATGCCTTAATGGTAAGAAAGGATAAGAAGAAGAAGAAGAAGTCGAAGAAGAAGAAGATAAAGAAGAAAATGAGGTCTGTATATTATGATTCCGATGAGGGGAGTGAGGAGAGATGTCTAGATTATGAAGATGCATTTTATGCTATAGGCTCTAACAATGATCTTGATATGTAATATGTTTATCAATGTACTCTCAATGGAATATTAAAAAAAATTATCTCTATATATGTTCATCTCTTACAGTTTTATTTTTAAAGTTATATATATACTCTATTGCACTTAAAAATACTAAAGAATACATTGCTGGGAATATACATCATACATTACATGGCATTAGACATGTTTAAAAAATTAATACATGTTTAAAATCTAAAAATATGACAAAAAATACATTGTTGTGAATCGAAGCGTGATACATATATTACAACGGTCTTCTAATACAAGCGTGTTAAAATGTAAAAATATGGAAAAAAAATATAGTAGCTGGGAATCGAAGCTTGTTACACAGCTTGTATTACAACGGTTGTGTAATACAACCGTCGTTAAATATGGCGTTATAAATTTTTAATCCTGTTACAACGGTGGGATACGAAACCATGGTAAACCTGGCGTCGTTAAATGGGGTTTTCGTAGTAGTGTATGTAAGGTTGAACCTCATCTATATTATTCAATATATAGAAATGTGATTGAATAACTACATCTCGAGCCATTGACCTAACATTTAGACCTTGAATACCTCTTCCGTTTGTGTCAGCATGACGAGACTTAGGAATTCCTATAGAATCTGCATCCGACAAATAGTTTGTACAAAACTCAACAGCTTCTTCTGTGATGTACCTTTCAACAATCGAAGCTTTCGGTCAGTGATGATTCTTCGTATATCCTTTAAAGATCTTCATATATCGCTCTATTGGATACATCCACCTTAATAAACTGGACCACAAATTCTGATTTCTCTTACGAGATGAACAAGTAAGTGAACCATAATGTCAAAAAATGATGGCGGAAAATACATCTCTAATTGACACAAGATTATGGCAGCCTCATCTTCTAATTCATCCAATTTTTTGACATTAAGAACTTTATTACATATGGCATTGAAGAATAAACACAGTCTCGTTATAGTTACTCTCACATTTTTTGGAAGGATCCCACTGATAGCCACTGGTAGAAGTTGTTGCATCAATACATGACAATCACGAGATTTTAAACCAATTAACTTGAGATCTTTCATTGATACAAGTTTCTTGATGTTTGATGAGTAACCTTGCGGAACTTTAATACCTTGCAAACACTCGCAGAACATCTTCTTTTCCTTTTTAGATAAAGTGTGACATGCTGGAGGCAGATAAGTTCTTTTTCCTTTCTCTATTGGAGCCAACTGTTTTCTTATACCCATCTTCTCCATATCAAGACGGGAAGTCTTATTATCTTTAGTCTTGCCCGGAATGTTTAGAAGTGTGCCAATTAAACTATCACACACATTTTTCTCCACGTGCATCACATCAAGGCAATGTCTAACATCAAGACTTGACCAATATGGAAGATCAAAGAAGATGGACCTCTTTTTCCATATATTTTTCGCAACTGCCCCTTTTTCTTTTCCTCTCTTCCCACCTTTTTCTTTTTCTCTCTTCCCACCTTTTTATTTTTCTCTCTTCCCAAAGACAACAATAATGTGTTCCTGCCGTTGATAAACTTCATCCCTGGTTAAAGGTTTAGGAGCCTCACCAAACTCTTGCTCTCCATTAAAAGCCTTTCGCAATCTACGATAAGGATGGCCCGATTTTAGAAATTTTTGATGCCCAAGGTAAACGGTCTTTTTTCCAAACTCAAGTTGGTGATAACAAGTATCATCTTTACATATAGGACACGCTTTATGTCCTTTGACACTGTATCCAGCCAATTTACCGTAAGCCGAAAAGTCGTTAATTGTGCAAAATAACATTGCACGTATATTAAACTTTTCCCCAGAATATGCATCATCAACTTCAACGCCTTCATTCCACAAGAGTCGTAAATCATCAATTAATGGACTTAGATAAACATCTATGTCGTTACCAGGTTGTCGTGGTCCACAAATAATCATACTTAACAGTATATACTTGCGCCTCATGCACAACCAAGGAGATAGGTTGTAAATAGTGAGAAGAACAGACCACAAAGTATGATTAGTGCTCAGATTACCAAAGGGTTTCATTCCATCAGTGGCAAGCCCAAGCCTAAGGTTTCTTGGCTCGACTCCAAAATTTGGAAATAACGAATCAATTTTCTTCCATTGCAACGAATCAGCTACATGGCGAATGTTTCCATCACGAATCCTTTCATCTGCATACCATCTAAGATTCTTTGCGTCATTCGAATTAGCAAAAAGTCTCTTTAATCGTGAAACTATTGTCATAGTGATCATTGCCATCACCATTGTTAGCCTTCAGCTTGTAACGCAACACACCACATTTCGGACATTGAAACAAGTCTTCATACTCTTTCCGGTATAATATGCAATCATTAGGGCAAGCATGTATCTTCATATAATCCAGACCCAGGGGACACAATATCTTCTTGGCCTCATAGTAACGATCTGACAATTTGTTATCTTCTGGTAACATTTGCTGTAGCAATTCAAGTAATTCCGTGAAACTTTATCCGACCATCCATTTTTTGCCTTCAGATTAAACAACTTTAACACCGCCGACAATCGTGTGAACTCTGTGCATCCCTTATATAAAGGGGTGTCTTTATCACTACATAAATTATCATAAATATGAGCATTCATAAAAGAAGATTTCCCAATATCACGAAACATATCCTCTAGTTGATCTTTCATATATTCATCTTCCTCCACTCTTTGACTTTGTGACGCCCGACTTTCCTTATTATCCACCTCACCATGCCACGTCCATATTATATAATTTTGACATATACCATCACAACAAAGGTGATTGTGTATTTCTTTCTTTGTACCCTTTTTGATATTCGCGCAAACAACACAAGGACAATAAAAGATACCATTATTTCCGGGAAGATATTTATCAGCGTATTCAAGGAATTCACGAACTCCGTTCTCATAAACCGGACCTAATCTATTGGCTTTCATCCAACTACGATCCATTACAACTTCTGAAATTTATACATGTATAATAATGTGAATGACACACCAAAATCTAATCAAAAAATTCAAGCATATGCATATACAATATGAACAAAGAAAAAATCAATGAAGATGTACTCTCATACTAAACGTAAAGCATATGAAACATCTCATTCTGACTTGAGCATATACAATATGAACAAAGAAAAAAGGAATGAAGATATTGAAGAATACCGTACTTCGAAGCTGTAATCAAATGAACGTAAGGAATGAAGATGTTGAAGAGTACCGTACGTCGAAGCTGAAGAATCAAATGAACGAAGACAGTCAATATTTGAGCATAAACCAAGAAAAAAGGAATGAAGATGTTGAAGAGTACCTTACTTCGAAGCTGAAGAAGCAAATGAATGAAGACGGTCAATATTTGAGCATAAACCAAGAAAAAAAGAATGAAGATGTTGAAGAGTACCTTACTTCGAAGCTGAAGAAGCAAATGAAAGAAGACAATCAATATTTGAGCTCCAAATGAATGGATACGAAGAGGGTAAAGGTTAGGGCGTCTCTGGCTCACTTGTTCGATTAGGGCATCTTATGAAAGAAATACAGAATAAGTTTTATTTTAATTTATCAGTAAAGCTTTTAATCTCGGTTGGAGAAACAAACCGTAGTGGAATCTTAAGTAACACATGGTAAATGTATCCTAAAAAATGGAAAAAATGTGTTGTAGGGAATCGAAGCTTGTTACATTTTATTTATTACTACAGATCATTTACAATTTATTTTTTAAATAATGGACTTAAGTGACACACGCTAAATGTACTCTAAAAAATGGAAAAAATGTAGTTGCAGGGAATCGAAGCTGGCTACATTTTATTTATTACTATGGTGGTTTAAGTCATCCGTCATTAAATGACCCAGCTTTTTCCTGGGCGCGAAATTTTTAACCTATTACAACGGCGTAAAAGGATGCGTTGTAAGCTTGGCGTTGTTGTTTTAGCGTTTTGTAGTAGTGTTAGAAACTTTTGCACTCGATCATTTAAGCCTGTGATTTTGTAACATAAACTCTTGTTCAATATTAAATTCTTTTTCAACATCAATGTATACAACAACAGGGTGGGAAACTCCCGGTAAACCATCTTCTAATGCATTAGATAAGTTGACAACATTAGGGTGGATAATACCTATAGCCATTGAAAATCATACCTCCCAAAATATCTTACTTGGACTCAAAGTTTTATCTTCCGAATAAATTATTTTCTAACATATTTTTTCCATTCCAACAACAAATCAAGTTAATTAATTATGATGCATCAGAAAAATAACTCATGAACAAGACAAATGAGCATTTTCAAAATTTTATAAAAATTAATAAAAACATATCTTGTGTAATGAGCAACTCATATAATTTCTATTAAATAAGTAACTCCAAACACAAGAGAGGGAGGGTGAATTATGATATTTAAAATTCGTGATTAATTTTTAAGAATTTTTTTTACTTTAAACAAAAGTTTGTATTAGTATTGAAATAGCGCAATGAAAAGAAGCATAAAGAAATAAAAACAAGAGAATAAATGACAGAAAATAAAGAGATATAATTAGAGATATAACACTCAGTTTTGTAGAGGTTTGGCCGAATGTTGGTCTAGTCCTCTCCCAAAGAGATCTTCTTGAGAGTTTTAATAATGACTTAAGCTTTTTCAGGTTATACTTATAAACCTTTGTTACAAGTGACTCGAGAGATTTTACACATGATTATCCCCCAAAACGAACAAGAATTTTTTCACGGGCTGAGCTTACGAACCGAGTAGAGATTTTACTGGTTAATATCAATAACCAAACAAAACTTTTACCAGGATGAGTTATATAACCAAACAAATATTTTTACTAGTTTATCTCAAGAACCTTCAAGATAATCACACTCTTAAAATAAATAAACAAGGCACGACACCAGTACAAAATTTTCCTCACAGGGCACCAAGGAAACTTTTGGTGAAAGAAAAATATCAAAGAGAGAGCAGGAGAGTAATAAGATAGAAATAAATAGGAAAACTCCAAATTTTGGTGTGTTTTCAAATGAGAAGAGACTTTCTTTATAAAGGAGAAAATATGGCTAAAAAATGAAATAATCCATGGGCTAAATAAATGAGATAATCGATTATGTTGATCGATTATTACATATGAATAATCAATTCTTCAAACAAAAATGAGAGGTTTTGATATTTAGCCATTTATAATCATTAAGATACTTATTCCAATCAATTTTTAGTGTTACAAAGCAAAATAATCAATTATAACATTTGGGCTAGTCGATTATTTAGTTGTATAGGAGGCCTTAAAAACATTTTCAGGTGGTTTTAATAAAATAAGAAAGGTTTCTCAAAGGTTTTAAGCGTGCGTGCGGGTTGCTTTAATAGCTTAGGAGTAACTCTCTTACTTTCACAAGACACAAGTCACTCATAGGTGAGGTTTCACACTTACTTTATTTCACAACTCTAAAGCTTCAAGTTCCTTTGCCAGATACCCCGATCATATAATCATTTCACTGAAACTTTGAATCTTTTGCATAATGAGGCATGAGATATCTTCAAGTTAATCACCATCATCAAAGAGTTGAAAGATATAACCACTGACTTCAATAAGCATCAACATTGTCATCATTAAAACACTAAGATAATCAACAACATCATGATCATTAGCTCCACACCTGAAAGAACATAAGTCCACATTCTCCCCCTTTTTGATGACGATAACACATCTCAGGGGGAGGTGGTTAGAGAGAAAACATAAAGATAAAGTTTAGAATGGTTAAACTCCCACTCACATGAGTAGAAAGTATACTCTACTTCCCTTGAGAGTAAACTTTTCCCCCTTTGGTATAATAAAAAAGGCAGAAAATAATATAACACATAGATCAAATATAATCATTTAGAGAAAACGAGGAAGAAGAAGGAGAAGAAACAATTAACATATTAATCCATGAATGATTTATTTATGGTTTCTAATTCATTCCGTATGAAAAAGAAGTTTTCCTTAGGAAGAGGTTTAGTAAAAATGAATGGGAGTTAATTAGATGAGGACACAAAATCAATCACGCATTTCCCTTTTTCGACACGATCCCAAATAAAGTGGTGCAACTCTTCAATGTGTTTGGCTCGAGAATGAAGTACTAGGTTTTTAGTGAGGTTTATGGCGCCAGTGTTATCGCATTTTATCGGGACAACTCCAAAATTAACACAGTAAATAATATAACACATAGATCAAATATAATCATTTAGAGAAAACGAGGAAGAAGAAAGAGAAGAAACAATTAACATATTAATCCATGGATGATTTATTTAAGGTTTCTAATTCATTTCTTATGAAAAAGAAGTTTTCCTTAAGAAGAGGTTTAGTAAAAATGAATGGGAGTTGATTAGATGAGGACACAAAATTAATCACGCATTTCCCTTTTTTGACACGATCCCGAATAAAGTGGTGCAACTCTTCAATGTGTTTGGCGCAAGAGTGAAGTACTAGGTTTTTAGTGAGGTTTATGGCGCCAGTGTTATCGCATTTTATCGGGACAACTCCAAAATTAACATAGTAATCACTGAGTTATTGTTTCATCCAGATAATCTACGTGCAACAACTACCCGCGACAACATATTTTGCCTCATATGTGGATAATGCTACACTTGCTTGTTTCTTGCTATACCATGAGACAAGTGAGTTACCAAGTAAGTGACACATACCAATGGTAATTTTCCCATCTAATTTGTACCCAGAAAAATCAAAGTCAGTGTACCTAACCAAGTCATAATTCCCTATCTTTGGATACCATAAACCCATTTGTGTTATGCCAGAGAGATATCTCAGGATGCGTTTAACTGGACCGAGATGTGATTCTTTTGGGATGCTTGAAAACGAGCACAAAGACAAAAAAACATGATATCAGGATGAAATGCAGTGAGATAGAGTAAGGAGATAATCATGCCTTGATATTTTCTTTCCTCAACTCATTTTCCTTTTTCTTCTTTGTCTAGGTTGCACGAGATGACTATTGGAGTTACTATAGCTTTGGACTTCTCCTTGTCAAACCTCTTTATAATCTCCTTGCAATACTTGGCTTGATTGATGAAGGTTCCTTCCTTAGCTTGATGAATTTGAAGCCCTAGAAAGTATCTGATCCCCCCCCATCATTTACATCTTGAACTCATTCAACATCATCTCAGAAAAATCCTTACATAAGAATTTGTTAGTAGTACCGAATATAATATCATTAACATAAATTTGAGCCATTAAAATGTCATGATCACTTTTCTTGATAAAAAGGGTTATCAACTTGTCCTCTTTGAAACTTTTCTCAAGTAAGAACTTGTTTAGATGATCATATCATGCTCCAGGATCTTGTTTAATACCAAATGAGGCTTTCTTAAGTTTGAAAACACGATCAGTGAAAGTTGAGTTGATAAAACCTGAAGGTTGATCAACTAACATTTCCTCTTGGATGTAACCCTTCAAGAGCACACTCTTTACATCCATTTGGAAGATTTTAAAATTCATGATTTAGGAGAAAGCGAATAACATCCTTATAGCTTCTAATCGAGCTACATGAGCATATGTTTCATCGAAATCTATGCCTTCTTATTGATTGTATCCATTCGCAATAAGTCTGGATTTTTTTCTTAAAATATTTCCATCTTCATTAAGCCTATTGTGAAAGACCCATTGGGTACTAATCACTTGATTATCTAAAGCTTTAGGAACAAGTTTCTAAACATTGTTTAGTTCAAATTATTTTAACTCTTCTTGCACGACAAACGATAGATGTTCATCAACAATAGCATTGTCAATTCCTTTTGGATCAATTTCTGAAACAAAAGGCCACAAAGTTACAATCCTTGTTAAGGGAGTGACAATTATTAACTCCCTTGGAATATCTCCAATGACATTCTGAATAAGATGGTCCTTGGTCGTCCTCCAATCCTTTGGAAGATATTGATTATTCACACGAGTTTCCTTATCTAGATCTTGAACTTATTCTTAATCTTGATCTTAATTTTGTTCTACATCTTGATTTTGATATTTCTCTTCTAGTTTTGTCTTTCCGAAGACACCTACAGAATCAACAACATCTACTTATAAATGTTTAAGGTAAGTTTCATTAAAGGTAACGTGAACAAATTCTTCTATAGTCAGGTTTCTTTTGCTAAAGAGTCTAAACGCTTTACTCGAAGTGGAATATCATATGAATATGCATTCGTCAGCTTTTGTATAAAAAATTCCAAGATTATCATCCTTGTTGTTAAGAATAAAACATTGCACTGAAATACATGAAAGTTAGGAATTTTCGGCTTTCTTCCTTTATATAGCTCATAGGACATCAAATTTAGAATTTGTCTTATCAAGACATGATTTATAAAATAGTAAGCAATGCTTACTGCATCAGCCCAAAGGTGTCTTGGAAGATTTGTCTCATTGAGCATCGTACTCACAAGATGCTCTAGAGATTTATTTTTCCTTTCCATACCCATTTTATTGGGGAGTTTGTGGAATGGAAATACTATTTTGAATAACGTTCTAAGTACAAAACCTTTCAAATTCCTCATTATGGAATTCTCCTCTGTGATCACTTCTGATTGATGCAATACTTAATCCTTTATCTTTCTAGATAACCTTGGTTAGTCTTCAAGAGGCAACAAACACATATCTTTTTTGAGATAAGAATAATGTCCAAGTATAGCAAGAGTAGTCATCCATGACTATAAGGGCGTAGACATTAGTACAAAGACTTATAATTCTAAATGGGCCAAAAAGATCCATGTGAAGCAGTTGTAAGGGCCAATATATGGAAACAACATTTGTTGATTTAAAAAAGCCTCTTACTTGCTTACCCTTTTGGCATGCATCGCATAATTTGTTCTTTTTGAAATGAAGACTGACAAACCGACTACGGGGTCCTTGCGTACTAACATGTTTAAGTGGTCTATGTGGATGTGAGCTATCCTCCTATTCCACAACCAAGATTCACCCTCGTTACTCAGGAGACATACATCATTAGAAGTAATTTTATTTAAATTCAATGTGTAGGTATTTCCACTTCTTGAGATAATAAATATATTTTCATTTGATTTAGATTTTATGACCTTGCATTCAGAAGAATCAAAGGTTACATTAATAACTTTGTCACATAATTGACTTATACTAAGTAAATTATGCTTTAATCCGTCAACTAAAATAACTTCCCTAATCATTGGACTAAGGGACTTTACTGATGGTACCAAAACCTAAAATCTTTCCCTTATGTTGTCACCATAAGAGACAAAATCTCCCTTCTTAAGAGTGAAGGAGGAGAAAAGAGTTTCATCGTCGGTCATATGCTTTGAACAATCGCTATCAAGGTACCATTTAACGTTTGAAATTGTAAAGCATTTATGCAACAAGAACTCGAGTCTTAACTTTAGGTAGCCAAACCATTTTGGGTCCTTTATTATTAGTTCCCTAAATATTTCCACCACTTGATTTTATATCAAGATTAAAAAGATGTGAAACATACATATTTTTCATTTTACGCTCGTAATGCTTTTTATAAAAAAAATGAAGGAGAATGTTCTTATTTGGTCTCTTGACTCTTTGTAATGAAACACAACATAGCAATATGACAATCTTTATTACAATATTGCATTTTAAGGTTTTGTAATGAGATGTAGGTTGAGCATTACAAATGTTACTAAATTTTTTACTATTGTTCTTGGCTTCATAAACAAAACCAGCTTTATTGTAGGAATCTATTTGGTTTTGCAACAAAAGATTCAAATTATCTCTTCATTTAGTGAACTTGTCAAGTGTTTTTTGAAGATCACCGATATCATTTTTCAAAATATCACATGACAAATTCATCTAATTCTTCGTTAGAAGGGGAATAGTTTTGGACTACATCATTTTGTATCTCTCTAAAGTTTTATATTTCTTCCAACAAGTTTTTATTTTTCTATTCAAGGGAAGAAATAGTTTCCTTTGAGGTAGAGACAATTTGTTTTAATTTACTTGTTTATTTTGTTAGCTTCTTACAAATACATAATAAATCATGATAAAAAAGTAAGAGGCTACCTCATTGTCTTGATGATCTGTCATGAGATAGATGTTGGCTTCTTCATCATATGAGAACTCCATGTCATTGTCATCCTAAGCGAAGTAAGCCTTCTATTTTCTGAAGTTTCTTGAATTTCTTCTGATTATGATTTACCTTTTTTTCCTAGAGGGTAATTTAGCTTGATATGCCATTTCTTTCCACACTGATGGCATTTAGAAGTGAATGACTATTTTCTTTCATTTTGATTTTTCTCCCCTTGTTGTTTCTCATGCTTCGAGAATTTTCTGAAGTTTGGTACCATGAGTGATATGTCATAATCGAGTTGGAATCTTCAGCTTTAAGAGCTAAGTTTTTGTTTGTTTTATATCCTCCCTCATCCATAGCAAGTCTTTCTAGTTCTATCTCATGTTTATGTAATTTACCAAAAAGAGTATGCGTTCCATGGTTGCTAAATTTTTAGATTCATAAATAATAGTGACTTTAGGTAACCAACTACAGTTTAGGCATCTAAGAATATTAACAACCAATTTCTCATTTGAATTTTTTTCCTAGAGTTCTCATATGACTCATGATATGGGTAAATCGTGTTTGCATTTTACTGATGTTCTCTTCAAGTTTCATTATGAAAAGTTCATACTCATGGGTTAATGTGCCTAACCTTGCGCTCTTTACCTCAATAGTTCCTTCATGAGTAATTTGGAGGATGTCCCATATTTCTTTTGTAGTATCACAGTGAGAAACTCAAAAACTCATTAAGATCAAGAGCGATAGCGATGATGGTTTTCGCCTTCAAACTGCAATGCACTTTTTCCTTGTTATCCATCATCCAATCCTTTTCAGGTTTATTCACTACAACAACATCAATGTTTGTGTGTATGAACAAATGAATCTTCCTTCATGACCTTCTAAATATCACGATCCATCCCTTAAATAAAGAACTTCATCTTCTCATTCCACAAACTATATTGTTCTCCATTAAAGGACAGGGGTTTGTCTAGTGAATAGTTTGAAGTCATTACCTACCTCCTGTGATAATTAGTCTTTAACAAGAGTTAGACTCTGATACCACTTGTTAAACACATGATTCTAAGCATAAGAGGTGGCGGGGGAGAATTATGGTATTTAAAATTCGTGATTAATTTTAAAAATTTGTTTACTTTAAAAAATAATTTGTGTTAATATTGCAATAGAACAGAGAAAAAAAAAAAAAACAAGAAAATAAAAGACAGAAAATAAAGAGATATGTTAGAAAGATGACACAAAGATTTATAGAAGTATGGCCGAATGTTGGCACAATCCTCTCCCCAATAAAATTCTTGAGAGTTTTAATAAGGACTTGAGGTTTTTTCAGGTTAACCCACAACCATTTGTTACAAGCAAATCAAGAGATTTTAAACTGGCTTATCCCCAAATAAAGCAACATCTTTTTCGTAGGTTGAACTCACAAAACGAGTAGAGATCTCACCGACTAATCCCAATAACCAAACAAAACTTTTACCAAGATGAGTTCTAGAACTAAACAAAGACTTTTACTGGTTTATCTCAAGAACCAAAACAACAACCTTCAAGAGAACCACACTTTTAAAATAAACAAACAATGCACGACACCAATACAATTTTTTTTCTCACAAGTAGTTTTCACTCACAAGGCACTAAGGCATCTTTTGATGAAAGAAAAATACTAAAGAGAGAATAGGATAGTAATATAATAGAAAGAAATAGGAAAAATCTGAATTTTGATGTGTTTTCAAATAAGGAGAGACATTCTTTATATAAAAGAAAGTATGATTGAAAAAGCAAACAATCCATGGGCCGAATAAATGAGTTATGCAATCAATTATTACATATGTATAATCGATTGTTCAAGGCACACATGTAAAATTTTGATATTTAGCAGTTGCCAATAAATAATATACTTGTTCTAATCGATTTAGAGCCTTACAAAACAAAATAATCGATTAAAGCACTAGGGCTAATCGATTATTAAATCGTAAAACAACTTCAAGCTGATTAGTCAGTTCTCTAATCAATTAGTTAGGCCTTAAAAATATTTTTAGGTGGTTTTAACAAAATAAGCGAGATTTCTCAACGAGTTTAAGTGTGTGACTGAGTTGCCTTATTAGTTAAGGAGTTACTCTCCTACTTTCACAAGACGCTGGTCACTCAGATAGACACGACCAGACGAACTTTGACACTTCCTTTCCATCACAACTCTAAAACTTCAAGTTTCATTGCCAGATACACCATCATATAAGCATTTCACTGAAACTTTTAATCTTCTGCTTAATGAAGCTTGAGATATCTTCAAATTAATTACCATTATCAGAAAGTTAGAAAAATATTACCATCGATTTTAACAATCATCAACGTTGTCATCATCAAAACACAAAAATAGTCAATATCATCAGAATCATTTATACTTGAAGCAGATAGATTCATAATTTTTTCTTTTATGAACAAATCTTATTGATAAAAAATATCAGCTAAATTCATTATAATAACTTTTTGAACAAAATTAAATTAAATTAAAAAAACTATTTTATTACAATTAAATTAACATTATACTTAGATTTGGATGATTTTACTTAGTTCATAATTCATTCACTAATTAATCACTACGCCCTCAATGTGAGAATTTTGTATACCTTTCTTCACCATACTCGTCACGTTCACAGTTGAATCATTCTTTTTCTTTTGCAGTAGTTGGACTCTCTTTCAGTCCCTCCATTTCCCTCTTCAACAGTTACCAACTCAACAAAACTCATTCTAACAACGCACAACGATTCCGTCATTTTGAAGCAAACAATTTCATCTTCTTCACTTCGTTGCAGAGCTTAGATGCGCGCCCCTACCGCCAGAAAACTATGCACTCTCAGCTCCTATTTCCGTTCACATTTACGCAACAATCCCAAAAACCACGTTTCCTCTTTCAAAACATCAATTCCATTTGAAACCCAACACCATTTCGATTCTGACTTGAACCTCTCAACCCTCAAACTCCATGATCCCTCTCCACCAGGTACTTTAAACTAACCACCCCCTTTGCGAAGAAACATATAAAGTTTCAATTTTTACCCCTACCCACATTTTCATTTCTGTTTAGTTTTATATCTCATATTTATTGCATTAATGGGTTTTGTTTTTTAGAGCTCAATGGCCAAATAAATAAATAAATTTAAAAACTTTCTGTATTTTTATACATTTTAAGTATGCGATAATCTCGTTTTTCCTACCTTTTGGTGCAGAGGATATGCCTGAACTGGGTGAGGCCACTACTCAGCTTTCTTCTATATTGTATCGTAAGTGTTTGTGAAATTTACTGTGAGACTGCAAGCTTGTTTTTTTTTTTCCTTAGAATGACGAGGAGAGTAGAGAATTCAAATGTGTTTTTGTTATTTTCTTGTTATCTTATGTTAGTGCTGCATCTTTCTGTAGCTCCTCCGGTAAAGAAGCTTGTTGGTGAGAAAGTTGATGATGAAGAAAAAGAGAAAAGCATAGTGGAAATACCACTGATACTAGACTTTGCTCATGGCGACACTTCAATTAAACGGAAGGAGGTAGCACGGGAGAGGAAACAAAAATGGATTTTCAAAGACACTGGTGGTGAACGATCTGACAGGCTTATCAAAATTTGTGCAAGAAAACTAGGAGCAACTCCTACAGTTGATATGTTTGGCCGCTTGGGTCGAGAAACAGGCCTGAAAGAGTACAATTCTTTGATCAAATTGTGCATAAAGAAGGCTTGGGAGACTGATGATGAAAATGTTGCTATTGACGAATTGGGCAAGACTTATCACCTTTTAAAATTGATGAGGGAATGCGGGCTTAAGCTAGAAGAGCAAACGTATCGCCCACTTCTTGAGTATATAATTGACATGGGCCTTGTTAAAGAATTTCAACTTTTCTATGATGTTATCCAAGCCGGTAATCCCAGTTCAATTTCACGATTGGGTTACTATGAAATGTTGCTCTGGATAAGGGTTAACAATGAAGAAATGATCCGGGATATTTGTGAATACATTACAGTCGAAGAGAGTAGAGACACTACTTCTTTACGAGGTAGATGTATCTGTTTTTCATATCAGTTCATTTTTTGCATTTGTTTCATTGAACTTATATCTGAGCATCTAGTGCATAGGTTTAGCAGTAACATTAAAATGTGAGAATTCCATGTGTTCCTATATTTTTTGTACACCTATTCATGATGGACAGATTCTTCTTCATTTGACGTGCTACCCATATAGCATGTAGTGGGCATACTGAATGACACGTTTTAAAGGGTAGATAAATACATCAGATACAAGAGTTTTATGACATTGTACTGCATTTAACATTTTCTTCTTTTATTTGACATCTTAGCTATATTAGAAACATGCTAAGAAAACAATTCTTACTAAAGTGTATTCCAAGTACTTTACTGGCATCTAGCTCTTCAGTGATAGAATTGATTGTGCCAGGCATCGGTGTTTCAAAATCAGTGCATGTGGTAACATAATTATCAACAAAATTCTGTTGGAAACTTAGCCGTATTTTATCTTGTTGCAGAAAGTTACTTATTGGCTCTTTGTGAAAGTGATCACAAAACACAGATTCTGGATGTGTTGAAAAATATAGACATAACAAAGCTTACATCTGCAAAATGTATATCAAATATATTTCAATCGATGGGAAGGCTACTGCTGGAATCAGATGCGGAGAATTTACTTTTGGATTTGAGGGCATGCGGTATGTATGATTATGATATTTTCTTATCTTAGCTCATCTGTAGATGATAATAGAGGTGGTAAACTGCTGTGTTTTGAAAGAAAACACTGACACGTCTTTTTGTTTTCAAATCTCAAATTCTGTTTCGTATATGTTTTTGATGTATTCGCTGATTGTCTAGATTTGGAATTAACATTATCATATTGAAATTTTAATGC
Organism: Lathyrus tuberosus; assembly: GCA_022829125.1. Lineage (NCBI taxonomy): Eukaryota > Viridiplantae > Streptophyta > Magnoliopsida > Fabales > Fabaceae > Lathyrus > Lathyrus tuberosus. The sequence goes on from JALAZF010000477.1 coordinate 3,481,029, forward strand.
ATTTTTAGTTCTATTGTTTGGGCTACATAATATAACGATAGCACTTAAATAAATTTTAGTTTTCAGAGCTTAGAAACTTCTTAAAGGTAATTATTTCAATTTTCACAATTCAGAAATTTATAATTTTTATTGATCTTAATGAGTAGGCTACTTTTTTCGGTTTTTTCCTTTATTAATATCAGAGAGTGTTGAAGCAACACCTATAGTAGAAAAGATGGTGGAAAATAGACTTAGGTGGTTTGAGCATGTAGAGAGAAGACTTGTAGATTATGTTGCAAGGAGAGTAAATCAAATGGAGAGGATTCAAACAACTAGAGGTAGAGGAAGACCTAAAAAAACTATAACAGAAACTATTAAGAAAAATCTCTAGATTAATGAATTGGATAGAAACATGGTTTTTAATAGAACATTATGATGTAATTTGATTCATGTAGCCGATCCCACTCAGTGGAATAAAACTTGGTTGATGTTGTATCTTAAACGCGACAAGGAGACTATAGGAACGCGACTCCAATATAATGTAGTCAAATTTTAGTATTGATCTAGTCTTTGAGAGAGACGGGTAAGTGAGACAGACTTTTTTTAATGTTTTACCCTTTGAAATCAGAATATTTAGAAAATTTTGTGATGTTTAACTCTGCAATTTTGTTATTCTTAGGAATTGTCACAAGGAAGTATAATACTGTTACTTAATGCTTTGCTAAATTCAATATTAGCATGAGTCTGCTATAAATTAGGACTTAAAAGATATATTTTTTAGCCATACTGAATAAGGTGGTGGTGAGTGTCTTATATCTTATTCTACAGTCTTATTGTGGTTGTTAATGCCCTAATTTAGGTTCTTCTAATGTTTTTGCATATTTATCTAGAGTAGTAGTAGATGGTGTTGACCTGTTACTAGAAGGCCCAAGTATTACCTTCTATAAATTCATTCCCTGTATGCATACTAATGACGGATTCTTATGTAATGCAGATTATGATGCGGATAAAATTTCAAACTTCATTGCTTGTTATGTGGTTAACATTCCAAATTTAGCGGTGAGGAACTTCTCATGAATGCTGATGGTAAACACCCTTGATGATTTGTGATACTGGGAGGCAATTCTGCCAGACTACAGTTTGCAAATATTTTATGGACAACTGCTTCATAACTGATTTTGAATTTAAAAGAAAATGGATCAAGTGGAGGAATCACTTTAGAAAACCACAGCCAAAGTATTTTTTTTGGCTGTGAAGAGTCCCACAACGAATGAGGTTTGGCACAAAAATATGTTTATAAGTGGGGGCAATCCTCACCTTACAAGCCGGTTTTGTAAGTTTGAGTTAGACTCGAACCACAATTCTAAGATGGTACCAGAACCCATCCAAGTCTGTCAGGGCCACCTGCAATCAAATTTTCGCTATCGGGTCACCCACACTTTATTTTCATGCACCAAGTCCAATAGTGTTAGGCGTGAGGGGGTGTGTTAAGAATGATTCTTGACATAGTGACTGACACAAACTCAATCATGCGAGGAGGGGGAAATGCGGTGGCCCCGGTTTGAACCCGGGATTAAGACAAAGGCAAATGAGATTGTCTAAACAGGGAATGCACATACACATGGGTTGGGATTTTTTGATACTAGTTTAAATCAAAATGATTCTTACACCCATTAATGCTGCTGGATTGAAAGCATGCATCTTGTATATCAGATTTATAAAATTTCAGTTAGCCTAGATAGTTGATGATTAACTCCCCTAAAAGTAAGTTATTAGGTGTTAGCCCATGCACGGTTTTATTTCTTCAAGCATATGCATAATAGTGCTTTAAATTTTTATGCATGAAGAATATATTTTTAATACTTAGTGTCCTCTTTTATACCCGTGCTATAGAACTAATTTGGCCATTGCTTATACAAAATTTTTAATTTTGACTTTACAAATTAAATTTAATAAAATCTGAACAGGTGGTGCATATGTTTTATTCAAAAAGCCCCCCTTACATTAATTTTAGTATACATGGATGGAGCAGAAAACACGTGTTCATTGAGATGGTATCAAAGTCTCTAGAGTCAAATAGGCATGACATCCCTGACCCCTTCAATATCCCAGCACAAGAAGGCGGAAATCCAGAAATGTTTTTATATCTTTTTTAATATTATGCAATATCCCTTTATATCTTGTACAGAATCATTTTTTTACAAATCTAAATGTTTTGAAGAATTTCAGACATGCTTCAGTTCTTTTAAATAGTCAAAACCAAAATTGAGCATTTCCTATATCAAAACAAGTTTTGTAATGCATGCATTTAAAATATTTCAATGTTGGTTTTTCCCTATTTGACTGTCAGCAAGAAAGTGATACTAAAGCAAGACATAGTTGCCTAGGTAGATAGTATCATAGTATTCCCGTCAAGTCTGATAGCTTAATAGGACAAGATAAAATGTATGCTGCATATCTTATTCACTTCATTATTTTGTAGAACTATTTACCAAAAATGTTGGGATATACACTGCACTGTATCTCCAAATAGTGGGCATGCTGGATAGGATGGAGTGTAGTTGTAAGAGGTTCTCTCCCTATCCAAATTGAAAAATGTAGAGAAGTTTTTAATTTTGTTTAACCATATTTTCAACTGTGTTTTATTAAATAAATAAAATTGGCACTGAAATTTGTGGATTTTTCCTTAAGCCTTGTGGTCTATTTTTTCAATGATTTGGTATATGTTTTCTTGTATAACTTGTAGTTGTAATGTTGGTGATTCATTTTTTATTTACTTTTATCAGTATTATTGATTGCGGAAGACAAAAAATCCGCCATTAAACGCCATGGCGCTGCCATCCTTTACAATTTGGCCATAGCAATTATCAAAAAATCTGCTGCGGCAACCTGCCATGGCTCCGGTGTTGTTTCTATTTGACAACAACGCTTATTATATAATAGTAACACCTGGTGGAACAATTTTTATTTCTTGTTAAGTTGAGCACTGCTAAGAGACGCGGGCAAATTTTGTTTTTGGTACATTCCATCAAGCATAATGTTTTCCCAGAGTAGTTGTATGTTACAAAATAAATTATTTTTTTTTCTTTGGTGTTTTCTTATATGCATTGTTGGTAATGTGAAGGTTGAAGATATTATCTCAAAAATCGAGAGTTTGCATGATATTTTGGAAGTTCTGCCTTCATCTTCATCGTATGGAAAGCTCATTTCTTATTGCTGTGGTATGCACAAGGTATAATATTCTCCTCTTTATCAATTCTCATATTATGGTTATCAAATAATTGGCATAAACACATCTATGAGAAGGAAAATGATAACAAGATGAGTTCTCGCATCAGAGCCCCCACAGAACACTCAAACCCTGCTTCAGGGCTTTGAGCATCTATTTCTTGCCTTTTACAGTACAAAAAAGGAACTTTGTACAATTGAAAACAGTAATCCATTTATTATGTCATACTAAATTTTATCAAAAGATTTTAATATTTCTGTACTAAAACAGTTTCTTCGACTCCTTTCCTCCCCCAAGTGACAAGACAGTTTTTTGGTTTTTCCCTTTCTGTACTTGGCATTACCACCTCTTTTGTTATTGACGAAAAATATTTCTGAACGACCATCATTACCATGTGAACTTACATTTGATGGCTTGACGAATCTCATGGATTTCTATTAGTAAGAAAATTATAGAAAGAAAACAAAGTGACGCCACCCAATACTGTCTGCTTTCCAATCTAATCTAATGTACTGTAAAAGAAATACCTTGCTTTCCCGTCAAAAAAAGAAGCAATGCCTTGCTTTGACTCCGTCGTTTGCATTAGGACTTTGAAATCTGGATAATAATTTTCCCCTTATATTATGAGTTTAACTTGTGTATTTTTATGGAATCTTACTCGATGTTTTTGAAGAGTTTCTTTGTGAAGCCACCATACTACTAAATTAGTAATTAACAACCGCACCACACTATTGCATTAATGTCATGCATTTAAATTTTACAATAACTGCAGCTTACAGAATTGCATTATTGTGATGCTTGATTTTTCTGCAATAAGATTTTTTTTTTCCGTTCTGTTTTCGTATGCGTTTGACCCCTGACTAGATTGGAAACTGCACGTCATTTTTTAAAACTTTTAATGCAGGTAGATGCAGCTCTTGATATTGTTGATAAAATGTGTGAAGCAGGCTATATGCTGTCTACTCATATGTTACAATCGATATTACAGATTTGTGAGGAAACTTATGAATATATTTTGGTACGATCTATTCTTACATAAAGAAGCTTCCCAGTTTTTTCTGCCTACTATATTCTAATCTATTCATTTCTTTGCACAATATGTCATGGAAATTTTCCTATAAACTATTGAACTAGAAGCAATGAAGTATCGATGTTTGAGTTGTATCACAACTTCACAAGGGTTTGATATGGACTTGGGTATTATGGGGTGCCCAAGTCCCACATTGAGTAGTAAGGGATGCTCTGTAGAGTATTTATAGGGCTTGGTTTTTTCCCTTGTTTTTAAGGGATGGTTCCCCATGTGCTACAACATATGAAAGAAAAATCCAAAAGATAAACACCAAGATTTAATCAAGATATGAATTGGGTAATTCAGATCTTAATCTAATGTAAACCAGTTCAAGTTATTTTTCCCCAACAAACATTCACATTTACATTATGGAGTTTATGCTTCCTTTTCCCATTTCTGTAGTTTCATGAAAACACTTATGCAATGAAGAAGTAACCATGGGTTAACATTTTCTTATTCGTTCTATTTTACTAATATCTGTTTGTCCATTTCTTATTTCCCTTGCCATACTGAAAATCAAGGTCCATCGAATCTATTCCATCATCCGTCGCCATCACCACCATTTGGAGTTAAATGGTGAAATATGCAGATGTTTGATACACTTTTGTGTAAGATTAAAAGATGTAAGTTTTACCTATTTTATTTTCATGGTTGCAAACACAAGTTTTCTACAATGCTATCTTTTGAAGGAAAGTTTTTCGCTAAACAAATATTGTATTTACTTTCATAATGCAGTTTGAACGCGCATATGAGATGGTTAATGAATTGCAGGAAATGAATTTCAAACCTACGACAGCTATGTACAATGCCATAATGGCAGGGTATTTTCGTGAGGTATCATTGTTGGATTTTGTATATGCCAATGTTTTTGCTCAGATTTTCAACTATTTCTCAAACTTCATAATAATGCTCTGCTTTAACTCAGAATATAATGTGACAAATCTTGTCATTTCCAACATTAAGTTCAAATAACCTCTTGACTTGCATGTCTAGACTCTAGACACTTCTTGAAGTAGATTGCATGTCTAGAGTCTAGACACTTCCTGAAAAAGATTGCATATACTTTTTTTTTCCTCATAAATTAGATATTACATCGATGGCTCAAAAAATAATACATACATATATGGATAAACCGAGCTTCTGTCTTGACACCAAACTTGAAAATTGGAGATATTGGTTGTTTGTTGAACGAGGATTTAGCTTGTCAGCCATTTCCAGCGCTTGAGTCTGACTCTGACTTGAACGTGATTTCTTATTATGGTCTGATTGCTCTTTTAGGAAGTGCTTGATCTAAACTGATTCTGAAAATAAGTCCTGGACCTGAAAAACCAGGGTTATTACTGTAGTGAAGAAGGATATTTTTCCTGTCACTGTTCTTAAACAGAAGTTAAAATTTAGATGAATTTCATAAAAATTGAATCAAGTCAAACATGACTTAAAAAGAAATGGGTTGACCAATTAAGACATGAAACTGAACTTCTTCCCCCGACTCCTTTAACAAAAAGGTCATGCTGTAAATGACCCTATTTAGTGAGAATGGATTTTTTTCTTCAAATTGCTTAAGTACGCATATGTTGGGAGAGGATCTGCAGTGCAAATTATGATACTCTTTTGAAAAAAAAGGGAAGGCTTGGCAACTTTCCTTCATTTAGGAAGCAATAAGATCATTATCTTAACCATAAATAAATTACTTAAGTAGTTTGGTAATCTAAAGCTTGGCAGGTATGTCCGAAGTTCTTGCTCAATGTTGAATCTAGTGGCTGCTTGTGGACTTCAACATTTAACACCTTTATTGTATTTGTGGAGAATGAGCAAGTTCATTTTCACAACATATCTCTTTCTATAGGATTATCAGCTTCAAAATCATATTAATAGTTTCTATACATGATGTCTTGGTAAGAGTATGGCTGTTAATAATGGTTCAATTATCTTTCGAAGATTTCAATTGTGGATCTGCTGAAGGATCACATGGCTCTTTTGCGTTTATTTACTTTTCGCCCTCCATTTTTTGTTGGTCCAGGGGGTTTGTTAATTTAGTTATTTCATATACTTCTTTCTCCTAATGAATTCTCATTCAACAAAAAAGAATTTAAATGAATATTTGAAATAATTCATTCATTTTCTCACCTTTTCCAAATTTGTAGAAAAACATCATTGGCGGCTTGGCAGTCCTCAAAGACATGCAAGATGCCAAAGTAGATCCCGATTCACAGACTTTCAGTTATTTGATTAGCAATTGCGAAACAGAAGATGATATAAATATGGTAAGTTGAGTTTAATAATTTCATATATTCAGACTTTCAGCTGTTTGGTCGTGTAGTTTTAAATCAAGTAGTTTTGTCCCATTGTTATTTGTCACTGTTAATGTCCGCATGGTCTTCAAGATTGTATTTCTTGAAAATAGGTGGTACTTACTGGTAAGCTTGATGGGAGGCTACCTTATTCAATGACTGCCTGCCCTACTGACCCACTGCAAGTGCTGCCATTCACAGCCTCCACTGTGTTAATGCAGTGTTGATGAACTGATTAACTAATGATATTTTATGAGAATAGAAGTTCTGAGCTTATGATTTGATGTATCAATAGTTGAGTTGCTAATTAGCATATTGTCTTGTAGTATTATGAAGAACTGAAGCTATTTGACATCTACCCTACAAGACAAGTTTTTATGGCCCTTATTAATGCATATGCAGCTTGCGGCGAATTGGAGAAGGCAAAACAGGTACGGGATGCAAGTAGCAAGGCACATTGAACTTGCATATTGATATTGATAAGTAGCTAAATGTATACTTCCATGTTTGTGATCACTTATGACAACTTTTATGTGTAGATATGCTATGTCTTTCTCATTTTTTTATTGATAGTGTTGAGCTTAAGTTATGTTTCACATCGCAGGTAGTTCTTGATTCACGCATACCATTGAAGTGCTTAAATGAAATTAAGAGTGTCCTTGTCTCAGCTCTTGCATCTCACGGGCAATTGTCCGAGGCACTTGCTATCTATGAGGAGATCAAGAAAGCCGGACACAATCTGGAACCAAAAGCTGTTATAACACTCATTGTAAGGTTTTCTGTTATTTATAGTTTGTATATCTTCCTCTTTCAACCATATAACTTGTCACTGCACAATCCTAGGATGAGTTGCGTCATATAAGTGGAGAGTTGGAGGGGTTGCTTCTTCTACTGAAAGAGTTGAGTGATCTAGACTACTGGGTTGACGGTTGCTTCAGGGTTATTCAGTACTGTGTTGAGAACAATCATTTAAGGTTTGATTTCTACTTTCCTCCTGTATTGAATTGAAATTGTATTATTCTATTTGTTTGTGTTCATGTTTCATTGTATCTGGGTCAGTTGTGCTGTTGACCTATTCAAGCAACTCAAGGATAATTTCGAAAGTGATGAAACAACGACAGAAGTTCTTTTCGATGCAGTAAGTTCTAGTTCCCTCCTGACATAATGTGTATAATAAGGATTCACTATTATAGGAATTAACGTTGAGCAAATATTTCTGTTTGTTTGAGTTTTAAACTCTTTCACACTACTCTTTGTTTTGAAGCATGATGTTTGTTCCCACAGGCAAACATATTATTGATATAAACTTTGTTCATGTATATATATATAGGTGTATTCTCTAATCGCGGGATCAAAGTCCTCACGTTTGCAGTTTGGCTTAGACTTGCTTTGGGCAATCAAGGATGAACTTGGCCTTGTTCCTTCAAGGCAGTGTCTTGATTTTCTTCTAAGTGCCTGTGCTAATTCAGGTGATTTGAATAATGCTCGTTTGATTTGGAGAGAATACGAGGTTGCTGGATTTCCTTACAACGTATTAAGTTACGTGAGGTAAGTTTTAACCTTGATAGTATTTTCCTCTTTTCGAAATAGTATTATTCTTATCCATATTGATTATTTGTATGTTTGTAGGATGTATCAAGCACTTTTGGCATCAGGAGATCAACGATCCGCTGACTTTATACTCAAGAAAATTCCAAGAGATGATGCGGAGATTTGTACTGTCATATCAGCATGTCAAAAAACTTACGTTGATAAAGTTAAATCAGCAGAAGGGGTGAAGAAGAAAAAGAATGTTAAGTCAGTAGAAGGTGTGAAGAAGAAAAAGAATGTTAAATCAGTAGAAGAGGAGAAGAAGAAAAAGGATGTTAAATCTGTAGAAGGGAAGAAGAAAAAGAAAAAGAAAGGCACAGAAAAGAAACAAGAGAGTGAAGTGAGTGTTGAGTAGAAAGTTGAATTAGCTGTAGGGTAGAAACAAAATTTTAGTTGGCTTAAGAATTGTGCTTCACAAAGGGTGATGCATTTCACATGTAACATGTTTTATTTAGTTACTAGTGTGGTGGCACTAAAATGCTGCACCTATTTTATGTCTATTTTGTGACTCTATTTGCTTGACATAGTTAGAGAAAAGAGTTTTCTTAAGAAATGTAGACTACATAGGTAAATTCTCTTAAATATGTACCACACAAACTGATAATTCTTTTACCCAATTTAAAATTCTTTAGTACTATGTCATTGATTGTCCTATGGTGTTTTTCTATCATTTTAAAACTCACAGTTTGTGTGTGCGCGTTAAAATTACTTGTGTAGTATGTATGAGAAAATAGAGAATTATCCTCACATAAAATAATTGACAAATTGATTTTATCTTATATAATACAAGCCGAATATGGCCGAGTTCATATTTTAATAAATTAGGGTGAATTACGTATACGAAATATTTCATTTTAAATTATTGTTTTATAAATATTAATAATTTATTTACATTAATATATAAATATAAATATATATTATTATTTTTTAAATTTTAAATTAGGAAAGCAATAATTTACTTAAATCACAATATTTGGCTCTTATTTTAATCTACTTACAAAATTGGTTTCTATTTTTAGATGATTTCTTATTTTATTCTATAAGATGGAAAAACACTCTTCGGATTTAGACTCAAAGTAACTCGGCTATATAGGGCAGACGAATAGCTCGGATAAGAACACCAAAGGTCATGGAAAATGGTTACGAAAACATACATTATGATTGGGGAGTTATAATCATTGAAGGGTCAGACGTTATGGAGTATTTATGAACAGGCAGCGGGCGTTACCGAGGAATATTAACTATGGCACCTATAAATAGGAGATACCCTAGAAAGAAAAGAAAAACCAATACACAGAACAGACACTCATAATCATTCATCTAACACTCTCTTCGAACTCATAGCGAAGAAGTTAACATTTTAGTGTTTTAGCAAAAACACAAAGTAAAAATAAAGTCGAATGCATGAAAGTTTTAAAATGTTTGGACAAAATTGGGGTATGACAACATGCATATAACATTTTTTTAAAAATCCAATATATATAGGGATGTGATCGAATATTAAATAATTCAAAACTAGGGCTTCAACATTCTTTACCTAAAGCATAACTGAAAATGAAGAAAAAAGAACTTATATAATTTTCAATACAGTTAGTATTTAAAAATGGAAATAAGTTTTTCATTTCCAAACAACTACTTTACCATATTTTCAAAATTGCTTTAGAGTATCAAACCCTTACATAATCCCACATGTTGAGCTTGGAGATGATACTAGACATTCGCATGACGGAGGACCTTTAGATGACGTGCCACTGCCTCCACCTGATATGAGTGGCCAACGATAATTGCAAATGGTAGCACTTCTTTCAGATAACCTTATGAGTATGGTAAACTCAAATGATAAGGTCTATGTAGGGTTATCTCAGAAAACACACATTGCATTTGGGGGGCCGACGTAGATTTGATTAGTTTGTTCATTATTTATTGTCAGTGACATTATTATGGGCTTGTAAAGAATTATTTGTATATTATTGACAATTTATCTTAACATTGCATTAGAAGAAAATTATCATTACTTTATTGCGGGATGAATATAACTTAACATGAACATTGCTTAACATAACTTAATAAGAAGATAACATGAACAAAACTTAAACATTATTAAATGATTCAAGACCTTTCACCATCTTTATAATATCATCGACATATCTCACCACTATTGCATCCAAATCGTTTAGATCCTTTGTTTCGTATCGGTGATATGTTGTAACTTTTAAATTTTCATTTGTCTTCAAATCAAAGTCGATGAACTTCACATTTCTTTCGCTATCAATCGATGGTGAATGATACTCAATCTTAATCATCCTTTTGTTGTCTGGGTAGTTTGGATAATGCAAGAGATAATCCAATTTGGAGTTTAGAACATCAAGAAGGGTGTACTCTGAGCTTAACATCAATAGAAGGTTCCACACTTTTAAAATATATAAATGCGATATGTTAAAATTGAGATATGAGATGTTTTTGTTAAGAGTATTTCTTAGTACACCACCCTTGTTTCTTAGGCACCAACTGAATTTTCGGTTTTGCCCCTTTATTCCGGATGTGCACATCCGGACGCACCAATTTTTTAAAATTTACATTTTTTCCCGGATGTGCACATCCGGTAAAAGATCTTATTTGCAAATCCGGAACAAATGCTGAAGCAGAACACCAAAACCAGAAACGTTTCTCACATTCATAAAATAAAATCGGGATTACATTGAGAAAATCGGCATGGGATCGACAGAAATTTAAATATTACAAGATCAATAGCCCGATGGACGCTTGCACATCTCTAAGATGTCACCGACCGTTCTTCGGATTTTGACGGTCGCCTCGAACTCGATCGGGAATTGTTCCTCGTAACCCAAATAAGTTTGCCACATCGCTCTAACATCGCCTTGGTTCTTGAGCTCAACAAGGATGTAAGCGACGTTCCCTTCGTTGTCAACCGAAGGTGAACGATACTGAAGCTTCGCAACCTTCCGTTTGTCTCTGTAAGGTAGGAGATGTTCGATGTCGTCAATGATTTGGTCGAGGGGGATGTCTCTCGTTATCGTAAACTTTTGACCGCGTGTTTTGCCGTCGGTGAAGGAGACACTTGCGGCATACCAACGGAATTTGATTTGATACAATTGAGACATTTTGAGGTTTTGTGAAAGATATCAAATGAAACCCCTAATTTATAGAAAAGTTAGGGTAAAGTTATTTCTGCCCAAGTTAGTTCCGGATGTGCAAATCCGGGCAAACCCTACCAATATTACTTCCGGATGTGCACATCCGGAAGTTGGCCGGATCTGCAAATCAGAATGTTTTACTGATACAATTTTAAACCAGACTTGAGCAGCTTATGCAGTGCAATAAAATTCGTAAGTGTATTAAAAAGACATATGGATAAAAATACAATATATTTCACTTCAATAATGTACATTGTGTCGTATGCTTATACAAAAGAGTTAAAGCAAAATTCTCCGTCTAAATCTATTGGAGCTAGAACTTTCGATTTTTCCGCATTTGATGCCTTTTCAATTGCGTGCAATCTTTCGAATTCAAGCTGCCTTTCGACAAAATTATCCGGCCAAGACTCGGCAATTGCGGTTGCATGCGTCGCCCATTGCGGTGATTTAGGTGGTATCGGGCATCCGGGTTTCAAGATAACTTGTACGAAATGTCTTGATTTCGCAAGCCATCCGATACACATGATACGATCATTTGGATTCGACGGAGGTGCGGTGTGTAGTGGGAAAAAGGTTTCCGAAAATCCGTATCTCGTCAAGTCGATACACACCATATCGTAGGCGCATGCTATAAGATGACCCATCTCGGGGAAGCTCATCCATTTCGATACCGGTGCCGGACCACTCAACCACGGAACAAGTGACTCGTGAACCTTGTTGTAATTTTCTTGATTTCCATAGAGACGCAAGTATGCTTCTTTATGCGTCTCCAACTCTAGGATAAGTTGATGACGTACAAGTGCATGACCTTCCTCTCTTTTACCGAGTATAGCGACACGGCTCGGTAACCGCAATTACCATCCCCTACAACATCGATTATACCGTCGATATGCTTGTGCATAAAAACCGGCATCTCGTCAATAAAGGAAATCATACGTGTAGTTGGAGTCGGAGTCGCATCTCGTGGAATCGGTGTCGGAGCCGGTTTGGAAATGCGAGCTCCTTTCACGACACTTCGTAGAGATTTAGGAGTCGGAGACTCCGGAAAGATTTGGTCAACGTGCTCATAATACGAAGGATACCGAGTTGTTGAGTTGTCATTTGGTGTAGGCTTCAACTTCTTCGGAGCACCCTTTGTCTTAACCGGTTGAGACGGAGGAATCATTGCGGTTGTTTCGGGGAAGGCAATCTTCCTCAAGTCTTCTTTGAGGTGTAGCTTCATATTGTCGTCGGCCTTCGAAAATCTCTTTTGAATCGCTTCCAATTCGGCCAAAATAGAGATAACGGGTTTATCTCCTTCCTTACAAGCATCATCATCAAAACTAAGTCTCATCCAATGAGGGCAAACTTCGTCAATTTGTATTGGGTCACCTAGTTTCAACTTTTTAGCAATGGCACAAGCACAAGGAAGACCGTAGGTTTTCACAATAGTGCAACCACACTTTGCACTATCGGAACCTACCGTTTCGGCTCGGTTGGCCTCGTGAAAAACATAGCCCAAGCCCGCCCGAGACATGTTGCCGATCAATCGAGAGTAGAGGAAGTTACCTTTAAACCGATGTTCCAAAACTGTGATGCTCCGACCGAAAGTGGTTTGTATCTCATTGTGTTGGTTTTTGATCATTAGATGCACGGAGTCCCAATCCCGACATAAATCCCCCTTGCTATTTCCCAACCAATTCTTCAAAGTGGCATGTGCCGACTCAACTCTATTGGTGGTAGTGTTTCCAAGATGTCGTACGTTATCGGTCCACGCACAAACAATCTTTTCTTTCACTTGATCAAGAATGGTGGATTCAACATATTTCAACAAAGCGGGGTACCGTTCACACACTTTCTGGAATTTAATGACCGAATCGGCATATAATTCCGTTGTGGAAGAATTTAGAATATGTGTCCATGCATCCATAATTTTCTCTATAATGACACCCGACTTGACCACTTTTCCGTCTTCCGACTCCACTTGCTTCGCACCCACCGCGGTCTTAACCCGACTTCGCACATTCTTTGTTATGTGAAATCGACAAAGTAGTGCATTGGAAGAAGGAAAGACCTTTGCAACCGCATTCATCAAGGCGTTGTCACGGTCCGTAACAATTGCTTTTGGCATTTGAACATGTTTCTTCAAAAGTGACCGACACGTCTCCAACGCCCACGTGAAATTGTCCTCTTTCTCACACTCCAAAAAGGCAAAGCCGACGGCATATGTCTTATCCGTAGACGTAACGCCAACCATCTCAAACAATGGAAGACGATACTTGTTTGTCTTGTAGGTGCTATCGAGAATGAGCACTGTCGAGAACGTGTTGAACAACTTGATGGAATCCGGATGAGTCCAAAAAATATCTCGGACCGTAATTCCATCATCGCGATATCTGTACCGAGACACGTAAACGTTGTCCTCCAACACTTTCAACAGTTGTTGCATCTCACTCCTATCTCCCCTAATTGCCTTGTTCGTTTGATACCGAATGTTATACACTTGCTTTATGTTTGCAACATTTTCGGGTTCTTTCCGTTTCAACGTCGCAAGTATATTCTTCGGTTGGACAAGGTTCAAGGTCATATCGGCTATACATGTCTTCTCTTTCGCCTTGAGCCGACATACACTTAGATGACCTTGTAGCTTTGAGCACATTTCGTGGTTATGTATACCACAACGAACGGTAAATCTCCATTTCTTGGAAACTAACATGTAACCACCAATCTTAAAAGGGCACTCACATCTTCTAGTACTGGTCTCGTCTTTCTTTAACTTCCGTAGAGGTGCTTGATATTTTCCGCTTCTTTCGCACCCTAAAATTACAAAAGCTTTTCTTCTATCCGACCCATTATCCGATCTCCCGATATTTACACCGAAGCCGAGCTCAATATCCGTCCTACGAATGTATGCGATCATGCTTTCACGATCATCAAAGTCTTGCTTGTTGTTAAAGTCACCGCCGACATCAACCGACTTTACGAGCATACCTTCATCTTTCGAGGAAATCGGCGCAACTAATTCTTTTGCCATGTTATCGGGATGCACCATCTCTATTTATAAACAAGCAATAGAACCATTAATATGTATAAATAAGATTTATTCAAAAATGCTGAAAACTTAAATTAATTGGCTCCAGCCATGTTTCCGGATCTGCACATCCGGAAATGTTCATGCTAAATTTGTTCCGGATGTGCACATCCGGAAGTAGCGTAACTTATTTTCCAAAAAATGTAGATTGATAATGCGAGCAATGTAGTGGATGAAGTTTAATGTTTACCTGAAATTCAGTGTTTCCTTGCTCCCTTTGATTTGTTGCACCAAAAATTTGAACTTTTTGAGTGAGAAATGAGATTGATGAAATAGGGTTTTTTGAGTGAGTGTGGAAGAAGAAGGTTGATTATGGGAAGGGGGGAGTGATCATGCAGCTTTAAATATTTCAGAATATTGTCCGGATATACAGACCCGGATATACACCGGATATGTACATCCGGTAAAAGTTCTTAATTTTTAAGGTTCCGGTGCGTCCGGATGTGCACATCCGGAATTAGAGGGCAAAAAAATAATTTCACATGATACCTAAGAAACTTGGGTGGTGAATTAAGAAACACTCTTTGTTAATATCATATGTAGATATTTATAAAAATTTTAAATTATTATGAACCACAAAAAAATGTTGGTGCAATCACAACCTTATAAAAATATTGACACAATCACCGTTAAAAAATAACACTATAGGATTATGGGGAAATATAAGGTATATCAAAATTTTAGAAAAATTCAGTAAAACTTTTGATATACAGAGTCTATTTCAAATAATTGGGTAAAAATTTATGCAAGATTTTTTGGGATTGAGAGAAAATTTTAAAACATATGATTAATGAAAAAAAATAGGAAGATACTATGAAAATATCCGAGATGCTTGATAAAATTTTCTTAAAGAAGGAGGGCTGAAATATGAATTTCCAGTCAACACAACACGTTTTATTAAAGAAGTAGGGCCTGAAATATGAAATATGAATTGCCAGTTAACACAACGCGTTTTAACCAATCCACTGTGTGCTTGTTTTGTAGTACTATATATTCCGTTCGGATAACATTCCCAATCAACGTCTTCCATCTGCAAGTGGACCATAAACCCTTACCGTTCCTTGCTTAGCATATGTTGTCTACGTGAAGTTGATATTAGCTATTGTGGTTTAAGCCAAGTCCCCGAGGCGATTGGATGTTTACGATGGTTAGAAAAGTTAAATCTTGGGGGGAACAATTTTGTGACACTGCCTAGCCTTAGGGAGCTTTCCAAACTTGTATATTTGAACTTGGAGAATTGCAAGTGTTTGGAATCTTTGCCTGAGCTTCCTTTTCCTACTACTATCGAGCAGGATCTTCGAAAGAAAAAATATAGGGAAAAAACAGGATTGTTCATTTTCAACTGTCCTAAAATAAGTGATAAGGAAAAATGCAGTAGAATGACATTTTCATGGATGACACAATTCATTCAAGTGAACAAAGAACACCCAGCCTTCTTTAACATTGGTATTATGATTCCAGGAAGTGAAATACCAAGTTGGATCAACAATCAGAGTGTTGGTAATTCAATACGCGTATCTCCTTTTATGCAGGACAAGGGCAATAACGCTGGCTTTTTATGTTGTACGGTATTTTCTTTAGCACCTCATTATCCAAAATGGAATCCTTTGGTACGTATTGAACTGGTACTGCTTACATCGTTAAGAAGGACATATTTTCCGGTAATTGTCGATGAATATCTTATTAGTGTCAAATCAAATCACATATTGCTAATCTATTTCCCTTGGGAGCCATCCTATAATTTTGTGCATGTTGCTTTCCTTGTTGAAACTTGTGGCAATGGAAGCTTTGATGTGGAGGTGAAGAAATGCGGGTATCGTTGGGTATATGAACATGATCTACAAGAGTTCAACTCAACAACAATGCATCCTGAGAAGATGTTAGCTCTGAAGCGCAAGTTTTTGGAAATTGAAGATGAGGCACAATCACAACCACAACCACAGCTACACTCATTCAGATGATGAAATAAATCTTAACTTTTTTGCAATTGAAGCTGACACATTTTTCTTAGTTATTTTGTTATCTATAAATAAAAAATAAATATTATTTATTTAATCATAATATCCATTTAATATTTAATTTTAAAATTAAATTTATTTTTATTTTTGATAATGTTTTATCTTTACCTTATGTAAAAGGTTAAATATGAATATTTTATATGAATTAAAATTATATTTTACTCATAACTTGAAGATAAATAAATTATTAATAATTATTAAAAAAATTAACTAAAAAAATTTTAATTTTAATTTTGTAAAATTTAATGTTTTTTATGTCACTCTTTTTTATATAAAAAGCTTCAAAAACATTGACAAATAAAGGAATTTAATTTAACAATATAATGAGAGAAAGTTTATAATATGATTAGAAAGATAATTTTTTCTATTTTCGAAGTCGTTAATTTGAGAGATAATTTAATCTTAATAAAAAAATACGCAAATATTTAATTACCTAACTTTAACATTAATTTAATAATAGATTCCAAAACTATCAATATCTCCTAAAAATCAAATATTTTAATTATTATGGATAAAAAAAACCCTTATTTTAATATTTTCCTTGTGCTGAGCATTGTCATGTCAATGCCATTTCCCTTTGTTTGTCGATAATAAGATAAGAACAAATGCTCAGATGCAATTTATTTCTTTAAATTATCTTGGTATACAATATATGCTTTGATCTTTAAATTTATGAAACTGGCTTCAACGGGATCATTTACCCTTAACCGATTTTCATTGTGATTCCTAGGAGTCAAGTTTAGGCAGCACCTCGTACAAGAAGGTTAGGAAGAGTCTCAACAAAATGGATCACAAAGAAGAAACATTAGTCGGTCGCAAGGCCGAATATTAAGATTTTCAAAAAAAAAAAAAACAAAGAAGAAACATTTCATTTCTCTTTGTATTGTTTACATACATAAAGATAATATAATTTAGGTTGTATTTTGTCTAATATGCTTTCATTTTTCATTGTATTTAGATCCATATTTTTGCATGTAATAATATGGTTGTTCTTCTGTACGTATTTAATCCAACTCATATTGCTCGTGATATCATTCAATGGTCATTCCCGTAATGCAAGTCTAATATTGATGCATGAAGATTCACTAGAGTGGAGTTTGATTAAGAATAATAAGTATTCCTCCTGCCAAATCTTACATAAGATTAATAACTAGAACTTAATTAAAAATTTAATCTAGAAGTGGAGTATGATACACGTGAAGGTTCTTGTACCAGCATTGAAACAGTGAAATTTCATATGGAATTTCTATTCCAACCCTTAAGAAATAAAGGATGTTCTACCCATTGAGACAGGGGTAACTCATTATTAGAGTATAATTACCACGCTAAGTGTGAGATTTGGGTCGAACTCATGCTGTGTCGAAGGAGAAGCTTTCATGTATTTCGACAGGAGGCAAGTATGCAGTCGAAGTTTGTTCACATGCTGATGCCTTATTGTTACATACTGTAGTCGAAGTCTGTTCTAGTATGTATGTATTGTTGAAATGTTATTTTGTCAAATTGGGCCTTATGTTAAGGATCCAATTGTTTAGGTTTCTTGGGCCGCAAGTTACCTAGTTAGCCTATAAATAGGCTAGGACACTCAGTTTGTTGAGTGTGGCAAATTGTGATATTCACTTGTAACCATTTGTGACTTTAATGAGAAAGTGAATAGTAAACAAAATTTTATTTGCCCAATCCTTGTTGTTCCTTCGTGTTATCTTCTTCTTCTTCTTCTTGCTTTCTTTTCGTTAACCCTTGTTTGGTTCTTGATCATCAAGAAACCATTAATACTTGTTACAAAGACATTGTTTTTCACAACAAATTGGTGCGGTGAGCGTGGAGAAGATGTCTTCAACAAAGTATGAGATTGAAAAGTTCATCGGAGTGAACGATTTCGGTCTGTGGCGCTTGAAGATGAAATCCCTACTGGTACAGCAGGGTTGTTTAGAAGCGTTGAAGGGATTGACAGCCATGGATGCTGCGTTAACGGAAAGAGAAAAGACGACCATGATCGAGAAAGCACACAACGCAATATTGTTGAGCCTTAGTGATAAGGTTCTTCGGCAGGTATCAAAGGAGACGACGACGTCGGGATTATGGGTGAAGCTTGAAAGCTTGTACATGACCAAATCGTTGGTAAATCGTTTGTACCTGAAGCAAGCTCTGTATTCATTCAAGATGAGTGAAGACAAAGCTTTGGCTGAGCAGTTGGATATGTTCAACAAGCTGATTCTTGATCTTGAAAATATTGATGTGAAGATCGATGACGAAGATCAAGCGCTGTTGTTGTTGTGTGCTTTGCCCAGATCGCATGCTCACTTCAAAGAAACTCTCTTGTATGGAAGAGAGTCCCTGACCTTTGAAGAGGTTCAAGCAGCCTTGTATTCGAAGGACTTGAACGAAAGAAAGGAGCAGAAACCTTCATCAGTTGGCGAAGGGTTGTCCGTGAAAGGAAGATCGTCAAAGAAAGATGGTAGGTTTGACAAGAAGAAAGGAAAGGCTCAGCAGAAGTCTTATGGTGGTGATATGTCTAGTATCAAATGTTATCTGTTCTGGACTGGACCAATGGCTAGAATTGGCCCAATCCGCCTCTGCTCCTGAGCAGCCCAAATTGCCTAATTCCGATCCACAGAGGGGCAAAAGTGACCTTTCTGCCCCTCCAACCGGGCAAGGAATGCAACGTTCCTCCCCGGCGTTGATGCCCGTTACGCACAACTTCCTCGCTGCCCGAACGGCAAGGGACAGGTACCCGAAACCGCGTTTATGCCCGACATAACGGCTAGTTTCGGCCACCCTGCCCGGAATAATGGCTAGTTTGGGCAATTAACTATTCTTTGGGGAAAACGGTTATTTCTCCCCGAAAATAGGACCGTTGGCCATGCGCTGGGGGCTCTATATAAACCCTCTCGCTTGAGAGGGTCAGGTATCCAATATTCACCCTAAGAATTCATACTCTGTACTTGCTCCTTTTCTCTGACCCTTTCTCACTTGAGCGTCGGAGTGCCTTGCAGGTACACCCCCCTCATCTCCATACGACCAGCATCCCTGACGCACTTGGCGGCCTGATTCTATGAGATCTGATCCAACACTCACGATCAGTGGCGCCGTCTGCGGGAACTTTGTTCTCCCCATCTTTCTTTCCTCAGTATTCGAAGATCAAAACAATTCTCAAACCTTATCACGATCATGGCCTCCCAAGATCGGCCCAAGGATGCTCTCCAAACCACCATCTTCCCCGTCAACAAATCTGACGTTGACGGCCAGTCATCTCTCCTCCGAGATGCCTGTTTCCTTAGGGATGGAGCCAATGCTTCTCCTTCCCCTACCCCTGCTGATCGCGACAACGATCAACCATCTCTCGACCTCTTGTCCGTTCCTGTTCCGCCCAACGCCGACCCGGCCGTGGCAACCCTCCTGGAGGCACTCAACAAAACTAACACCCTGATCCTGCAGCAGAACGAGAGGATCGGGGCACTGGAAGAGTCTCGCCGTCCAAGATCCCCTCCTACGCGGAGGAACCAGCGACGATCAAGAAGCCCGCAGCCACAGAGAGAAATCGACCGAAGACTGCGCCAAGAGCATGATCCTCGTGTAGCCCGAAAGCGCGACCAGATCTCCCCGTGTGACCAGTACGCTCATGACCACAAGAGGACTCGGAGGAACAAGCTGTCTCCCCCGATCAAGTCCAAAGGACGGGTCCGCTCACCTTCCCCGCGAAGGAACCGTTCACCTTCTCCTCGAAGGAACCATTCACCTTCTCCTCGAAGGAACCGCTCACCTTCCCCGCGAAGGAACCGCCAACGCGAGCATCCCGTCCGGTCCCCATCATACACCAGTTCTAGTGATGACGACGAGCCTCGCGGCCCATTGTCCCAGGAGATCTTGGCTACCCGTCTCCCAAAAGGCTTGGAGAAACCCCCGTCACTTGGCGTATACGACGGGACCACCGACCCCGACGAGCACATCGAGAACATCGATGCGCTGCTAGACTACCGCAGCGTACGGGGCGCCATTAAATGCAGACTGTTCCCGACCACCCTTCGAAAGGGAGCAATGACATGGTATAAACAACTGCCCGAGGAGTCCATCACCTTGTGGAAACAGCTGGGCAGGATGTTCTCGCGGCATTTTACAGTATCTCGCCGCCATCCCAAAACTGAGGCCTCTCTAGGAGCCATAATCCAGGGTAAAGACGAACCTCTCCGCGCATATATCGAGAGGTTCAACAAAGAACCAGTGCAGGTCCCGACGACGAACGAAATGAAGAAGTTTTTGCTTGAGCAGGGGCTCCGCCCAGGCTCCGAGTTTTCTAAAGCTATTGGCCTCGCGCCACCGAGGAACTTAGACACCCTCCTCCTCAAAGCCCAATCACACATTCAGCGGCCAGCCATGTCCGAGCATCGTGCCATTAGGAGAACGCTCGGGCATCCAAAGGAGAAGAAGCTTCGACATCTCGTCGAGGTGACCGGAGGCGTGAGGACCGTCCTCGTGACTGCCGTGACAGCAAAGGCCCCTCCGGGCGGTTCCACGACTACACTCCCCTGACCGTTTCCAGGGAAAAGATCTTGTCCGAATGTGCCAATTCGGAGTTCAAATAGGCTAGGGTCCGCTTCCCCAAACAGCTTCCGAACAGACCAAACATGGACAAATCAAAATACTGTCGTTTCCACAAAAGTCACGGCCACACCACGGAGGTCTGCATCCATCTGAAGTATGCCATTGAAATACTGATCAGGGACGACCACCTGAAGCAGTTCGCGAAGAAGAATGACACTCCCCGGCAGGATGCCCAGGAGTCCAAGAAGGTCGAGGAGGAGGTACCCTCCTCGGAAGACACCAATATATAGGTCGCTATGTCCATATCGCGACCCGAGGACTTCAACGTCCCTGACGGGCTCAGCGCCCCTGCATATTTCGCAGCCCACAGCCCGTGGGAGACTTTCCCCTCCGCCATGGTCATCTCTGGCGGGGGTTTTAAGAAAGTCACTATGGGGTCCGTGAAACGGAAGTTCGAACACCTGATCAACACCAGCTCGAACAAAGTGACCACGCTTTATCAGGCCCCGAAGGGTTCCATCCCTATCTCCTTCTACAGGGAGGAACTCCTCGGCGGCTCCCCGAACTCAAGCATACCGTTGCTCGTCAGAGCCCAAATGGCAAACTTCGATGTTCGCCGAATCCTAGTCGACCAGGGCAACTCGATCGACATCATGTACTCCCAGCTGTTCTCAACGCTTCAGCTGGATGAATTACACCTTACCCCCTACGTAGGGTCCAATTTACAGGGATTCAACGAGTCTGTGACCAAGCCGTGGGGTTACGTCGAGCTGATCGTGACCTTCGGATCAGCTGAAACGGTCAGATCCATCAAGGTGCAATTTCTAGTAATCGACTGCCCGTCGCTTTACTAATGCATTTTTGGAAGGCCAACTCTAGCCGAGTTGGTAGCAGTGCCCTCGACCGTCCACCTGAAGATGAAGTATTACACTTCGAAAGGGATGGTCGCCACCCTCCACGGTGATATAGAAGTTGCGTGACGGTGTTTCGAAGCAGCTGCAAAGGGACTCAACACCATTGCGCCCAGGCCAAAAGTGTTGAGTAAGCCAGCACTGCCAAGCAGCTCTGAGGAGGCCAAGCCTCTGCCCCAGGTCGACTCTATCGACCTCGACAGTCGCTTCCCCGAGGACCAACAGGAGGAACGAGCAGCTTCAGCCGGCCCATCCACGTCATCCAGCAGCGGCTCCTATCCTATGCGCCCAATCCCGGATGGCAACTTTGAGATAGTTCTATTCGGCGAAGACCCCCAACGGGGAGTGAAGATCGGAGCAGACCTGCCCGACATCGCGAGGAAGCAGCTCAAAGCATGCCTCAGAGGGAATGTCGACCTCTTCGCATGGAGTGCCGCAGAAATGCCCGGCTTGGATCCACCCGTCACTTGTCACCAGCTGACCATCGACCCGGCCATCAAGGCCGTAGCACAACGTAGGAGGAAGCAGTCTCCGGAGAAAACGGAGGCTGTTGAAAAAGCTGTAAAGGACCTCCTCGAGGCTAAATTCATTTCGGAAGCCAAGTACACCACTTGGCTGTCCAATGTTGTATTAGTGAAAAAATCTAATGGAAAATGGCGCATGTGCATTGATTATACCGATCTCAATAAGGCATGCCCGAAGGATGCCTACCCCCTCCCCAATATTGATAAACTTATTGATAATTCTGCTGGTTTTAAACTTCTGTCGTTCATGGACGCCTACTCGGGCTACAATCAAATCCCAATGGCAATGTCCGACAAAACATACACGGCCTTCATGACCGAATCGGGCAACTATTACTACAACGTAATGCCCTTCGGCCTGAAGAACGCCGGAGCAACGTACCAACGAATGATGAACAAAGTGTTTCGGGGAGAAATAGGTGACATGCTCGAAGTCTACATGGACGACATGATCGTAAAATACCACGAGGAAACCGATCATACTGCCCATTTACGAAAGGTCTTCGAACAGGCCAGGAAATACAAAATGCGTTTTAATCCGGAGAAGTGCACGTTCGGGGTCCGAGCAGGCAAATTCCTCGGCTTCTACTTAACAGAACGAGGAATCGAGGCCAATCCCGACAAATGCCGGGCATTCTCCGAGTTTCCTACGTCCAAGTCCAAAAAATCCATCCAATCCCTCAACGGGATGCTCGCGTCACTATCTCGTTTCGTGGCCAAGTCCGCCCAGCATGCCCTACCATTCTTCAAAATACTCCGCAAAGAGGCAACGTTCGAATGGACTGAGGAGTGTGACAAGGCCCTTCTCCATCTGAAACGGGCACTCTCAGAGCCACCGGTCCTCTCTCGACCGAACAACGGCGAAACACTGTACCTATACTTGGCCGTAGCAACCGAAGCAGTAAGTGCCGCTCTCATCCACGAGACGCCTGACGGGCAGAAGCCCATTTATTTCACGAGCAAAGCGCTGCAAGGACCAGAGTTAAGATACCAACAGATAGAGAAGGTGGCGCTGACCCTCATCAACGCAGCCAGGAGGTTAAGACACTATTTCCTGGCTCACACAATCGTAGTTCGAACAGATCAGCCCATAAAGTAGCTGCTCGGACGACCAGATATGGCCGGCCGAATGCTCAAATGGTCGCTGGAACTGTCCAAATTCGACATCCAATACGAAGGCAGAAAAGCCCTCAAGGCCCAAGCTCTGGCCGACTTCGTCGCGGAGATGACATTCGCGGACTCGCCCGCGAGCGAAGCACGCAAATGGACCATCTTCGTCGACGACACCTCTACAGGAAGCGGCGCAGGCATCATACTAGAGAGCGACGAAGAAATTATCGTCGAGGTATCACTCACACTGTCTTTCCCAACCTCCAACAACCAGGCGGAGTACGAAGCCTTCCTCGCTAGGCTACGCCTTGCCGAGGATCTAGGCGCGCAAGAGGTCGTCATTTGCACGGATTCACAACTCGTGGCCCTCCAGGTCCGGGGTGAATACCAAGCCAAAAACGACAACCTGACCGAATACTTGGCCCTGGTAAAAAAGGAAATGGCAAAATTCACATCAGTGGAAGTGAAACATGTTCCCCGCGAATATAACATGCGAGCAGACGTGCTGTCCAAACTAGCCAGCATGAAGAAGAAAGGCGAAAACAAGTCCGTCATACTGGAAGTACTTCCTCGACCCAGCATCGAGAAGGCCTCCCCGACACTCGACGTGCAAGTATTCGGAGACAGTAACTGTTGGATGACCCCAGTCTACAACTATCTCGCCAAAGATGAACTCCCGTCTGACCCAAAGAAGGCCAGCATAGTCAGGCGAAGAGCCTGCTCTTATGTCTTAGTCGAAGATAAACTCTACAGACGGGGATTCTCCATCCCGCTGCTCAAATGTGTCGAGGAGGAAATGGTCACACACATTCTGCGCGAAATCCACAAAGGAATCAACGCCCAATATCTGGGCGGAAGGTCCCTTGCTCGAAAGGCTCTCCGGGCAGGCTACTACTGGCCGACCATGCAAAACGACGCGAAAGAACACGTGAAGAAATGCGAAAAATGCCAACGGCACGGGGACATGCACCTGGCTCCGTCTAACGAGCTTAAGGCCATGTCCTCCCCGTGGCCATTCGCCTGGTGGGGCCTAGACATCCTAGGACCCTTCGTGGTAGGATCAAATCAGAATAAATATCTCATAGTGGGCGTGGACTATTTCACCAAATGGATAGAAGCAGAAGCTCTAGCCAAAATAACTGCCCTCAACATCCTGCGTTTCTACAAACGAAACATCCTTGCACGTTTCGGTATTCCCCAAGCGATAGTAACGGACAATGGGACGCAATTCACAGACAGGAAGTTTCAGGACTTCGTCGCCTAACTGGGCACAAAGCAACACTTCGCATCCGTCGAGCATCCCCAAACAAACGGGCAGGCTGAGGCAGCTAGCTGAGTCATCCTTCGAGGCCTCAAGTGAAGGCTGGATGAAACAAAGAAGGCATGGGTCGAGGAACTACACAGCATGCTCTGGACATACCGTACAACTCCACACTCAACGACCGGGGAAACACCTTTCCGCTTAGCATACAGAACCGAGGTTGTAATCCCCGTCGAAGTTCACATGCCCTCTAGGCGGACAGAGTCGCCCCTAGACGATGAGATGAACGACAAATCTTTAAGAGAAGAGCTCGACCTCGTCGAGGAAATCAGAATCGGGGCAGCCCTCCGCGAAGCCTCACTAAAACAAAAAATTACCATCAGGCACAACGCCAAGGTGATACGGCGAGAGTTCAACGTGGGAATCCTTATTCTAAGAAGAAACCACAAAGACTCTCACGAAGGCAATCTAGCAGCCAACTGGGAAGGACCCTATCGCGTCCGGGCAAAAACGGAAAATGGGGCCTACTACCTAGAACATCTCACTGGGGAAGAACTTGCTTGACCATGGAACGCTGAAAAGCTAAAACAATATTACAGCTAAGTTATCGGTTCGACCCGTCGCAATGACGAGCGTCAGCTACCGACCACTATGCACGTCTAGGTACAAGCGTCGTATACGATTAAAGCATAACCCCGCTCAGTAACGAGCCGGGTAATTGCTCGACAGCGATCCTCGATCGAGCATCACCGTCGTTAAAGTACCACGATTGGCAGAACCCCAGCTCGCGATGGGATGTTCACGCCGCGAACTCGCCTCAAACGCGACCTGAGCTCCGCTCCCCGCCAGGAAATTCCCTGGCACTTTGACCAGTTCCCCACACTGCCGAACACATCTATTACGAGCAATCCCCCCAAAAATATTCACACAAGTCAAATACCCCCTATCACGGGCGGACATACATTCACAATGAGCATGAATACGATACTTAGCAAAAATAAAAGAAAGTAAAATCATGCAAACAACACAACTAAATATGTGATAATTTAACAAGTGGCCGACAAGACCACAATTATACGTTGTTACATAAAACAGGGGCCATGGCCCCCCAAAAATAAATTACAATGACTCAACGGCACGCAGGCCGGGCGGATTACAACAACATCAAATAACAAACTCCTCACTCATCAGCATGCTCGGTTGACTCTGGCTCGGGTCCCTGCTCCTCTGCGGGTTGATCCTCGGGGGTAACGACAAGGAGACCTTCGGGCAAGACAATACGACCATCCTCAACACGCGCAAGATAGTGAGTGACCTCGGCAGAGATTTCAATCCCAGGGTTCACCACGCGCATCTGAGCCATAACGTTTCTGAAAGACTCCTCCGCCACGGCGATGCCATCATCTTCGGCCAGCAGGATGCGGGCAACCAGCTCGGACCTAGTCTTCAGATCTTTCAAATCGTCTGGCTCGTCGGTACCCCGGGGCATTGGCTGCCCTCAACTCCCTGATCAGCTCCTCGGCAGCTTTCTTCTCCGCCGACAACATAGAGTTTTCCTCTTTTAGCCTGGTCGCTTCCTCTTCTGCCTTCTTCCGAGCCTCGTCGGCACCCTTGACTTTTTCCTTGAGGGATGCCATAGAAGCAAGGGCAGCGTTAAGTTCGGACTCAGTTGCAGAGTCCTCTTCAGCATAAATTGCCGCCATCTCCAGCATCCGGACCAAGGCTGAAGCGTCTTGGGCCACCAGCGCCCTCTTACTCGGGCGGTCCATGCCTTCCAAGCGAAGAGATTCCGCCCGGGGAACGACCAGACAGTTGCCCTCAAAAAACCTCCTATCGAAGATGCAGGGAGGAAGCTCGAACTTCCCCTTCTCCGCTACTCGAGTAAGGTCCACGGCATCAACGGTCCTTGGTTGCTTGGGTCGCCCGACCAACGTCAGGGGAGATCCCCGGGGAGCAGGAGTCGGAGAGGTGGAGGTCCCCGCAGCAGCTTGAACGGGAGGAGGAGCACGAGTACCAGCGAACAGAGACTTCGGAGGGGCCGTTCCAGCTTTGTTCCTCGCCAAAGCATTCCTCACAACCCGATCATGAGCCTGAGGCATCTCACCTGCACAAATAAAACACGAGCATGTTAGCTACGAAGAAAAGAAATAACTTGAACAAAATCTAAATAACTGAAGACTACCGAGCAGTCTCTCAGTATCCGTAAGAGTCTTGCACTCCAGTAGTGCCTTAACATTGATAAACTGGCGTTCGACCCTCTGACTCCCATCTTCCTCGAAGATCGGATCGCCCTTGCTCGTGAAACACTCAGTAAGGCTGAAGGAGTTAACCCACTTCTCCAGTGCCTCGTAAGCCACGACATCTTGCCCGCGCAGGTCGCTCGGCTGAAAAACGTAGTTGCTGGCCTCCTTGGCAAAGTGGTCGGGTGCCCAGTGGATGGGGAACCTGTAGAGCCTCCGCCCAATGTACTTCCCCTCCTCGTTATGCAGCTCGTTTCCATCCTTGTCAACCTCAATCTCCCAGACATACGTACTGTCCTGGGCAACCTCAGACACGGGCTCAATGACGAAGTATCGCTCCTTGAATATCCGGATTGAATCCGAAAACAGTTTGAACAACTTGCAAGGCTGCTTCAGAGAAACCCAACCATACTTCTTCCCCACCAGCTGCCTTTGTAGATGGAAAACAGCGAAGAACAGAGGGAGAGTGGCCCCCAAGGAAAGATGCTCGGACACCAACTCGAAAGCCCGGATGAAGGCCAGCGAGTTAGGGTGCAGTTGTGTAGGGGCCAACCTCAAATGCTCGAACACTGACCACTGGAAATCGGTAAAAGGCAGCCTCAGGCCCAGCTCTTTGAAAGCGTACTCATACATTGTGAAGCGATCCCCGAAGTCCGTACATACCCGCTCGTCTAAAGAAGGAAAGTGCACCCTCTACTCTCCTGCCGGTCCTACCTCCGTGAAGACGTCCACCAAGGACTTTTCAAACGTGGATACATGCTCGGAAGGTTCAACCACCTCCCACTCTTCCGCGGAGAACCCTTCGACGTCTTCCTCCATGATGTCCAACTCTTCCTCCTCCCCGACATTGCTTGAGGAACTCGATGTCGCTGAGCTCGAAGCCGTCGAGCTGCTCCTCTCCTCGGAGCCGGTTTCCTCCTCGGACGTATCTAAAATAACTTCTCTGTCTGGCCCCGTCGCCATTACGATCACATGAAAAGCAGAGAAGACAGTGAATTCGACAGCAAATCAAATCCAACCTTCCACTGCTAAGCCAAGTGAAAGGGCACGCAAAGGGCTGAGGACAACGTCCCCGGCCTAAGCCCTAACATCAGAGGGAAAGTTGAAACCTCCCTGCGAGGAGACGCTCGAGACTGTCATCCCAGAACGAGGAACTTCCCCGCGCTCTCACCCAGTTTCCGTTGAAGCTCCACCGAAAATCGCAAAGCATCATCGGAATCTAGAAACGATCCACCGGAAAACTCATCGCTCTGTCAAAAGATGGACAAACGCGATGGTCACACATGCAACCTCGCCGTGAACCACCCTCCTCACCAAACGTACTAACAGGTCCGACGACATGTTGGAAGCGTGAAAATGGTATAACCACCGTCCACCACCAACAATCGCAGGAAAATCACACATTTCGTCCTCTAAACTAGCCCTAACCGCATGCAAATCTACTACTAACAACGAAAAGGAGCAAAACAAGTCCCAGATCAGAAAACTTACTTGATTTGAGTAGAAGAAAGAGGTTGCTCGAAGCTTGACGCGGTGGTCAGAAGCACTGAAGACGGTGACGGGCAAGAGCTTAGAAGAGGCGAAGAGGAATCAGAAAGAAAAAGTGCAAAATGGGACAATCTTCCCCCTTTTATACAAAGGGGGCACGTGCGAACACGCGCTAGTAGGCCATGATGGCTATCCACTAGCCATCATTGCCTATTAACTGCTACACGGAGCTCTAGGCACACGTGGCGTCCCATCGTTTCCAATTCTGTCTGACCGTTACTCTCCCCGAACAACGGGCATCAAGGTCACGACCACGAATTTGACGAACACCAGGGGTCACGAGCGCATTAAGATAATCCTCCTCGTCTTCAAACGACGACTCTATGCTAGCTCCCCGGAGCAACGAGCAGTCCTTACGTCATCTGTAACACCCTTCTAAAACCCCACGATTATTCATATAATATTAAATAGTTATATCAGAGTAATCATCAAAAAGGGTGCAACATTTCTTCATAAAACATCATAATAAAATATCCTGCTCCGTAACACCGGTTCTCAAAAATTAACACGTTCACACTTTAAAAATACCATCATAAAACTTCGAACATCTCAGCGGAATTTTCGTCTCAAAATACCTTTATTAGAATACTTCAATTAAAATTTACCGTCAAACTCCATAATTCATAAACCTTGCTTAAACATTTTAAAACAAGAGGAAACATCTCAGTACATCATTGTCAACATATAGTTTAATTCAAACGATCCCCAAAGACCCCGATGTTACATATATCAGAGCAAGACACCTTCTAATCCACCGAAATATAAATAAACGACTCCGAAGCTAAATCTCCAATGCGTCTATAGCTACTCCGGATTACCTGCGCGTTGCCCAGGTAGGGGAAACATTCAACAGGCAGGGTGAGTAAATCATAATCATTATAAAAGATGTAAGTAAAAGGCATAATAGTATTAATAATTTGAACAACAACAACACCACAACAAGTAACTCACAGCAGCATATTACTTCGACAATATAACTCAACAGTAACTTCACACATTTCCTTGTTTTTGTCATAACATCATATAAATCATACAACAAGTAAATTATAGATAAAACACAACAGTGAATCCACATTTTCTCTCATAACATCATTTATCATAAATCAATAAAAAATCCTCAAGGAACAACAACATTAAGCAATGCCACCAATCATGAAATGCAACATGCATGCGGTACCGAAACTTCACTGATGACTTAGTCATCTTCAAACTTCACTGGACTATAAGTCCTACAACTTCACTGGATATCATCCTACAACTTCACTGGACAATTCGTCCTACAACTTCACTGGACAATTGTCCTAAAAATATGCTATGAATGCATGATGCGTAATAATTCACCAAAACACGACCACTGCTAGTCAAACGCATCATCATTCATAAAACCAATCACCACAATTCATCGCACACAACAAACATCATCATCACAGCCAACACAGCATCATCATCATCATAACTATCTTATACTCTTCACATATATCATCAACACATAATCACCATCATATAATCATCACACATAATCCTCATCACATAGCCATCACACATAATTATCATCACAACAGCATCATTTCTATCATTACTCATAAAACAACACCAATTATCAACATAAAGCCAACCACATGTTATATCACAAAAATATGTAATTATTCATCCAATTCAACATATAGCATAATAATACATCAAGTATGCACATCATAGCAACACAATACACCTGCTACAGCAGTACAAACGTCATAGTCACAACAACATCATTTTATTATACAAATATCAAATGGATCACTTCTAGGCAAAATCATGTTATTTCACACAGTGAAGCACACGTACTGTCAGTTTGTCACAAAATATCATCACATTGCAATAACATAATAAACCTTAAAATAGCACCATAATCATCATCATATTCTCATTTCATTATCACCAATATCAACCAAACCACTGCTAGATAAAATCCTGCAATTTCACACAGACATGCAAACCTACTGTATATCAATACAAGACACTCCGCATTTAGTCTATCAATTTCGATTGGAGGATTACACTATATGATCTATTTTATTTTTCCATGTTATAGTTGATTTCATTACCTTTCCATAGCCTCAAACGACATCAAAAACGGGTTCGTAAAACAAAAGTTATGATTACTTTTTGAAGTAAACTAAAAAAAATACTATTTCCCCCACTTAATGGGTGGCTTGCGCCACCCCTGCCCCTTCCTTTTTGGTGGCTTGCGCCACCCTTAAGCAATGTGGCTGGCGCCACTTAATCCATAGTGGCTTGCGCCACCCCCAACAATTCCTTTTTTTTTCTTTTCTTTTTGTTTCTTTTCCTCCTTCCCTTTTTCCATCCATCAGTAATAATTCCAGTACAATTTCAATTAACAATTCCCATACAGAATTTCCACAATTCACTTGATTCAATCATTTTATCATTTTATCAGGTCCTCGACATTTTATACCAATCACAACTGTTCTGCTTAATCTACTTAAACTTCTATTCCAATTCATCATCGATTGATTATTCCAAACATTCTACAATTACGTCAAACTTAAAATCAATTATAATAACACAATTACACTCCCCATACCTGATAATTCCTTAGCCTTGAATCCTCTTCGTGTTCTTCAATCCCCTCTGCAAAATCTCCAAGCCCAACTGCTTCTCTCTTCTCTCTCCCTCTTTTCCAACCGCAATGCAACAGTGAAATTTTCCAAAACCCTACTCCTCCGTATAACCCTTAAACCTCTTTTATGATTTTCCTCTATTGTCCTCTCTAATTCTTCACTAATGACCAAAATGTCCTTGCTGTCATCCAACTCCAATATTACTCTATTTTCTCTAATTAACAATTCTAACTTAATTACTATAATTATTCTAAAATGTCCCATAATTCTCAAAACACCTCTAAACATCACATAAATCATAATTTCTCACCAAAGTTATCAAAATCTCATATTATCGCAAAACTCTATAATTTAATTAATTAAATAAATACTTTAATTAATCCGGGGCGTTACAACTCTCCCCCACTTTAATTAAGCCTTTGGGAATTGATGTGGAATTGTGTTGGATGTAGTGAATTGTAAATGATATGTTTTGTGTATAAACGTATGCATTGTGTGAGAATAGGTGATTATGTGCATGAATGATATGCTTGGGTTGTGATATATGTTATATAATGGAATTTGTGAGTAATAGTGTATGTGGTAATAAATGTGTTATGTGTATTTTTATGTTGAAATATATAATTATATGCATCGATATTATGATAATGTTTCTTACCCTTCTGCTGTTTTATAATGCTCTATGAGGCATTGCAGAGTAGGTTGCTGAAGGTATTTTGTGAAGCTTAGAACTTCATTTCTTTTGGTCGGTCGGCTCTGATATGTAGCATCGGGTAGCTAGGATTACATGATTATTTTGTGATACATTTTGTATATGTATCTTGACTTGAATTGTTTATGTAAACATGATTCCGTGTTGAAGGATAGTATTTGATATATATATACCTATATATATGATGTTATTTGGTATTTAGATGTTTCCGCTTTTATTCTAAATATTGAGATGTGGGTGTAAGGACGAAGTTCCTATGTGCAAGTTACCCCACTGTTGCATATCTCTGTTGAGCAGGTGTTGATTGTTTTAATTTCACGTATAATGTGACATGCTTCTTTTATGCCATGCTTTGTAATTATACTCTGATGAAATGATTAATATATGCCTAAATGATTAATATGTGATTATTTGGGGGTATAGAAGGGGGTGTTACATTAAGTGGTATCAGAGCCAGTGTCGAGTCAGTTTGTGTCTGTCTTGTTGTTGTTGTTGGTTGAACTGTTGTTTAACCGTGTTGTCGTTGTTGGGAATGATCAGAATATGGCTGGTAGAAACGAAAATGTGATGGCTGCTGCTTTGGAAGCAATGGCTAGGGCGGTGCAAGGTACGCCGAACGTGAATGCTAATGACGAGTTCAGGAAGAATCAACCACCGGTCTTCAAGGGAAGATTTGATCCGGATGGTGCTCAGATATGGTTGAAGGAAATTGAAAGGATATTCCGAGTTATGGACTGTACGGAAGAGAACAAGGTAAGGCTAGGAACTCACATGCTGAAGGAAGAAGCCGACAATTGGTGGGTCGGTATGCGTCAAGTTCTTGAGGTGGATGATGAAGAGATTACTTGGGATTTGTTTCGTACTGAGTTTCTAAGGAAGTATTACCCTGAACATGTTAAGGGAAAGAAGGAGATGGAATTTCTAGAACTAAAGCAAGGTAGTATGTCTGTTGTGGACTATACTGCGAAGTTTGTGGAATTGGTACAATTTCATCCTCACTATGCGGCGATTACTGCCGAGTTTTCCAGATGTGTGAAGTACGAGAATGGTCTACGCCCTGAGATTAAGCAAGCCATTGGTTATCAGAGGATAAGAAGATTTTCCGACTTGGTGGAATGTAGTAGAATCTTCGAGGAAGATAGCAAAGCTCGTTCTGCTCACTACAAGAGTATGAATGAGAGAAAAGGGAAACAACAAGCTCGTGGTGGTCCTTATGTGACACCCATTGATAAGGACAAGCATAAGAGTAATTTTGAGAAGAAGTCGAGTGGAGGGGGTTCTAGTGCTCCGAAATGTTTCAAATGTGGAGAGATTGGTCATAAATCATTGGAATGTAGGAAGACTCTTGAGAAGTGTTCCAACTGTGGAGTCTTGGGGCATGCTTTCGCCGATTGTAGAAGGAACAGGGTGAAGTGTTATAATTGTGGGGAATCGGGTCACATTAGTACTAATTATGCTAAGCCGAAACAAGCTCAAGCGGGCGGAAAAGTGTTTGCATTGGCGGGTACGGATACTACTGATGCGGATCGTTATGCTACAGGTACTTGTCTTATTAATGGTATGCCTTTAGTTGCTATTGTTATTATCGGAGTGACTCATTCGTTTATTTCACATGAGTAAGCGAAGCGTTTGAATTTGTTGTTTGTTCCTTAGTACCTGATGGGTGTGTGAAACACCGTCAGTACTTTCTGGTTTTTCTGTTCGGTGGTCAGCAGGTGTTAGGATGAGATAAGTGGGGGAGAAGCTGGTACTTCTCCGTGTTTCCTCGGGTGTGGAGCGTTAACTCGGTGTGTTGTGGATTGCGAGATCGTAAGTGTTATTTGGACAGAGTAGTTTCCGGTTTCAGGAAGGATACAGAGGTAAAATTTATGTCGACTAAGGATTTGTGCCTTAGGTAGTTTTGTGCACGGGATGCAAGAAAGGCTATTATAGTTTAGTGAAGATGGTTTATGCCCCATCATGATTGTCGGCTGTCTATTGACAAATTGAGGAACTGATCACCCTTAATCTATTGTTGATAGCAGACGGGAATTGTGTTGGATGGGATAGACGTATCTTTCCGGCTTTAATAGTGAAATGGAATACATTGTTCGGAATTAATGAAGGATTATGGATTGATTTTGATGAGTTGATGAAGATTTTCATATTTGAAGATGAGACATATTAGAAGTTTTAGTATGTTGGGAAGCCATTAAGAGAGTACGATTGAGTATTATTATTGGTTGCTTTCAGAGTTGTTGGTAACAAAAGGAAAAGATGATTGCACGAGATAATGAGCATGCGATGTATGAGGGAATTTATGAGACTTGGGATGTCAAGGGAAGAAATTGTATATGAATTGTTGAGAAATGAATAAGGTGACGATTGAGAATAAGATAACTAGGATGGTTTGGATCATTTGATGGAAGTAGTGATTTGTTTGGGTCGTGGCTTAGGTTTTCAGCATTTGAGAATTCATGAAAGGATTAGTACTATTGTGGAGTTGGAATTGGTTATGGTTGTGTTGTGTTGGAATATTGGAAGTATTATCTTTATAATTTTGAAATTCGAAGTGTTTAGTGATTTCGAGAGTATTGAGTACTTGTTTGGTCCGAAGGAATAGAGTATGAGACAACAAAGACGATTAAGATTCATGGCGAGTTATGCATTTGGTTTGGTTTTGGGAGAGGCAGTTGTTAGGCCTAGTGTGTAAGTCGAAAATCTTTATGTATGTCGGTTTCGATGGCAAGAGAGCTAGAATCGTTGAGCAGTTCAGAGTCTTGTACCTAGTGAGAGAGGGTTAGACTTTGGGAGCGAGATTGATGGACTCGATAGTTTTGAGCAATCAGAGTGTGCAGCGGAAGCGTGATGTGATCCATTTTGTATGGATGTGTGAGACTTGTAAGAGTTCATAAGTTGGACATTGGAGACATGTTGGAATGATGAAATTATTGGATGTTCCGGAATGGAAGTGTTAAGTGAAAGGTTTAAATTTGTTTCTTGGACTACAATGTAGATCGATGTGTTGGTGATATGTTCGATTGGTGAATCGTAGCATAGATATGTGAACAAGGAGGTTGGTCTTGTGGTTATGTAGGAGTTCGTGAACGATGTTGTGTCATGGAACTTCCTGTCCTTGTTTGTGTTGTTGCCTCGTCTCCATTGTATTGGTTCGAGTGCGAGTAGTTAATTCCTGTGTGAGGAATTAGTGTTGTGTTACCTACGGTGATGGTAACGATCTTGTTGTGTTTCGGTTCAAGAGTGAACCTATAAGTCGTGTTTGTGTATTCTTTGAGTTGTGAGTCAGTCGTCAAGTGCATTGTATGGGCTTTGCATCTTGTCGTTATTGTCATCGTGTTGTCGTGTCCGGAGTTGTTCGTCTCGGTATATTTTCGAGGACGAAAATGTCTAAGTGGGGGAGAGTTGTAACGCCCCAATTTCGATTATTCCAATTTTTGTTGAGTCCTTTATTTAATTGAATGTTAAATTATTCTATTTATGACTTTGGTGTGATAATATGCTTTTATGCTATGTTATGATGTATTATCTCGTTTGAGAGCGTTTTCGGGAATTTTGGGCTTAAGGGCATTTTGGTCATTTTATAACTATTAATGAGTTAGAGAAAATTAAGGAAGTAATTTGTAGAGGAAATTTATTAGAAAATGAATTAAGTGTAGAAATTGAATTAGAGAAAATATTGTGTAGAAATAGAAAATAAAAGAAAAGAAATAGGAATAAGAGGAAGGAAATAGGAGAGAAAGAGAAAAAGGGGAAATAGAAAGAAAAAGAAGAGAAAGAAAGAGGAAGAGGGAAAAAGAGAAGAAAGGAGAAAAAGAGTGGAAATCATCAAGAACAAGAGCTAGATCATTTGGAATCCGGGTAAGGGTTAGAAACATTGTTATCTTGTTTATGTGTGTAGTTATGTATGTGTTTTCTTATATGTTTGCTTGTCTTCCATAGCTTTTGAGTTTTAGGTTGAAAATGAGAATTTTGTGAGAAATCGATACTTTCGCGGTTGGAAATTGACGAAAATGTGGTAGAATGCTTGTTGCCATGATTAGATTGAGTTCTGATGGATGTATGTTGTTTTGAAAATGTTTTGGGTTGAAAAATAGGGTTTTTGGGTTTTCAACAGCGCTGAAGGATTCTGAGTTTTCGCAGGTTCGCCTAGCGAACCAATCAGCGAAGGGTAGCGAAGGTTCACTACGGGTATTCGCCTAGCAAAGGCATGAGCGAAGGTTCGCTAGAGTGTTCGCCTAGCGAACTTTGGGTGTTTTTGGCTCTGTTTGGTTCTGACTTGGTTCGCCAAGTGCTCGCCTAGCGAACTTTGTGTCTGTTTTTAGCTAACAGTTGGTTCGCTGGAACATTCGCCTAGCGAAGGAGCTAGCGAATGCTCGCGAGGGATGTTCTCCTAGCGAAGGAGCTAGCGAATGCTTGCGAGGGAGATTCGCCCAGCGAACAGTGCTGTTCGTGTAATTTTGTTTTCTGCATAACTTTTGATCTGTGATTCGGTTTGAGGCGTGGTTTGATGCATTAGAAAGCTTATAAAATGTTTCTTTTTATGAGGATGGTTTTGAGATTGTTAGCTGATTTAATTATGTCGGAAAGTCGGGAATAGTGTCATTTACCGACTTTTGTCGTTTTAAATGTGTATATTGGTTGTGTAACATACAACGTGGCATTGATATTAATGTGTATGCCTTGTATGATATTGTGTAATGATAATGCATGTGATGACATGTCGTGATGATAAAGTGTGGCCGAAAGGCAAATGAAGGTGATATGTTGTAATTGGTTTTATATGCATGTTTATGATTACATGTATGTGTGAAAATGAATTGCTTACGGGAAGTTCAATGTATGTTAATTGGTGGCCGTATGGCAAGAAAATTGCATTGCTGGATTGATTTCTAATGCATGAATAAAGATGGTGAAATAATTCAAAATGATGAATTGTATGTGATTGTAAGAGATGCATGACAATGTTTGTATACATGTATGCATTATAAGAATGTCACGAATCATTTTGTATGCGAAGCATCATGATTGCATTCTAGTGTTGAGGGATTCAAAGAGAATTCCGCTATGACATCGTGTGCCTATGTGAGGACCTAAAGCGGTGGTTATAGACGATCGTGTGCCTAAGGTGAGGACCTAAAGCGATCGGATCGTGTGCCTAAGGTGAGGACCTAAAGCGATCCATAAACGTCGTGTGCCTAAGTGAGGACCTAAAGCGACGGGTGAACATTGTTGGCCCGACGGGGTGTTACTTCGGTAACAAGCAATGGTTCCAATAGTTCCTGAGTGAACTAGTGATGAGTCGGTACCGCATATGTAATTGCATAGAGTCGTTGTGTCGGTCTCTTGCATTTACATGAATCATGATTGCATTGTCATATGTGGAAAGTCATGATTGATTATTTGTGTGGAAAATGGTGATGTACATTTATGATAAATGTATTGTGCATGTTTGATATGCATTGCTAAATGGTTGATTTTATGATTGAGCTTATGATAAGCCTTTGGGAATTGATGTGGAATTGTGTTGGATGTAGTGAATTGTAAATGATATGTTTTGTGTATAAACGTATGCATTGTGTGAGAATAGGTGATTATGTGCATGAATGATATGCTTGGGTTGTGATATATGTTATATAATGGAATTTGTGAGTAATAGTGTATGTGGTAATAAATGTGTTATGTGTATTTTTATGTTGAAATATATAATTATATGCATCGATATTATGATAATGTTTCTTACCCTTCTGCTGTTTTATAACGCTCTATGAGGCATTGCAGAGTAGGTTGCTGAAGGTATTTTGTGAAGCTTAGAACTTCATTTCTTTTGGCCGGTCGGCTCTGATATGTAGCATCGGGTAGCTAGGATTACATGATTATTTTGTGATACATTTTGTATATGTATCTTGACTTGAATTGTTTATGTAAACATGATTCCGTGTTGAAGGATAGTATTTGATATATATATACCTATATATATGATGTTATTTGGTATTTAGATGTTTCCGCTTTTATTCTAAATATTGAGATGTGGGTGTAAGGACGAAGTTCCTATGTGCAAGTTACCCCACTGTTGCATATCTCTGTTGAGCAGGTGTTGATTGTTTTAATTTCATGTATAATGTGACATGCTTCTTTTATGCCATGCTTTGTAATTATACTCTGATGAAATGATTAATATATGCCTAAATGATTAATATGTGATTATTTGGGGGTATAGAAGGGGGTGTTACAGCTTGCGCCACCCTTAAGCAATATGGCTGGCGCCACTTAATCCATAGTGGCTTGCGCCACTCCCAACAATTCCTTTTTTTTTTCTTTTCTTTTTGTTTCTTTTCCTCCTTCCCTTTTTCCATCCATCAGTAATAATTCCAGTACAATTTCAATTAACAATTCCCATACAGAATTTCCATAATTCACTTGATTCAATCATTTTATCATTTTATCAGGTCCTCGACATTTTATACCAATCACAACTGTTCTGCTTAATCTACTTAAACTTCTATTCCAATTCATCATCGATTGATTATTCCAAACATTCTACAATTACCTCAAACTTAAAATCAATTTTAATAACACAATTACACTCCCCATACCTGATAATTCCTTAGCCTTGAATCCTCTTCGTGTTCTTCAATCCCCTCTGCAAAATCTCCAAGCCCAACTGCTTCTCTCTTCTCTCTCCCTCTTTTCCAACCGCAATGCAACAGTGAAATTTTCCAAAACCCTACTCCTCCGTATAACCCTTAAACCTCTTTTATGATTTTCCTCTATTGTCCTCTCTAATTCTTCGCTAATGACCAAAATGTCCTTGCTGTCATCCAACTCCAATATTACTCTATTTTCTCTAATTAACAATTATAACTTAATTACTATAATTATTCTAAAATGTCCCATAATTCTCAAAACACCTCTAAACATCACATAAATCATAATTTCTCACCAAAGTCATCAAAATCTCATATTATCGTAAAACTCTATAATTTAATTAATTAAATAAATACTTTAATTAATCCGAGGCGTTACATCATCACTCCCATGCTCGGGAGCAACGACTTGGGGGGCTCCTGTTCTGGACTGGACCAATGGCTAGAATTGGCCCAATCCGCCTCTGCTCCAGAGCGGCCCAAATTGCCTAAGTCCAATCCACATAGGGGCAAAAGTGACCTTTCTGCCCCTCCAACCAGGCAAGGAATGCAACGTTCCTCCCTAGCGTTGATGCCCGTTACGCACGGCTTCCTCGCTGCCCGAACGGCAAGGGACAGGTGCCCGGAACTACGTTTATGCCTGACATAACGGCTAGTTTCGGGCACCCTGCCCGGCATAACGGCTAGTTTGGGCAGTTACCTATTCTTTGGGGAAAACGGTTATTTCGCCCCGAAAATAGGACCGTTAGCCACGCGCTGGGGGTTCTATATAAACCCTCTCGCTTGAGAGGGTCAGGTATCCAATATTCACCCTAAGAATTCATACTCTGTACTTGCTCCTTTTCTCTGACCTTTTCTCACTTGAGCGTCGGATTGCCTTGCAGGTACACCCCCTCCTCTCCATACGACCAGCATCCCTGACGCACTTGTCAGCCTGATTCTACGAGATCTGATCCAGCCTTCATGATCATTATCATTGTAAGAAGGAGGGTCACACAAGAAAGGTGTGCCTTGAGCGCCTGAATAATCATGGAGGTAAGGACAATGGGAATGCAGCTATAGTGCAAGATGGTTATGAATCATCTGATGTCCTTGTGGTGTCGAGCAGCAACTCTTACGAAGAGTGGATTATGGATTCTAGATGTACTTGGCATATGACTCCAAACAAGAATGTGTTTGAAGATTTTTGTGATCAAGATGGTGGATTAGTGCTACTGGGGAACAATAAAGCTTGCAAGATTGCAGGTATTGGATCTGTTAGATTCAAGCTCCATGATGAGTCAATGAAGTTATTGACTGGGGTTAGGTTTGTACCTGATCTTAAGAGGAATTTAATTTCTCTTGGTGAATTCGACAAGAAAGGATATGTTTTCAAAGGAGAGCAAGGTATCCTGAAAGTCATGAAGGGGTCAAAGGAAGTCTTGAGAGGCGTGAAGAAACAAGGCTTGTATACCCTTGAGGCTGAGGTTGTAAGTGGTTTGACAAATGTTGCATCCACGAAACCTGTGTCGAAGACAGATTTATGGCACATGAGATTGGGCCATGTCAGCGAAAGAGGCCTGGTCGAATTGGGGAAGCAGAACCTGCTAGGTGGTGAAAAAGTCGAAAAGATGGAGTTTTGTGAATCTTGTGTATTTGGTAAATCCTGTAGGGCGAAGTTCAACAAAGGCAAGCAAAGAACACATGGATCCCTGGATTATATTCATGCTGATCTTTGAGGGCCTGCAAGGAATCCTTCACACTCAGGTGCAAGGTATTTTCTATCCATCGTTGATGACTATTCCAGAAAGCTATGGGTATTCATTCAGAAGACGAAGGATGAAACTTTTGAGAATTTCAAAAGTTGGAAGGTTCTGGTCGAAACTTAAACTGGCAGAAAGGTTAAGAGGTTGAGAACTGACAATGGCCTTGAGTTCTGCAATGAAGCGTTCGACAGTTACTGTGTTGAGTCTGGGATTGCAAGGCATAAGACTGTAGCAGGCACTCCTCAACAAAGTGGCTTAGCTGAGAGATTCAATCGAACAATCCTTGAAAGGGTTAGATGCATGTTGGTTAGTGCTGGATTGAAGAAGGTGTTTTGGGCAGAGGCTGTTTCAACAGCAGCTTATCTGATAAATAGATGTCCCTCGACTGCGCTGGGAATGAAGACACCTGAAGAAGTTTGGTCGGGTCATCCACCAGATCTCGACAAACTGAGAGTATTTGGCAGTTTATCCTATTTTCACATTAGGCAAGACAAGGTCGAACCTAGAGCTCTGAGATGCATGTTCCTTGGATATCCTGAGGGAGTCAAGGGTTATAGGCCGTGGTGCCTAGAACTAGGTCACAGAAGATGTATCACAAGTCGTGCTGTAGTTTTCAATGAGGTTGAAATGGCTTTCAAGAAAACTGGTGATGTTGGTCGAAGTGCAAAAATCTCTGAAGAGGAGCTGGAACAGGTAGATATACCTGTTGAGGTAGAGCATAGTGATGCTGAAGTGCATAACCCTGATGAAGTCGAAGAGCAAGATGCTGAAGAGGCTGAGGAAACTGTCGATGACTACCTACTGGCAAGAGATAGGTCGAGAAGAGTCATCAAGCCACCTCAGAGACTTGGTTATGCAGATCTTATAGCTTTTGCCTTAATCCCTGCAAGTAAGGTACTTGACGAAGAACCTAGAGATTACAAGGAAGCTATAAGGAGTCGAAACAAGACTGAATGGCGAAAAGCCATGGATGATGAGATGAAATCTCTTCATGATAATAACACTTGGGAGCTGATTGAGAAACCTGCAGGAGCAAGGTTAGTCAGTTGTAAGTGGATTTTCAAGGTCAAGGAAGGAATCAAAGGAGTGCTGTTGAAGCGCTTTAAGGCGAGGCTGGTTGCTAGGGGGTTCACTCAGAAAGAAGGTGTCGACTTTAATGATGTGTTCTCACCTGTTGTAAAGCATAGATTCATTCGAATGTTGTTGGACATGGTGGTAAATTTCGACTTGGAACTTGAGCAAATGGATGTGAAGACAACATTTCTGTAGGGTGATCTAGATGAAATGATCCTGATGCGTCAACCTGAAGGGTATGCAGAAAAGGGTAAAGAAGATTTTGTGTGCAAGCTGAATAGGTTTTTGTATGGCCTGAAATAATTTCCTCGACAGTGGAACAGGAGATTCGACAAGTTCATGGCACACATTGGTTTCACTAGAAGTCAGTTCGATCACTGTGTTTACTTCAGATTTCGACCTGGAAACTCACTTGTTATGTTGTTGCTATATGTGGATGATATCCTCATAGCTAGCAACAATGTTGAGGATGTAACGAAGGTGAAGGTTGAACTCTGTAAGGAGTTCGAGATGAAGGATATGGGAGCTGCCGCCAGGATTCTTGGGATTGATATCCGGAGAGATAAAAAGCAGTCGAAGTTGTGCTTATCTAAAGAGACATACCTACGGAAGATTTTCGACAAGTTTGGTATGTCGAATTCAAAGCCTGTTGTGACACCTACAAATCCTCAGTTTAAGCTTAGTACTACTCAAAGTCTGAGTACTGAAGCTGAAAGAATCTATATGAATAGCATTCCATATGCTAGTGTAGTGGGTTCTTTGATGTATGCTATGGCCTGTATGAGGCCAGGCATAGCATATGGAGTGAGCCTTGTGAGCAGGTATATGGCTAATCCTGGAAAGGCACACTGACAAGCTGTAAAGTGGATTCTCAGGTACATAAATGGGTCTCTGAAAAGAGTCTTGATTTATGGTGGAGCCTGTGATGGTGATAGCATAGTCGAAATCGAAGGATTTGTTGACTCTAATTATGTAGGTTGTATGGATTCCAGAAAGTCTATTTTTGGATATGTTTTCACAATGTTTGGCACAACAATCAGTTGGAAAGCGACCCTTCAGAAGGTTGTTGCCTTATCAACCACTGAAGCTGAATATATTGTCCTCACTGAAGTTGTGAAAGAAGCATTGTGGCTTGAAGGTTTTGCAAAGGAGCTGAAACTTCAAGGTCAAAGTATCACTGTTAAATGTGATAGTCAAAGTGCAATACATCTGTCGAAGAATTCAGCCTATCATGAGCGAACTAAGCACATTGATGTGAGGCTGCACTTCGTCAAAGAGATAATCGAGCGTGGTGAAGTCCAGGTGCTGAAGGTTTCGAATGAAGACAATGCTGCTGATATGATCACCAAGACGTTGCCAAGTTGCAAGTTTTTTCACTGTATGCAGTTGATAAATCTGCATGATGAAAGCTAGTTGATTCCCTTGTTGCTGAGTTAGATCCAAGGTGGAGATTTGTGAGATTTGGGTCGAACTCATGCTGTGTCGAAGGAGAAGCTTTCATGTATTTCGACAGGAGGCAAGTATGCAGTCGAAGCTTGTTCACACGCTGATGCCTTATTATTCACATGTATG
This sequence comes from Lathyrus tuberosus, assembly GCA_022829125.1. Classification (NCBI taxonomy): domain Eukaryota; kingdom Viridiplantae; phylum Streptophyta; class Magnoliopsida; order Fabales; family Fabaceae; genus Lathyrus; species Lathyrus tuberosus. Next base: position 3,523,931 of record JALAZF010000477.1, read on the forward strand.
TATTATCGAAATGTTATTCTGTCAAATTGGGCCTTGTGTTAAGGATCCAATTGTTTAGGTTTCTTGGGCTGCAAGTTACCTAGTTAGCCTATAAATAGGCTAGGACACTCAGTTTGTTGAGTGTGACAAATTGTGATATTCACTTGTAATCATTTGTGACTTTAATGAGAAAGTGAACAGTAAACAAAATTTTATTTGCCCAATCCTTGTTGTTCCTTCGTGTTATCTTCTTCTTCTTTTTCTTCTTGTTTTCTTTTCGTTAACCCTTGTTTGGTTCTTGATCATCAAGAAACCATTAATACTTGTTACAAAGACATCCTTTTTCACAACACTAAGTTATTACTATGTCGATTATTCCATACGTATTTTAGGTACCTAACTTTTTTTTCTCTAAAAGTTAGGTACTTATAGGTACTTAACTTTGTTAGAAGAGTTAGCTTGGAGTGACCATTATTTAAGATAGTATTTTATCTTTTTTTTTAGAGAATTTCTTATCACACCACCCATGTTTCTTAGGCACCACCTGAATTTCCGGTTTTACCCTCTGATTCCGGATGTGCACATCCGGACGCACCAATTTTTTAAAAACGCTGATGCGTTTCGGAAGTGCACATCTAGAAACATTCCTGATCTGCAGAACCGGAAAACAACAAAACTTTATTTTTTTTTTAAATCGGTTTTGTTGGTTGGTCGCATATGTTAACATATCGTCGCAACTTAATATACATTCGACAACATCCATATATAAAATAAAATGATATAGATACATAATAAACCTCTGTCAAAATACAGTACATACATGTAATATAAATAGAATACATCAAACAAAAAACTATTGCGTATGGCGAAGGATCTCTCCTGGCTCCCCTGCTCCTCTGCCCCTACCTGCAATCCTGGCTCGATGTCCGCGGTACTGAAGTGCCCCCCGAGCAATCTCAATAATCCTATCCACGGCAAGTATGGCACCAGAGCCCTCAGGGAGGTGACAGTCCGCAATGGCCTGCCGCGCTATCTGCTCTATCTGACGGCAGCGAGGTAGGACATCCTGAGTATTGTCTAGCTGTGACTGCCGCTCCTCTAATATCTCCTGATGAGCAGATCTGGGTGGCGATCCCTCAGCAGTGGGCACCATGTATTGGTGTGAGACGGTGTGGAACCACACGATGTACCAGACAACAAAGCTCCAGTCCCTCTCCGCTCTGGTCGGCCGAGCCTCTTCCGGTACCAAGTGGGACTGGAAGTCAGCATATATCTCATCTATCTGCCTGCAGGTCAAGCCTAGAGGAGCAGACTCATGAGGCATCCTGGGGATCATCTGCGTGTAACCAAATTGATGCAAGACGCACTCCGGCAGGTATCGAGCAGTAATGGTCGAACTGCATGCCAACCATCATGAGAACAACGAAACCTCATCGAACGGGTGCGCACACGATGATCAGCATATGGGTGATACAAAACGTCCTCAGCAGCCATCCGATCAAGATACACTCTGTAGGGATCGGGCACCTGGTTCCCTCTGAGCAGGAGAAATGCAGCAGCACATGGCATATCCTCAGTGTACCCGTCGACACTCCCCCCAACCAGTAATGTTGGGAAAGTGCTGTAAAATCCACGCCTGAAATGGAAAACATAACATGGGTGTCAAACATTATAATGAATATAGAAAGAAAAGAAATGAAAAAATCACTTAGAATATTAGATTGTTACCGCGTATAGCGTATAACTGCCTGCCACAGTCTTGGATGCCCAGAGGCAACCATCGGAGAGCCTAGCATAGGTGTATGCCAGCGTAGCCGCCCCCAGTTGTACCTTTGGATCTTTGTCTGATCCAAAAGGTACCTGTAGCGAGCAATTTTTGTCGGTGACGCGACCATCTTATCGCTGGTTCTTCTCCTCGTAATGTGGAGGAATGGGTGCTACTTTTTGATTTCTTATTTATCCCATGAAGCTAGAAGGGAAAGGAAAGTTATCTAAAACTAATCTTGCACGCGAATGTTTAATTGAACAAACGCTTTAAAGATATCGGGGAGTCGGGGTCAGGTTATACAATGGGTAGTTGTCAATTACCCATCCTATATATGGTTATCCACAGGATATTAGCTTTAGGTTTCGCTTTGTAATTGAAGGTGTTTATCTGCTGATGGGTTGGGAAAGTTTCTTGGGAAGATGAGTGAGTTTTTGATGATGTTCGGGTTTTCCCGATGTTTTTGGTAAGGTACTAGGCCTAAGTTTTGATTGATGTGTGAAGGTACTAGACCTAGGGTTTTTGATTAGTATGCTCGCTAAGATTTCACAATCTTATGCCTACGTATTCCCGTTTAAACAAAACAGGGAAATCAGAGCAATCGTAGTTCCTCATATTCTAAGGGAGGAAAAAAAAGATGTTTTGGTGTCTTGTTCAAAGCCCAAGATTGAAGCTAAAGGGTTATTTGTGTCTTGTTCAAAGCCCAAGATTGAAGCTAAAAGGTTTGACTGAGAGAGAACTTGTCATCTCTAAAGAGGGATTGTTGATTTTTATGTGCCTTGATCAAAGCACAAGGTTGATGCTAAGAGGTTGATTGACTCCACTAGGGAAGTCCTTGGCCAAAGTCTGGATAAGACTGACTCAACAAGAGAGTATTTGTACGTCGGTATCTTGTACAAAGCCCAAGATTGAGGCAAAAAAAGAGACTGACTCTTTGGGGGATATCATTATACAAAGCCTAAGAGGAGGTTAAAAGTTTGACTCTGCGGGAGAGTATTATCTGTCTTGTAAAAAGCCCAAGATTGAGGCTAAAAGGGAAATTTAACTGACCCTGGTGAGGATATTTTTGCGTATCTTGTACAAAGCCCAAGATGGAGGCTGAAAGGAGTTTTGACTCTTAGTGGGGAAGATCATTCCTCAAAGCCTAGGGGAAGGCTGAGAGGAAATGACTCTGCTTGGGAAGATATCTGTCCCAAGCTCAAGAGAGGGAGATTTATGTCTTGTACAAAGCCCAAGATAGAGGCTAAAAGGGTTTGACTCAACAAGAGAGTGTTTTTATCTGTCTTGTACAAAGCCCAAGATTAAGGGTAGAAGGGATTTGACTCAACAAGAGAGTGCTTGTATGGGTTTTTGCTGAGGACAACCATTATACAAAGCCTAAGAGGAGGCTAACTATGCTAGGGGAAATCTGTATACCAGGCCTATGAGGAGGCTGGAAAAGATTAACTCAACAAGAGAGTGTTTTTATCTGTCTCGTACAAAGCACGAGATTGAGGCTAAAAGGGTTGACTCTGTTGGTGTAAGCCCTAGAGGCCAATACTTTTGGTACTTGTATCAAATTATTTATTAATAATAAAAGGAATTTATTTATTATGTTTGTTTTTCCAAAATGATAAAGTCCCTAGAATAGCTAGTTCGTTTAATGAAACATTAAGTATGACTTAATCATGAGATTCCATTAAACATAAGGACACTATTCTTAAAGCGTCCATAGTCGAGCTTTAATGTGAAATGGGATAGCCTTAAAGCATTAAGACTATTATGTAGATAGACTAATGATCACATCTCATGGATCATGGATAAGGAGTTATCAAGTCTTGACATAGGTATGAATATTAGGAGTAATATTTATACTGGATTGACCCACTATGAGAGTACTACATAGAATGTTATGCAAAGTGTCATAAGTTACTCTCATGGTGATAGTGGTGTATACCACCCTTCGACCTGAAACTACTATGTACCCTAGATGTAGAGTCAAGTACTTTATTGCTTATCAAACATTGTCCATAACTGGATGATCATAAAGACAGTTGATGGGTACTTCACAAAGCATGCTGAGGGACATGAGTAGCCTAGATGGAATTTGCCCATCCTGCATAACAGGATAAATGTCTAGGGGGCCAATATTGAACTGGACAAGGATGACACGGTATATGCCTTGTGTTCAATATAGACATAGGGGCAAAAGGGTAATTGTACACACAAGTACTATCACAAAAGGTTTTGTCATATCACATGACAATTTTGTGACTTGGGTAGCAGTGATGTGTTGCTAGATACTGCTCACTATTTATTATGTTAAATACATGATTTAATATAATTGCCAACGTCGCGAAATCCTACAGGGTCACACACATAAGGACAGTTGGAGAAGAGATAGAGTAAATAAGGAACACCGTAAGGTACGGTGCACTTGAATGGAGGAAGCTGTTCGTGTGGACTGAGTAGAGGTGTTGTTCATCGTACAACGCTCGCGATCATCCATAGATTTGGAATCAAAGGTTTCATCGCCACAAGAGGTAACCTTTCTATCACAGATCATGATCTTTCGTAAGGATATCTAAAGGGAAAATTTTGTTTTCCACTGCGTTTAAATCGCAAATTTCCCTTCAGACTCAACAAGAGAGTACAAAAAGGTGATCGACTCAACAAGAGAGTCTAAAAGTTTGATTGACTCAATGAGAGAGTCTGAAAAGGGTGACTGACTCAACAAGAGAGACTGAAAAGGTTAGCTCTGTTGGGGAGAATCATTTGTATAAAGCCCAAGAGGAGGCTGACTTTTGCCTGGGATTATTGGGATCCCGAGGCAGGTCCAAGTGGGGAATCAACTCTTGTTGAGGTTTACAGAAGAGTTGTGGTATCAGAGACCTTGAGGTTCTGATACGGGTGGTAAACTGACCCTGGTTAGGGAACTCTCATGAGAGAGACTGGGTTTCTGCTGGAGATTGACCCAGAGTGACTGGAGTTTCTTCCTATGTTTGTGAGGAACTTGAGAATGTCTTTGAGACTCAAGGTTAGACTGTCCAAGTCTACTGAAACAGTTTTATCTTTTGTATGATGCCCAAGAGGAGGCACGGGCATTAAGGGATGAGAATCAACCCTAAATTGACCGAAGTTTTGACACTGGAAAGACTGCTCTAGCAAAGGATGACTAAGTTCTGTCTTATACCTTTAAGAGGTTGTCAGGGTCCTTGTACTAAGCCCAAGAGAAGGCATGAGAACTTCTAAGAAGCCGAAGGGTCCTTGTAACGCCCAAGAGGAGGCGGGGATGCTTTTAGGAAGCCTGTGGGTCCCAAATCTAGAGAAGTTCAAGAAGTGCAATTCACAGAGAAGAGATCATTTCAGGAAAGTCTGAGATTTGAAGAAACTCAAGATATGCCATTCACCGAGAATAGATCACCTCTGGGGAGAAGAGTTTCTTTGACAATTTCTATGGGATGATAGTCTGAGAAAAGGTTCACCGAGAATACTGCCTTTCTCTTTGTTCCATGTTGTTTAACCCCAAGAGAAGGAAAGACTGTATCTAGAATCCTATGGGGATCTAATTTTGTTTGTATTTAAGAGTGACCAACAGGGCTTTACCTAGTTCTAGACGTAGTTGCCGGGAAAAACTCTAAATAACTATACTAGTATATATACAATTGATATATGATGAGTATTTAAAAGAGGTATGAAAGAAGACTAACCTTGCGCAGCTTCCCACAATACAGTTATATATATGAAAGCAGATAAAAGAAAGCGGATAAACACTTACCCGTTGTAGAGCTTCCCTGCTGTTTTGTTAGTTGTTCAACAAGGAAATTAAAGAAAGTTTTGATAACAACTATATATTTGGATTCAAAATCAAAGGAGAAAGTACTTTGAATAGAGATTGGGGCTTACAACTCAAGGAGAGGCCCACATTTTAACAGTGATTGTACCGTGGTTTTGAATTTATACGAGGACTTATACAAGTGACTGAGGCCCAAAAAAGGTTTTCTGTACAAAGGGATGGGTCTTACACTCTCTTAAGAGGCCCAAAGAGTTTGAAAATGAATAAAGATGGGTCTTATAGCTCAATGAGAAGCCCAAGGATTATTTTTGTACCAGTGATGGGGCTTACAACTCAGGGAGAGACCCAGATGATTTGCTTTGAAAATCCGCGATCGCGCCGAGGTTTTTGAAGACACTGGGGGGTCTTATACAATGACTGAGGCCCAAATTATTTTGGTTTTCAAGAGGGGTTGGGTCTTACACTCTATTAGAGGCCCTAATTATTTAAAGAAAAGAAATGGGACTTATAACACGAGGGTAGGCCCAGATGGTTTGATTTTGAACTGGCGATCGCGCCGAGATTTTTCTTTTAACGCAGAGGAACGTATACAATACCTGAGGCCAAAAAAAGCTTTTGGTTAAAAGTGGATTGGATCTTACACTCTATTAGAGGCCCATGAGTGTTTGAAAAAGATTGGTTAGGGTGAAAATCAAAGAAACCCTAATTTCCTTTTTTCTTTTAAAGGTAATCCTTTTAAAAAACGAATAAAATGACAAAAATACCAAATTAGTCTAAATAAACTACTTGTGATTTTTGGTTAAGGTTTGAAAAATGAGGTTTTAATCACAAGATGATTTAGGGTTCATTTGATTTTGATTTTCAAGATGAATATTCATTTTTAAAAGGTTTAAAAATAATAAAAATGAATTTATTTACAAAAATATCAACTATATTAAATAATTAATATAAATCTAATTTTTTTGTGGGATAAAATATTTCAACATTTTTGTGATTTTTTGCAAAAAGAACCAATAAAAAATAATTAAAATTGAGAGAGTTATTAATTTTCCAAATCATTTAAAAATAACATGAAAAATAATAAAAAGTGGCAAAAATGATAAAAAAGAGGATCTGGGGCGAGGGGGATTCGAACCCCAGACCTCTTGGGTGCAGCGCGCGCCTTCTACCACTGGGGTGGTGATACATCCGTGTATCAAAACCACCCCATGAATATATGAGGCATGCCTTGTTTTTGGTCTGACCAAGGCAAGGCAAGGCAAGATTTTGGCAAAAAATGTGAAGCTTGTAATATTCTCATTTCTCCATGGATTGGGACAAAATTTAGGTTTATCCTGCCTAGAATTTCACAAGGAATCCAATGGTGGTGGTGGTTTTTTCAGATGAGGCTCCTATTTCAAAACCCGAGAGTGTTCTTGAAATAGGCCTATAATTGCATTTTCTATGCTATCTCTTGTTACAGGCATGAATTACATGATGAATTGGTTCAAACACAACATATATAACATGTATGAGATGTGCATGATCAGTGAACTTCAAAGCAATGCATATTTCAAAGAGTTCAAGTTGTGATGCTTACCTCTTTAGGAGCTTTTTGGGCAATCTGTCAAGTGTTTTGTTCCAGAAACAATTTGATGCTTTGGACACCCTCAAATGATCCCTTAGAAGCTTTTAGAATGGTTGGAACCAACTGGAATCCTCAGGAACAAGTTTGAGCTCTTTCTTGCAAAAGGGGCAAAAGTGACCAATATAGTAACTATCTCAAATGGTGTTCCAAATGTGGGGAACCATTTGGGATAGTTCAAGGATGATATTTGGAGTGTGTTTGAGGTCTTATCTGGTTTTGAAAATGACTGAATCAAGACATGGCTTGAAAAGTGCAAAAAAGTCCAATTTTGAGGTTTTGAGAGAGGACTTTGTGATTTTGGTGTTACATGTCACTTATGAGAGTTTGGACAGCTTAGATATGACATATTGGATGTGTTTGGATCATGAGTTGTGATGGAAATGCTCTCTAACTTAAAAACTTAGAGTTACCTTGCAAAAGAAGGCATTTTTGCCTAGAGAAAGAGATTTTGAGGAAAACAAGTGTTGTAGTGCTTTGGTGTACTTAAACTGAGCACAAATGAGCTCTATTTATAGTAGAGAAAGTTTGTTTTGCAAGTAATAGTGAATGGTGGATGCAGCAGACCTTTGGCCAATTGGATCACTTTGGAATCTCAAGTCTCCTCTAGCCATTAACTAGAGGTTAGAGCACAAGCCTATGGTCTCTTGGTTCAGGGATAAGTCTTGACTGAATTCAGTTAGAATAGGCTTAGTTCATGCCACCTTAGTGCATCCATTGAATGCTTGGAAACAAAATTGGAGTCTTGGCACCTTTTTAGCTCTTTTAGGTTTGGCATGCTATTTGTAGATTCATGGACTTGTGAGGCTTGGAGATCAGATCATCCCCCTTGGATTGGATCCTCAGATGTGTCCAAAATGATGACGAGGCTTGGATTAATCAGATTTGGACAAATCAAGCAAAATGCACAAAATCTGCCAAATCTGTCTTGAAAAAATCAGTTCAGGATGCCATGTTTCAAGGGTTGTATCTCCTTGCTCAAATGGAATTTGGAGATGATCTGGTACTTGTTGGAAAGCCCTCATGACATACTTTAACTTTGATGTCCACCCCTAGACCTGGTTTGACTTGGATTAAGGTGAAAACTGCCCCTACATTTTGGAAAAAGTAAGGCAGATTTTGACTTAGTGAAAATTTCACTAAGTGTTGGAAAAATGTCATTTTCATGTTTTCAGCCATTTTGATCACTCCATATCTTAAAATTCATGAGGAATTGGAATGAAATGTAGTTGACACTTTTAAATTATGCCATGAGAGCTACAAATCCATCTTTGGATAATTCAAAATGGTTGCTTGGATCTCAAGTTATGATCCTTGAAGCTTGTGGATCAAGCTTCTTGGATCAAGCCATTGTTGCAAATGGATCAATATGGTGTGTTAGAGACTCTCAAATCATGTGTTGAGGTCTTGGCTCATGTTTTGTCCCAAAAGTCAACTTAGGGGTGAATTAGGTCAAGAAACCCTAATTCCTAATTTTTATTGTATGCATCCCCTGTAGTTAAATTGACTTAATGATTGGGTTCATGAGGTCCCTTGGAGTATCTTAGGTTGTGCTTTGAACCATTGGCTCATGCTCAAAGGAAACTTTCCATCTGGAGGCCTCAGTCGACCAAAACCCTAATTTGGTGACACTGGCGATCTTGAGGCTTGATCAACATAGAATGTTGCAACCTTGTGCTTGATCCTTGATGTGGGAGTCCTCTTGATCATTTGTGGATGTTTAATAAGCTAGACAAGTTGAAGATCATGTCATTTCTTGATTGATCTTTTGTCTAAATGTTCTGAGAGGGCTTGAAACGCTAATCCTTTATTGCAGTGAAGGCTCAAACATCTCTGAGGATATTGATTAAGGCATGTTGGTTCATCCATATTGTGGTGATGATTTGCACAATGATGGGAAATATTAGTGGTCAAAATTTGGGGTATGACAGATTCCCCTATTTAAACTTCTTGGACCCGAAGGTGTGAATGGCGAAGGTATTCGGGCATTCGGGATGCAAGAGGATTAAATATCGGGATACCCGAAATTTTGATGGTGGTTATGAATGGTAGCTTGCCCATCCATCTTCTTTTGCTAAGCAACGATACTTAGAAAAGGTAAAAACTTCCCCCCGATCCTGGTTTCCTACCAAGGAACTGGTCTCAGTTTCTTTTGAAATAAACTTCCCCTCGATCCTGGTTTCCTACCAAGGAACTGGTCTTAGTTTCTGATATAAACTTCCCCTCGATCCTGGTTTCCTACCAAGGAACTGGTCTCAGTTTCTGATATAAACTTCCCCTCGATCCTGGTTTCCTACCAAGGAGCTGGTCTCAGTTTCTCTTGTCAATAAACTTTCTTGACAAGGGACGCTATGTGTAATGGTTTTTCTTCAAACTTCTCGCCGAATTTTCCTGGGGAGATGCCATTTGATGGACAAAGATTGGATATCAGACTTGCTGGGGAACCCATTCGTCTAAGCGGTAGAGGTGTTCAAACTTCTCCATTAGAGACGCCATTTGTTGACTCTACTGGGGAAAACGAGTCTCTTGAGAGGCCGTTTCCTGTTTTGGGATATGACATCAAACTTTTCTTCGAGATCTTCTCGGAGAAATGCCATGCGATGTGATCCAATGTGGAGGGGCTTTCTCTGGGGATTTTCCTTAATCCGGGAAAGCAGAGATATCATCTTCATTGGCGAAGAGTGACGTTTGTTAAAAGCTTCCTTGCTTTTCAGAGGTTCAAGTTATCAAAGTGGTCAAGGGACCAATTCCAATCCAGAAATAAACTGGAAGAGGGATTGTTCAGACGCGACATTTCCTGATGAGGAAAGAACTGACAACTCAATTGAGAGGACTTTTATCACTAGGGGATAAGACTAACTAGCGTGATAATGATGCAATATGAATATGAATGTAAATCAATAATGCATGATATATGTATGTTTATGCTGACAAAACTGACGCGACATACAAACCTAGGGATGAACACAAATGGATACTCGGCCACTGCGGGGAATGAAAAGTATCACGGGTCCAAAATAGAAATTCTGCCTTGCTTAGGAGAGATAGTCCCTGTGGGGAACTATGTTGGTCGGGCTTAGGAGAAATGAACTCTGTCGGGGGTGTCAGATGAAACATGGCCTCTGACACAGTTGATCCTTCGTTCAGGCGTACTGGTTTAGAAGGAGTACTTTGATTATGCACTTTGAGGTTCGATTACTTCCGGAGAAGCGATCGATGTTCTTTCGATGTTCAACAGTCAAAAGAAATTGCCGTCTTTATTTAAAAGCAGAAAAAGTTTAACAAGTAAATTCATTTTTGTTTTATTTCAAGAATCGTTAATCATGTTAAAAACATCATTCTGTAAAGCTAAAATAAATGAGAATTATAAACAAAAGCACTCGGGCTCAAATTTTATTGATAGGATGGAAATCAGCCAAACGCGTGATTCCAAAGAGTATTTACAAAGTTAGAAAATGGTAATTTAAGGGGAAAAGGGATACATTGAAACATAACGACCGTTATCCTTCTACCAACTTTGAATTCCGGACATCCTGAGCTTCTGTCGAAGATGACCTTGACTAGGATTTTCTGACGAATGGCATGACTGCTGCTGAGGGATTTGCCCCTTTGTTGAACATAGTTACTTGCCATTAATCCCTAATTTTTGCCTGGATTATACTTTGTGATTTCCAATCCATCGGGATGATTTTTTATCATGTCTCTAATTTTTGCCTGGACCTCCCTTTCGGGTTTTCAATCCACCGAGACGTTCTTTTTTTTTTGATATTTTTTTTATTTAGGCGAAGTATTTCTTGACTACGTCAACATTTGTGGGGTAGGCAAATTCCTCTCCATCCATGGTTGCGAGTCTTAAGGCGCCGCCTGAGAAGGCTTTCTTGACCACATAGGGTCCGTCATAGTTCAGGGTCCATTTGCCCCGGGAATCAGTGAGAAATGATTGTATCTTTTTTAGCACAAGGTCTCCTTTCCTGAAGACGCGAGGTCGGACCTTTTTGTCAAACACCTTCTTCATTCTTTGCTGATACAACTGATCATGGCATAGTGCCGTTATTCGCTTCTCTTCGATCATATTCAGTTCGTCGTGTCGACTTTGACACCATTCAACCTCTGTTAGCTTAGCTTCCATCAATACCCAGATTGATGGGATCTCTACCTCTATGGGGAGCACTGCCTCCATGCCATATGCTAGAGAGAAATGGGTTGCCCCTGTTGAAGTGCGGACAGATGAGCGATAACCGTGAAGAGCATATGGTAGCATCTTGTGCCAGTCTCTGTAGGTTACAACCATCTTTTGAACAATCTTCTTGATGTTCTTGTTAGCCGCTTCTACCGCTCCATTCATCTTAGGCCGGTAGGGAGATGAGTTATGGTGTTCGATCTTGAACTCAGCGCACAACTCTTTCATCATCTTATTGTTCAAGTTAGATCCATTATTAGTAATGATCTGGCTTGGAACACTATAACAGCAGATGAGATTGTTTTTTATAAAACAGACCACGACTTGTCGGGTTACATTGGCGTATGACGCTGCATTGACCCACTTGGTGAAGTAGTCAATGGCTACTAGGATGAACTGATGTTCGTTTGATGCCTTGGGTTCAATCATGCCAATCATGTTGATTCCCCATATAGAAAAGGCCATGGGGAAGAGAGAACTTTGAGATTCGTAGGCGGTACATGGATTTTGTCAGAGTATATCTGACACTTGTGTCACCTCCTCATGTACTTGTAGCAGTCGGATTCCATTGTCAACCAATAGTGCCCTGCTCTTAGAATTTTTCTCGCCATTGTGTGTCTGTTGGCATGAGTGCCAAAGGATCCTTCATGAATTTCTTTCACCAGTATGTTTACTTCTGGTCTGTCTACACATCGAAGTAAGACCATGTCAAAGTTTCTCTTATAGAGTGTATCACCGCTTAGGAAGAAGCCGCCTGCTAGCCTTCTAAGAGTTTTTCTGTCCTTTCTGGATGCCCCAGGTGGGTACTCTTGTTTCTGAATGAAGCATTTGATATCGTGATACCAAGGTTTGTCGTCTATGACTGCTTCAATCGTGAAGATGTAAGCGGGCCGTTCAAGGCGCATTATGTTGATCTTAGGTATGTCATTCCATTGACCTACACTAATCATGGAAGAGAGAGTGGCTAATGCATCAGCCATGTGATTTTCCTCCCGAGGGATGTGATGAAACTCGATTCTGTTAAAGAACGGTAACAATCTTCTTGCGTAATCCTTGTAAGGAATCAATCCTGATTGGTATATGTTCCAATCTCCTTTGATCTAATTGATAACTAGGGCTGAGTCTCCATATACATCCAAGTTCTTGATCCTTAAGTCAATCGCTTCTTCGAGACCCATGATACAAGCTTCGTATTTGGCCTCGTTGTTTGTACACTTGAATGTCAGTCTGGCAGTGAAAGGAATGTGGGTACCCTGAGGTGTTATAATGATTTCCCCAATTCCATTTCCATAATGATTGACAGCTCCATCAAAGATTAGTCCCCATTGGGAATCTGGTTCTGGCCCTTCACTAGGTAGCGGTTCATCGCAGTCTTTCATTTTCAAGTACATGACATCTTCATCTGGGAAGTCAAATCCGATTGATTCCTGATCGTCAATCGGTTGATGAGCCAAATGATAAGCTAAAATACTTCCCTTGACGGCTTTCTGAGCGTGGTACTCGATGTCATATTCTGATAACAACATCTGCCAACGGGCGATCCTTCCCGTGAGAGCAGGCTTTTCAAAGACATACTTGATTGGATCCATTTCGGAGATTAACCAAGTAGTGTGACGAATCATATACTTGCGAAGACGTTTGGCTGCCCAAGCCAGAGCACAACAAGTTTTCTCAAGCATAGTGTAGCGAGTCTCGCAGTCGGTAAATTTCTTGCTTAAATAGTAAATGGCAGACTCTTTCCTTTTGGTTTCGTCTTGTTGGCCAAGTACACAACCCATCGAGTCTTCCAAGACTGTTAAGTAGATGATCAGTGGTCTTTCTTCCACTGGAGGTGATAGAATCAGTGGGTTCAACAGGTATTCCTTGATACTGTCAAAGGCAGTTTAGCAGTCTTCTGTCCAAACACAATCCTGATTCTTTTTGAGTAATTTGAAGATTGGTGCGCATGTCGCGGTCATGAGGAATATAAATCTGGAAATGTAATTCAAACGTCCCAGGAATCCCCTGAATTGTTTTTCAGTCTTTGGAGAAGGTATGTCTTGAATGGCCTTGACCTTGTCGGGATCAACCTCAATTCCTTTCTGGCTGACGATGAACCCTACGAGTTTCCCTGAACGGACACCGAATGTGCATTTGTTGGGATTCAAGCAGAGTTTGTACTTTCTTAACCGCTCGAATAGTTTTAACAGGTGGGTCACATGCTCCTCTTCTGTTTTAGATTTTGCAATCATATCATCGACATACACTTCGATTTCTTTGTGTATCATGTCATGAAACAGAGTAGTCATGGCCCTTTGATAGGTTGCCCCGACGTTCTTTAAACCGAACGAAATTACCTTGTAACAAAAAGTGCCCCATGGGGTGATGAATGAAGTTTTCTCCATGTCTTTCGGCGCCATTTTATCTGATTATAGCCCGAGAATCCATCCATGAAGGAGAATACTTTGAACTTTGTTGTACTGTCTACCAGCATGTCAATGTGCGGCAAGGGAAAGTCGTCCTTTGGACTTGCCTTGTTCAGATCCCTGTAGTCTACACACATTCTGACTTTTCCGTCCTTTTTTGGAACAGGTACTATGTTGGCTAACCATTGAGGATATTCTGATGTGGCGAGGAAACCCGCGTCAATCTGTTTCTGTACTTCCTCTTTGATTTTGATGGCCATGTCTGGATGAGTCCTTCTCAACCTTTGTTTCACCGGCGGACATTCCGATCTTAACAGTAGATGATGTTCCACAATGCTGGTATCCAACCCTGGCATATCCTAATAGGACCAAGCGAATACATCGGGAAACTCTTTGAGAAGCTTTATCAAACTTTCTTTGACAGTTGGACTGAGCAGTGCCCCAATCTTGATTTCTTTGCTCTCTTTTCCTGAACCTACATTGACCGTTTCCAATGGCTCTTTGTGAGGTTCGATGGACCTTTCCTCTTGTCTTAGTAATCAGGAGATCTCCTCTGGAATTTCTTCGTCATTTTCTTCTTCAGCCTCAAATACCGGGAATTCAAAGTTGGGAGAAGGCATTGGATCGTATGTTTCAATGGGGTTTAAAACAAGCAATCTGCATGACGTGATGATTTGTGTTTAGAAGAGATAGAGAGAATGCAAGAGTGTGTGCAGTGTATTTTCTGAAAACTGCTTATTTTTATTTTTTGTTTTGTTTTTTAGGATTACCATTTTCTGAAAAAGCGAAAAGCGAAAATAGCAAAAAATGCAAAAATTACAGAACGACGTTATTTTATTTATGATTTTGTCGATTCTTGAAACTACAGCCCTATAAAACAAAACTCCGTCGCTTTGGGCGAAACGAAGAGGTATATTTACAGAAAGTGAGCCCTATCAAAACATCCGTTTCACCAGAGCAGGGTGAAAGGTTAAGATAAATACGGCAATTACTTAGACTTATGAACCACTTTCGAAACGTTGACAACAACCCATTGGCGTCGAACTCCTCGGTGATTCACAAAGTCCGGTACCTTCTTTCTTGGATTGTCCTTAGAAATGACGCTGATTTCTGGCAGAGCAGGATTGTTGGAATCTATCTCCCAGGCAGAGTTGTCGTAGGAGGATTCCTCTGTTGTATTTTGCACATTGCTTGTACTCTCAGGTGGATCTCCCCATCCAGTTGAATGGATGTCTTTGAGCCTAATACGGGAGCGGTGTACTTGACCATGAAGTCGTACCTTCCACTTAGTTGTCCTAAGGTGTCCCACACTTCTTTGGAACTGGAGGAGTCATCTCTTTTAATGACGTTGACCTCGGGAAAAACGTAGTTGATGAACTCTAGTCCGACAAGCTTTACCAATTCATTGTCGTGCTGGATATTTTCTGAATGGCCTGAGTGTTGATCCCATAACATGGTAGGGACGCATGTATTCATATCAATGATACTCAGTTGATATGCATGTTCGGCTGATTCTCTTGCCCCAAGTCTCCTGGGTACGGCTGCCACATTGGCAGGCCATCCATTGGACCATAATAATCGTGGTCAAAGCTATCCTTCATTAGAGTGTCTTTCTCTAATGAGTTCGGTGGAGCCCGACATCCTTCCGGATCACAATCTCTGCATATCATTTTGACATCTGACCTCGGTATATATCTCGGACTCTGTGCGGGATAGAAAAATGATGTAGGCACCTCTTCCCGAGGCATATAACCGTCCTTGTTAAGATAGGACTTCCATTCTTCATCCGTGTCGGAGAGGTCACCCTCATTGATGGTATGGACTTCTTGAGATACTGGGTGAAGGAAACCCCCACTGTGGAAGAAATTATGAATGGGATGAAGACTCTCATCATTAGTAGTAGTCTGGGTATAGGTTATGAAAAAACCAAGACCCTTCTTTGTTTGGTTATCAGTAGGGAGGACAAGCTGCCCCCATCCTTTGGCATTGTTACCTCTGATCGCCTCGAGAGCATCTTTGTACGAGGAAATCGTTGTTCCTTTTTTTGATCGTTTGTCATTGCTCATTGAAAGTGCTTGGAACTGAGTTCCAACAACCTCCTATGGTTCTACACAAGTGGATGACGATAAGTTACTCACGATCAAGGCTTGCTCTCTGCAGACTGTGATGAGTTGGTCATTCTTAACGAACTTCAGCTTCTGGTGAAGTGTCGAAGTGACTGCCCCAGCCTCGTGTAACCAAGGCCTTCCTAACAAACAACTGTATGTTACCCGGATGTCCATGACCTGGAAAGTGACTTGGAAAGTGTGAGGACCGATAGTTATGGGAAGGTCGACTTTGCCGATAACTATTTTCCGGGATCCGTCAAATGCTTTAACGATGACCTCACTGCCTCTCATCGGAGATCCCTTAAATGATAGTCACATTAAAGTAGACTTCGACATAACATTTAGAGCCGATCTGGTGTCTACCAGTATGCTGGCTAATGCATCGTCCTGGCAGTTGACTATGATATTGAGCGCCATATTATGATTTAGGCCCTCTTTCGGTAGTTCTTCATCACTGAAACCCAAGTTGTTACAGGAAGTGATGTTAGAGATGATGCTGTCGAATTGCCTTATCGACACATCCTGTTCCACAAAGGCCTGCTCTAAGACTTTCTGCAGAGCTTCCCTGTGAGCTTCGGAACTGAGTAAAAGAGACATCACTGAGATTTTTGAAGGAGTTTGCAACAGTTGATCAATAATGTTGTATTCACTATTCTGGATGAGCTTCAGCATCTCATCGTTGTTCTTTGAAAGGTCAGGATCACTGGACTGACTGACTAGTTGATCAGGAACTTCTGTATGAGGTTCCTTTTCTTTGGTAGGTTCTCCAACTCCTCGGTTGAAGATCTGACCGCTCCGTGTTACTCGACTGATGTCTGCAATATTCACGATGGAGGGTAATGGAGTTTCCTTTCCATTATCAAGTGTTATTGCACCGTATTTGTAAAGGATAGCCTTAGTTGATTCATACGGTAGTGGTCCCGGCAGATAGATAACTACAGGAGCCTTCTGATTTTTCCGACCATTGTAAGTAACTTCAATCAGTTCCTAGTTAGGAACTTTTCTACTGCCCAAGGGAATTCTTGATTCGTCAAGTAGAGGGATGATGGCACAAACATCTTTGGTCCTCTTATGATCAGAGATTACGACGACGTCCTTGATTTGATCAGCAAAATAGTTTGGTGTCAAGTTAATTGACCCAGAACTTGGACACGGTCGAATCTCTTTGTGATCCAATCGACTCTGAAGGGGTGCTCGTACGAGGTAACATCCTTGATTATCTTCCGAGCAAACTCTACAGTGTTTATAGTTGTGTGGTGGCACCTAGCCACGTCCGCTTTGAATGCAGTGTAACCTGACTAGGTCGGTTTCCATTGATCGTACATCCTGACTTTGATGCTGAGTAGGGTTCCCATTAGTCATGCTGACTTGTTGTGTGTCTTCATCCATATAGATCGGAAGCCACCAGTGGTTTAACAAGTGTTGAAAATTTCTCTGAACGAGGGCACATCCTTGGTTATTCCCACGACATACTTTACAGTTCTGATAATCATGCGAAGTCAAAAAACCGAGCTGGACTTATGTAGCGTGTAACTCCACCAAGCTGGTGTTCATCAAGCGAATATCAAAGATTTGAATCATATTCACTTGATACTGACTTTTATCGCGGTAATCCTGAGTCCATCCAAGATCCATCTGACGCTGTAGGGCCTCTTGTATAAAAGAGCATCCCTGATTATTTACCGAGCAGACCAGACAGGAATCGTAATCGTGCCATGGCAGATTGTGATGTTGGCTTTTCCTTGAGTGCGTCGCCACCAAGTTAACATTCATTTCCAGGATGTTGTGGTTCTGAATGATGTTGGAATTTGTACAAGTCATGTTGACCTCACGAATTCGGTGATCCTGGATCCATCCGAGATCTAATTGTTCCTGTAGTGCTGATTGCACCACAGAACATCCTTGATTATCTTTAGAGCAGATATCACACTGGTAATAATTATGCGATGGTACATGCCCATATCCGCTCTGTCTGCGATGCATTTTGACCAGGTTGGCCCTCAATAAGAGTACATTATAAATTTGATAGCTGTGGTTAGACTCTCCCTCTATCAAATTTACTGCAGCTTTCTCGTGTTGAGGTAGCGGGTTTGTCTGAACATTAGGATTTGTATCCTTGAAGGATAAAACCCCGCTCCTAACAAGCTTTTGCACATCGGATTTGAAGCTGAGACAATTTTCTATGTTATGTCCTGATCCTCCTTGATGGTAAGGGCAGGTTTGATCCGCTTTGAACCAAAAAGGCGGATTTTCCAGTATTGTAAGAGAAGACCTGGTTTGGACGTGCCCCTTGACCAGTAGTAGTGGGAACAGTTCGGCGTACAACATTGGTATAGGGTCAAACCCTGGTGGTCGTGTGGTGCGGTTGTTGTTGTATAGAGGACGAGCCTGCTGAAGAGGCTGTTGTGTCCTTTGCTGATATTGTTGTGAATTAGATTGGCTTTGAGCAACCCGAGGTTGATACGTAGGAACAGGCGCAGGGTTGATAGCAGGAGTTACAGCTGCTACTGGTTGGTACCGTCGCCTTTGCTTTTCGAGAGAGATATTGCCAATATCCTGCTCTTTTTTCTTAGGGAGATCACTACCGTATCTTTTAGTATTGCTTGATGGTCCAACATCTTTAACTAAACATCCTTCTCGGACTGCTTCCTCAAGACGAACTCCCATTCCCACCATCTCAGTGAAGTCACTGGGCGCACTGGCGACCATTCGGTAGTAGTAAAATGAGCTTAAGGTTTTTAGGAAGATTTTTGTCATCTCTTTTTCCTCAAGAGGTGGACAAATCTGGGCGGAAATTTCACGCCATCTCTGAGCGTACTCCTTAAAGGTTTCCTTGTCTTTTTGTGACATAGCTCGAAGCTAATCTCAGTCAGGTGCCATGTCCAGGTTATACTTATACTGCTGAACAAAGGCAACACAAAGATCTCTGAAAGTGACGATCTTAGTGCGGTTTAAACCCATGTACCATTTGAGTGCGACACTGGTTAAACTATCTTGGAAATAGTGGATCAGTAGCTGTTGGTTTTTAGTCTGAGTTGATATCCTCCGAGCGTACATTACCAAATGACTTTGAGGGCAAGAGTTACCCTTGTACTTTTCAAATTCGGGCACCTTGAATTTGTGCGGAACTTTCACATTAGGGACCAAACAAAGGTCAGCGGCGTCCTTTCCAAATAGATCCTGTCTGCGAATAGCTTGCAGTTCTTTTTGCATCTCCAGGAATTGCTCTTGGAACTCATTCATTCTCTCGAAAATACTTTTGTTTTCACCAGACGGTATCTGGTAAATATGTCCTTCCGGGACAGTGTGTACCATGGGTGGTGGTACAGTCATTATGGCCGAGACTCTTGGTGCCTCCCGAAGTTTGTAATCTTCAGGTGTTGCTGTCATGCCCCTGGCATCTTCGCTTTCCCGAAGTTTGTAACCTTCAGGCCCAGCGGCTCCTGCTGCAGTTTCTGGATCTTCCGTGATCAGCGGAATATATCCTTCTGGGATATAGTTAATGGGCAAGCCCCAGGGACGATCTTTAGGCATTTTATACCGAGGATCAAGCTTTTCCACTATGGGCGTTGATGTGATCTCTGAGATCACAGTCCTTTGTTGTTGCATATGAGCTTCTGCCAGAGCTTGTAAGTTGTTGTGAAGCTTTTTCAGATCTTCTTTCAAAGTGTCGATTTCTTCTCTCAACTCTCTGTTCTCTTCCTCGAGATCATCCATTTTCTTTTGTCGATTGGCCCGAGTATTGTACGAATGAGACAGTTTGACTTTAGAATCGAGACACAAATGTGAGATTCGTAGGGAAGAAGAATGCGTTATGTGAGTATGATGAATGATATGCAATGATTATATTAATTATTTTTTTGTTTAATCAAGATAAACTTTGACAATTGGATTGCAAATATCAAACAAAGGGGAAGACCCCGTTTTATTGAATTCAAAGATTACGGAAATGGAAATACAGTAGATTACAAAGTGCTGTAAACGGAAATGTCTAAACTTATGGATCCTGAGTCCTCTCTGAGGAGAGATCAGGTGCTGGTGCTGATACTTTTCTTTTCTTTAACCGGGGCTCTTGAGCCGTTGTCGGATTGTCATTCCTTTGCCAGGTGAAAGGAGCGAGCAGATTCCTTTGGTCTTCTTGGTTTTCTACAACATGTTGCTCTAAAATCTCAATCAGAGCATCTTTTTCTTTTAACAGTTGTTGTATTTTCTTACACTCCACATTGAGAATATGATACTTGTTCTTCCAAGACCTCTTTTCCTGTTGAACTCTATTGAGAGTAACCTGAAGTCTTTCCGTATCAAACATAAAGTAAAGGGCAGATTCCCTTAACAGAAGAACTTCCTGGCGAGGGTAAGGCATCCTCAGCTTGAGAGCTCTAGTTTGTACCCAGTGGAGATAAGGTTCCACAGAGACACAATCCGGTTTTCCTAAAGACTCTCTTCCTTTCCTGTGAATGTGTTTCCAGACATGCACTATTTCTGTCTTTAGTGCCCTGTCAATTTCTCCTTCCTTGAAGAAAAGACCTTCCAGATGAACATTATGCGGGACATGTCTCATCGGGTATCCAAACTGACGATGAACTAAAACTGGATGATAATTGATTCCTCCTTTAATTCCTATGAGGGGTACATTAGGGAAGTTTCCACAACGGTCAATGATTCTTATCCTTTCATAGATCTGATTGTACTAATCGATGTCAGAGTCGGTAAGAGACATGATTCTCTGCGACCAACGTAAAGTATTCTTAGGATCCCAAAATGCAGCAGACTTGGCCAAGTGGGAAATGAACCATTTGTATAGAAGGGGTACACAGCATGTGATCATTCCTCTGCTGTACAAATTCCGTAAGTGTACAGAATGATAAGCATCTGCGAGCAAGGTTGGTACAGGGTTTCCAATCAGAAAAATCTTAATGACATTGATATCAATGAAGTCATCAATGTTGGGAAACAGAAATAACCTGTAGGTGAGTAAGACAAAGATGCTCTCGAAAGCAGTCACGTTCCCTATACTAGCAAAGTACAGAGCCTTCTTTATCAAAAACTTGGCTGGCAAACCCTGGATTCCACCCTTAGTGGTCATATGAGTCCTGACTTCTGACTCGTCCAAATAGATTGCTCTTGCAATGGTTTGATCCTTTGGAATTTCTTTCATCCAGAAAAGGGAGCTTGATCAGTAATGGGTAAATCAGTCAGATGAGAGTACTCTTCCAGCGTTGGTGCGAGCTGGTAATCCGGGAATGTGAAACAGTGATAGACCAGATCATAGAACTGAATGAGTGTAGACAGGATTCCTTCAATTACATGGACCCTTAACAGAGGACTGAAAGCATCAGGGTTGGTGATCATCCTTGGCAACCCTCTCAAATCCTCTAAATTTGGCACCTTGAAGGTGTACTTGTGAGTTTTCCTTCTATCGAAATCCATAACGCAATCTCCTTTCTCTGATATTTGTAATCATTGTCTTAGTTTAATTTGAAAAAGAGAGACTAGAAGAGAAGATTTTTTTTGTTTGAAGTTTTTTAGATGAAATGAATGCATGAATGCAGCACACAAAAACATAGAAAAACATGGGGTCAAAGGTTCGGTGTCATGAAGTCAAGGCTCTACCCATCCCCAAAGGTTTATACTGGTGATTTTTTGTACCTGTCCTCAAAATCACTGACCCCTCTTGGGATAACAACAGTAGGCTAGAATCACCCGAGCAAGCTGATGTATCCTAGAGTAATCTCAGATAAGGGTAGTATCGCGTGAAAACTATTTCCGATAGCTTCCACACTACAAAATAATAACATGGTTTCAGTCTACTAAAATCCTCAGCTTCTCAGATAACCCAATCGAACAATCTGCTTTCAACAACCGAAGTCCTATAGGCATTGAATTCGCAAAGGGTATCTCCACTGATTCGATGGTCGACCGGGACCTCTTATTTGGGAGTCACTCCCTGTAAGATTACCCGTATATTGCCATCACTTATCTTAGGTGTATACTCAATCTTTCCAGATGCGACATCACTCGCAGCCCCATTAGCAGAAAAATAAACACGGATATCAATTAGGAAAAGAGATATATATATTTATCCTAAAACTAACATCCTAGACCTCTTAAGAGCTATAATCCTAGTTCTATACAGACAATGACTCCCCAGCAGAGTCGCCATTTTACTGTAGCGAGCGATTTTTGTCGGTGACGCGACCACCTTATCGCTGGTTCTTCTCCTCGCAATGAGGAGGAATGGGTGCTACTTTCTGATTTCTTATTTATCCCATGAAGCTGGAAGGGAAAGGGAAACTATCTAAAACTAACCTTGCACGCGAATGTTTAACTGAACAAACGCTTTAAAGAGATTCGGGGAGTCGGGGTCAGGTTATACAATGGGTAGTTGTCAATTACCCATCCTATATGTGGTTATCCACAGAATATTAGCTTTAGGTTTTGCTTTGTAATTGACGGTGTTTATCTGCTGATGGGTTGGGAAAGTTTCTTGGGAAGATGAGTGAGTTTTTGATGATGTTCGGGTTTTCCCGATGTTTTTGGTAAGGTACCAGACCTAAGTTTTGATTGATGTGTGAAGGTACTGGACCTAGGGTTTTGATTAGTATGCTCGCTAAGATTTCGCAATCTTATGCCTACGTATTCCCGTTTAAACGAAACAGGGAAATCAGAGCAATCGTAGTTCCTCCTATTCTAAGGGAGGAAAAAAAAAGATGTTTTGGTGACTTGCTCAAAGCCCAAGATTGAAGCTAAAGGGTTATTTGTGTCTTGTTCAAAGCCCAAGATTAAAGCTAAAAGGTTTGACTGAGAGAGAACTTGTCATCTCTAAAGAGGGATTGTTGATTTTTGTATGCCTTGATCAAAGCACAAGGTTGATGCTAAGAGGTTGATAGACTCCACTAGGGAAGTCCTTGGCCAAAGTATGGATAAGAATGACTCAACAAGAGAGTGTTTGTACGCCGGTATCTTGTACAAAGCCCAAGATTGAGGCAAAAAAGAGACTAACTCTTTGGGGAT
Organism: Lathyrus tuberosus; assembly: GCA_022829125.1. Lineage (NCBI taxonomy): Eukaryota > Viridiplantae > Streptophyta > Magnoliopsida > Fabales > Fabaceae > Lathyrus > Lathyrus tuberosus. The sequence continues at coordinate 3,546,781 of JALAZF010000477.1, forward strand.
ATCATTATACAAAGCCTAAGAGGAGGCTAAAAGTTTGACTATTATCTGTCTTGTACAAAGCCCAAGATTGAGGCTAAAAGGGAAATTTAACTGACCCTGGTGAGGATATTTTTGCGTATCTTGTACAAAGCCCAAGATGGAGCTTGAAAGGAGTTTTGACTCTTATTGGGGAAGATCATTCCTCAAAGCCTAGGGGAAGGCTGGGAGGAAATGACTCTGCTTGGGAAGATATATGTCCCAAGCTCAAGAGAGGGAGATTTATGTCTTGTACAAAGCCCAAAATAGAGGCTAAAAGGGTTTGACTCAACAAGAGAGTGTTTTTATCTGTCTTGTACAAAGCCTAAGATTGAGGCTAGAAGGGATTTGACTCAATAAGAGAGTGCTTGTATGGGTGTCTGTTGAGGACAACCATTATACAAAGCCTAAGAGGAGGCTAACTATGCTAAGGGAAATCTGTATACAGGCCTATGAGGAGGTTGGAAAAGATTAACTCAACAAGAGAGTGTTTTTATTTGTCTCGTACAAAGCCCGAGATTGAGGCTAAAAGGGTTGACTCAACAAGAGAGTACAAAAAGGTGTTCGACTCAACAAGAGAATTTGAAAGTTTGATTGACTCAACAAGAGAGTCTGAAAAGGGTGACTGACTCAACAAGAGAGTCTGAAAAGGTTAGCTCCGCTGGGGAGAATCATTTGTACAAAGCCCAAGAGGAGGCTGACTTTTGCCTGGGATTATTGGGATCCCGAGGAAGGTCTAAGTGGGGAATCAACTCTTGTTAAGTTTTATAGAAGATTTGTGGTATCAGAGACCTTGAGGTTCTGATACGGGTGGTAAACTGACCCTGGTTGGGGAACTCTCATGAGAGAGACCGAGTTTCTGCTGGAGATTGACCCAGAGTGACTAGAGTTTCTTCTTATGTTTGTAAGGAACTTGAGAATGTCTTTGAGACTCAAGGTTAGACTGTCCAAGTCTACTGAAAGAGTTTTATCTTTTATATGATGCCCAAGAGGAGGCACGGGCATTAAGGGATGAAAAACAACCCTAAATTGACCGAAGTTTTGACACTGGAAAGGCTGCTCTAGCAATGGATGACTAAGTTCTGTCTTATACCTTTAAGAGGTCGTCAGGGTCCTTGTACTAAGCCCAAGAGAAGGCATGAGAACTTCTAAGAAGCCGAAGGGTCCTTGTACAACGCCCAAGAGGAGGCGGGGATGCTTTTAGGAAGCCTGTGGGTCCCAAACCAAGAGAAGTTCAAGAAATGCAATTCACAGAGAAGAGATCATTTCAGGAAAGTCCGAGATTTGAAGAAACTCAAGAGATGCCATTCACCGAGAATAGATCACCTCTGGGGAGCAGAGTTTCTTTGACAATTTCTATGGGGTAACAGTCTGAGAAAAGGTTCACCGAGAATACTGCCTTTCTCTTTGTTCCATATTGTTTAACCCCAAGAGAAGGGAAGACTGTATCTGGAATCCTATGGGGATCTAATTTTGTTTGTATTTAAGAGTGACCAACAGGGCTTTACCTAGTTCTAGACATAGTTTCCAGGGAAAACTCTAAATAACTATACTTGTATATATACAGTTGATATATGACGAGTATTTAAAAGAGGTATGAAAGAAAACTAACCATGCACAGCTTCCCATAATACAGTTATATATATGAAAGCAGATAAAAGAAAGCGGATAAACACTTACCCGTTGTAGAGCTTCCCTGCTGTTTTGTTAGTTGTTCAACAAGGAAATTAAAGAAAGTTTTGATAACAACTATATATTTGGATTCAAAATCAAAGGAGAAAGTACTTTGAACAGAGATTAGGGCTTACCACTCAAGGAGAGGCCCACATTTTAACAGTGATCGCACCGTGGTTTTGAATTTATACGAGGACTTATACAAGTGACTGAGGCCCAAAAAAGGTTTTCTGTATAAAGGGATGGGTCTTAGACTCTCTTAAGAGGCCCAAAGAGTTTGAAACTGAATAAAGATGGGTCTTATAGCTCAATGAGAAGCCCAAAGATTATTTTTGTACAAGTGATGGGGCTTACAACTCAGGGAGAGGCCCAGATGATTTGTTTTGAAAAATGGCGATCGCGCCGAGGTTTTTGAAAACACAGGGGGGTCTTATACAATGACTGAGGCCCAAATTATTTTGGTTTTCAAGAGGGGTTGGGTTTTACACTCTATTAGAGGCCCAAATTATTTAAAGAAAAGAAATGAGACTTATAACACGAGGGTAGTGTAGCACCCCAAAATTTGCCCTACCTTTTTCTGGCTTATGTTTCTTTCTCATTTTGCATCTTTAGGTCATAACTCATAATCGTATAATGAATTGGTCTTCTAAGACATGGGATTACAACATTTCTTTAAATAAGGGTTTTCTATTTGCAAGAGTTTGAAGTCTGGTACTTGTAATATTCTTGTTCAGCGGATTCATCAAAGGCGTTGGGTCAGAGGTTCATTGGTGTGAATCAGGGTTTAATTTCTTCTCAGTTCAAATCATCATCTTCAAGATTTATCAATGTACATAAAGGTGAATTAGGGTTTGTTTTCAAGGTTGAGTTGTAGACTTGATCAGGTTGTCAAGCAAGGGTTCATGTGAGGATTCACTTGATCAAAGATTCAGAGGATGTTTGATTCCGATGTTTTGTTTCAGTGACAAGATTATTCAGTGGTAGCTGTGTGCACTTTATCAAAGGCTCGTGAAAAAGTTTGGGATTGGTTTTGGGATTCATTTGGCTATCCATTTGCTAAACCGTTTTTTCTATCCACTTTTGATCACTTCCAAAAATCATTCCCCATTCCTAAAATCCATTATCCATTTTCATTTTATTAACCATTTCCACAACTATTTTCTAAACCATTCACAAATATCCACATTTCCAATATCCAATTCCATTTTTTAATCTATTTCATTACCCATTTTTAAAGCTCATATCCATATTCAATTCCAATTCTACATCCAAGTGTCTATATCCATTTTGTTTCCAACCAAATATCCATTTTTACTTTTTATCCAAATCATTTTTATCTCTTTCCATTTATATTCATTTCCATTTTTTCTTTTCAAATCCATTCTAATCCATGCTCATTGTCATTATCCATTTAATTACTCCAATTAAGTCCATACCCATTTTAAATCCTTTTTTTTTTAACCCAAACCATTTCTAAAAACCACCCTAAACCATTGTTTTCCTAATTCTATTATTCAAACATATATTTCATTACCCAAAGTAAATAATTTCTTTTTATTTCATTAACAAAGGAACAACAGCTAATAAAAGTCATGCTATAGCCGGTAAAATGGTGTAGTCCTACATTCACTGATTTTCGGTCATGAGGTTCAAATTTAGTGAAGATATTAATTGCAGAAAATTCAATATCCAAAAAGCCAATAATACATCACGCAGTATACAAACTATTCATTGCAGAAATTAAAAAAAGAAATTACAAGAGGGAAGGATAACAAAAGACTCAGGTGTACAGCTCGTGACTGAAATCACATAACAGAACCAATTTCACCAAAATTCCTCTAACAGAATTTCATTGTGATACCCATCCCACCCTCCAATTTTCCTCCTATAAAAGTAGCTCCTTCTTGTTCATCAGGACTCACGCACTCTTCAATTCTAAGAAACCTCCAAATTGAATTTCTGCAGTATACTTTTCAACATTTTAATTCACAGAAATAGGGAAACAAAATCGCAACACCAATTCATCTTTTCCATAGCTTGCTTTTACAGAAACCAGAAACTGCAAACCTCCAAGTTCAATCAACATCACCTGAGATTCTTCTGCATCAATTCTGAAAAAGCTTTCAGCAGATCAACATCATCTCTTTACTCCTACTTAAAAGACCTCACGAATTCCATCATCTTCAATTTTCTGCAACATCAGATCAACCACCAAGAACTCAAAACCTGCAAGTACCACAACACCAATTCATGATTTAACACAACAATTTCAGCAAATCTCAATCTTAAGTCAGAAGTTGAACCACAAGCTCCAGATCTGAAATGTTGACAACATCAATAAGCAAATTCAGAGAATCGTGCAGAAGAAGTTTAAGGAACCGAAATCAACACAAGAATCAGAAGTGAAGTGGAATTGATAATACCACTGGTTTTCTGTTCATCCTCGCAAATTCTGAAGAAGCACCGGACTCTCTCCGGTCGGTAACCCTCTGAACATTTCTTTTCTACATTTCGTGTGAGTCAGTAGACGATTCGCGAGTAGTTTGTGTTGTTTGGATTCCAATTTGCTGTTTCCTTTCGCCGTGAGTGAGTTTCTCAGTTCGATGTGTTGTCGCGATCGCGCTTGGAGTTAGCGGTTTGTGTTGAGCCAGGCCTTTGTGACTGATGGCTTACCTTCGGTCGTCAGTTTGTGGTACTCCGATTTCATTTCACTGGATCTGTGGTGGAGGCGGTGACTTTCCGGCTTTGTTTGCCTTCAGAGCAAGAACATCAAAGGTTGACTTGCAACATCAGCGCATTGCTTTGATGGTGAATAAATATGAGGTTTGAGTTGCGAAGAAGGAAGCTATGGAGGTGAACGACGCAAGTTAATGTAGGAGAAGAAACAGGGGAAACGGCGGCACGGTGAGGAGAGTTTTTAAGAGGATGTGTTTACTAATGGTGTGGATCTTAGGTTTGTTAGGTTTGTAATGGTAACTTGAACCGGGCTCAGTAAGCCCACATTGATTTCCCTCTCACCATGCTATTTGCACCATCCGCTTTCTCAGCACCCCCCTCAGCTGTATAGAAGTTTTTGGGCCTAGACACCTCAGCGCACACGCCCAGATAACTGCTCACACCTCCCCAAACCGTTTCTGCACCCTTGCCTTTAGATTTTTGTTTTTAATTGTTTTGTGATTTTTTTAATTGGTTTAGGATAATTAGGATTAGTTAATATTTTTGAAATTATTAATTTTGGTTAATTAATTTTGAATATTAGTTTTAACTTTGGAATTTAATATTAGAATTAGACTTTAATTAGAGATTATAATTTTAATTTGGATTTTGGTTTTGAGTAATTAAAAGTTAATTTTGGATTTTCTTTTAATTAGATTAATTTTAGAAATAGATTAATTAGAAATTAATTAGGAATTTATTCTTAGGTTTAGACACTAATTTTCTAATTAATCCTTAATTTTAGCTTTTAGTTTAGGTTTAATCTTGATTTTAATTAGCACTTTAATTTTAACTCGGATATTTTGAGTCATTGTTGAGCTTGATTTTGGATGCTTATTCCGATTAATTCCTGGTTAAATACTTGACTTGTCTCTTGTGTGATTCTCTCTTTGTGATTGAGCTGCTTGGTGTTTACTTGTTGATTACTCCTGTATTCACATGCTCCCTTAAGGCTCCTAGTCTGACTTAATTTCTGATTAAGCTCGGAGTAGGATAGACATTAGGCTCTCAATCCAAGCATGATAACATTAGGTAGTCGTCCCTCCTAAGCCTTACTAACCATAGGTCATCCATGCATGATAACATTAGGACTCTTAGTTTCCCTTTAGAGTTTCCTTTGTGTCTTCTCTCTTCTCATCTCAAAACTTCTTGAAAACACTTAATAAAATATAAGTATATTGCGCTCGAGCCTTAAGTGTAGGAAATGAAGAACGAGGGGTCTCCCCTCCTCTTCTAGAGTGTTTAACATACGTCCCATTTGGGGGCGACCATGCGATTCACTCGTTCCCGCATGGTAGACTTTGGTGCAATGTAAGTTACGAACTAACTTAAAACACTTCTGTCTTAAAAAACACCAAACAAATTCAAATCTTTTTATCCTTCGGGATTGTTGGGTTTCAAACTTCATTTTTCAGAACAAGAGCTCGTCGCTTACGTAAAAAACACTTACCCATCCGTGGTCGTACCCATGTAGGCACAAGACAACGATTGTCTTGGCGAGCAACCTTCCCCCACAGTTCCCGTCCGAACTACATTGACTTTGACTTTCCCATTGCACGAGGGAATACGTAGGCCTAGGACAACGATAATGTCCTAATCGAGTCACTTCTTTTTCTTTTCTTCTTCGTTTCTCCGTTCTTTCCGTTATCGTTCCTTCTCCGGTCCCGTAGCAGTGGAGCTCCAGACGACGACACCCTTTGATGCAGACAGCAAGCGTGGATCCCATCGAGTACGATGGACGTGTTGGGTGCTAACACCTTCCCTTCGCATAACCGACTCCCGTACCCGTTTCTCTTGGTCGTGAGACTATGTTCTTTCCCTTCCCTCAGGTTTATGCAGTGTTTCCTTTCCCTCTCTTGGGATAAATACACATTGTTGGCGACTCTGTGTTTTTCTGCGCCACTCTCGCATTTGTACCTTTGGATGCGAATCTTTCGGGAGTGACAGCTGGCGCTCTGATGGGGATAGGTTGACCTCTTGCTGGTCCATCCCCTTTTGCGAGTCAATCCTAGCGCTTGTTTGTTTATTTTCATTGGGTGTTTACTGTTGTGCTTTATTTTGTTGTATATTATTGTATTACTGTATTTATCGCATTTATTGTATTGCATTTCATTTTATTACTGTCATACTGGATATTGTTGTGTTCTGCTGCTGGATTTTCTGTTTATAGGGTGGGTTGGATTCATGAGAGAAAAGCCCAATACCCAGGCTTGAGCATACACCTATGATTAGCGTGGAAAGTAGTGTGACTTGTTTGGCATTTGGCCAGACTTAGTATACATGAAAACTCCACATCCAGACGAGGTTTCCTTGGTAATGTTCTATCCTGATCATTTGGGGCAGATGATGGAATATAACCTGGAAAACTGTCGACTCTGGCGACCATCTCCCGAGGACTCAGCAACGCCTCTCCTCCCGAGATGTGACAGTGGCAGACCATGTTCTGTGGCAAACCCATTGCACATTCTCGATCCGAGGACCCAATGCTGGGAACTTACTATAGGATAACCTTATTTTTTAGGGGAATCAGTTGAGGCCTCCACGATTGATGATGATGCCAAACCAGAAATGGTGACCGTATCATCATTTCTCGACCTGAGAGCCCGGGATACTGAGGATCCTCGGTTTTCTAGAACCCACATGTGAGAGGGGCGGGTGTTTGCGGGTTTGCAGGTGACCTTGGCCTTCAACCTACCTGGTATTCTGGTTTTCCTATCAGTGTGGACTTATCAGCCTGGTATTCTGGTTTTCTTCATAACAGACTTGTGAACTTATTCAGTCAGCAGCACAGCAGTTATTCAGAATTTATGGAAGCTTTGATCCCATGTCTGCTGCATTCATATTGCATTGCATTTGCATCTTGCATCATTTTTGCATATTTGTCTCCGGCCTGATCAGAGAGCTCATCCATCCTTTGTCTGAACCGCAGTTGATTTCTAGACTTTCTCATCGGACTTGAATCAGCTTTTGGGGAGATCATCATGAATTCAGGGGAACAGAATCAGTTTATAACTAGGGCCAATGTTGAATTGATGAAGAGTCAGTTGGATCAACTTGTGGAAGCTATGACAGCCATGAATAGGGGAGAGGCCAATGTTCAGAGGACTTCAGTTACTGGGAATGTCATTCCACCTCCAGTGAACAATGTTGCTCAAGCTCAGCATGTGCGAATCCCTGCTGAGAATCAAGCTATACACGAGCGTGCCATCATCCGAGATGGGCCTTCTTCTTCTCTTGATGCCACAGACTATCAAAGCTTTGCCTTCTCTGTGCCAGATTTCCAAGGGGTAGTTCCAAAGATTATACCTAAGGATCCAAGGGCCGTTGCGTTTGATGAAAGATGTCGTGTGTTGGAAGAGAAGCTTGATGCCTTAATGAAGCGTGATACCCTTGATTTGAATGCTTCGGGCATGTGTTTAGTGCCTGGTCTTGTGATGCCTCCAAAATTTGAGATGCCGAATTTTGAGAAATACAAAGGGGATAACTGTCCGAAGCTACATTTGGTGATGTTTAGCTGAAGAATGACCTCACATGTCTATAATGACAAGCTTATGATTCACTATTTCCAGGACAGTCTGAGTGGGGCATCATTGAGTTGGTATATGCAGTTGGAAAGTGGTAGCATCCGATCATGGTCAGATCTAGCCAATGCCTTTGTAAAGCAGTACAGTTATAATCTTGACATGGCTCATAGCCGCCTGCAGTTGCAAGGTTTATCTAAAGCGGATAACGAATCATTCAGAGAGTATGCTCAGAGATGGAGAGAGTTAGCTGCTCGCGTTCATCCACCACTTTTGGAAAGAGAATTGGTTAATATGTTTAAGGATACTTTGCAAGGACCATACTTCGATAAGTTGATTACTGTATTAAAATTCTCTGACTTGGTAATACTTGGAGAACACGTTGAGTTCGATATCAAGAGGGGAAAAATCCAAAGCGCCTCGAACTTCCCGGCTAGTGAAAGTGAATCAGTTGCCAGTTCTCAAGAGGAATGGGAGGAAGAAAGTAATTCCATCCAAGAATATCCCCCACCTCATCCTCGGTATTCAGGTGTTTCAACGGTTCAGAGTCAACAATCTTCTGGGTCTTCGTATCAGGGATCTCCTAAGAATCAACGGTCATACCGCCGTCAGCCGCGTCAGCACGGCCGACAAAGACCAAGGAAGCCAGAGAGGCATTTCACTCAGTTGCCAATGTCATATCGTCAGATGTTTCCAGATTTGATAAGAGGTGGACTTATAGTGCCAAAGGGGGTAAAACCGGTACCTTTTCCTTATCCACCAGGTTTTGATGTCAACGCCCATTGTGATTACCATGCTGGGGCATAGGGGCATTCAACTAAAGATTGTAAGGTGCTCAAGAGTAAGATTCAGACGCTGCTTGACTCCAACATGTTCTTATTAATGCCTCAGGGTATTCAGCTCAACAACTCTCCTTCATCCAGTTATGCGGGTTCATCAGTTCAGGTTATGGAAGAAGACACCGAGAGCAGTGGTGCAAGTTTTTATCAGACTGACTTCGATGAGCAATTCTGAAGATGGCTAGTTTAGTAGCAAGTCAAGCTTGGAAATCCCAGTTCCCCGAAGCTGGCAATCTTTTAGATCATGTCATTTCTTTGCATTTGTAGTTTCTTTTCTGTTAAAGTGCAAACTCATTTGTAAAACTCGTATGTTTTCAGTTGATAATGATAATGAAATGAATATGCATCTTTTGATTAAATCCATCTGTGTTCACTCATATTTTCTTTATTGATATCTAACCCTTGTTTCAGCAGGATCTGAGGGAGGATGATGAAATTCAAAGACGCAGAACTTCTGATGGTATGCTTTTGGGACAAAACCTTGCTGATGATGTACATGCATTGTTTCAAATCCCTAAACATCGGAGATATAAGGAAGATAATCCCTTGTCAACCCCTTTGAGCCTAGAAGTAGGAGTTTCTTTCTGAAAACGAAAAAACCCTCAATCTTAACCCGGGGTAGGGTAGGTGTCAGTTAATTTGACCGAGCGTTCAAATTTCGAAAGGAGTGTCCCATTCGAGGATCAAATCTATGGTTATCCCTCACCAACTGAAGAGTGAGGCAGTCACATCCCTTTCAAACAAGTCAGACAAGCCAATGTCACACGATTTGTTAAAAAAAAGAATCAAAAGAAAAAGAAAGCCCGCTAAGTCGAAACTTGAAAACAAATGGCTTAGGCAAAAGTTAGGGCATCCCACTGGACTTCGAAATCGAAAAATTCAAAAGAGTTAGTCCAGGAAAAATCAGGGAAAAGCAAAAGAATAAAAAGCGAAAGAATGGAAAAATAAAAATCCTCAAATAAAGAACAAGTCGTGTGTTTACAGACACCAAAGGAAAAAGGGGTGGCTGTCACTCTGAAAACCGTGTGGGTTCTTTCTATCCTCATACTATTCATTAACCTTGTTGAAAGGTGAGCGCTTATGTCGAGTTAGTTGAACGTAGGACTGGAGAACATCAAGGAGAATGGGTGGGTTAAAACAAAACTTTGAGCCTTATATCCTTTCTTTCTCAAACCGTGAACCAAGCCACGTTACAGCCTTTAAAGGACCTAATTGAAGCAAGGTTGTTTCGAAAGCATACTTCGGTAAAGATCGCGTCGAACTTGACTCCTAAAAGGATCTTCTTACCATTCATGTTGGTATCAGTGACATTTTGATTAGTGATTCATTCACTATATGTCACAACGTTTTTCCAGTGATCAAACTTGGATTTCAAAACTGTCATATGCATTGCATTAAAATTGTCATTTTCAAAACGAATTATTTTACTTACAAGCCTAAGTACTCCGTTGAGCAGGGGCAAGCCATCAAATGGTCATATCAAATGGGCAATTCATTCCAAGATTCAGCCAATCTGGGGCAATCAAGTCGAGATTCGACAAATCTCTCAAAGGTCAGTCAGTCAGAGGTACTCCTTCACAGATCAGCCAGTCAAGGGCAAAATCACTTCAAGGCTAGGGCAGGTCACCCCAAAAACAAAAGGGTTTTTCTCAGGAGAACGGTTAATCAAGATCATGGGGCAAGATATATAAGATCTTCATGAAACCTCTCGAAGACAGGTTCCTTTATGGGCTATGCTGTATCAGGGCATCTTTTGGTCATATCACATCTGCAGGGTTCATGTTGATGGTCGACACGTGACGTCCCCAGTAGAGTTTCTCTCCCCAACAGAGTAAGGGTAGAAAGTAAGTCTCCAGCAGAGGAGTAAGCTCAATGTTGTCCCCTAGCAGAGTGAATATCATCAACCGTCGTTCCCCGAGCAGAGTTGTTGGTGATGGCTGGTATTCCCCAGCAGGTTAAGGGTGTTTCCCCGACTATAGGCTAAGTTCAATGATATTCTCCAGCAGGTTCGCTGTTATTGACTTCATTCCCCAAGCAGGTGATAGTCATCTCAATGGCTTGATCAACAGTGGTTGACATCCCCACCAGATTCAAAGTCCAATGGTTATTGACACCTCTTCCGTAACAGATCTTTAGGGTCCATCTTCAAGGTTTATTTGTAATCCCCAACGGAGTGGGAGTTCTCTTCGGGTTTCATCTTCAGCAGTGGTTATATCAGGAAGGCCGGTCAGTATGACTTCCTCGGCAGGGTTTGTAACCTCGGAGACAGTTCAGTTCGCCATCCCTAGCAGAGTTGGCCTCTTCTCTTCTGCATTTATTTTGCTGGAGGGGTCCTTTTGCATATAGTAAGCATTCTTGCATAGCATCCTCAAAATGCGTAGCATTTCCATTTCGTATGGAGCATTACGGCAAAATTCAAACATATGCATGCAAAGCATAAGCCAGATTTGGTACCTTGTACAGAAACCCGAATCAAATTATCAGTCAAGACAGTGACATTTACCCAGAGAGAATGCCAAGCCATTCCTCAGAAGTCAGTTTCTTCCCGTCATCCCTTTGAAGATGTGTTCCGAGCTCAGGTTTCGTACATTCGGATGTTTTCAGTTTCTTCCCGTCAACCCTTTGACGATGTGTTCCGAGCTCAGGTTTCGTACCTTCAGATGTTTTCAGTTCCTTTCCGTCAACCCTTTGACGATGTATTTCGAGCTCAGGTTTTGTACCTTCGGATGTGTTCAGTTTCTTTCCGTCATCCCCATGACGATGTATCCCTACGGTGGATTTTTCTTTCTGTCATCCCTATGACAATGTGTTATCTTCGTTCAAATTTTCTTTCCGTCAATTCTTTGACGATGTGTCCCTTCGTCGGGTTTTCAGGTTTTCTTTCCGTCAAACCCCTTTGACGATGTGTTTCTTGGGTTCCATTTTCTTTCCGTCAAACCCCTTTGACGATGTGTTGCTTCGGAATAAGCGTTCTTTCCGTCAATTCTTTGACGATGTGGCCTGTCAGGTTTCTTCTTCTTTCTGTCATCCCTATGACAATGTGTTCCTAAGGTGGAATTTTCTTTCTGTCATCCCTATGACAATGTGTTATCTTCATCAATTCCTTGACGATGTCTGCCTGTCCGTGTTTCCTTCGACACCCGTCCGTGTTTGAACCTTTGATTTCAATACCCGTCCGTATTGACCTGTTGATAACAACCGTCCGTGTACCTTTTCGATACCCGTCCGTATTGAAATATTTTTACACCCGTCCGTGTACCTTTTTAATACCCGTCCGTATTGAAACCTTTTTACACCCGTCCGCGTATCTTTTCGATACCCGTCCGTATTAAACCTCTTTACACCTGTCCGTGTATCTTTTCGATACCCGTCCGTATTAAACCCTTTTACACCCGTCCGTGTATCTTTTCGATACCCGTCCGTATTGAACCCTTTTACACCCGTCCGTGTATCTTTTTGATACCCGTCCGTGTCTGATATCTTTGATTCCTTGACACCCGTCCGTGTTCATCCCCAGCATAGCTAACACTCGTCCGTGTTGTGACAGTGCAACATTTATTGCTTGCTCCCCAGTGGAGTCGTCCCTCCTTTGAGGATTGCAAATTTTCGGGTTCTTTTTGTATTCAATCACCTTCTACCTTGAATGTTTGAAAGCCGTTGCTATCATCCCTTCAGGTCCAAGTCGATTGAATAGGGGCAGCTGTAGCACCCCAAAATTTGCCCTACCTTTTTCTGGCTTATGTTTCTTTCTCATTTTGCATCTTTAGGTCATAACTCATAATCATATAATGCATTGGTCTTCTAAGACATGGGATTACAACATTTCTTTAAATAAGGGTTTTCTATTTGCAAGAGTTTGAAGTCTGGTACTTATAATATTCTTGTTCAGAGGATTCATCAAAGGTGTTGGGTCAGAGGTTCATTGGTGTGAATCAGGGTTTAATTTATTTTCAGTTCAAATCATCATCTTCAAGATTTATCAATGTACATAAAGGTGAATTAGGGTTTGTTTTCAAGGTTGAGTTGTAGACTTCATCAAGTTGTCAAGCAAGGGTTCATGTGAGGATTCACTTGATCAAAGATTCAGAGGATGTTTGATTCAGATGTTTTGTTTCAGTGACAAGATTATTCAGTGGTAGCTGTGTGCACTTTATCAGAGGCTCGGGAAAAAGTTTGGGATTGGTTTTGGGATTCATTTGGCTATCCATTTGCTAAACCGTTTTTTCTATCCACTTTTGATCACTTCCAAAAATCATTCCCCATTCCTAAAATCCATTATCCATTTTCATTTTATTAACCATTTTCCACAACTATTTTCTAAACCATTCACAAATATCCACATTTCCAATATCCAATTCCATTTTTTAATCTATTTCATTACCCATTTTTAAAGCTCATATCCATATTCAATTCCAATTCTACATCCAACTGTCTATATCCATTTTGTTTCCAACCAAATATCCATTTTTACTTTTTATCCAAATCATTTTTATCTCTTTCCATTTATATTCATTTCCATTTTTATTTATCCATTTTTTCTTTTCAAATCCATTCTAATCCATGCTCATTGTCATTATCCATTTAATTACTCCAATTAAGTCCATACCCACTTTAAATCTTTTTTTTTTTTAACCCAAACCATTTCTAAAAACCACCCTAAACCATTGTTTTCCTAATTCTATTATTCAAACATATATTTCATTACCCAAAGTAAATAATTTCTTTTTATTTCATTAACAAAGGAACAACAGCTAATAAAAGTCATGCTATAGCCGGGAAAATGGTGTAGTCCCACATTCACTGATTTTCGATCACGAGGTTCAAATTTAGTGAAGATATTAATTGCAGAAAATTCAATATCCAAAAAGCCAATAATACATCACGCAGTATACAAACTATCATCGCAGAAATTAAAAAAAGAAATTACAAGAAGGAAGGATAACAAAAGACTCAGGTGTACAGCTCGTGACTGAAATCACATAACAGAACCAATTTCACCAAAATTCCTCTAACAGAATTTCATTGTGATACCCATCCTACCCTCCAATTTTCCTCCTATAAAAGTAGCTCCTTCTTGTTCATCAGGACTCACGCACTCTTCAATTCTAAGAAACCTCCAAATTGAATTTCTGCAGTATACTTTTCAACATTTCAATTCACAGAAATAGGGAAAGAAAATCGCAGCACCAATTCATCTTTTCCATAGCTTGCTTTTACAGAAATTGCAAACCTCCAAGTTCAATCAACATCACCTGAGATTCTTCTGCATCAATTCTAAAAAAGCTTTAAGCAGATTAACATCATCTCTTTTCTTCTACTTAAAAGACCTCACGAATTCCATCATCTTCAATTTTCTGAAACATCAGATCAACCACCAAGAACTCAAAACCTGCAAGTACCACAACACCAATTCATGATTTAACACAACAATTTCAGCAAATCTCAATCTCAAGTCAGAAGTTGAACCACAAGCTCCAGATCTGAAATGTTGACACCATCAATAAGCAAATTCAGAGAATCGTGCATAAGAAGTTTAAGGAAGCAAAATCAACACAAGAATCAGAAGTGAAGTGGAATTGATAATACCACTGGTTTTCTGTTCATCCTCGCAAATTCTGAAGAAGCACCAGACTCTCTCCGGTCGATAACCCTCTGAACTTTTCTTTTCTACATTTCGTGTGAGTCAGTAGACGATTCGCGAGTAGTTTGTGTTGTTTGGATTCCAATTTGCTGTTTCCTTTCGCCGTGATTGAGTTTCTCAGTTCGATGTGTTGTCGCGATCGCGCTTGGAGTTAGCAGTTTGTGTTGAGCCAGGCCTTCGTGACTGATGGCTTACCTTCGGTCGTCAATTTGTGGTACTCCGATTTCGTTTCACTGGATCTGTGGTGGAGGCGGTGACTTTCAGGCTTTGTTTGCCTTCGGATCAAGAACATCAAAGGTTGACTTGCAACATCAGCGCATTGCTTTGATGGTGAATAGAGATAAGGTTTGAGTTGTGAAGAAAGAAGCTATGGAGGTGAACGACGCAAATTGATGTAGGAGAAGAAACAGGGGAAACGACGGTGGGGTGAGGAGGGATTTGAGAGGATGTGTTTACTAATGGTGTGGATCTTAGGTTTATTAGGTTTGTAATGGTAACATGAACCGGGCTCAGTAAGCCCACATTGATTTCCCTCTCACCATGCTATTTGCACCATCCGCTTTCTCAGCACCCCCTCGGCTGTATAGAAGTTTTTGGGCCTAGACACCTCAGCCCACACGCCCAGATAACTGTTCACACCTCCCTAAACCGTTTCTGCACCCTTGCTTTTAGATTTTTGTTTTTAATTGTTTTGTGATTTGTTAATTGGTTTAGGATAATTAGGATTAGTTAATATTTTTGAAATTACTAATTTTGGTTAATTAATTTTGAATATTAGTTTTAACTTTGGAATTTAATATTAGAATTAGACTTTAATTAGAGATTATAATTTTAATTTGGATTTTGGTTTTGAGTAATTAAAAGTTAATTTTGGATTTTCTTTTAATTAGATTAATTTTAGAAATAGATTTAATTAGAAATTAATTAGGAATTAATTCTTAGGTTTAGACACTAATTTTCTAATTAATCCTTAATTTTAGCTTTTAGTTTAGGTTTAATCTTGATTTTAATTAGCACTTTAATTTTAACTCGGATATTTTGAGTCATTGTTGAGCTTGATTTTGGATACTTATTCCGATTAATTCCTGGTTAAATACTTGACTTGTCTCTTGTGTGATTCTCTCTTTGTGATTGAGCTGCTTGGTGTTTACTTGTTGATTACTCCTGTATTCACATGCTCCCTTAAGGCTCCTAGTCCGACTTAATTTCTGATTAAGCTCGGAGTAGGATAGATATTAGGCTCTCAATATAAGCATGAGAACATTAGGTAGTCATCCCTCCTAAGCCTCACTAACCATAGGTCATCCATGCATGATAACATTAGGACTCTTAGTTTCCCTTTAGAGTTTCCTTTGTGTCTTCTCTCTTCTCATCTCAAAACTTCTTGAAAACACTTAATAAAATATAACGTATATTGCGCTCGAGCCTTAAGTGTAGGAAATAAAGAACGAGGGGTCTCCCCTCCTCTTCTAGAGTGTTTAGCATACGTCCCATTTGGGGGCGACCATGCGATTCACTCGTTCCCGCATGGTAGACTTTGGTGCAATGTAAGTTACGAACTAACTTAAAACACTTCTGTCTTAAAAAACACCAAACAAATTCAAATCTTTTTATCCTTCGGGATTGTTGGGTTTCAAACTTCATTTTTCAGAACAAGAGCTCGTCGCTTACGTAAAAAACACTTACCCATCCGTGGTCGTACCCATGTAGGCACAAGACAACGATTGTCTTGGCGAGCAACCTTCCCCCACAGTTCCCGTCCGAACTACATTGACTTTGACTTTCCCATTGCACGAGGGAATACGTAGGCCTAGGACAACGATAATGTCCTAATCGAGTCACTTCTTTTTCTTTTCTTCTTCGTTTCTCCGTTCTTTCCGTTCTCATTCCTTCTCCGGTCCCGTAGCAGTGGAGCTCCAGACGACGACACCCTTTGATGCAGACAGCAAGCGTGGATCCCATCGAGTACGATGGACGTGTTGGGTGCTAACACCTTCCCTTCGCGTAACCGACTCCCGTACCCGTTTCTCTTGGTCGTGAGACTATGTTCTTTCCCTTCCCTCAAGTTTATGCAGTGTTTCCTTTCCCTCTCTTGGGATAAATACACATTGGTGGCGACTCTGTGTTTTTCCGCGCCACTCTCGAATTTGTACCGTTGGATGCGAATCTTTCGGGAGCGACAGGTAGGCCCAGATGGTTTGATTTTGAACTGGCGATCGCACCGAGATTTTTCTTTTAACGCAGAGGGACTTATACAATACCTGAGGCTCAAAAATGGTTTTGGTTAAAAGGGGATTGGGTCTTACACTCTATTAGCGGCCCATGAGTGTTTGAAAAAGATTTGTTAGGGTGAAAATCAAAGAAACCCTAATTTCATTTTTTCTTTTAAAAGTAATCCTTTTAAAAAACGAATAAAATGACAAAAATACCAAATAAGTCTAAATAAACTACTTGTGATTTTTGGTTAAGGTTTGAAAAATGAGGTTTTAATCACAAGATGATTTAGGGCTCATTTAATTTTGATTTTCAAGACGAATATTCATTTTTAAAAGGTTTAAAAACAATAAAAATGAATTTATTTACAAAAATATCAACTGTATTAAATATTAATATAAATCTGATTTTTTTGTGGGATAAAATATTTCAACATTTTTGTGATTTTTTGCAAAAAGAACCAATCAAAAATAATTAAAATTGAGAGAGTTATTAATTTTCCAAATCATTTAAAAATAACATGAAAAATAATAAAAAGTGGCAAAAATGATAAAAAAGAGGATCTGGGGCGAGGGGGATTCGAACCCCAGACCTCTTGGGTGCAGCGCGCGCCTTCTACCACTAAGGTGGTGATACATCCGTGTATCAAAACCACCCCATGAATATATGAGGCATGCCTTGTTTTTGGTCTGGCCAAGGCAAGGCAAGGTAAAATTTTGGTAAAAAACGTGAAGCTTGTAACTTTCTCATTTCTCCATGGATTGGGACAAAAATTAGGTCTATCCTGCCTAGATTTTCACAAGGAATCCAATGGTGGTGATGGTTTTTTCAGATGAGGTTCCTATTTCAAAACCCGATAGTGTTCTTGAAATAGGCCTATAATTGCATTTTCTATGCTATCTCTTGTTACAGGCATGAATTACATGATGAATTGGTTCAAACACAACATATATAACATGTATGAGATATGCATGATTAGTGGACTTCAAAGCAATGCATATTTCAAAGAGTTCAAGTTGTGATGCTTACCTCTTTAGGAGCTTTTTGGGCAATCTGTCAAGTGCTTTATTCTAGAACCAATTTGATGCTTTGGACACCCTTAAATGATCCCTTAGAAGCTTTTAGAATGGTTGGAACCATCTGGAATCCTCAGGAACAAGTTTGAGCTCTTTCTTGCAATATGGGCAAAAGTGACCAATATAGAAACTCTCTCAAATGGTGTTTCAGATGTGGGGAACCATTTAGGACAGTTCAAGGATGATATTTGGAGTGTGTTTGAGGTCTTATCTGGTTTTGAAAGTGACTGAATCAAGACATGGCTTGAAAAGTGCAAAAAAGTCCAATTTTGAGGTTTTGAGAGGGGACTTTGTGATTTTGGTGTTACAGGTCACTTATGAGAGTTTGGACAGCTTAGATATGACATATTGGATGTGTTTGGATCATGAGCTGTGATGGAAATGCTCTCTTACTCAAAAACTCAGAGTTACCTTGCAAAAAAAGTCATTTTTGCCTAGAGAAAGAGATTTTGAGGAAAGCAAGTGTTGTAGTGCTTTGGTGTACTTAAACTGAGCACAAATGAGCTCTATTTATAGTAGAGCAAGTTTGTTTTGCAAGTAATAGTGAATGGTGGCTGCAGCAGGCCTTTGGTCAATTGGATCACTTTGGAATCTCAAGTCTCCTCTAGTCAATGACTAGAGGTTAGAGCACAGGCCTATGGTCTCTTGGTTCAGGGATAAGTTTTGTCTGAATTCAGTTGGAATAGGCACAGTTCATGCCACCTTGGTGCATCCATTGAATGCTTGGAAACAAAATTGGAGTCTTGGCACCTTTTTAGCTCTTTTAGGTTTGGCATGCTATTTGTAGATTCATGGACTTGTGAGGCTTGGAGATCAGATCATCCCCCTTGGATTGGATCCTCAGATGTGTCCAAAATGATGACAAGGCTTGGATTGATCAGATTTAGACAAATCGAACAAAATGCACAAAATCTGCCAAATTTGTCTTGAAAAAATCAGTTCAGGATGCCATGTTTCAAGGATTGTATCTCCTTGCTCAAATGGAATTTGGAGATGATCTGGTACTTGTTGGAAAGCCCTCATGACATACTTTAACTTTGATGTCCACCCCTGGACCTGGTTTGACTTGGATCAAGGTGAAAATTGGCCCTACATTTTGGAAAAAGTAAGGCAGATTTTGACTTAGTGAAAATTTCACTAAGTGTTGGAAAAATGTCATTTTCATGTTTTCAGCCATTTTGATCACTCCATATCTTAAAATCCATGAGGAATTGGAATGAGATGTAGTTGACACTTTTAAAGTATGCCATGAGAGCTACAGATCCATCTTTGGATCATTCAAAATGGTTGCTTGGATCTCAAGTTATGATCCATGGAAGTTGGTACCCTAGCCACTTTGTTCCATAACTTAGAAAAATTCTAAGTTTTTATGGTTACCCCTTTTACAAGTTATCCCACTTTCTTTAATTTTTCTTGATGAATGATGATTCAAATCACACATTAACATTGTTTTAGGGTTAAAGAACCATAATTGTGAAAAATCTAAAGAAGTCAAACTTTGACTTTTGTGCACAGTTGACTTTTTATCATATGAATTCCAAACTGTGCGATCCTTTATGAAATCAAGTCCTTGACCTAAATAAAACTTGATGTATATGTTCCATAGGTGTTACAGGGTGCATTGAATCATGTCCCAAGGTTTGGGAGCATGTCTGGATCAAAAGTCAAAGGTACAATTGACTTTCCCCTCGAAACCCTAATTGTGGTCCTGATGAAATTGAAGCTTGTGGATCAAGCTTCTTGGACCAATCCATTGTTGCAAATGGATCAATATGGTGTGTTAGAGACCCTCAAATCATGTGTTGAGGTCTTGACTCATGTTTTGTCCCAAAAGTCAACTTAGGGGTGAATTAGGCCAAGAAACCCTAATTCCTGATTTTTATTGTATGCATCCCCTGAAGTTAAATTGACTTGATGATTGGGTTCATGAGGTCCCTTGGAGTATCTTAGGTTGTTCTTTGAAGAATTGGCTCATGCCCAGAGGAAACTTTCCATCTGGAGGCCTCAGTCGACCAAAACCCTAATTTGGTGACACTGGCGATCTTGAGGCTTGATCCACTTGGATGTGGCAGTCCTTGTGCTTGATCCTTGATGTGGCAGTCCTCTTGATCCTTTGTGGATGTTTAAGAGGCTAGACAAGTTGAAGATCATGTCATTTCTTGATTGATCTTTTGTCTAAATGTTCTGAGAGGACTTGAAACCCTAATCCTTGATTGCAGTGAATGCTCAAACATCTCTGAGGATATTGGTTGAGGCATGTTGGTTCATCCATATTGTGGTGATGATTTGCACAATGATGGAAATATTAGTGGTCAAAATTTTGGGTATGACAGTACCTGAGGTAGATGACATCAACCTAATAGGCACTGGTGTCCACAAACACCTGCATGCCGAGCAAAAACAAGTAGTAGCATCTCAGGGCACGCTGCCTGTGGTTCTCCACCTCAAGGTGGTTGTAATTTTCACTCAAGGTGGAAATGAGTCTCTCAACGAAGCTTGGGAGAGATTCAAGTCCATGCTTAGAAAATGCAAAGGGCACGGTTTTGATGAGCTTAAACAAGTTCATATTTTCAGAAATGGTCTTCAATTGGTTCATAAAACATTGTTGGATGCCACCGCGGGTGGATCTTTAATGGCTAAAAGCGGCGATGAGGCTATTTTTATCATTGACAGGATGACCTTAAACGAACATCAAGGGAATCATAACCGTGGCCAATCTCAAATGAAGTCGGGAGTGTTAGAGTTGGGTACAAATGACACAATTCTTGCTCAGAACAAATTACTATCTCAACAGGTTGAGTTGCTAACACAACAAATGTCAAAGTTACCTCAACAGATTAAAGAGATGCATGAACTTCCTAACAAAAATGTGCAAGTAGCGGTTTGTGAGCTTTGTAAAGGTGATCACCAGACCTGCTATTGTCCTCCTTGTCCTCCGGTTGAAGAAGAAGTAAATTACATGAATAATCAAAATCAACAACAAGGTTATCAAAGGCAACAACAACCTTATCAACAAGGGTATCAAAACCAACAACCAAGAGGAAATTATCAAAATCAACAAGGATATCAACAAAATAGACAAAATCCTTATCAAACTCAAGGTGGGAGTTCCAAGATTGAAGAAACTCTTAACCAATTTATTCAAATGTTCATGGCAAATCAAAAGTCAAATGAAGCATCGATCAAAAATCTCGAGAATCAAGTTGGACAACTTGTAAAACAAGTGGCCGAGCAACAAGCGGGACCTTCTTTTTCCGCCAATACTCAAAACAACCCAAAGGAGCATTGTAAAGCTATTGTTACTAGAAGTGGGAGAGAGTTGGGAGAAGGAGAAAAAAATGAGAAAAATGATGATGTAAGAATTGAGGAGGTTGTGGAGAAAGAATAGGTTGATGATGTTGTAGATGAAAATAATGATAAGGAAGAAGTTAAAAAAGAAAATGAGAATTTAGTTGAAAAAGATAACCTTGAAAAAGAAAAGATTGAAGAAAATAAAAGAAGAGTGAAAAAGGGAAAGGAGATAGTGAATCCAATTCCGATCCAAAACTTACCTTACCCTCATGTGCCCACAAAGAAAGACAATGAACAGCATTACGCTCGTTTCATGGACATATTCAAACAATTGCAAATCAACTTTCCGTTTGCCAAAGTGCTTGAACAAATGCCGAAATATGCTAAGTTCATGAAAGATATTCTTACAAAGAAGCGAAGATATTCGGAGCCAGAAACAATTATCCTTGACGCAAGTTGTAGTGCTATAATCCAAAGAACTCTACCAAAGAAAGAAGTCGATCTGGGGCGTGTTACTTTGCCGGTAACAATTGGTGATGTCTATGTTGGCAAAGGCTTAATTGATTTAGGCTCAAGCATAAACTTAATTCCATTGTCCATTGTGAAGAGGCTTGGGAACATTGAAATGAAGGCAATTCGGATGACATTACAATTGGCCGACAAATCCATAACTCATCCTCTTGGAATGGTTCAAGATGTCTTGGTTAAAGTTGATAAGTTTTTCTTTCCGGTTGACTTTGTTGTTATTAATATGGAGGAAGACGAGGACACTTCATTAAGTCTTGGACGCCCTTTTATGAAGACCGCCCGAATGATGATTGATGTTGATGACAGTCATATAAAAGTAAGAGATCAAAATGAAGAAGTGAGTTGTAATCTCTTTGAAGCAATGAAGCATTCTCAAGATAAACATGATAGTTTCCATATTGATGCAACAGAAGAAGCCATAGTGGAAGTTTCAAAGCAAGTTCATATAGTATCTCCCTTGGAAAGAGCTCTTGATGACTCGTTTGAAATATTTTCCGATGAAGAAGAAAGGGCACTTGAAGAGTGTTTAAAGGAACTTGAATCTTTGAAGGAGTTATAACCATGGGAATGTGAAGAGGAAGAGTTAAAGAAAGAGGTGAGTGATGAGAAGTCTCAACTTGAATTGAAGGTGTTGCCTTCTAATTTAAAATATGTGTTCCTTGATGACGGTTGTAACAAACCGGTTATCATTAGCAACATCTAGACCAACAAAGAGGAGGACCGTTTGATTTAAGTTTTGAAAAAGAATCAACTAGCTATAGGTTGGGTTATTTCCGATCTAAAGGGAATAAGTCCAGCTTATTGCATGCACAAGATTTTAATGGAAGAGGATTTCAAGCCGGTCGCTCAACCGCAATGCCGCTTAAATCCTACCATGAAAGAGGTGGTTCGGAAGGAAGTGGTAAAAATGTTAGATGCCGAAATAATTTACCCCATTTCTGATAGCCCATGGGTTAGTCCGATATAAGTGGTGCCAAAAAAAGGCGGATTGACGGTTATCCGAAACAAGAAAAATGAGTTAATCCCAACAAGAACCGTGAGCGGGTGGAGAATGTGTATTGATTACCGTAGGCTAAACAAAGCTACGAGGAAAGATCATTTCCCTCTTCCTTTCATGGATCAAATGCTTGAAAGGCTTTCTGGTCAACAATTCTACTGTTTTTTGGATGGTTATTCGGGTTACAATCAAACTATTGTGAACCCGAAGGACCATGAAAAAACTGCTTTTACATGCCCTTTTGGAATCTTTGCGTATAGGAGGATGTCGTTTGGGTTGTGTAATGCACCGACGACTTTTCAAAGGTGTATGCAAGCAATATTCTCAGATTTGGTCGAAAAGACAATTGAGGTTTTTATGGACGATTTCTCGATTTTTGGGCAATCGTTTGATATTTGTTTGAAAAACTTGGAAGCGGTTTTGGAACGGTGTGTGGAAACCAACTTGATACTCAATTGGGAGAAATGTAACTTCATGGTGACCGAAGGGATTGTGCTCGGCCACAAAGTTTCTTCAAAGGGCCTTAAAGTCGATCAAGCCAAGGTGGATGTTATTGAGAAATTGCCACCACCGTTGAATGTAAAAGGTATAAGGAGCTTCCTTGGACATGCTGGATTCTATCAGAGGTTTATCAAGGATTTCGCAAAGATAGCAAAGCCTTTGAGCAATTTGCTCAACAAAGATAAGTCCTTTGATTTTGATGAGTCTTGCATGGTCGCTTTTAATTCTTTAAAACAAAGTTTGACTACTACACCCATAATCATCGCGCCCAATTGGAAAATGGATTTTGAACTCATATGTGACGCGAGCGATTATGCGGTGGGTGCGGTATTGGGTCAACGGAGAACAAAATTTTTTCATGCTATACACTACGCGAGCAAAGTCTTGAATGAAGCTCAAGTAAACTATGCAACGACCGAAAAAGAGTTGCTTGCGATAGTGTATGCATTGGAGAAATTTCGGTCTTATCTGATTGATTTAAAGGTGGTAGTCTACACTGACCACTCGGCAATTAAATATCTGCTTACCAAGCCAGACTCAAAACAAACGTTAATCCGGTGGATCCTTTTGTTACAAGAGTTTGATTTGGAAATCCGTGACAAGAAAGGGTCAGAAAACTTGGTAGCAGATCATTTATCTAGGTTGGTCAATGTAGAGGTAACTCACCGTGAAAATGAGGTCCGTGAAGAATTTTCGGATGAAAAACTTTTTCGAGTACAAGTTAGGCCGTGGTTTGCAGTTTTTGTTAACCACAAGGTAACCGGATTTATACCGGAGGACCTAACTTGGAATCAAAGAAGGAAATTCCTCTTGGATGCTAATTTCTATGTTTGGGACGAGCCATACTTGTTTAAGTTAGGAGGTGACAATTTGTTGAGGAGGTGTGTCACTCTTGACGAAGCTAAAAGTATCCTTTGGCATTGTCACAACTCGCCTTATGAAGGGCATTACAATGGTTTAAGAACGGCAACTAAAGTCCTCCAATCGGGATTTTATTGGCCAACATTGTTCAAAGATGCCAACCTCCATGCAAAAAGTTGTGACACATGCCAAAGAAGTGGCGGGATTGGAAAAAGAAATGAAATGCCCTTGCAAACAATTTTGGAAGTCGAGGTGTTCGATTGTTGGGGTATTGATTTTGTCGGACCATTCCCACCATCTTTTTCAAATGAGTATATCTTAGTTGCGGTTGACTATGTTTCCAAGTGGGTGGAAGCAATTGCGTCACCGAGGGCCGATGGCAAGATGGTGATAAATTTTTTAAAGAAAAACATATTCTCTCGTTTTGGCACCCCTCGTGTGTTAATCAGTGATGGAGGTTCACATTTTTGCAATGCACCGCTCGAAAAGGTCTTAGAGCATTACGGTGTAAAGCACAAAGTTACAACTCCGTACCACCCACAGACCAATGGTTAGGCAGAAGTGTCTAATAGAGAGGTCAAAAGAATTTTAGAGAAAACCGTGTCGAGCTCGCGGAAAGATTGGTCACAAAAATTAGATGAGGCTTTGTAGGCATATCGCACCGCTTACAAAGCTCCAATCGGTTTAACTCCTTTTCAAATGGTTTATGGCAAGACATGTCATTTACCAGTTGAATTGGAGCATAAGGCTCTTTGGGCTTTGAAAATGTTAAACTTTGATCCGAGTTTGGCCGGTGAGAAAAGGAAAGTTCAGTTGCATGAATTGGAAGAGATGTGAAATAACGCGTACCACTCAAGTAAGATCTATAAGGAGAAAGTGAAAGGATACCATGACAAAAAGGTTTCTCAGAAGGAATTCCGGGTTGGCCAGATGGTACTTTTATTCAATTCCCGTCTAAAATTGTTTCCGGGAAAATTAAAGTCCAAATGGCCTGGACCGTTTTTTGTCAAGGATGTCAAGCACTATGGTGCAATAGTCATTGAGGACTAGAAAAAGAAAGAAAGTTGGACAGTAAATGGCCAACGGTTGAAATTATATCTTGGAGAAGTCGACCGAGAGAATTGCAGTGTGTTTCTTGATGATCTTTGAAATCATCTTGGACCGTCGAGCTTATCCGACGTTAAACAAGCGCTTGTTGGGAGGCACCCCAACATTGTAAGTATTTTTTTATTATTTGTTGTTTTGATGATTTAAATTGTTTCAGAATTGGTGTAGTGTGGCAGCAGAGGCAGAAATTTTTGTCAAAAACCTGTCATGTTCTCTGGCACGTTTGCTTTGCGAACCTAGGGCGAGCATTCGCTGGGCTGTTCGCATTGCGAACGTAGCGAGACATGCATATATTTTTCTGCTGCCACCTCATTAAAAAAGGGATTTTTATGGGTGGGCCATACATTTGGGCCCATGACCCATCCTTTTTTCTGAACTTTTGAAGGGAAGCCCTACTCTCTTGGACATTCTCACTATTGCCTCTTTCACAAACACACTCACAAGAACATTTCTCTCTCACGTTTGCTCTATTCCTGTCATTTTTTCACCAAGTTTTCCCCAACTCACTAACAAGTTCAGGTTTGAATCTCTTTTTCTCTCTGTTAATTTCTGATTAGACAATATGGTTAGGGTTGTTGGATTAAACATTAGAGACATTTTTTATTCTAGATTTTCACCTCTGTTTTAAGGTTTGTTTGCTGTTGCATGTTGAATTTTATGCAAACTTTAGAATATAGGTGATATTGTGAAAGGAACTCTGATGTTGAAAGTGTTGGATGCTGTTAACTTTTGAAAAAAATCGCAGGTTCGTTGTCCCGTTTGCTTTGCGAACCTTGGCGAGCATTCGCCAAAACCTCGCAGTGCGAATCTGGGGCGAATGTTCGCCAGCCTTCGCTTTGCGAACTTAGCTGCGAACATACCTGAATTTGGAGATTTTTTTTATGTTATCTCAGTTTGTAATTTTGTTTTGCTCCCATTTCTAATGAACTGTTTCGCTGCTGGTTATTGTTTTATCTGTTGATATGTGCAAATGGCTCCTAAGATCAATCCGGCAAAAAAGAGAAAGGCCAGCACTTCACGACAAGTACCGATTCAGTTTGACAGTGATCACTTTAGAGGGGTAAAACAGGCCGCAAGATACCTAACTCTGAAAGGCGATCCATTTTACCTGAGAAAAGATTTAACCTGAATCCGCAAGGGAGATACCGTTCTGTAGCTCTGCTCCTAAAAGAGAAAAAGTGGGGGAGGCTGATAACTCCTGTGGATAGTTACAATGTTGAGTTGGTTCGCGAATTTTATGCTAATGCCTTTCCTGATGATGAGGAGCAATTTGGGTGGACAACTTTCGTTGGGGGAAAAGTGGTGAGATTTGATAGAGGAACCATTAATACTGTTCTTGAAAATCCTTTACCGTTGAGAGCAAGTCAGATTGATGACTTCCATAGAACCTTGCACCTCCACAGAGACATAGCGGCCATGACTAGAGACCTTTTACGAGAAGGCAAAATTGTAGATCTCAACCCATCTGGGGTTGCCATAAGATACCGTCGTGAAGATATGCGACCTTTGGCACAATTGATCCTGCTTTTGGTTGTAACCAACATTAAGCCAAAGTCACATACATCGACCATTCCTATTCCCCTTGCCCATCTTGTCCACAGCATAATGACCAATGTTGATATTGATGTAGCTAGGATTATAGCGATGAGATAAGGGCTATTGTTGAGAGTGATCTTGGTTCTGCTTCTCGGAAGAATGCTCCTCTTGCTTTTCCATGTCTCGTTATGACACTGTGTGCGCATGCTGGAATTGATATCCCTGCGCGCCATCAGGTGACTATCCCATCTGCTATCGATGACCGTTATGTGGATAAGTTTTGTAAGCCTAAGGGAGCTAGGGGTGAGACTTATGGTGCTGGTACTGATGCAGGCACAAGGGCTGGCGATGGGTTTGGGAGTTCTGGGTCGCAAGGTTTCTACCCGTATCAGTAGGAAATTTTCCAATATAACTGGGATTAGATGGCAGCTTCTCAACGCACCATGATGGATTTACATGACTCTATACAGGTACTTCAGCTGCAGATCCGTGAACCCTTCGTGGATCACACTATGATGACAATGGAGCAATTCCTTGCTCATGCTGGTTGGCCTGAGGCCAGGCCAGTTTTCGGAGGGGGAACAGATGCGGCTGGTCCTGAAGATGCTGATGCAGAGGAGGATGGCGATGATGATGATGTGGAGGTTTCTGGTTCTGTATCTAGTTCAGAGGAGGAAGAGATAGAGGTGTCCGGTTCCGAGTCCGAGGAGGACTTATTTTGTTTCTATGATTTTGTACTTCCTTTGCGCGTCAAAGTGAAGTTTTCTTATGTTTTATGTTATTATATTTTTTGTACCAGTTTGTAGTACTGTACTTTATCCACTTGTTGGAGTATTTTGAGATATTATGATGTACTTGTACCCATTGAGGTACTAATGACTTTTGTTGGTGTTTTCACACCAAAGCACTTTTATAATATTATTATTATTATTTGTTTTCAGTTAAAATTGTTTAGTTTCATTTTTTTAGTTTTTATTGTTGTTGTTGTTAAGAGTTGAATTCTTCAGTTAACGAATGTTCAACTCTTAAATTGTTGTTATGCTTTTTATCATTTTATGTTGGTATGCTTGTGGAAGTTTAATATTTCCATCTTTTGGTGTTGACTTGAAAGACTTCTAGGTTGGTGATTGTGATCATCAAAGAATATTCCTCCAAGTTGGATGGCTATGATAGTATTTTAAGCATGTATTGTTGGCAAGGTACATAGTTACCTAGTTCTAGAATTTAGAATGTATTAGAACTTTTTGTCTTTGTACAAATGAAATTGTGTTTCTTGTTACAACTTTATTGATTGCTTATGTCATTTAGGTCCAAAAGCTACAAAAGAGAGAAACCTCTATGTTATACTAAATGCATAGGATTGATGATGAATTTTGTTTTATACTTTTAATTCATACTTTATCTTGTGATTTGTGTGAGATTGTGGAAGCTTTAAAAATGATCAAGGCACTTGTTGATATTGAGCACAACCATTTCCAAACAGTGATTTACCCATGAGTAGTGAGTATTTGTTTGCCCCTTGAGCCTAAATAGTTTAGATCTCGTTTAGTGATGAACTTTTTGTTGTACATAATTTGAAAATCAAGTTCATCATTGAATTTTTGAGAGTTTCTTAAAATTTTTCTTCTTGAACCTTGGAACTTTGTTTTATTGATTTCCTTGCCTTAAAAAGCAAGGAGCATTCACTTAAGGTTTAGTTGAAAATAAGTTGGGGAGGATGAAAACGAAGATTGGTAAATTGCTCAAACTTTTGAAAAATTTCAAGCAAGCATGAAAGAAAAAGAGAATGTGAATTTGAATGTGAAAAAAAAAATAGAAAAGGATGCTTGCTTGAATGAGAAAAATAGAAACCAATAATTGTGCATGAGGAAGTTTGAGAAGGGTTGTGATAAAGGTGTAAAATTGATGAATGAAGTTGAGATGTGTGTGAATACCTTGTATAGTGAATGTTATTTTGCATCGGAAACTTCGATTCAATGGCCTTTAGAAATATCCCTTTGTTGTTAACCCGACCAAGCTACAACCTTAAAAGCCCTTAGTGATCTTTTTCTTCCATGATTTCTTATGTGATCGATTAGATATTGTATGAATTTCATTTGTTATTTGAGCGAAATTGCCCCGCGGTTGCAAACACGTTAATTTCCTTCAATCCTTTTTCGAAGAGGAGTGTTAGAGTGACATGAGCATGATAATTTAGTTGTCTCTTGAAACATTATCGAAGATTTGTTTAAGAATCAAGTTCTTTTGCATTGTCGATTTTAGGATTGTGTAATTGTTGCTTTGTTACAATTGTTGTTTATTTGAGCCGTTTATTTTTTTCTTGGTTGAATCAAATGCTCGAGCAAATCCTCTTGTTTTCAATGAGAGGCATACTTTGCTTGAGGACAAACAAAGAGTTAGTTGGGAAGAGTTTGTTAGATGTCAAACATGCTATATATTTCTAATTGATACTTGGCATTTTTCAAACTCTCCCCGGCAACGGCGCCATTTTGTTGAAAAGTATTTCGGGGGTGTTTTATCGTATCCACATGGATTGAATGTATATTGTCGCCGTTCTATAGTCAAAAGTGTTTCAAACTTTTAAAGGAACAAAGAGTTTAGTTTTTCGAACTTATGCAGACAAGTAAGGGCAGTTTAGCTTTGCGAACTTTTTGGCAAACTTTTTGGAGAATAGTTCGCTTTGCGAACTTATGCAGACAAGCAAGGGCGGTTTAGCTTATCAGTGGCACTTCAGGTGCCACTTTCTTCATTCGCTAGGCGAACAGATCATTCGCAGTGCGAATGTGTCTGATTTCAAGTGTACTATAAGTAGATTTTATACATTTTCTTGGGATCATAACTTCACTTTAACACACCAAAACCCATTTTTCTAATATTTCTTCATCTAAGAGAGATTCTTCACTTAGAGAAGCTGGATTTGCATCCGATCTCGATTCTTCGACGCGGATGCTTTTTCATCTCCTCACGAAACTTGTGAAGCAAGCTACCATGAATATGTGTAGCTAAACATATCTTGTGTCAAGATTAGTGGTAGGTAATCCATCATTTTGTATGTATTGATCTTGATTGTAAGTTTGTGAACTTTGTTGATGATAAATATAGAAGAAAAACTTTGTTTACATGGTTTATATTTTGTTTTAATTCATGATCGAGAGATATGTTCTAAAACTTGACCTAAGTTTCAATCCATCAATAATCATAAGGCTAGAGATAGTTTTGAAAGTTGATGTTCATAAATATTGAACTTGAATGTTATCATATTGGTAGTTTGAGTGAGAAATCATCAAAGGATCAATATGATAAATCTCACAACAAGTGTTCGAGAGAAACTTGTTGAGAGGATATGTGGTTGTATTTATCGTTAACAAGTTCACACGCTTTATCGAGTAAATACGTATAAAACGGATTATCGGACACTAATATTGGCATGTTTTTACAAATCTTTAAAACCAAATTTCTTAACTGTTGATTACTAAATTTTATGCAAACGATCCGATTCGAAAAACCAAACTCTTTGTTCCTTTAAAAGTTTGAAACACCTTTGACTATATAACGACGACAGTATACATTCAATCCTTGTGCATACGATAAAACACCCCCGAAATACTTTTCAACAACCACCCCAAAGGAAATATCTTTGAATCTTGATAATCTATTTGATGATCGCCTTCGGAGCTTTGTAAGAAGAGAAAAAAATCAGAATGTTAAAAAGGATGGCATTAAGATGCACCAATCTACCTTAAATTGATAAATTATTATTGTTCCATGCAGAAAGCCTCCTCTTCATCTTTGACAATATCTGGTGCCAAAACTTCTTCCTTATAGGATTGGTACCACGAGAATACCGAAAAAAGTAAAAGTTAGAGATCCAATAACATACTTAAGGAAAGATGTCGCCGCTTGCACAAAATTCGGATCCAAATTAATACCCACAAGTCTACTCTTGCACAAATTAATACGCAACCCCGATACCAACTCAAATCCCCAAAGAATCGTCTTAATGCTCCAAAGATTCCTCCAAGATCCATCACCAATCACCATTGTATCATCCTCTTCATCTTTGACATTGTATTGATCTTAATAGAATGAATGAAGTTATTTTTCTCCTTTCTTGATTAAGAATTATATAAATGATTGAGTTGTAACTTAGAAGGTATCTTTAGTAGATGAACTGTCGATGTATCGGAGTGCCATTTGTGAATTACCGTCCGCAACCAACAAGTAGATGAAAGGTTGATGTCTCGGGGTGCCATCTCATAATAAACGCAGGCATCAACCAACAAGTAGATGAAAGGAGAACTTTGATAGTGGAACTATTTGCATCCCACGTGTATCCTCAAAAGGGCAACTTGCGGATATTCTCGCTAAAGAATTGAGTAGCTTAAATTTTGAACGAATTGTATCCAAGTTTTGAATGGTGAATAATTTCAGGTTATGAGAAGGGTTGGAAATAGTTAAATTTATTGTATGTTTTCCAATAAAAAAGAGTATTTAAGTCTTTAGGTTTATGACTGTTTAGATTCATGCATTTAAAGACTTGAACTTATATTTATTTCTCTTTGTAGACATAATGTTTACTCCATCTGTTTCAAAATGACTATCGTTTAAGATTTTTGCACACAGATTAAAGAATGTAATAATATTGTCATATGTCATAAAACTTTCATTAAATTGTCCTTATAAATGTCTTGGAAATAGTGTAAAGACTAATAATTAAATGACATAATTGAAAAAATGACCATTCTTTCTACATTAAAAAGTGAAAATGACATTCATTTTGAAAAAAAATTATTTGTTAAAACGACAATCATTTTGAAACATGAAGGAAATATGTATAAATAAATATTTGAGGGACTTAATCACTCAAAAAATTTTATTCCTATTTTTTTGGCCCCCGAGATGTTTCCAAACTATTTAAATTAGATTAAGACTTGCACAATTCTCGGTTTTAAATTAAATTAATTTTAATTTTTTATTTAATTGTAATCATGTTAAGAATGATTTTTATTAATAAATATGATCAATAAATTTATATCACTAATAATTTTTTATGAATTATAATTGAAACTTATTGAATTAATTAATTTGAAAAATTAAATAATTTAATAAGATATCACATGTGTTTTATATAATTTTTTTTGACTTAATTGCAATTTTGGTCCCCCTATTTTCATTTTTTTTAGTTTTGACTCCCCTATTTTAAAATCCAGAATTTTTGTCCCTTTAATTTCAGTTTTTTTGAGTTTTGATCCCTCTATTTTAAAATCCGAAAATTTTGTCCCTCTATTTTCATTTTTTTAGTTTTGGTCTCCTTATTTTCATTTTTTAAAACTTTTGGTCCCCTGTTAAATTAGTTCCAAATTGGAAAGGGGGACTAAAATCCAAAACAAAACTTAAAATAGAGGACCAAAACTAAAAAACTAAAAATAGAAAGACTAAAATTCTGAATTTTAAAATAGGGGGACCAAAACAAAAAAAAAACAAAAAATGGAGGGACATATATTCCAGATTTTAAAATAGGGGGATCAAAACTAAAAAAAAATAGAGGGACCAAAATTGCAATTATGCCTAATTTTTTTTTGAATTTTGATTCTCATGTCTCGTATTAGAAATTCATTGGTTGAATAATATGTATGGATAACTCAGATAAAATCGGATAATTGTGTTACTTTTAATAAAAAATTGTACAAGTATTAAATCGGATTGAATCGGCACGATGCTTAAAAAATGTTAAAATACCATATATGAAATTGATTTTCCATGTCTATATCTTAATATTTTTTAGGGTTAAATAGTGTTTACCCCCCGCCATATAGGCGAGTTTTGGTTTCCCCCCTGAAGTTTTTTTTTTGTGATTCCCCCCTTGTAAAACCAAGATTCTGTTTGCAGAACCCCCTATCACTTGTTTGGCTGACTGGACATGGAGAATCTGTCTACGTGGCAGTCCACGTGGCTTTATTTTTTTATTTTTTTATTTTTTTCTTTTGAATTTTTTTCGTTTTCTTATTCCACGTCACCCTTTAATTATTAATTTTTTTCTTTAGAATTATTTTTTTATAATTTTTTTCGTTTTCTTATTAATTTTTTTTATTTTCGTATTACATTAATTTTAATATTTATTTTTTTTTAAAGTTTTTTTTAAATTTTGAATTGTAAAATAATTTTAATGGAATTAATACCCATATTTTAATCAAGCAACCCATTAATTTCAACTCATTTGTAATTGTTTGTGTCAACTTGATATATAAATGTTAATATTTCTTCACCCACAAACGATGTGGGACTAAACTCACAACCAAAAACCCATTCACATCTTCAGCTGCTGTTGGACTCATCTCTTATGCTCTAAGTTCTTCTTTCAACTATCTCTTTCGATATTGGAATCTGTTGAATATTTTCCTTTACTGCCTTTTCAATTTCGTCATCTTCTTGGTGATTTTATTTGTAAAATTGTTACAACACTCGACAAGTTTGTCTGTGAAATCAATTCTTACTCCCTTGACACAACATGATGCATATTCTAACCCAAATTTGGAGGTTAGTGTTGCAACCAAAGGTGTGGAGACTTGTTGGCTTTGCTTCATCCATTGTTGGACTGCTATGTTATGCTCTAAGCTCTTCCTTCAACCACCTATTTGGAAATTGGAATTTGTTTAAGATAATTCTTGTATGAAGGATACTGTTATTGGTAAGGTTGATGCAGTCCCAAACTTAAACACTTGATATATATTTTTTGGTCTTAAATGTGAGGAGCAGGAAAAGATAACTGAAGTATGTATTGCTGTGAAATTTGATCTTTGTATATTCATCTAACATTATTCATATCCACAAGTGATTAATGATGATATTTTGTTATTTTCTTCTTCTTTCACTGGAACAAATATTTGAGCATTTTTGTTTTGTAAATTCGAAATGTCTGGAACATATGAAGTGCTTACCCCATTTTTCAAAAGTCAAAAGTGTTTAACTACAAGATTTTTCCTCACATGGTTGAGGTTTTTTCCCCTCTTTTTTAAGATTTGGGTGGCCCTTCACATTTTGGATTTGGCTGACATTTATGATATTCTTTCTTGTCTTCACATTTCTTTTGTATTTTATGAGCATAAACTACAAGAAATCACTTACCCTACAACTACAAGAAATAGTTAAAACAAGGATAATTAAACATTGTGCCAAAATCTGTTTGA
The DNA here is from genome assembly GCA_022829125.1 of Lathyrus tuberosus. Lineage (NCBI taxonomy): Eukaryota > Viridiplantae > Streptophyta > Magnoliopsida > Fabales > Fabaceae > Lathyrus > Lathyrus tuberosus. The sequence continues at coordinate 3,580,484 of JALAZF010000477.1, forward strand.
TGATAAATTAGCTATAAATAGTTATATTATATGTATCATTTTGGTCCCTCATAAAATAATGTCTTCATCATTTCTTTGCCTTTTCTCCAAATTTGAGCCTAAGTTAACACAATGAAACCATTAGAATAGATCTAGCTTATGAGATAATCAAAACAATAGTTACTCAAAGTACCTCTTGAAGCTTCTTTGAAAAGAAATGAGACTGCATGTACTTGGTAACCTTGTCTCCAACTAGTGGATCAAAGATTCCAAAATACCACAATTCTGTTTGATCCATTTGCTCTCTTTGTACCACTACTGAATCAAAATCCGAGTAATCTGAACCATCTATGATCATATGATGCTCCACCACTTGATAACCATGTGTTACTGGTGTCATCCATGAAGGCTTCTTTGCTGGAATAAGCCTTCTCTTTCTGCCTAGAACTCTTAGCAGAAACCTTTTCAACCTAAATGCCTTCAGCTTAAAACTTGGGACTGCATCAATCTTTTTTTGACTATTTTACTATTGCAACAGCTTAAAACTTGTATGAAGGAAATTGAAGAGGAGAATTTGAATCTCATAGACTGACTTATGGAGCTCGTGAAGGAATACAATCTAGATAAGAGTGAATTACATTTACTTGGTAAGTGTGATTATGTAATGGCTGCTTTGGATGTAGCTATGATAATCTTGTTTCCCATTGAACAGAAACTCTGCAATCGTGTCTTCTTGGGGTTTTCCTCATGCACACTGAGTGAGGGAGTATTATTATATGTGCAGTATGGGGATGTTTGTGTAATGTCTGGTGAAAGTTGTTGTGGTGTAGTGAGTTGGAAAATGACAACAATTATACATGAGTGTTAGTTTGGGAGTTTGTAGTGGTTAATAGGTGGAAGGTAGTACAGGTCGCATGTTGATGGTGTTGGTGGTGGTGCATTGAGTTCACAAGTCCCACATCGGTTGATGTTGGAATACATTGAGGCTTTATATTATAACTTGTGCATTGATATTGCAATTAAATAAATACCTGGACCAAGAAAACTACGTCCAATAGTAATTACAATAACTCTGGCCCAGCCCAATTATAATTATTTTTAAAATAACAAAATCATAAATTATATAAATTTTAAATAATAAAAAAATTATATAAAATTTAAAACAAATTAAATAAACGTAAATTAAAAAAACAAATAAAAAAATTATAAATTATATAAAATTTAAAAAAAATTAAATAAACGTAAATTAAAAAAAATAAATAAAAAAATTATAAATTATATAAAATCTTAAAAAAAATTAAATAAACGTAAATTAAAAAAAAATTAAATAAACGTAAATTAAAAAAAAATTAAATAAAAAAATTACAAATATGCCCAGTCAGCAGGCCCTAAAATCTTGGTTTTACAAGGGGGAATCACAAAAAAAAACTTCATGGGGGGTAAACCAAAGCACGCCTATATGGCAGGGGGTAAACACTATTTAACCCTATTTTTTAATTTTATTTCGTGAGCAGAATGATAAAGGATTTATGGAACTTCTGATGCCACTCTGATTGGCAATTAAGACACAATAATAGACCAATACGCAGCGGATATAAAACTCCTCAAACTTGTAGGAATCTTGAGGATCAACAACAAATATAAGACGACAAAATCGAACAAATAAAGACACAAAAGAACACCGATATTTTTAACGTGGAAAACCCTTCAATATGAGAGTAAAAACCACAAGTCGTCCAGAACAAAGAAATAATTCCACTATAATCAATTAAGAGTACAAGAGAGTCTTAAAGTGATTCACAAACTAGTGCTAACAACCGCAAATCACAAAGCAAACTAGCTTACAAATAAGAATCAAAAAGCTAAAAAAATTTCCCAAATCTGCAGCTTCAGTATAAAGCAAATAACTTTCACCTCAAACGTTGTTTAAAAATTCTGAATGGTCAAAAGTTAGATATATGTGTTACGAACCTGCCCTCCAAATTTGAGCTTGCTCATATTGTTAACGAATTGGGGATCATCGATTTAGTGAGAATGGTTGCAGAAAAACAGGAATGAGTTTTCTCCTCTTTTCTCTCTTTTGAATCCTTATTTTTCTTCTATCTCTCTCAACCCTAAATTGATCCTCTCCACTTAAATAAGTGAGACAAATGGGCTAATCATATTTGGGCATTTCTCCACATAGGAAGGGATCCCAAATCCAACAGACGAATGAAGTGACAATCGATGTCCATATGCTTGAAACATTCATGACTCAAGGGATTTGAAGCCAACTAAATGGCAGATTGGCTATCACAAAAAACCATCACTGATTGCAAATTGATTTGAAAAGTCATGAACAATTGTTTTATCCATAGGAGTTCTGATGTGAGGGGAGCTAAGGCGTGATACTCGGCTTCTGCAGAAGAACGAGCCGCAATAGATTGTTTTTTTATTTCCAAGATATCAAAGCATCTCCCAAAAAAAATACAAAACTGAGTTGTGGGTTTTCTTCTAACTTTACAACTGCCCCAATCAACATTTGCAAATGCAGTGAGTCTAAGAGATGATTTTGCAGGAAAAAACAAACATTTAATAGGAGTGACTTTAAGGTATTGCAAGACATGATGCACAACTGTCAAATGAGGGGCACAAGGGTGTTGCATGAACTAACTTAACCGATTTACTGCATATGTGATGTCAGGTCGCGAGATTGTCAATACATAAGTTTTCGAATCAATCTTCGATATCCGGAAATGTCTTCTAGAGGTTGATCATCAGTATCATTGATTGATACAACATAATCTAAGGGAACACATGTAGGTTTGGATGCAATGTAACATGTATCTTGGAGAAGTGAAGAGTGTATTTTCTTTGACAGAGGTGTATGCCTTTCATAGATTTAGCAATTTCTAAACCAAGAAAATAGTGCAGATCTCCTCAAACTTTTAACTTGAAATGTTGCCTTAGAAGTTCTTCAACTTGTTTCAATCCTTAGAACTTTTGATACCACTGTCTGGATGCTTGTCTCAATCCATACAATGACTTGTTGAGTTTTCACACTAAGTTCTCCCCCTTGTTGGATAACCCTTAGGGATATGCATATATACTTCTTCAGATAGATCCATATTAAGGAAAGCATTATTGATGTCTAACTGAATAAAGCTCCATTGTTTATGTGCAACAATTGAGAGTAAAATTCTCATAGTTTTGAGCTTTTCTACAGGAGAAAAGGTGTCTAGAAAATCAACTCCATCCTATTGCATGAAACCTTGGGCCACTAGGCGTGCCTTACATCTGTCTAGAGATCCATTAGCTTGATATTTAACCTTGTATATCCACCTACACCAAACAGCCTTCTTCCCTTCAGGTAATGAATGAACAGACCAATTGTTGTTTGTTTCCAATGCAACAATCTTTTCTTCCATGACATGTCTCTATTCAGGGCTAGAAACCTCTTGGTGGTAAAATGAAGGTTCATAGATGGTGGAGATATGATATATGAAATGTTTGTATGAGGTTTGGAGTTTTTCATAAGACCAGTGATGTTGAATAGGATATTAAACATGACAATGAAAATCTTGGAGATAAGAGGGAGGTTTGTGTATTCTAAAGGATCTCCTAGGTTGTTCACTTTGTTCAACAGGTAATGCTAGGAAGCCATCACTAGGTGCAATAGGTGAATTGTCAATAGGTGCAGGATTGTCAGGCTGTGTGTCACGAGGCTCATTATTAACCATATGATTTGGTTCTGTAGTGTAGATAGGCCTAACAACAAATTTTGGTAGTGTCGCGGTGAGAATTGAAGACCAGAGCTATCGAATTAGCTTGACTCGCAAAACAAAGATATGTCCACCAAACTTTTATTTTTCCAAGGGAAGGGAGAAAAGATCGAAAAAACACCCTAAGTAAACATCCAAAGCAAAAAGCAAGGCCTAAAGCTAAGCAAAGAGAGATCAAAGGTATGGGGGTTGGTTATACTAAGGGAAGGTACTAGCACCCTAAGTATCTGCAGTACTCTACAAGAACCTCTTGAAATATTTGTGTTTTGGCTAAAATTGTTTGCTAAAGGGTCAAAGATGGGCAAAGAAATACAAAGATAGGCAAAACAAAGTAACAAACATACAAGGAACGTGCACAACGACAATGAGTCAACATACAATCCCTTCCCTTGGATTAGGTTACAAGCACATAAATAAAGCAACAGATACATGGAAAATCATCATGTAAGTGGAATCAAACAAAACACAGACATAGTACATGGAAAGAACATCATGTAGCATATACAAGTACACATAATACATGGAAAACCATCATGTAGAAACAGGTACAAAGGAAGACACGTACACATGGCAAATCATCATGTAGTATGAACAAAAAAATGGAATGAACCACATACACATGGCAAAACATCATGTGAATCAAGCTAAATGATATCAACAAATAGAAAGTACATGTGGCAAAGCATCACAGATATAAAACAACAAACAAGAATCATGACAAAACATCGTGCTAAACAGTAGATGAAATCAACAACGTACATGGTAAAGCATCATGTAGTCAATAGATACAAAGTCAACGAAGATACATGTCATACCCCAAATTTGTCCTACCTGTGTATATTTCATTCGTACATCCATCCACTGACAATTATTCAAAAATCCAAAAAAAAATGTCGTTTTCCTGTTGCCTAAGTTTGTGCTTCATTTGAGGGTATCCAGTCAGGAGTGGGTGCAATATAGATTGAGGATCGTTTGGTTTGACCTAATCTTGGTCCATCAAGAATTTGATCAGGTTATCAGTGTGTGGATAAATTATCAGAATGAGGCGTGTTATCAGTGTGTCAAAGTTGATAATCATCAGAATCCATTTTGTTCTATAGCTAGGTTTTTTGCAAGGCAAAGTTCGTTAGGATTCAACTGGGTTTTGTGATCCACGGTAAAGGTTTTAGTTTATCAGTATTTAAGTGGCAAAATTCAAGATTCATTCGTGATTCAAGGTTTTAATCCATTCAAGTGTAAGGTTGATTTATGATTGGATCAAGAGCTCATTTTAAGTGAGAATTCAAAAGGGTGAAATGTAGTTGGGGAGATTTTTGAACCAAGCATTGGAAATTCAATTTTACTAGTCATGTTTTAATCAAGATTTCAAGGAACTCTCATGGATTATCATTATTCTTTTCAAGCATGGCTTAAGTGTGAGAAAAATGGAGGGTGCGGAAATGATGGTAGTTCAAGTTCCAAGTCCAAGTTTACCGAGGCCCATTCATACTCTTATCTTCCAAAAGTCATAAGGTCCAATTCAAGAAAATTCTATTGCCATGTTTATTATAAAGGCCCATTACAACTTGCAACCAAAAGTGAAGGAAAAACAAGCTCGTACATTGAGTCACAATAAGCCAAACAATAGAGCTACTTTTATACACTTTGAATAAGCTTCCTACACTACAAATCATCACGCCTTCATTCACATTGGCATTCTTGCTGCTGCGGCTCACGTTGCTTCAAATGGCAGCCCATGTACTATATCTTGACCATCCAAAATACCTGCACAAAATCATAAAAAACCATTACAAGCATAACAATTTCATGGACCCACAACTCGTATGACAATTCACAACACACACACCTTTATTTCCAGCTACAAGAAACAAATTCTGAGCAAAATAACCACAGAATCACGCGACACAAACTGGTCCCCACAACATTGCCACACAACGACCATACGTGCACTGCAAACTACCACAACACCTTCAGCAGCCTGCTACCACAAAACGGTTCGATTTCACATCAAAACGACATTCCAATTTCATCACAACCTTCTCACCAATTCTTCCCATTCTGCCCTCCATCTCCTCCTATAAAACCACACTCCTCTTCACTCTTAGAAAAAAGCCCTAGCCGCCACAAAAACCCGACACAATTTCCTCTCCACCTTTTTCTTCAAACAAACACTGCAACCACCCAAATCCTCCTTCATTCTCTGTTGAACAACCTTCTTCAAATAAACACCTTCAATCAACCTTCTTCCACTTCAACCTTCATTCAACCTTCAAACAACCGAAAACCACATATACATACACAACCCACAAACTTTCCAAATCAACCATTCCAACCCAAAAGCCAAATCGAACTCAGACAGAAGAAGAAGAGTGAAGAGAGACGAACCGATTTGAGAGAAATAGAGGAAACGAGATGCGAACCTGAAACGTGAAGCAAAACAGAGACTGGTTGAGTATCGAAGCGAACGATTTAAAGGTCGAACACGATGATGATGTTCTTTTCTTCTTCTCGATTCGTGACTAATTTTAGCTTGTGAATCAGCGTCTATGGTGGTTTGAGGCGCGATGATGAAGAGCTTTTCTTCTGAGCATGATGGTTCTTCCCTGTTTCTTTCGTTCGGGTTTTATGATTTTGTTTTCAGATTTTCAATATAATAAAAATGTGGTTTTAATATTAGTTTTGTGTGGACTCATTTAGCGGGTTATGGTTTTGGGATTCATGGCCCATAGTCACGCGCCCCAGCATCTTCTAATCCACCACTCCTCTTTCTCTTAATTCTTTTTATTTTCACTTGGGCTTAGGCCCTTTTTTTTTTAGGTTTATCACACTCCCTTCTGATTTCAGTCCCTCTCTTGTTCATTTTATGTGGTTAATCTTTTTTTAATCTTGAAGTTTCTAAGTTCCTAAATCTTAATTGTTATTTTTTTGTTATTTCTAATTTTATTTTAAGGGCCAATGATATAAAAAATATCATGATTTATTGATTTTCTTAATAGATCTACAATCTTGATTTATATGAGGCCTACTTTTATTTTCTTTTATTTTTCTTTCAACTTTTTGGGCCAATGATATAAAAATAATCTTGATGATTGGTTGATTTTTTAAAATCGGTTCCAAATCTTGATTTATATGAGGCCTACTATCTATTTATTTTCTTTTCGATTTATTTGTTTTTACCATTCATTTTGGGTCAATGAAAACCAAACATCAAAGATTTATCGATTTTCGATTTAAAATCTTGATAAAGGTGAGACCTTTCTTCTTTTTCTCAATTTTATTTCATTTCTTATGATTTTCATTTCACGTATTCTTTTATTTTCATTTTTGGTCAATGAAAGTCAAAAATCATAGCTTGTCGATTATCGATCTAAGTCTTGATTAAGACGAGACCAACTTTGTTATATCTTGTTCATTTTTATCTTTATTATATTGTTCATATTATTCATATTGTCCATATCATATTATTCATACTTATTCATCTAACCATTTTCTTTGTTCATACTTTAATCAAAAAACATTAACAAATATTGAAACCCTACAACAATAATTTGATGGACTGTTGGTTACTATACTTCGCTTGGAGATTTGGTTCAAGGCTTAGTTTAGGACACCTTGCACACACACGACTTTCTCTTGGGCTACCTTATAATGAGACCTTTTATTTCATGTCATCCCCTGTACTTTACATGTACCCCTCTCCCATTCCGATGTACGCATTCGTTGTTTCTTTGATTGTGGTTTATTTACTAGGAGGACCCCTAGGGACTAGCATAGACAACCCATTTTCAAACTAATTCTCGATTCGTCGTCGAGCCATTTTCAAACAAACCCTTTTCAACCAAACTCTCGATTCGTCGTCGAGCCCATTTTCAAATCAACCTCTAACCAAATCCTTTTTCATACCAAACTCTTTTCATAACAAATAAACCCTTGATCCAACGTCAAGCGGATTTTCATAATCAAACTTCAAAAACAACTAACAACTATGGCAACTCTTTTAAGGTGAAAAATAGGGGTTCAAGTCTTTGATCTTCCTTCGATTGTTTGGGTACGAGTTCTCTTACTCGTGTGTGAGCAATTGACGCCTCTTCTTTTAACAAATCAAATCTTTTTCAAAATAACCAAGCGCATACAATAAACCCTTGATCCCACGTCAAGCGGACTTTTATAATCAAACCTCAAAATGACTAACAACTATCGAAACTCTTTCAAGGTGAAAAATGGGGGTTCAAGTATTTGATCTTCCTTCGATTGTTTAGGTACGAGTTCTCTTACTCATGTGTGAGCAATTGATGCCTATTTTAAAAATCAACCAACTCCCTTGTTTCGTGGGCATACCACGAACTACGATTGCTCTGATTCTTTATTCTCGTCTGAGTAAAGATACGTAGGCACAAGATTGCGATGATCTTGGCGAGCACGCTTCCATCTTTTTCCGTCAAACCCCATAGTCAAACTACGATTGCTCTGATTACTCATTCTCGTCCGAATGAGCATACGTAGGAACAAGATTGTGATGATCTTGCCAATCACTCTATCCTTAAACCACCCATTTCCTCCTTTAGCATCCTTCCCTTTTATCTTACCGTTTTGTAGTTATCATAGAGAAGAAAACAAACAAGCTTAGCTAACGAGTATCGCGATTCAAATCCAGAGGTTCCCGTTGAGTACAACGGACGTGAGGGGGTGCGCGTACCTTCCCCTCACGTAACCGACTCCTAAACCCGGAATGTGGTTGCAATAACCACGTTCTTATCTCCCTCAAAGGTTTTCTTGATATTTTCCTTTCCCTCTTTTGGGATAAATAAAGTTCGGTGGCGACTCTGTCGAACCGTTCCGCGCCTTTCGCGCGAGGGTCGTGTCTTCGATCAAGCGATTTTTTTGAGGTACGACAGATGGCGACTCTGCTGGGGACAATTTGCTCCATGAAAGAGAGAGTCGGGCCTATCTTGATTCGAATCGCGAGCTCGTTAGTTTCGATTGTATGTTTTCTTCTTGCTTGTTTACTTATTTACTTGCTTTCTTATTTCCTTATCTGTGTTACCTTTTGTGGCATTGTTGGGATGTTTTGACATTGGGAACTTTGTGAGATGCCTCTACACCCGAGTCGAGAAAAACCCTAGGATTAGGATGGTGGTTGTGTAGTGGAGGCTTCCGTGGTCTCTTCCGCATGAGCCAAAGCAAAAACCCCGCTTGGAGTAGACTCCCTTGGAGATGTTATCATTTCGATGCTCCTTCGTCGCGATGGTAATGTTTTCGAGCATGAGTCGTTGATCCCAAGGACCATTAACCCATTTATCCATGGTGGTTGGCAGTGTTAACTCCTTGTGGGTTAATGCGAACGCCCCAATCAGATGAGATCCCTCGAACGTATTACTTCCTGACAGTAATATTTTTGACCTCGATCTAGGATTCTGAGAACCCTATTTAGAACCCATGTGTCGATGGTTGTGTAGTGGGCGCCTCTGAGGAGTCTTTCTTGTGGGGAAGAAACGAAGACCTCACCTAGACGAGATTATTTCGAGGATATTATAATCAGATGTCTCTTCGTCTTGGTTATAATGTGTCAAAATATATCAATAACTCTAGGCACCTACCCATTTTAGAAACCTACCCGCAGGCTTTCTTTGATCCGAGCTGTGGTCCTTGACCCGTTCCTCCGGCCAACCACAGAACTGTTTAAAGCTATTTGATCCTGCGATCCTGGATCTTACATGTTGCATTGCATCTCATGTCATTGCATTGCATTGCATCTGTTTCGCATCTTGCATTGCATTTTTAACCTCAGAATCTCACTTCAACTTCCTTCCTTCTCCAGTAAATCAAGCTGATTCCTCGACACCAGTACGCAACTCGAGCCACTACCAGACGCATGATGGAGCAGATTCAATAAGAGCAAGCCGCCTTCAGAGAAGAATTGGACTCTATCAAGGGAAAGATTGATCAGATTCTCGAAGCCATCATGATGGCCAGAAAAGAAGAAGAACTGCGTGAAGCCGCTGCCGCCACAACAATGTTCCTGTGCAAGGGTCAACCTCAAGACTCTCAGTTCCTGTTCCCAATCCAATCAATTATGGGATACCAAAGAACTTCACTCTTGCCTCTGAAGGAGCCACTTCTCAACCACTTCAAACCCCTGGAGTCACTGTTGGAGCTATTCCGCAAGCCCAGCCTGTTGTCACTCAGATTCCTATTCCTCATGCTGAAGAAAATCTACTAGATCAGTGTGATGCGGTACAGAATTACCATGCTGCTATCCCAATTGTCAATCCTACTACTGCTCAGGATTCTGAAGCCATCAAAATGTGTCGTGATCTAGCTGAGAAACTCCGAGTCATGGAAGGGCGCAACTCAAAATCTCTGAATGCTCTGGAAATATGCTTGGTGCCAGATGTTGTCATTCCTCCCAAGTTCAAGGTACGGGAATTCCCGAAGTACAAAGGCCTCAGTTGTCCTCACATCCATCTGAAGACGTAGTGCCGCAAGATGGCTGCCTATGCCAAAGATGAAAAGCTGATGATCCATTGCTTCCAAGACAGCTTGTCTGGGGCATCACTCAAGTGGTATATGCAGCTGGAGCATATAGTGATGTGCACACTTGGGATGAGCTAGCTGATGCATTCGTCAAGCAATACAAGTACAACACTGACCTTGCTCTAAACCATACTCAACTTCAGAGTATGGCTAAAAGGGACAACGAATCCTTTAAGGAGTACGCGCAACGCTGGAGAGAGCTAGCTGCAAGAGTGCATCCACCTCTGGTTGACCGTGAACTGATTGACATCTTCATGGGTACTTTGCAAGGTCAATACTATGAGAAGCTGATTGGTAGTGTTTCTGCTGGATTCTCTGATTTAGTAATCGTCGGTGAGAGAATCGAAGAAGGACTAAAGAGCGGAAGGATCCAAGGAGGTTCTAGCAGCCAGTCTCAAGCCAAGAAACCTTTCAACAATGGATAAAAGAAAAAAAAGGGTGAAACAAATGCCGTCTCTGCTCAGAAAGGGCAAGCTCCCGCTCCAATGCCTTTTCCACTTCCCTACTTCCAGTATCCTTATGTTGCTGCTGCACAATATGCACCAATGCCTTATCAGCCGACTGTTCAAGCTGTTCAAGCTCCAATGCCTCAACAACAGGCTCCTCAGCAACAATCCTACAATCAACAAGGGTATCAGTATCCCCCTCAATATCAACAACAGAGAGCTGCTCAACAACGTCAGCCTAATCAACAGAGGACAAGGAGGTCTGATAGAGACTTTGATCGTCTGCCGACGACATATGCTCAGATCTTTGCTCAATTGATGGAGAAGAGGGCAATCACTCTGAGAGGCCTGGCTCCTCCAACTGTCATTCCTCCAGATTATGATGCTAATGCTCATTGCGAGTTTCATAAGGATGCTCCAGGGCATACGATCGAGGATTGCAGAGCTTTCAAACACAAGGTTCAAGACATGATCGACTCAAAGTTTCTCACGTTCAATGGGAGGGCTCCAAACGTCATCAAAAACCCTATGTCGCCGCCAAACTAGTGCCAGCATCAAGTCAAGTTAAATCAAGTCAAGTTTATTCCCCGAAGAAGGCAGTCATGTTGCCATCCCGTCATTTTGCATTCTTGTTATTTTGTCTTTATTTTTTTAAGTATTGTATGCTTTAAACACTGCCTTTCGTATTTGGTTTTCTTAATGTATTGACTATGCATGTTTTGAATCAGTTATGTCTTATTCACTCATTTTTTCCATTTACTGCAAAACACCGACACATTTATCCACTTTACTCTCTTTGTCAACTTCCGTTTAGCAATGATTGGAGGGAGGATGATGAAAACGAAATACCCATAATTGCAAACCGTATGCTTTCAGACAAAATCTCGTCAATGATGTACAGGCATTGCTTCAATCCCCCAAACACTGGAGAGACAAGGAGTTAATCCCTAGTAAACCACTTCGAGCCTAGAAGTAGCAGTTTCTTTCGGATATTCAAACCCTTACACTCAACCTGGGGCAGGGTAGTGTTCAGTTAATCTAACTACATATCCAAATCACAAAGCAAAATCCAAAAGACATGTCGGTTGTTCATCATAACTCGTGACTTGGCAGTCACAATCATCCAACAAAACCAAAAACAAAAAAATCAAAAGCCTGCTAAGTCGAGCACCTCAAAGGAGACTTAGGCAAAAATTAAGGCTATCCTGATGGACTCGAATAGCGAAATCAGTCCGTGCAAAAGATAGGGACCCAAAAAACAAAAGAGGCCCTCAAATCCTCAACAAAAAAAAAAAGATTCAGTAATTACCATATCAAAACCAAAGGGTCACCGACATCCATCAAAAACAAAATAAAGGTGACTGACATTTCAAGCATACCTTGAACCGTCAACCCTTTGGGATACAAACATGTGCAGATTTAATTGAACGTAGGACTGGAGTTCATCACGAAGAAGGGGTGGGTACAAACCAAGTTTTGAGCCTTATATCCTTTGTTCTTAAACCGCGAACCAGGCCACATTACAACCCTCGAAAGACCTAATTGAGGCGAGGTTTATTCTGAAAGCATACTATTGCAAGGTTGCGTAAACTGACTCCTCACATTTGCCAATCTTCAGCATTGGTATCATTCTCCTTGCTATATCTTTCACACCATCAAAATCAGCACAACGTCAGGGCTAACGGTCCATTCGTCTCACTATCACGACACTCGAATAAATGACACTTTTTCAAAACTTGCACGAGCATTGTATTAAGATTACCGTTTGTAAATGTGCAATTTTAATTGCAAATCAGTGCCAGACATCAAAGACATTCCAACAAGGGGCAATCAAAGAAGAACTTGAATTTTCAGTGGTGTCGACCCAAATCAAGACTACCTCAATACGCTCAAGCTGGGGCAAATCTTTCAACGGTTCAATCAGGGGCAAGCCATTTCAAATCATCTCAGAGCACATCAAAGCTCAACTTTCAAAGATCAACTTCTAGAGCTCGTTAATCTGGGGCAGACCATTACCATGTTCAGACTGGGGCAAGATCCATTGTAGCAGGCGGATCCCTTTGTATCTTCAAGTTGGTCAAGCAGGCTACCCTGACCATCAAGCACGAGTTGTGAAGTCATCTTCGTCTACTTAAATCATGGCATCATCAACGAACTGAATGTCGAGGAAATCAATCCCTCCCACCACCCAAAGTCCAATCCGCATTGGCAACTACCAAAAGTCCACCATGCTGGCACCTCTCCAAACATATCCAATCACCTGTCTGCAATCATATGCATCATACGCATCATATGCATCGCATTCAACATCATTTGCATCATATGCATACCCAAAAAACCAAATCATGCTTCCCCAGCACTTGCATCTCCACGCGTCAGCATTTGCATTGCATTTCCATTCGTCATAGAACATCATTACAAAATCAGGCATTCATACGCATAGTCAAGATCCAGGATCAATCTCAAGATTTCAAGACAATCTTCAGCCCAGTCAGGGGTATCCTTAGCAAATCCGTGGGCGTTCCTCACAAAGTTTTCAACTAGGGGTGGGAATAGGCCAGGCCGACCTACAGGGGCCTATAGCCTAGCCTCCTTAAGCCCAGGCCAGGCCAGGCTTAGGCTTTTTTAAAAGCCTATTTAATTAAATAGGTCAGGCTTAGGCTAGTAAAAAAGCCTATGAAGCCTTATAGGCCGGCCTATATTTTCATATATATTAAAAATATGCTAAATAGGTTGTCCTGTATATGCATATATATTAGAAAAAATGATACTTATATATGCATATATATTAAAACAAAGACTAAATAGGTCGGCCTATATATGTATATATAGGCCAGCCTATAAAACTTCTTAAGTAATATGGAATAATTGAGAACCATAATGAGAATAAGGCTTGTAAATAGGCTTTTAGGCTAGGCTAGGCTTTTAAAAAGGCCAGGTCAGGCCAAAAAAGAGAGCCTATAATAGGCCATAGGCCAGGCTCAGGCCTTTTATGTTTATCGTAGGCCAGGCCCAGGCCTTATAAAGCCTAGCCTAGCCTAGCCTATTTCCACCCCTATTTTTAACCTTTTGTTGACCAAGCTCAAGACAAGATTTCAAAGCAATCTTCAGCCCAGTCAGGGGCATCTCCTTCAAGTCCTTGGGCGTTCCCCAGTGAGTTTGTCCTTTCAACCTTTTGTTGACAAGGATGGTGTTCCTCAGTGACTTCTTTGCTTCAACCTTTTATTGATGTCCTCAAATAAGCCTCACTCATCATATCCCCAACAAACTTGACCTTTTATCAATTGCCTTACTATCATCCTTTTGGTGATAGCCGAACCCTATCAACTCAATTCAACCTACATCCTTTTGGTGTTGATCAATCCTCAAAATCAGAAACTTACTATCATCTTTTTGGTGATAGCCAACCATGTCAATTCATCCTAACCTTCATCCTTTTGGTGTTGGTCCTCACAAGTGGGAAGTTCCTATCACCCTTTTGGTGGTAGTTGCTTGTATTGATCCGTCATCCTTTTGGTGTCGCCGATCCGTGAACTCTTGGTTTGTGTGTCATCCTTTTGGTGAGTGACAGCCTTTGTTATCATTTTGCTTGCTATTATCCTTTTGGTAATAGTAAGTTTTGACCTCATTTCCATCCTTTTGGTGGAAGGGTCTGTGTGTGTTTGCCCTATTATCCTTTTGGTAATAGCAGGCTTTGACCTCATTTTCATCCTTTTGGTGGAAGGGTCTGTGTGTGTGTGCCCTATTATCCTTTTGGTAATAGCAGGCTTTGACCTCATTTTCATCCTTTTGGTGGAAGGGTCTCTGTGTGTGTGTGCCCTATTATCCTTTTGGTAATAGCAGGCTTTGACCTCATTTTCATCTTTTTGGTGGAAGGGTCTGTGTGTGTGTGCCCTATTATCCTTTTGGTGATAGTAGGCTTTGACCTCATTTTCATCCTTGTGGTGGAAGGGTCTGTGTGCGTGTGTGCCCTATTATCCTTTTGGTAATAGCAGGCTTTGACCTCATTTTCATCCTTTTGGTGGAAGGGTTTGTGTGCGTGTGTGCCCTATTATCCTTTTGGTAATAGCAGGCTTTGACCTCATTTTCATCCTTTTGGTGGAAGGGTCTGTGTGTGTGCCCTATTATCCTTTTGGTAATAGCAGGCTTTAGCCTCATTTTCATCCTTTTGGTGGAAGGGTCTGTGTGTGTGTGCCCTATTATCCTTTTGGTAATAGCAGACTTTGACCTCATTTTCATCCTTTTGGTGGAAGGGTCTGTGTGTGTGTGTGCCCTATTATCCTTTTGGTAATAGCAGGCTTTGACCTCATTTTCATCCTTTTGGTGGAAGGGTCTCTGTGTGTGTGTGTGCCCTATTATCCTTTTGGTAATAGTAGGCTTTGACCTCATTTTCATCCTTTTGGTGGAAGGGTCTGTGTGTGTGTGCCCTATTATCCTTTTGGTGATAGCAGGCTTTGACCTCATTTTCATCCTTATGGTGGAAGGGTCTGTGTGCGTGTGTGCCCTATTATCCTTTTGGTAATAGCAGGCTTTGACCTCACTTTCATCCTTTTGGTGGAAGGGTTTATGTGCGCGTGTGCCCTATTATCCTTTTGGTAATAGCAGGCTTTGACCTCATTTTCATCCTTTTGGTGAAAGGGTTTGTGTGCGTGTGTGCCCTATTATCCTTTTGGTAATAGCAGGCTTTGACCTCATTTTCATCCTTTTGGTGGAAGGGTCTGTGTGTGTGTTCACTATCATCCTTTTGGTGATAGGTCTGTCTTCTTTTTGGTGTCAAATTTCCTGTATTTCAACTGCCCAATCCCTTTTCTTTCTTTCGGACAAATTCGTGGTCTTCTTCATATCTAATTATCTTCTACCTCGAAAGAGCAAATGCCGTAGCAGTTCATCTTACTCGGTTTAAACCAATTAGATAGGGGCATCTGTCATACCCCAAATTTGTCCTACCTGTGTATATTTCATTCGTACATCCATCCACTGACAATTATTCAAAAATCCAAAAAAAAATGTCGTTTTCCTGTTGCCTAAGTTTGTGCTTCATTTAAGGGTAACCAGTCAAGAGTGGGTGCAATATGGATTGAGGATCGTCTGGTTTGACCTAATCTTGGTCCATCAAGAATTTGATCAGGTTATCAGTGTGTGGATAAATTATCAGAATGAGGCGTGTTATCAGTGTGTCAAAGTTGATAATCATCAGAATCCATTTTGTTCTATAGCTAGGTTTTTTGCAAGGCAAAGTTCGTTAGGATTCAACTGGGTTTTGTGATCCACGGTAAAGGTTTTAGTTTATCAGTATTTAAGTGGCAAAATTCAAGATTCATTCGTGATTCAAGGTTTTAATTCATTCAAGTGTAAGGTTGATTTATGATTGGATCAAGAGCTCATTTCAAGTGAGAATTCAAAAGGGTGAAATGTAGTTGGGGAGATTTTTGAACCAAGCATTGGAAATTCAATTTCACTAGTCACGTTTTAATCAAGATTTCAAGTAACTCTCATGGATTATCATTATTTTTTTTCAAGCATGGCTCAAGTGTGAGAAAAATGGAGGGTACGAAAATGATGGTAGTTCAAGTTCCAAGTCCAAGTTTACCGAGGCCCATTCATACTCTTGTCTTCCAAAAGTCATAAGGTCCAATTCAAGAAAATTCTATTGCCATGTTTATTATAAAGGCCCATTACAACTTGCAACCAAAAGTGAAGGAAAAAAAAAGCTCATACATTGAGTCACAATAAGCCAAACAATAGAGCTACTTTTATACACTTTGAATAAGCTTCCTACACTACAAATCATCACGCCTTCATTCACATTGGCATTCTTGCTGCTGCGGCTCACGTTGCTTCAAATGGCAGCCCATGTACTATATCTTGACCATCCAAAATACCTGCACAAAATCATAAAAAACCATTACAAACATAACAATTTCATGGACCCATAACTCGTACGACAATTCACAACACACACACCTTTATTTCCAGCTACAAGAAACAAATTCTGAGCAAAATAACCACAGAATCACGCAACACAAACTGGTCCCCACAACATTGCCACACAACGACCATACGCGCGCTGCAGACTACCACAACACCTTCAGCAGCCTGCTACCACAAAACAGTTCGATTTCACATCAAAATGACATTCCAATTTCATCATGAAATTCTGGTATCAGACGTGTGATGTTAAGGTGTGATGTCACAACAACACACTCTGCAAATGGACAACAATAACAGCAGAATAACAGTAATAGATAACACACCAAGTTGTTCACCCAGTTCGGTCTAACTACCTACGTCTGGGGGCTACCAAGCCAGGGATGAAATTCACTACTTGTAGAATTAATTTACAGACTCAACAACCCAGTTGACAATCTCCTAAACTTAATTCCTACTAGTGACTTTCTACCTAAGAAACCACTTAGATATGAGAACACTACTCAATCCCTAAAACACTTCAAAGATCACACACTTTGAATACCACTACTTGATTCTGCTTCACAGCTTTGATCAAGAACAACTCAAAATCACAATACCAATTCACTCTCGAATGGCTTACAAAACATGCATGAAGACACAAAACGACTCTCAATCTTTGGCTCACTTTCTTCGTCACTTTTCTCTAGTACTGGTGCGCTTTATATAGCTCCTTGAATTGGTCTTGGACCTGCTACAATATCTCGCCAAATTTGTTATTTAAAACTGAATATTTAAAACAGATTTTCTCCTAAAAAGTTTTTAAATCTTCAACCTTTTAAATCTCCTACAAATCTGCACCAGATCTCCTATGCAGCAGAAAATATCTATCCCAAGATATTCGCATCCAATGAGACAACTTGCTCTCCACAATTCCAGCTAACACGCAAACCCTAACAACATCACAACCTGATGTTATTAATTCTGCAGATCTAATGTCACAACATCGCCATGTGACATCAGACATCCAACTTCAGCAAATTAAATACTTAACACAGCCCAGTGTTAAGACTCAATGTTGCAACATCAGCACCTTGACATCAACATTGAACATACTTTGTTTTACCAAAATTCCAGCCAATCCAAGAACTAACAATCTCCCCCTTTGGCTAATTTTGGCTAAAACAATCTCTGCACCTTCAGAGACTTTAGCAGCGGAAAAACTTCAATCAAAGATTTAAAAACTCCAAGCAGCAGCATCAGCAGTAACATCTCATCTTTTCTTCACAAAACTTTGCTGCACACATTTCAACATTAGCAGCATCTTCAATTCACTTCAACATCACAAAAACTTCACTATGAACTTTGCTTCACAAAAACCCTGTTGCTCCCCCTCAATCATGAGCCAGCAAAGCAGCTGTTCAACAATTACTCCCCCTTAATTTCTGCACTTCTGAACTATAACATCAGCAATCAGCTGCATATTTCTTGACTTCATTCCTTAGCAGCAACAACTCTTGGCACTGACCTTTGTACTCTTTGATACTCTAAGCTCTCTTGGCTACTTCTCCCCCTTTTTAGCCACAATTAGACAAGCTTCAATCAGGAGCCCTATTAACTACAATAAGTACTACCCTAGCTCTCATTGTTAGCCTCACAGTTAGTAACCAGGCAAAATAAATCATAGAATAGAAAAACAATATAACGGGTTCATATACAGCACAATATTCAAATTACATAACCGGCAAAGTAAGTGAAAAACAAAAAAACTAAAACTACTAGAAGCAAAAACAAATAAGCTAGTCTTCTTCTGAACTTGCACCATCTTCACCATCTTGTCCTTCATCTTCAGAGTCAGCATGATCATCTTGTTCCAAAGATTGGATCATCTTCTCAATCTTTTCTTTTCTAGCCAGACTGGTATTAATCACACCAGTACTCTTTTCTCCTCCAGGAGTAGTCTCAGCATCCCTACTAGGCGATGTTCTGACATCCCCTTCAACATCCCCTTCACCATGAATATCATCTTCTCCACTATTTACTTCAGTATCAACTTCAACTTCCTTTTCAGCATCTTCGATTACGGAGACAGCTAATCTGTGAAGATTTGTATCAGTAGATTGCATGTCACTCTTTTCTCTTGTACACTGATCAGCAGCCATTTGTCTCAGGGGTCTAGATATACCTTTAATAGGAAGTCCTTTCTCAAAGATTTTATCAACGATCTGCCCCAAGCTCTTATCAACATCTACCCTTTCCTCAACAGTTTGTGGAAGAGGGTTGGTAGTCCTCGGTTTGTCACCAAATAGCACACTCCTCACAAATGCCCTACTCTCTCTATCGCCAAACTTCTTGCGAGTGGATTGATTAGAGGTACTACCTTTTGAAGCTCTCACAGGTTGATATTTCTCAGGTCTAGTATTTCCTGAGGCTGGAAGCATCATAGAGATGGGTTCTACATTCAAAGCTTCTTCCGCAAATCCCTCTTCTGAGGAAACCCTAGCCATTCCTTTTGTAGAACTTTGACACGCAGATTTCTTGGATGGACAAGCCATGAATCTGTTGAGATGGGTGAGATTTAGTGAGGATTGATTCTTGAAAGCAAAGGAGATGAACAGTCGCGAGAACAGGGCTTTGAAGAAGCGTGATGTTGCAACACTAGGAAATGATGGTCTAAGGCAAGGAGCTTGATTTTGAGTGTAAATGACTTTCTCCCTCCATACAAACTTTCCTTTTAAATTTTTCAAAGGATCAAAATTCATTAATTCTGATTGTCCTTTCAGTATTATTTCAAGCTTAATGTTACCATCTGATGTTACAACATCATTACCACATAAGCTGACCTCTTTTGGTATCCATTGATAGCAATTATCTTTGGATCTTATACCCT